>JAESUZ010002218.1:1200000-1800000 GCA_017311185.1 Proteles cristata cristata
TATTTCTTCACCTACATGGATATTTTTAATTGGTGATCATTGCTCAAGTGTACCTTCTTAAAGGTATATGCTTCAATAACATGGTTCTAATAAAATAATTCAGAAGTCACTTATATTTTCTTTGAAGAAAGTCATTTATGATAAGTAAATAATTACACATAAATCATACAGTGGTTAACATATTTTACAGGAAATTTTCCCATTCCTTTGAACTCACTGTGATTTGATGCACTCATTCAAATTTGTTTCAAATTATTGTAATTTATAACGTATTTTCCAACTAGAGAGAACAAGATACCCTTCATCAGTATTAATATTAAATTTTTCTTAGCTTCCTTACCTGTTTATTCATTATCTAAAGATAATCTTTAAAATTATTTTTTCAAATTACAGAAATATTACCAACGGAAATTTTCTAACGTAAACTTTTAATACCATAAATTGGATTTGCCTCTTAAATTTCATATGAATGGGGGGCGGCACCTGGGTGGCTCAGTGGTTTAAGCCTCTGACTTCATTTCAGCTCAGGTCATGATCTCACGGTTCATGAGATCCAGCCCTGTGTCAGTCCCTGCGCTGAGCATGAATCCCTCTTGAGGTTCTTTCTCTCCCTCCCTCTCTCTCTCTCTCTCTCTCTCTCTCTGCCATTCCCTTGCTCCCATGCTCTCTCTCTCTCTCTCTCTCAAAGATAAGTAAATTTTTACAAACTATTTCACATGAATGGACTAACACAGCACATATCCTTTTGTGTCTAGCTTTTGCTCATCATTATGTTGTGAGATTTCTCTGTGCTGTTGTATGCACTGGGAGCCCGTGCTTTGTGATTGCTGTGTAACGCTCCACCAGGTGACTATGCCCAATTTATTCATCTGTTGGCTGTTGAAGGACATACAGACTGTCTGTACTTTGGGGTTATTATAAATGATGCCGCTTTGAATATGCATGCATTCTATAACAGTGTAAGCCTAGGAATACAGTTACTGAGTCACAGGTGTACCTCTGTTGAAAATTTAGATAGGGCCAAATGGTTTACTGAAATGGTTGAATTATCTTTACACTCCCACCAGATACACGTGTGAGAGTTTTAGGGGCTTCCCATCTTCACTAGCACTTGGTATTTCCAGTACTTTGCTTTTAATTCATTCTGGCTTGTTTTGTTTGTTTGTTTAGCAGTATCATATTGTGATTTTCATTTTCCTGAGTTAATGAGATTGAGCACTTTAAATTTGTAACTAATACATGTATGATATATTATTTATTATTTGTGAAATATTTTCTCTAGGAAACAACTTAATTTATAAATATTTATTTATTTTACAGGCTAAAGTGTCATAAAAATACAAATTTATTAAAAATACCAATTGGAAAATTTAACTTTCTGCCAAAGAAATGAACACGAATTAGGCATTATTTTTCCACATTTGAGGCAAAGTGAAATTCCTCATCCACAGATCAAACATGTAAGAAAAACCACATATTGATCTCAAAATTCAGTTTTTGGAGAAATGTCCAATCAACTAAGCACTTTGAAAAAATTTCACTGACATTCTTTTTTTAAGTTTTAAATTTTATGTAAATTCAAGTTAGTTGACATATAGTGTAATAATGGTTTCAGGAGTAGAATTTAGTGATTCATCACTTACATATGACACCCAGCGCTCATCCCAGCAAGTGTCCTCCTTCATGCCCATCACCCATTTAGCCCATCCTCTCCCCCCAGCACCCTTCCAGCAACTCTCAGTTTGTTCTCTGTATTTAAGTGACTTTAAGTTTCTGTATAATATTCCATTGTATAAGTTTGTTGCCCTTTATTTATCCATGTCCCGTTTATAGATATGCAAATATACCCAGTTTTTCTCTTAAAAACAATGTTGTGAAAAGCATTCTTATATATGTTTTCCACACATGAGCAAGAATTTCTCCCGGGGTTGGGCTTACCAGAGGAACTGCAGAGATGAAGGTTATTATAAAGCCTCATCTCTAGAAATGGCTAAGCTGCTCTCCTAGCTGGGGGAACTAATTCACCTTCTCACAAGGATTGTAAGTCTGCGTTTCTTACACTGTCTCCAACATTTGACCTAGAAGTTTAGTTTTGCCTACCCAACAGGTGTCAAATATCCCATTGTGTTAAGGAGCATTTCCACAACTACTGGTGGAAAAGGTATGCAACTAACTTACTGCTGGGAAAACTGAGGGTCAGAGTGGTTATATGACTACACAAGATTTTGTAGCAGGTGGGGAAGCCAGAGGTAATCTGTTTATTTGACAAATGTACTTGATAGACTATTTTTGTCAGGCACGGGACTCAGGTTTAATGCAATGGAAAACAAAAGACAATTTCCTTCTCTGCATGAAAGTTATGTTCTAGAATGGAAGCAGATAATGAGTAAATCCACTAGAAGCCTAAGGAGTAAATGGAACCAGCTATGTGAAAAGAGTGCAGCTGAAGGAGTTCACAGCCCACACTGGGCACAAAACATTGTCTTTCCTCCAAGAACTGACCTCTGCGTCTCTCAGCGCTTCCATGGCATAATTTCACCTGTCTTGAGTTTGATATTTTCAGACTCATTTCTCTTCAAGAAGTAGATTTAAAAATAATGTTTATTTTTGGGGGAGGGGGAGGGCAGAGAGAGAGGGAACAGAGGATCTGAAGCAGGCTCCCTGCTGACAGCAGGCAGCCTGATGCAGGGCTCAAACCCATGAACCACAAGACCATGACCTGAGCCGGAGTTGGAGACTTAACTGCCTGAGCCACCCAGGCACCCCAAGCAGTAAACTTTAAAAAAATTAAAATAAAAATAAGGGCATGGTGGCTAAATATTTAGAAATAGGAGTCTATCTTGATGCTTTTACAGATTGAATACCCATTCACTGTCATATCCTCAACTGTTAATTAGGACATAAAAAGCCAAAGTGAGACTCTCCACCCACATGTAGGAATGGACACTTGGACTTGCAATGCACAGTGCCGTGTCTGCCTTTCTGACCCCAGAGCAGTGTCTCTCAAACTTTAATGTGCATGAGTGATGACCCGGGGACCTTGTTCAAATGTAAACTCTGATTTGGTAGGTCTGTGACCAGCCTGGGATCCTGCATTTCTAACAAGCTCCCCTGTGATATTGAAGCTGCTATTCCATGAACTACACCATGACTTGCAAAGCCTTAGATGATAGTAAACTGCATTATTACAAACAATAGTATGAGCTCACAAGTGTGAGAGACCCTGCCAACTGACCCAAATGAAATACATCATATCCTACATCCCAGAGATTAAAATCTATCTAACGTTCACCCAGATCTGCCCTACACACAAGGTCAGAATGGCCTTAAAGCTCAGAGAAAACAGCCCACCACTGTGTAAACTCTTTCTGCTGATTTATCTACTTAATGGGACCATTTCTACCAGTCCTCATATTGTTAATAAACCAAATATATTCACAGATGATTTTAATCAGGTTCAAGCATTGTCCTCTGCAAATTGAGATTTCTTCCTGATCTCATCACCTTTCCCAATATGGGAAAAAAAGTCTGTTGACACGAGACAGATAAGACCTTTTCTCAAGAACTCCTAATGACATAAACACAATGTAATGGTACTAGTGTCCTGTACTCTGTAAAGGAACTGAAATAAAAGTCTGAGGTCATCTGTAAATAGCAATCGAAAATTACATTGAGAGTCACCATTGACTGCTCTGGGCTTCCTAGAATATAAATCTAGATAGTGAATGTAACTTCTAAGATAAAACAGACATTCTACTATGGACAGGAAAATTGGTTGTAACAAAGTAAATTTTATTTAATTACTATTGGTATAGATACCAAGGAAATTCAAGACTTAAAAATAAACATCTTCTAATTTCTTCTTAATACCTCCTAAATGTTGGGTATATGCTCTCATGTGCCTTAAGCATTAATGAAGAAATCCACATAATATCACTGCCTTACACCTGAAATAAAAAGGGGGAAAAATGACTAGCTAATAGTGAACACACATTTCATGTTCTAAGTACTAACCAAACTCATGTTCTAAGTACTGACCTAATATCCCTAGGCATTAATAATAACAAAGCCATTTTAATATATATATAATTATATATATATGTAAAACATATGTATTAAAATGTAAGAAATGATACATAAGGACATTATGTATGTTCATGAAGATTTTGGTCTTAAAAGCGGGGGCTTTGAGAGAGACCCTCAAGAGGAGTGACTGGTAGCAGGACCTCTACAATTGAAGGAAAAATAAGATCAGAATTGTTCTATAATAGCCAGCTCCTGAATCATATATTGCTTACTAGTAAGACTGTAGGTGAAAGAGGAAGAAATGTCTCAAAGCACATATATGGTATATCTGTACAAGAAGTAATGTTCACCAAGCTACTCTTTCATTTACTATGGCCATGTAACAAATCTCCCCAAAACTTCGGGTCATAAAATAACCATATTACCATACCCACCAATTCTGTGGGTCAGAATTTAAAATGTCACAGAACAGATGACTCCTCTCTGCTCTACAATTTCTGGGACCTCAGATGAGCAAACTCAAAGGCTGACGTCTGGATTCATCTGAAGGCATGTGTGGCAGTTCATGCTGACTGCCAGCCCACTCTGGAAATTTCAGCTGATACTCTGAACCAGGATACCTACCTGTTGCCTCTCCATGTGGCCTGAGCTTCCTCAAAGCATGGATGCCTTGAATGAGTAATACTGTTTTGCTTTGTTTTTTTTGTGAAATTTGTTTTTATTTATTTTAAGATCGAGAGAGAGAGGGACGCCAAGGTGGCGCAGTCGGTTAACCACCGGACTTCGGCTCAGATTATGATCTCACAGTATGTAAATTTGAGCCCTGCATTGGCCTCTGTGCTGACAGCTCAGAGTCTGGAGCCTGTTTCAAATTCTGTGTCTCATTCTCTCTCTTTGACCCTCCCTGGCTCACACTGTGTCTCTCTCAAAAATTAAAAACACTAGAAAAATTAAAGAGAGAGAGAGAGAGAGCAAGCATGGGAGAGGAAGAGGGAGAAAGAGACAGAATTCCAAGCAGGATCTGCACTGTCAACACAGAGCCTGATGCAGGGCTCAAACTCAGAACCCTGAGATCACAACGTGAGCCAAATCTTGACACTTAACCGACTGAGCCACCAGGCACCCCGAGGATGAGTAAAGTTTTTACCACAGTGCCTCAGAGTTCCAAAGCCAATGTCCCAGTTAACAAGACAGAAGCTGCATCACTTTTCACCCCATGGCCTCAGAATGCACACAGCATCACTTTCCATGCATTTCAATTGCTATGAGCAAGCCATCAGCACACTTCCATTCAAGGGGAAATGTTATTGCAGGCATTATTGGAAAATGCAATCTTCCACAAGTATTAATTTCTCAAGATGTTTTTCTTTTTGGTTGGCATTATACCTTTGTAGTTGAGCCATGGGAACAACTTAGTATATATAAAATGGGAAGATCGCATCATTTTCCATTAAAATGACTCAAAAATGGCCTTGCTACCTTCTAGAATTCAGTGTTAGAGAGCAGGTACTCTAGGCTAGTCTTTATTCTCTTTACATAACCTCTTATTCATGTCCCATACTTAGAGAATACTTGAAGTATTTAGGAGTTTGAATTCAAATAACTGTAAGGCCCAGGGAAGGCTTGCCTTATAAAAATTGTCCAAGTTCAAGTTCAGCCTTCCCTAGCTGCATTTTCTAGTTAGTATCAACTGATAAGAAACTTATGCCCCTGAAAGCAGCTGTACTTTATGGATTTTTTCAGAGGAGCTGTGTGGCTCTTCATGGCACTCTTGGAGACACCTGATGTAAAGAGATTAAAGCCAGGGCACGTGGGTGGCTCAGTCAGTTAAGCGTCCAACTTCAGCTCAGGTCATGACCTCACAGTTTATGAGTTCAAGTCCTGCATCAGGCTCTCTGCTGTCAACACAGAGCCTGCTTTGGATCCTTTGTCCCCTTCTTTCTCTACTTCTCTCTCTCTCTCAAAAATAAATACATATTTTAAAAAATCCTAAAATAAAACAAAGAGATTAAAACCAAAGCGACACACAGAAAACTTGAGGAAAACTGCCTCACTCTTCTGAGGAAAAGTAGGTGGTAGGCTTTAATTTCACAAGCAAGCTGTGTTTGTTTGCTAGGGCTACCCTAACAAAGTACCACAAACTGGGTGTTTTAAACAACAGACACGTCTTGTCTCATGGTTCTGGAAGCGAGAAATCCAAAGTGAAGACGTTGCCAGGTTGGTTCCTCTGACATGTTCCAGGTCTCTCTCCTGGCTTCTGGTGGGGTGCTGACAATTTCTGACATTCTTTAGCTTCTGCTTCGTGACCCCCATGTCTACCTTCATCTTTACATGCTGTTCTGTGAGCATGTGTGTCTCCAAATTTTTCCTTTTCATAAGGACTCTGCCATGTCAGATTAGGGGCCCGCCCTCCTGAAGCATGACCTCATCCTAACTTAAGTAATTGTGCTTACAGGCAGCCTGTTTCATATTCCAATGTAGTAGGAATGAGGACTTCAATACGTGAAACTGGGGGGCGGGGGGGGACACAGTTCAACCCATAACACATGCCTGATTGGCATTATTCTCTACACAAGGATCTTTATAAAACAGATATGATCTTGTCATAGTACTTTTTGTGGGAACTTTCTAATCTTGACTTCGCTTATCATCGTTGCTGTAACTTCAGAAGCTCACACACTGTCTTCATTTTTGTGTGAACTATGCGTGCACGTTTCATTATCCATGAACTTTTTAATTATCTGCTAATAGAGGGGGACAGTGTTGTGCCTTAAACCCTAAATCACAACAGTAAGAACTCAGAATTTGTTTTTATAATATATTATGTGCATTTCCCCCCACCTGAATACATATATCATTCTGTCTTAATTGGATAAGCATTACAATTTAGCTTGGATTCCCTTAGACCATATCAAGTGGTATCAGAATATCAGGCTAATAATTGTGGAAACTATACAGGGATTCAACAGGGACCAGAAAATACATTTAGATAATTATGCTTTGATTCTTTCCATCAGCTAGAGAATTATAGTCTATGTTAAATTAAAAAAACTTATAATAGCTTTTCATGCAACTGGGAAGATTAACAAAATTGGGACTTTGCAAGGGCCTGTATTCCAAACACCCAAATAAAATTCTCTGTGTAGCTTTAATGTGTGTGTGATTTGTTATTATTTTAAGGACCTAGAAATTTCTCCTCTACTGGTCTTGCACAATTTATTATTTTTTTTAATGTTTTATTTATTTCTAGGAGAGAGACAGACAGACAGAGTGAACAGGGGAGGGTCAGAGAGAAAGGGAGTCACAGACTGAAACAGGCTCCAGGCTCCGAGCTGGCAGTCAGCACAGAGCCCGACGCGGGGCTCGAACCCACGAACCGCGAGATCATGACCTAAGCGAAAGTCAGACGCTTAACCGACTAAGCCACCCAGGTGCCCCTGGTCTTGCACAATTTATGATTGTACCTACATTATCATGTGATCTAAAACACACATTGCTCTGGAAAAATGACACAAAACAAAACATATGGATCCTGGTGGCCCAGGATCACTGGAGTGTCCTCTCATTAGTATCACATGGAAAGGATGCAACTGGAAAAGAAAGTCCAACCAAAATGAGTCACTTTTAAAATAATTCCTTTTAATGAGGGATATTACTTAAAAGATGCATCTTATCTTCATAAACAGTCATTTGGAGATTGGACACTTCCAGGACACCTAAGCGGCTGAGCTGTGGACACTCCAAGAGAGATGACAAACAAGATTCAATAGATACCAATGCTGTTGACTTAGCTATTTAGTCTGCTTAATACTATGTAATATTCAGGAGAACTAGACCGTGCTTACTTTTCTCCATTTACACTCCAAGTGAAGTTTGGGAATTGACAGGTAAAGCATTCTTTGTCTCCCTTTGTTTTTTGACTTTTGCTCCTGTTTTAGGAATTGATATTGAGGAGTGAGGGTCCAAGAGTAACACTCTAGCATTGCCACTTTATAGAGCAGAAGGGCTGCCAACTGAAAAGAAAGGAATAGAAAGAATCCAATCTTAAGGTAAATACTCCTTTGTTTTCTCATTTCCATATGTCCCTTTTAAAAATTTTTTAATGTTTATTTATTTTTGAGAGAGAGAGAGAGAAAGAGAGAGACAAAGATAGAGTATGAGTGAGGGAGGGGCAGAGAGAGAGTGTGACACAGAAGCTGAAGCGGGGTCCAGGCTCCAGGCTGTCAGCACAGAGCCTTACTCAGGGCTCGAACTCACAAAACGTGAGATCATGACCTGAGCCGAAGCCAGATACTTAACCTACTGAGCCACCCATTCTCCCTGCCATATGTTCCTTTTGAATGTCAGTCCCATTTCATATGCTGTCTGTTTGCACAATATTTGACACACAGGGAATCACAATCAATTTTCTGGCTCTCTGAATAACTCCATAAGCTCTTGCACAAGGAAATTCTACTCTCCAAAATTAAAAGCAAAACAACTTTTCATGGAATCTTTGTGAGGGCTTATCCTAAACTACATTTTATTGAGCCCATAATAAGGAAATACTCTTTCCCTCATAACCCATCCTACAGAGAACATCTGCTGGTATCAGGGCTGGGTTTGAGAAGAGAGGATTTGCCTCCATTACAAACAGATGAGTGCAATAACCAGTCATGTTTCAAATATGCTTAAACATGATTGTGACACTTCAAACAGGGCATCCAAATTAATCACCCACAAGGAGAAATAAAAACACTGGTAATTTATGTGGCTCAGTAACTCTGTCACTAAATTGAGGTGTTTTGCTTTTCCATACCTTTGCTGTTATATTAGCCCTGCCAACCGATCATTACGCATTTATGCAAGTCTCTTGGCTGGAAAGGGGCCTGATCTCTTCTTATGCTAATAAAACATTGCACCAATGCACTATGGAATAGTAGGTGGGGCACACATCACCCCAAACACTCAGGTATATCTTATTCCTATGATTTAAAAGAAAGTCATTTTTGCTATCACTAAGGAGTGCAAGCAATTCAGGTTTTATCACTGAGACAAAACTTCAAAAATCTTCCTTGGATATACAATCTCCCTCTCTCTCTCCCTCTCTTGCTCTCTCTCTTTCATATTTTTTTGAGTCCTTCTTATGTCCTGGTCTAGGAGTACTACATAGATTCTCATCTGAAAACTTCAGGATATCACAGGGAAGACGTGGTAGTCATTTATCAAGTAAAAAAAGAGATTTTTGAAAATGCACCTGTCATTTGCTTAAGTTACAACAGTCAAGAGAGTCAAAATTACTTCATACTGCTTCTTTGAGAACCAAGATCTAATACTAATATAACCATGAGCAAAAGAATTACAGATTAAAGCGTTATTAAGTTCAATTCTGTAATACATACCAATTGGGTAATTGGAGTATTGCATTTATAATGTTCTTCAAAATGCCTTACTATTCCCTAAAGTTCCTCAGCAATAATTGATAAAGTATATTTTAAGAGTTGATAGCTTAAAGCAAAGTTAAAAAAAAACTAAAACAAAGCAAAACTTTAATTTTTCTTTTGCATGAACTCAAAGGCAGTAACATAATCAGATTGCAGATTTTCATATGGATATGCCTTTTTTTTACCTTCCACTAGAGAGTAAAGCACTGATTGCCACTTTCAGGAGTGATAAATTAGGTTTTCTTCCACCTGGGTAGTTCTAGAATTGCCATTGAGCTTGATTTAATATCTGTTACCTTCTCTAAGGAGAATTCTAAAATGTCACTTAGTAAATAAAGTCATAGTTGCAGAAATAGTATGAGGGCCCTTGATTTTTCTTTTCTTCTTTTAAAGTCTAAGGGTGTCTGGGTGGCTCAGTCAGTTAAGCATCCGACTTCAGCTCAGGTCATGATCTCACAGTTTGTGGGTTCAAGCTCTGTGTCAGGCTCTGTGCTGAACACTTGCTCAGAGCCTGGAACCTGCTTCGGATTCTGTGACTCCTTCTCCCTCTGCCCCTCCCTAGTCATGCTCTGTCTCTCAGAAAAAAGAAATAAATAAATGTAAAGAAAAAAATTTATTTATTTATGTTGAGAGAGTGAGTGAGAACAGGGGAAGAGAAGAGAGAAAGGAAGAGAGAGGATCCCAAGCAGGCTCTGCACTGCCGGTGAGGAGCCTGATGCAGGGCTCGAACCCATGAGCCAGAAGTTCATGACCTAGGCGGAAACCAAGAGTTGAACGGTTAACTGACTGAGCCATTCAGAAGCCCCAGGCCCTTAATTTTTATAATTATCCAAGTATACTAGACTTCCTACATGAAATGCAACATTCATCTTTCAGAGTAAAGGGTAAGGCTGAAAGTTCCGATTTCCTAGATTGGCTACTTACCATCCGTCATTTAAAATTTAATTCAAAATAGCATGGATGATATGAAAGATACCAATTGGATTGAGGTAACTTGTGTTTTCAGATTCCAGTTTGCTCTTACAGTACTGTGTTCTACTCAAAAATGGGTCATCATTTTCTAAAATATAAGTTGAAAAACTTACATTTTAATGAGATAAAATTCTGGGATATTTTTAAAGATACAGCTTCAAGTGTTCATTTTTTTTCTTAGATTTGGATAACAATTCACTTAGTAACTCATTTTGTAAATGCACTGATTGTTCTTTCCTGATTTCTAGATGCTGTGTATACTATTCCTTTTACTTGGAGTATGCTCTGTATCCCATCTTTGTCTGAAAAAATATTTTCAATTATTTAAAGGCCAGCCCAAAGATCAGGAACTTTTGAATTAGTCACTTACTATGCTGAACTTTTATAGAAATGGGAGGTTTGCTGTTATTATTTGTTCTGTTGTGTTTTTTTTATGTTTAGTCCCTGTACTGAAACTTATCACCATTTTTCCTTTAAGTTACAGTGTCAGAATTTCTGTGAAGCAATAAGATAGAGAAGTTTGACAGGAGGCCAGCTATCTGTCTTCCACAGGAGCTTCCCAGGGTGGGGATGTGATCATCTTCTTCTGACCGCCATCTTCACAGACTCAGAGACCTAATTTTACCAGCTAACCAAAAGCAAGAATAAATAGCATTAATTTACATAAGAAATATATATTTCACTGTATGTCTCTACCCAACATATGAAATATATACCTAGGAAAGCCAAATTATAATTTGAATCTTAATAAGTTTGGCTATATTAAGCTTATTATGCCAAAGGGACCTAGTGAATCAGTCTTCACAAGGATGGCCTTGTGATGCTGGACCCTCCTCTCACAGATCAAGATTCCCAGTGCCCCCAGCGAGGTCTTGAAATGGGCACCGCCAATATTTATCTCTGTCACTCTCTGCTCTATCTATATCCTTTGATGAGCAAACATTCTTCTAATTGTTTTGAATCATGTGACTTAGTATTTTCTGTTTTGATCCATTAAACATAGACTAAATCATTCACCATTAAAGGTAATTTTCCTAACTGTATATCCTGTCTTTTCAAGCTTTTGGTGGGGTGCCATAAATATAACAGACAGCATCCATTTAGTAACACCCAATCAGGAAAAGAAAAAGTAAACAGCGTCAGAAAAAAATGTACATGTTGACTATAAGACTCAGAATTAGAATATGGTTCAAAATTAGAAACACAAAAATGAATTTTTTTTTAATGGATGTTTGTTTTAGAATGAGGAAAATAGGGATCAATGAACAATCTCTAGTCCTTACCTCATCGGTATCTCTGTGGCATTTCACAGACTATGTCTCATCTAACATTTAGGATACCCTCGCTTCTAGTTTTTATCCATCCAGTGTCAACTCCGTCCAGTCCCTCTTCACTGCTTTGATGAGCCTTGGGTCCGCCCTCCCCCCCGTTAGCCTTTTCCACATTTACCTTCTTGTCTCTCTTCTCTTCTAACATGATTGATTCCCCTTGAGCAATATCCTCTTCAACCAAAATGTCAGCTATCAACATATAGGCTGATAACTTTCAAAAATATATTCTTACTTCAAAAGTATATTCTTACTCTTTCTGAACCATAGGACCATATTTACAAATGATTATTGAAAATGTGTGTGCAGACCAGCAGAATTCTCTAAAGAAGAATCTTAGGAATGCATCTTGGGTAACCTATTGAAAAGCTGTCTGGGACTATGGGCTTCATTTAACCCTACATTCCCATGGGACTCAGCCCCTTAAAGCCTAGGCCCCTAACATCTGATATTTTGTAACAATGTCTTAAATAGCTGCTAGCACCCGGTTCCTGGCTGCTTTACCCTTGCCTCCAAAATGTTTATTACTCCCAGGAAGCTGCTCTCAGGTTTGCACTAATGAGAAGGGAGAACCTTGGGAAGTCAGGGTCCCTCCACTAGAGTCCAGTCCTACAGAATATTCAACTACACCCTAGCCCCAGCATGTCTATCTGTAAGACCTGAGCGAAAGAGCACCCAGGCACCTGTTTCTGCTTGAGGGTCTGAACCTAGTCCAGAGGGATGCCTGCTGGACTTCCCCTGCACTTAGTACATGACCATATGCTCCTTATTGGGCTATCTGCCCCTTCACACACCTCAACTCTAGCAAAAGTCTGC
The DNA here is from genome assembly GCA_017311185.1 of Proteles cristata cristata. NCBI lineage: Eukaryota > Metazoa > Chordata > Mammalia > Carnivora > Hyaenidae > Proteles > Proteles cristata. The sequence continues at coordinate 1,212,566 of JAESUZ010002218.1, forward strand.
TCCTTGTTCTAATATTTCACCTCTGAATGTATTACCATCCACCCAAGTTGGGAGTCCAGAAGTAATTTTATACCTTTTTTCCTTCCTTAACTTCTCCTTCACCTCTAACTTCTAGTCAAAGTTAGAGCCCTTGATATTCAACTTGTCACAGATATGTAACCGTCTTCCTCTTCTCCATACTTCCATTGTCCCTATTTTAGTTCAGACCCTTTTACCTTTTATAATTTCAGCACAATCCTGGCTCCCTGTCTTAACTGTGTCAAGTCCACTGTCCATATTAATACCAGAATAATCTTAATAAGGTTAAAATCTTATCATACTTTATTGCTTGAAAACCTTTATGACTCCCTGTTGCTGACGTAAGAAAACCTATAGTCTTTTATCAAGACTATATGACATCTGCCCAACATATTGTTACTCCTCCACAGGAACCCTGCATTCCAGCCACACCAACCTATTTGAAGCTTCCTAAGCGCATGTTGTTTCAAACTTCTATGGTCTTCTCGTCTTTGCCAGAAATATCATTCTCCCTCTTTAACCCACATCTTTCAGAAACATCCTTCTCATCAATGTGGTGAAGCCACACACACACCCACCTCCCCCCAGCCCTACACACACACACACACACACACACACACACACACACACACTCCACAAACCTGAGAAGCTAGCCAAAGAAATTCTGCTCCAATTGATACTGAATCTGCCATTAGGCTTTTAGGTAAGCCAATAAACTTGTTATGTTTAAGTGATTTTTGGATTTGATTTCTGATAGTTGTGACATGAATTCTTATTAATATGTAAAAAGTTTATAGAAATAATTTGTGTGGAGGGTGTGGAAATAATAAATTAATTATTAACTATTGTATGATAAAAATTGAGCAAAACTCATGAATCATACATCTGCTAGTATCACTCAATTACATTACATTACCACAAAAATGAATAGCATAATTTGGGGGGTATTATTTAAGGGTCAATTTTTTATCTCTTCTGAATTCTACTAAAGGGTGTCTGGCTGGTTCAGTCAGAAGACCATGTGGCTCTTGATCTCACGTGGTGAGTTCGAGCCCCACATTGGATGTAGACATTTCTTAATTAATCACTTAAAAATATAAATAAGTCTTCTGAATTCTACTGTTCTTTATTTAAAAATTTTTAACAGAAATAAATAAGAAGTCCCCAGAGAATGTGAAGACGTAGGCAAAGAGTTAATTGATGGCTCAGCACTTGGGACGGGCATTCTAACCATGAAGAGTCCAGTTTACATGGGGCAGATAAGCAAAGAAGATTGAGATCTTTAACTGTTGTTCTTTCCATTCAGGAAGGTCCAGTGGAATTCACTGATTGTTGACCTCACTACATAGAGCACAGCATTTCTCACCAAGCTTGGAGATTATTAATCTCTTCATCAAATCCTAAGATCGGAATCATTTAGAATAATGCCTCCACTGGTTACTGGCCAAGTATTGTGTCCAACTCAAACACGAGGCCAATAGTATTTCTAGAAGGAACAGGATAGAATTCAATCAGGCCGTTGCTTCTAGGTTGGGTTCTGTCCCTCTCGATGAAACAACAACTTCGAACATCCTCTGTGTTCATAGATTTTAGTTCTTAGGAAGAAACTGAGGTCATTCCCCACAAGGAGAATTCGCCAGCCTGGAGAGGGTGGATCATAAGAGAGTGAAGCAATCCAAACAAGTGAAGGCGTGACATACCCTATCTCTGAGGCATCCCAGCTTACGATAAATCTCAGTAGGAGTGAAAAGGGGCAGGCCTGCCACACCCCATGGACTGAGCTCTGAGGACCTACAGAATGCTAACTCACCTGATAGTATCACCGGTGGAATTCTTGGCCTGCTAGCACCTGCTACTGTGCTTTGACAGGCCTGCTAGATTCTTATAAACCAAGAGATAAACAATGAGCGTTGAATGGTAGCCCTTTTGCATCTCAAATCCAATCTAGAAGCAAAAGGGAAAATCCAGGATATTTCAAACTCCCTTGCATCTCGTCAACTCAGTTGTTTTACTATTCCTCAGTGATTCAGAAAAAGCTCTGCTATAGGCTTGGTACGATAGGTCATGGTGAGTTAGCACCAATATGAGGTGAGTTCGCATTCTGTAGGTTCAATATGTGAGACATAGAAAAGGTGAAGAATTAGCAGAAGCAGTAAGAAACAGGTGAAGAAGCCATTGGCCAAAAATGTGTCACTTAAGTCATCTTTAGTAGCTGTACTCTCGCATCCTGCCCCATGACATTGGGAGCTCTAGTGATCCTGATACCCAACCGTGTATCCACACCACCCCATTTCTGTCTGCAGACACACCTTTGCTCATTCTGAGACTGCGGCCCTGGAAGCTCTTTCCACGTCTTTTCATGTAACTATTTTCTATTCGCCCTTAAGAGTCAGCGTAGGGGCGCCTGGGTGGCTCAGTTGGTTAAGCTGTGCTGACAGCTAGCTCAGAGCCTGGAGCCTGTTTCGGATTCTGTGTCTCCCCCTCTTTCTGACCCTCCCCTGCTCATGCTGTCTCCCTCTCTCTCTTAGAAATAAATTAAAAAAAAAAAAAAAGAGTCAGCTGAGGTGTCATGCTGAACCTCTCGGTTGACCAAGAGCATTTCTTCCATGGTCCTAAAAACCATTGGGTACCACGCGTTAGTGTAAAGGAGAGTCAGCTGTTAAAACAGAGACTCCTGGGGCGCCTGGGTGGCTTAGTTGTTTAAGCACCAGACTTCAGCTCAGGTTATGATCTCACACTCCGTGAGTTTGAGCCCCAGTTCAGGATCTGTGCTGACAGCTCAGAGCCTGGAACCTGCTTCAGATTTTGTGTCTTCCTCTCTCTCTGCCCCTCCCCCCATTTGCACTCTGTCTCTCTCTGTCTTTCAAAAATAAAAATAAACATTAAAAAATGAAAAAAACAAAACAAAACAGAGACTCCTGCATCAGTAGTTAAAAACGCAAGTGAAAATCTCCATTTTTAACAAAGGCCTGAAATAGTTCTTCAGCACAGTTTGAGACCTCTACTAAGGTGTTCTGCTAAAGACCCTCTGAGAAACATAGATGAGGAATTCTGCTTTCTTCATTAACAATCCCCATATTATATTAGAACTATCTGGGTATGTGGTTCTCTCTCCCATAGAACCACAGGTTTTTTGTAACATAGAGATTACATATGTGTTCTTTGTACCATTAGCACCTGACTCAGGGCCTAACAGAGATGACGTATCCAATAAATATTTTCGACCAGAACTGAATTCGAAAATATGTTAGTCTTTCTTTTATGTGAATAATTTCTGCTATTTCTGAAAGTAAAAATAACTTCAGTTTACAGACTCAATCGAAGGTATAACATACAAGAGGGGAACTCACCTTCTGTAGAATCTACACTGTTTCAGTATTTTCCATACATTTGCTTGATTAATGTGGACAAGAACCATTTGACAGCAATATCGTTATATCCATCTTAAAGTTGAATAATTGAGGCTTAAAGGGGTTGAGTTGCTTAACCAACAACACATAGCTTTAAAGCTATCTTTATTGATCCAGAAGGCCATGCCCTTAAACTTTAAATATGTGAATCCCAATCAAATCCCTAAAAGTAACCCCCATGGTGTGAATGAAATAGGAAACCTTGTAGACAGTTTCCAGTGTCTTTGAAATTATGAAAATACAGTGGTACTGCTAGTTACTTCCGACAAACTGACCTAGTGACTCAAGATGAAGCCAAAACGACTTGTCTGTGGTATAGACAGTCCTTGGTGCCTACTTACACTTGGAAATGCCATGATGATCTCAGTTCAAGTAGCCAACCACTGAGGACAAATAAGCCTAATGTAGCACTTAGGCCTTCATACAAGGCTCATCTATTTTTTGTTCTTTTTTTTTTTTTCTAGGAGAGAGAGAGACAGCGTGAGCAGGGGAGGGTCATAGAGAGAGGGAGTCACAGACTGAAACAGGCTCCAGGCTCTGAGCTGGCAGTCAGCACAGAGCCCGACGCGGGGCTCGAACCCACGAACCGCGAGATCATGACCTAAGCGAAAGTCGGACACTTAACCGACTAAGCCACCCAGGCGCCCCAATTTTTTGTTCTTGCAAAATAAATATTGCTGCATAGAAATATGTACTGAAGTCAAGACCCCTAGATAAATAAAAATGAATATATATAAATATATAAATTTATAACATATAGTGCATAATAATATACAGTCTATAATAATACAGTGTATATTATAGGTTACGTATAAATATAAAAATAATTAAAGTGGGAACTAGATCGTGCATGTTTGAGAATGTATGTGGCCTATATGCATTTACACTTACCTAACTGTAAAACCCTTGGTTCACACTTTCTCTTCCTCAGGACTTAGCTCCACTGTCTCCAGCCATAGATGTTAAGATGAAAAAAAATTCTGAGGTCAGTCTGATTTTTCCTGCTTTATGCGTGGTGCGCTTTTACTAAGGGGGTGCATATGTGCCTGATTATCACTGAAGGAGAGGAACGTCACTGGGTTATGTCCTAGGGCTTATGATTCTCTAGTGAAGTTTCCAGCATTACAGAATGCCATTTTAATAGCTAGATTCACTAACTTGTTGTTTTCCTGAAATGATTTCTCTATTTGTTCTGCGCATTATTCTCTTTTTCCCTCAGGAAATCATTTTCTGAATGTTGGCTCTCCTTTGCCCATCATTGGCAACTTTTCTATAATCATTTCTATATCATTGTTATTTTTTATATCACTCTGTGTGATTTCTTCAAGCACTTCTGTCTTTTTCATGATTCTGCTTTGAGTCATCTCAATGAATTGTTGCTTTATTTAGTTTTTATCTCTATAATGGTTTATTTATCTTTCCCTTCCATGTTTTTCTTGATCTTTGAAACCTTGCTTCACCATTTCTTTTGTTGTCTTAAAATCAGTTCTTTAAACTATCTAGTCCTACAATTTTTTATTGTTCATGGTGCCTTTAATTTCTGTATAGCTTTGCAGAGTTAATACATGTGGGTGGCATCCTTCTATTTGTATTCATTTTTAATATATTTACTTCATCTTCCCTTTGCTTATTCTCATCCTCATTTTTTTTTAATTATTTTATTTTTTTTTATTTTTTTTTTTACAAATAGTTTATTGTCAAATTAGTTTCCACATAACACCCAGTGCTCATCCCCACAAGTGCCCTCCTCCATGCCCCCCTCCTCCCCCCCACATCCACCAGTCCTCAGTTTTTGTCAGCATTCAAGAGTCTCTCATGGTTTGCCTCTCCCCCTTTCCCCCACCATTTCCGCCCTTCTTCTCCCCCTTGGTCCTCTGTTAAGCTCCTCCTAATCCTCCTATACGTGCACACATATGATATTTGTCTTTCTCTGCCTGACTTATTTCGCTCAGCATAACACCCTCAAGGTCCATCCATGAGTCCACAGCAGATTTATTTCTGATTAGTATTCACCTTTGAACTATATTCACTTTGCTTAATAAAGGGGGAAAATAGGTGGAGAGTCTGTAGTGATCTCTGCGTGGAAAGCCTCCAAGTTGCTTGTTTCTTTAAATACTGTTACATCACATCTAGTGTTTTGCGTTTCCCTCCTCTATGGTCAATGTGGGTCTCAGCAAAGCTCTCTTTCCATTTGTCTTAGAGGTGCTCCTAGGTTAAAAGGTTAGGTCATATACCAGGGTTTTGAAACTCAAATGCTCACAGAGATAAAGTGGAAGACATAAATGGGTGACATGGGCCAAGCAGAAGACAAGAGAGAGCAGTGGGGTCTACAGTAAACTGTACTATGAGCTTCATCCTAGGGGCGGACAGCTACTCACTGATTAGCTGCTGTCTGGTTGTTATGTGAGCACACTCTGGCCAGATCTTTTTCAACAGACTCTAAAAATCTGGATTTTTATTTTTTTTTATTTGTTAAAGTTTATTTATTTTGAGAGAAAGAGGCAAAGAGAGAGAGAGAGAGAGAGAGAGAATCCCAAGCAGTCTCCTGGCCTTCAGCACAGAGCTTGATGTGGGGCTCCAACTCACAAACCATGAGATCATGACCTGACACGAAACCAAGAGTCAGATGTTCAACCAACTGAGCCACCCAAGTGCCCCAAAATGTGGGTTTTTCAAAAGTGAAACTTCTATATTTTAAAAAGACAGTGGAGGTCAAAAAATATATCTGCAGACTCTCATGTTTTAATCTCTATCATGAAAAACTATAAATGGTTTATTGGTCTCGCCTTTCTATGACAGCACCTGGGTATCTACAGAGCTTAAGGCCACCTCGCAGACGTACTTGCTTAGCCCTCTTTGCTCTATCCAAAGAACTTCTGGGGAAGCTTTTGAGGGCTGAATCCTCCTGGACTCTGATGTGGCACATGCCTGATGTGCCTGATATGGCAGGCACTCCCCCTCTTCTCATTAACAATACACTATACTTGAAAAGTGTGCTTCATAATTTGTGGGTTGAGGTGATCATTTCCTTGTGTCACTGTGAATGGCATATTTTTTTCCATCGTGATCTCATTTTGTTTTCATGGAATTTGAGAAAGACAGCAATGCTGCCATGCCTTTTCGATGGTATTTTTATCCCTTCTTTTTCCAACTCCTCTTGACTGAAACTCTTTACTTATGAAATTATACTGGCCTGGAAAGTCTAATTATATTCTCCTGTCTCAGGACAACATATGTAGTGTGCAGGGCTCGATGCAAATGAGAAGGCAGGGCCACTTGGTGAAATTATTGTGAATTTCAGAATGGTGACAGCAGCTCATGGAACCAAGCAGAAGCTCCTTCTAAGCCCGGGCCCTGTGACTGCATAGGTGGCGTGCCCATGAAGCTGGCTCTGTTCCTGATTCTTGCCCATTTCTCTGATTTCTCTTCCCGAGGTCTCTTTATTCTCTTACACCGGACGTTCCTTAAGTTATGTCCTCAACTTACCTCTTGCTCCGCATGTATGTCGTCCTTGGCAACCTCAGTCATACTCCAAGCGTCCACTGTCACCAAGACAGCAACAAACCTGTGTTATACTTACTTGTGAATGTTCCCTGACAAAATAAGAATTCTTGAGTGGCTCAGACTAGTAAAGTCATAACTCCAGTAACTATCTTCCTTGGTCTCCTGAAACGGACTCTCAGATGAGCCTTCTTCTCCCACCCTCACATCCCCCAGCTTCCACCAAATTCCATGCCCCACTCCTCAACATAATTTTCCATATCAGGGGGCAGCAAAGTACAACCTGCGAGTCAAATCTGGCTCATGGACTGCTTTTGTAAATAAAGTTTTATTGGAACCAAAACCACCCCTGTTCATGTATGTGTTGTCTGAGTTGCTTTTGTACTATAACAGTAGAGTTGGGTAGTTACAAAGGGATTTTATGGTCACAAAGCCTAAAATATTTATTATCTGGCCTTTTATAGAAAAAAATGACCAACCCCATAACCCAGTCTATACTCCCCATCTCCAAATTCATTCGACTCCTCTGTTTAGAACCCACTCTAGTCAGACATGTTATCTCATCACTCCACCACAACCACCAGCCAAGCCCACTGGTGGCCTGTTTCTCAATATCCCTTACTATTCTCTTCTCATTGACTCTATACTGAAATGTTTCAGCCCCTTAACCCTCCATCTTTGAATGTCTTCTCTCTTTTAGCTGCACACTTGCTCTGATGAAAACTCTGTTCCTTTGACTTTAAGTATTGCTTATTTGTTAATAACTCTTACTGTGACACTTCTAAGTAGTTCCCAGCTTCTATCCTTGCTCTCTTAAGGTTTATTCTCATCCTAGAAGCCTGAGCGGTCCTTTGAAAATCTAAGTCAGGTCATGCCATCCATCAGTTCATAATCTTCCAATGGCTTCCTGCCTCCCTAAGACTAAGAGCCAACATCCTTAGCCTGGCCCTCAAAGCCCCACATAATCTGGTTCTCAGTAGGGGCCATGCTTCTTCTCCTGCCCCCCACCTCACTTCACAGCAGCCACATTGACCACATCGCACCTCCCCAAACACGCCTGGCACACTGCTCCCTTGGAGACCATGCACTTGTTCCTCCCTTTGCATGAAACATTTGTTCCCAAGGTATTTGCCTGACTCACTCCCACATCTCCTTCAATATTTGGTTGACATCACTCACCCAGTGAGATCTCTAACTATCTTACATAAACCTTATCTTTTTATTCCTATTCTCTGCACTCCCTTAGTCCAATTTTATTTTTCCCCATAGTACTTAGCATCATCCTATTTATTCGTTTACGTTGTATCTCTGGTAGTAGCCTATGAGACTTTTTTAAGCATATATTTTTGTCTTTTTTATCCAATGAAGTATCCCCACTGCCTAAAACAGTGTTTGGGATAAAGGAGATGCTGGTAGATGGTTTTGAATGCCTCTTAATTATCATGCAAGGCCTTCAGCATCTAGAACAGTGCTTGCCACATATTATTCAATTTAAAAATATTATTAAGTTTGTAAGTTAATAGATAAATGAATGAGTGTTCCAATGATCTTTTCTGGACTATGAGTTCTACAAGTATTCTAATTACCTAATATTCATGCACGATATCAAAACTTTCTTTTTAAATAACTTTAATTCCTTCTTATTTAAAGAATCATACCCTTACTACTACAGCTGCCATTCTCTGAAAGAAGTGTACAAGTCACTCAATAGCTGGGCACCTGCCTCATATCATAGTAACAGACTATGGACCTCACACATTTCTCCACGAACCAATATCACTTGAGTTTCTGTAAGTTCTTATGTTTCTCTGATGATCTTAAATGTGCTTTCTTTGGAGTGAAAACACACACACATCAAAATAACTAAAGCTTCAATAGGCTCTGCTTGAGCGATCAGCTAACAACCATTGTTCAAAAACCCAGTGATCCTTACGTGTGGGGGAAAAATCCTCAGTTTAGAGTCATATGGATCTGAGTTGGAATCCTGATTCTTCCACCTTGGGCTGCCCATTGCACATATCTCTCATCTGTAAAATGTGGGCAATACTCTACTTAATACACTCATAAGAATTGCACAAAACCATGTACATAAAAGCCTAATATACAATTGACTTCCCCAAATGATCTTGCATTTTTATTTTTCCCCAGTTTGTTATTCTCATTTGTTTGTTTGTTTCATTTCCGCTCTTGGGAATATAAACTCTTTTAATCTTTAGAATTAAAGACTAAATTGAAAGCCTTTACTAGTAAGAAACATCATCCTCAGAGAACTTCCAAAGAGCTTGAAGTGGGTCATGGTGGTGAGGTCAGTAGACTCTTCATTCTTGCTAGAACCCAATTTTCAATAGTCTCAGAGGTGCCAGAAGAAACTGTTGCCAGGTCATAGCCGTATCACTAGTTATCACTAGTCCCAATAGACTAGTGATATGGAGGGAGCAGCCTCTACTTTCGTATTCCTAAATGTGCATTGGCGCTTTTTTTAAATGTTTATTTATTTTTGAGAGAGAGAGAGAGAGATTGTGAGTGGGGGAGGGACAGAGAGAGGGTGGGGGTGAGGGGGAGACGCAGAATCTGAAGCAGGCTCCTGGCTCTGAGCTGTCAGCACAGTGCCCAAAACTGGGCTGGAACTCACAAGGTGTGAGATTGTGACCTGAGCTGAAGTTGGACACCTAACTGACTGAGCCACCCAGGTGCCCCCACTGGCTTTTTTAAAAAAAAGGAACATGAAAAGCTGCATCGTTATGTTTATACAGTCGCTGTAGGGGAAAAACAGATCATGCAGCACATTGAGCTTTCTCTAAGACCTGACTTTGCCCCTAGGGAAAACGTTTCTAGGTAGCTGGACTGTAAATATTTGCTGAATAAATGAATGAATAAATAAATGTATGAATTAATTAATTAATACTGCCTCTGATGCTGGTGAGTGTCTCTGTGGTTTTTCTCTTTCAACAGCCACTTAACCGGGAAAGGAGGGCTAGAGAGGCAGCCCTTTGGGTTGTGCAGGGTGTGACTAGTTCCCTAAACTGGCACTCAATTTGAAGATGATGTCATTGTTTTGCCACCTGTTGCCATAGTAATCATGGGTATGGCCACAATAGCCAAGACTAATGTCAACATTTTCCCCAATTTTTCTGGTTGAATTCCCCCCCCCAACTCAAAACTACAGAAAAGTCACTCTTCTTTTCTTCTTATTATTCTGACATATATTTGTACATTTAGGATAAAAAACAGGTTTGCTGTAATTAATGAGATCATATTAATGTATATGAAAAGGAAGAGTCCTAGAATTTATATCTTATATGAAAAGGATATGTGTATTTCATCTCTTTTCTTCGAACATAATACTTCTTGGTTTGAGACTACCACTTTCAAAAATTAAAACAGGTTGCCCGGAAATTCTCCCATTGAACTCTAATCAGCAATGACTAGAATTGAAACACCACTCCTTAAAACTTGATGTCTCCTTGCTAAGCATGCTTCAATTTGTGTAATTTCAGAGGTTGCCCTTAAGAAGAGCAATAATAAAGCAAATACAAGACATCTGCAATGTTATTTAGCAGAATTCAAATTTCCTCCTATTTCTTCCAAAAAAAATTAGTTACTAAACTATTCAGAAAAGAGTATTAACTTGCAAGTCTACTGTTAAGATGTTTTTCAATATTGACTCCAAAAAAGAATAATGATGAAACACTATTTTTTTTCAGTCCCTGTTGATAATTTCCAATATTTATCAAACATGCCTGTTTCCTCATTTACAAATTATTAGCAACAGTAGTACCCACCTCATGCATTGTTACCAGGAAGAAATAAGTTAATGCAAAGTTATATATGTAAAATGTGTGATCTTAAAAATAAAATAGCCGGTTATTTTAGTAGTAAATGCATTTATTTGGGAAAAGTAGAGAAATTGAAATATGGAACAAGCAACTTATGGCAAACCATAAGCAAGTCTAAAGAGACAAAGGAAGGTCAGCTTTTATTAGGTTTTAAAAGGACATTGGGTAAGGTGGTATTGAGCACAAGTTCGCTGGAGAAAAACAAGAATTTAAGGTTGTGATGGTATCTTACTGGCTGCAAGCAGTGGTTAATGCGTTGTTGCTGGGGCAGGGAGATATCTTCTTTATTTTTCTTAAAACTAGAAGATAAAAAATTCCCATGTGAAAATGTCTTCATCAGAGTAATTTCCGCTGGTTTTGCAGGCCATAGAAGTGGTACCTGTGTGAGAGCGCCCCCTTCAGGGCTCCCAGACACCATTTTAAATGAGATTTCCTTTACACATTTTCATAAATGATTGTATGTTAATTGTTATTATGATTTTTGTCATCATTAAGCCAAGGTATGTTATTTTAATTTTTAATATATCTTCCTATTCTCTCAATCCCAAATCATGAACACACTGCTTTTCCCTAATCTGTGTATTTATTATTATTATTGCATTGGAGTTAGCTGATTTTGAAAGGTTCAGACAAACAAGGGAGAGAAGAAAGTAGATAATATAAGTATAAAGACTGAAACTATTACAAGGATCTAAATGTGTTAATATTATAATGTAAGCTCACAGAAGACAGGGACTATATCATCCGTATGTTTGGTTATTCATGGCATCCAGAGCATTTCCTTGTGAAAAAATTAATAAATGAATGAAAGAGATTATAAATAAATGAATGATAGCTGCCAAATGACCTTCAAGTCCTGCAAAATACTTGTTTGTTGGAGAGTTAGGAATGAGAGTAAATAGGACTTGATGAGTATCTATAAATTCAATTTATTTAGGTTTCCTTGTCTTCTAGCAGTTATAATGTCTGGCAGAAACTGCTACATTCATATCTCAGACTCATCAAAATGAAGTCATAGAAAAAGGGAGGGTAGAGTATGTGAGAATGAGAGACTTCTGTGGTAAATTCAATGACAGATTAGAATTGAAATCCTAAAAGTAGTCTTATACTTTTACATTCTACGTTTCAGAACTCTTGAAATAAAATTATCATTTTATTGAGAAATGAAGCATGTGCTGACCTCATATATTTTAATTAGCTTAGAGTAAATTTTTCACGTGAGCGTATTTGTTTCCCATTTTTTGTCCACTACATTTCCATCCTCCAGATTTGGACAATGCAGAAGGAAACAGGTATGGCACTCAGCCCGGGGGGCACACATGTGGCAAAATGAAATGGCCTGTTCTAGGGAATTATCTATTTTACTCAATGGCACCTAATTAGAAGTAAACCTGGGGCCACCTGGGTGGTTTAGTCAGTTAAGCATTCGACTTCGGCTCAGGTCTTGATCTCACAGTTGGTGGGTTCAAGCTCTGCGGTGGGCTCTGCGCTGACAGCTCAGAGCCTGGAACCTGGTTCCGATTCTGTGTCTCCCTCTCTCTCTGCCCCTCCCCTGCTTGTGCTCTGTCTCTCTCTCTCTCAAAACTAAACATTTTTTTAAAAAGGAAATAAACCTGTTTTTTTAATACCAAATTTGAGAGTTTCATAGGTGCTTGATTTATTTTGGAATAGAGTGCAAATTTTGTATGGGTAAAATTACACTTTAGAAACCCAAGGTTTTTTCTCACTTTCAATTTAATTCTAGGTCCGTAGAACCTACCAGCCCCATCTCCATGCACAGACATTTTCTCTTCTCCCTGAGCACTGCTCACGCCCAGCATTTCTTTGGGTGCCTGGGTACCCAGGCAGTACTTCACTGATTCTCCCATGGAAAAAAGAATTGCATAGAAAGAACTGGAGAAGAACAAAAGAACAACAGAAGTAGCAGAATTTCAAAAATTATACAACAACAAAGCCATTCAGGCAAGTTTCACAAGTAAGTTAAATAATACAGTAGCAGGAGCAATTGTAAGCCAAAACTAGCCTAAAACCTCCCTAACGTTATAATGAGATCATGAAATCTTTCTTAAAATTTGGGAAATTCCAATCACCTGAGTGTGCGTTAGAAGTTCTGACCAAGCACTGCTTGACAGTGAGTCGCCTTAGTAGATTAGATTCAGATCCTCTTAAATATTAGGAGCACGATCATTTTACTTTATGAATATCAAAATTTTATAATCTTTCATAACTCACTTAGAAGACCACTCGCTACCAGATACAATTTATCTGAACATATAAGTAAAAGTCTTTGGAATTCTCAAACTTTTTTTTACTCCTAAAAAATGGGAAACATATCGTAAGCTGCCAGTTGGGCTTCGGGCTATGTTATGAGAGAGAGCTGGAGTCCTGTGGCTCAGTCCTTAATAATATGCATTTTGATGCCACCTGCCGGCATGATGTGACATGACATGACGGAAGTTTAGAGGCCGAAATACTTTCAAAGACCAAGTCTTTCTTTATCCAACGCTATTTGGTGTCAAACACTGCTCTAGGCAGAGGAGTCACCGTGGTTTACAAAACAACCCACTACCTCCTCTATCAGGGGAGGCAAATATTAATCAGATAATCACAAGAGAAGGGCCAAGAAGGAAAGATCTTCATTACAGGCATGAGGGAGTGCTGATGCTGAAGGCAAGATCAGAGTTAATTAACTACTGATTAAGAGTAGAGAAGGAAGAGAGAGAATAGGGAGTGCAAGGGGAGCATGCTGGGAGAGGGGGAACAGGAAGATTAGAGCATTTGAGGAAGCGAGGGAAAGCTCTGGTGGCTGGAACCTAGACAGCTGGAGGGATGGGACGATGTTAGGGGTGAGATGAAGCTGAAAAGATAATAATAATAGCTAACACTTACATAGCACTTGGGTTTCCAGGAGGTTTTTAGATGCTTGGCTTTTTCAATTTTCCTGAAAACTCTATGAGGGGGGGGACAATTATTAGCCTCGTTTACAGATGAGAAAACTGAGGCCTACAGAAGTTAGGTAGCTTCTCCTTTGGCCCAGCTAGTGAGTATTAGAAGCAGGAACTGAGCCATCATAGTCTCAGCTCCAGAGCCCATGCTTATATGCTTCTGCATTTCGCTGTCTCTCAGGCCATGGATTGCCTGGGCTTTGTGGGACATGGTATCTTCACAACCATGGGCAGTCACTGAAGTTTTCTAAGACAGATATGACACGATGAGCTTGTGTTCATTCTGTGGCCACAATGGGAGAAATAGATGGGAGTGGAAGGGGCCAGGGACAGAATTATGAAACTCCAAATAAGGAGAGTACAATACTGGTTTGAAAAAGATGGTGGCCATGGGGAAGGAGAAAAATACACAGATTTGGAATATGTTTAGAAATGATGATAAACATGACCCGGTGGTGGATTGGTTATTTGGAGGAGGTGAGAAAGAAGGAGGAGTAAAGGAGAAAGAGCATTCAGAGATGACTTTTGAGTTTCTAGATACAGAACTGCATGGTCATTTGCGGAAAAGGGGAACTAAAAAGCAAGACCCTCTCTTCAATTGCTTCATTGCAACTTCCCAAATTTAAGAACTTTTAGAAACTGACAACAATATACTTTGTTCTTTGGAAGGTAAGATAGTGTGGTTAATTAACACTACATTTTAGTGAAAGGATAGTGTGCCCATCAAAGGTCCTTTGAAAAGCAGTCTGTTCTCCCATCTAGTAGATTTGTTGGGCACTCTTCCATCTCATTCTTCCTACTGGAGTCCCCTACTTTGAATGTGCTAGAAGTGGCAACAGAGTAGAAAGAAATTAGTCAAGACAAACATACAAAGTAGGACCAACCCAACACTACCACAAAGCTTCTTTGCAGGGTACCACATTGCCTTTCTCGTTTGAGCCACTTGAAAGAATGAGAGGCCTTCAGTCTAGTCAGAGAGTAAATGCATAATGGGAAGAAGTGGGTGGATATATAACATATGGAATATAATTATTACTTCCAACAGCAACAAGATAGTGATAAAATGAACTACTCATATATTCACACAGTGTAGTACTATAAAGCAATTAGAGATGATGTTTTAGGAAAATATGTAATGAATATATAAGATAGATTCTTAAGTGAGGAAACTAAGTGACAAAGCAGTGGTGCAATTATAATTCCATTTAAAATATAGGTATATATACATGAATGTAGACTAGAAGACATGTTCCGGAATGTGAGCTATGGTTATGTCTGGACAGAGAAATGCCTGGTGACTTCTTTCGTATTTTTACCTGTACACTATACTTGTGAGTATAATGACCAGGCATTGATTTCAATCAAGGGGAAGTATAGGGTTTTGTTTCGTTTTGAAGTTGTACTTTGTTTTCTTGGTTGTTCTTTAGAAATTATAAGAAAAACATACTCTTTAGTGAATATAATTCTCTAGCATGGCTTTACTTGGCTCTAATCTGTTAATATTAAATTAAATTGTTATCAAACAGCTGTAATGGGTCACATTCTATACCTACAGTATTCTTGTCCTCAAGGTCATTGAAAATACTGTTATCAAAACGAAAAATGGAGCCAAATAAATTGCCAAACTGACACTCAAAATAGTTTCTAACAACCAGGAATTGAGGGCTGAAACCAACAAGTTGAAAGTTTAACACGAGAAAAATAAAATCTTACGTGTAAGACAAAACCAAAGTTATACTAAAGGACACAGTAGAAACCTGGCTTATAAAAGAGATTTGGACGTTTTAGTTGACCTCGGGTTCAATATATGCCAAACGTGTAAGAAGACACAGAATATTAACTTGCAGGTTTTTGAAGTAGCCTTTCAGGATCAGCGAAGATAACAGCCAAAAAGAGTCTTTGCAGTTCTCTGCTCTATATTTTTAAAAACTTTGACAAACTAGAAAAAGTGACCTGGATAATGAGTTCAAATGCATGCCAAATGAGATCCTTAGCTTGGGGTGGGGAAGGAGCTACAGAAGACATGATCAATTTTTCAAATATCAGAAAATCTGTGATATAAAAAGAGTGAATTCCATCAGTGCGAAGGACAGAATAAAGGCAAAGAGATGGACACTACTGGGGGTGGAAATTACAATGAGAGCTTCCTGAAAACAGAGTTTTAACCAAATAGAAGCTGTTTTAGTGATGGCAGTGATGGCGAGGTAGTTATCCTGAGGCAAGAAATCTGCATCCTGTAAAAGCCCAAACATTAATGGAGAAATCAACTCCTACCTTTTGGCTGTACATCAAGACACATGGTATTGATGATACCGTTGTTACCTGTCAATATCCCCGGCTTCAAACGGGATGTAAAGAATAATATAGAGAGGAGGAAGAAAATCTGACCAAAGATAGAAAAAGGCAAAAGAAAAAGAAAAAGGCAAACATTAGCAGGAGACAGATGAAGAAGAGACAAGAAAAGAAGAGGAGAAATCCTTTCCTTTTCCTTTCCATTCTTTAATCTCTCCTGTGCCTGTTTAAACCCACATTCTTGCTTTTGTGTTCTCAACTACCATCTCCTTCTTGTTAAAGAATGGGCACAGTTTGGAGACACCTGGGTGGGTCAGTCAGTTGAGCATCCAACTCTTAATTTTGGCTCAATGCATGATCCCAGGGTCATGGGATAGATCCCCACATCCAGCTCTGTGCTGAGCATGGAAACTGCTTGGAATTCTCAAGTCTCTGTCTCTCTCTTTTTCTCCTTCTCTCTCTCTCTCTGCCCCTTTCTACCTCATGCATGCATGCTTTCACTCTCTCTCTCTCTTTCTCTTTCAAATAAATAATAAAATAAAATAGACAAGGAGCAGTCTGCTTCAGTGAATTCCAGAACACTTGGGAATTTAAGGAGGGAACTTTAGAACCTCAGTAACCACAAAGTGTGCACAGTAATAAACATTCCAAGATATTGCACAAAGAAAGAGTTTAGATGTACTGATGGAATATGAATTTATAATGAGTCATTAATGAGACTTGGGGACACATCCTGTCGAGATGATATCATTGAGCCCACACTTCTCTGTTGTATAAAGAGGCCCTTGGTTCTTTTCCAACCATTAAAAAAAAGTTAAATACCTGGTGGGCCAGACCTAGATTTGAACTTCTAATGTTTCACATTCTCTCTACTTTCTGAGCAACTACCTTAAGGAAAAAAAGCATTTTAGAATCGACAAAGCCTGCCTTTGTCTATGTGAGCTAGAGTTACCTGTCCTGGTGAACAGAAAGTTGTAGCCTTGGTTTGTTCATTTAAACCTAATTAAATATAATGAGTAGATAAAACAAGGAGCTGCAATGGAAGATAAAAAGGAATGGGACTGTTGTGTCATAGACACAAGTATGCCTTAGCTGATTTCAAAAGATAGAAATAATTGTCGATCCCTGAGAAGAAGCAAATGGTCAGTTAGTCAGTAGATTATCCCTTCTTGATCGACATTAGATGGTGTCAAATCCTAGATGAAGTCACAAAGATGGTTTTGCTTTGGATCAATCTGGTGGTTTTGGAGGCAAGGGAGGGAGACTCACTTCTCACAGTGCTCATTTGGAAACCATTTCTGATATTATCTTCTTCTTTGAAAGATGAAAGGAGACTATGCAATATATTAAGTCTTCCAAATCTTATTGTCCTTGGTCGTATGAATAAACAGGTATCATTCCTCATGGTCTTGGCCCATTATCAGCTGTGACTGGAATGAAATTGTTAAGCTACTCTATACTGTGGATCTGTTCTGCCAAAGAGAAAACAAAAAGTAGTTGTTTCACAGGCAGAACATGCTTAAAGAAAGCAAGAGAGGACTCTGGCCTGATGTAGTTTCACCTGAAGAGTGGAAAGGAATGGAAAGCATAACAATTGTAAAATGGTTTGCCATAGTGTCATCGTGTGTCGTGCTTTCACACTCAACGATGCTCTCTGTTACTTTCCTGTGGCTGCTACATCTGTAACATGTGCTGAGGCATCTTCCAGGTATATTTTTAACTTCTTCCTATAAACAGTAAAGGAGGCAAAAATGAGTTTCTCCCCCAAAGTTGAAAAGAGTGTTGCCCTCCAAGGACCAAAGGATAGGATCAGTACATCACAGGGCAGAGAAGAAAGGTACACAGTTATCAGAAAGAGACACGTGGCCCCCAGATTGTCAAAACTGACTGTTAACCACTGGATACACTCACATCACAAAAGAGCAAATGTGACTACACACAAGATTGCTGTATCGTCTGGGTTCAGTGCAGGAAACTGAACTCACGGTCGTGGAACCCTCTTCCCAACCATGGACCCTCCCCCGCAGGAACCTGCAGAACTGACTCTGCTTCAGTCGAGAGGATAAAGGAATTGAGAAACTGCTATTGACACTTCAAAATTAGAGAACATACCATGATAGCTATGATGGGGGGGGTGTCTAAAGAGCTGCCAACAGTGCAGCTAATCCTCAGAGCAGAAGACTGGACACTGGAACACAGTCGCTTATTCCCAGAAAGCAGCCAAAGTCATGATAAAGTAAAAATGGCCTCAGCCTCCTGTCTCTCCCAAATATTACACAAATATATCTCCCCAAGGGAACCTATAGAACCTAATTATAGCTCTAGGGGAGAACAGAAATGGTAACCAGTGCAGAAATGGCCACGGGGTGGTGTGAATGGATGTTCAGAGCCAATCTCCGCATATCTGCCATGGCCACATTCTGATCACAGAGATGGATGCACGAAATTAGCTTAGTCTGATTTCTTCCAATATTTATACCAAAGAACTCTTTCTGATTGGATTCCATGTTCCCAAGCAACCATCTGATTGTAATTTTACTTCCTGTAGACCTTGCACACTGGGAGGAAATGCACTGCCCAGAGGATCCTAGTCTTCTTGGGACTTGTATTTTACATTTTAGTTGCCATTATTTCCTCAGTGCTAAGATGCTGATTATATGTGTGCCATTCATTTCACATATGTTGAAGTGTTTTTAATTTTTTTTAATGTTTATTCATTTTTGAGAGAGAGAGACAGAGAGACAGAGCACTAGTGGGGTAGGGACAGAGAGGGGGCACAGAATCTGAAGCAGGTTCCAGGCTCTGAGCTGTCAGCCCAGAGTACGATGCGGGGCTTGAACTCACAAACCGTGAGATCATGACCTGAGCCGAAGTCAGATGCTTAACCGACTGAGCCGCCCAGGCTCCCCTGTTGCAGTGTTTTTAAAAATGCAGTGAAGCATCTAGGAAATGTAGTAATACATTTCCATCTTGATTTTACAACGTATTCTCTAAGGCTAACTAAGTCTACTTTGAGAAGCAGATCCGTTTTTATTGTGTTTATATATTCTGGATTCTAAATTAACACAGCTAAAGGCCAGACGCTGGACCATGGTACTTGGGCCAGGACGATGGTGTGCTGTGCAGACCCCTCTTGGTGGCCAGCCCATCTTGGGTGGATGACCTATGTGTCTGGCCTTTTGTCCATATCACCTTGTCCACTCAAAGCCACATTTTTAAATTGATGTTCATTTATTCAGTGACTTTCAGTGAGGGCAAAAAGGCAGGTCAAATTCAGGTTCTTAACATAATTCCTTACCTTACATAGACAGAAATAATACAAACCTCAGAGGCAAATGTTTGCAGCCTGTGATACAGTACTATTCTTATTATTGTTCCTTTACTGCTTCACAGGTATCTCAGGAAATGAATATCAGTGGTACATGAGGTACCAATAAAAAAAAAAAACTAAGACAAATAAGGCTGATGATTCGATCTCACTATAAAGGACAGTTACGACCACCATCATCACCACCATCTCTAACAAATAAGCCAAGAAGCCGATAATTGCAAGTTGGAGATAGCATATAGAAACAAAATATAAAGTCAATTGACAGGCTTAACAATCTAGGAAATATAATAGAAGTTATGTCACAACTATCACATGTGCATGTAGGCGTATCTCTTATTTAAATAGATGGGAATCTGTGGGTTCAAATCCCAGCTTTGCCCCTTCTGATTCTCATGGCTTTCATCAAGTTGCTAGCGTCAATGAATCCATTTCTTCACTGGAAAACGGAGATAATGATATCTACTTCCAAGAGTTGTGGTGAAGATAAATATCGAGTAACATAGATAGAATGCTTAGCACAGAGGTTAGCTTAATGTAGACTAGCTAGTGTTATAATTATTAGTAAGCACTAGCATTCCATGGAAGAGAATATGTAACTATGGTGGAAGAAGTCTGGAGTAGAGTCAGAATTCTGCCCATGTTTGTGAAGTTAATAAAGAATTCCTCTAGGTGGCCTGATAAGGCTTTGCGTGTGGGAAGAACATTTTCTAGGAATGCTGGCAAGGTATTGAGCAGAGAACCATTTTGTTAGGAACCTTGGAGTGAACTCCCTCCCACATGCAAATGATTAGAACATCTTTCATGAATCAGCTATCAAAGGACCCAGTGTGGCTCGGGTCCTATTCAAACCCATCTGTCCTAGGATGTCCACTGGCATTTGCATTTGATTTACAGTCTCAAACTAGGTTTAGGTGCAAATATCCCTTACCTTGAAGGATTTATCCCCATCTTATTTACCTAGCTATCTGATGTGTTTTTCCCTCCCATTCTGATACTAATAGGAAAACCTGTATTCTCACAGGTATTATTTTTCGATGACAAATCCATAGCAGGGTTTACAAATTCCTGCAAAGGAACCAGAAACAAAGAAGATAGAGGAAAAACACAGGCACAGCTGAATGAAAATGGAAAACAGTCAGAACCAGGGGGTCGGTAGAGCCTTGTATGAAAGAGGATCCATCTCTTAAGTTGATCCATTCTTCCTCAGTTCTCTGTTGTGTGCTGATTTCTTCCCCTGCCATGGCTTGTTCCAGATGGGGTAAGTGCTGGGCTGGCCCTGAGCATAAGGGAAGTCATCTCCTCCCTGATGGGTCAGACCTGTAAAGTGTTATCACCTGCAAGTCTGTGAGGACATTTCCATATCACCTCTTTCCTATTTCATGCCTGGCCACAGCTATCGGTGCCTTTGAAGTGATTCCTATTTCTGTACTCATCACTCTGGTGCTCTGTCAGTACCTCAACCTAACAAGAGTAAAACCAAAGCACCTTCACACCACTAGCCTTCCTCCACCAAAAAATACGTTTTCATTACTTTATTCTTCTAACTTTACCATTTCTTTCCAAAGACCCCCATCCCTTCAGTTATACAGACTGACACTTTCCCAGTCATCTCTGACTTTGCTAGCCTTTGCCACCCACAGTGAATCAGCAGTCACCAAATCTTCCCCTTTGATGTCAAGATATCTGTTAGATCTACACTTATTTGTTCCTACTGATGTTATTCTAGCTTAAGTTTTCAAACTTCTTACCTGAACTGTTCCTGGCTCCTAACTAGTTCCCTTTCCTTCTGTCTCTCCATGATCCCACCCATCCTTGCTCCATTGTCAGCTTGACCTTCAGACCACACAAAACCCTGATTGTGCTTTAAAATGTTCACATGCCACCTATCCACACCCCTACCTTATCAGTAAAACACAAACATCTTAGCCCAGCAGTCAAGACCCTCTGTCATCTGGCCCCTTATCTTTCTAGACATTTATTTTCCATGATTTTTGTACCTCAATCTAAATTCCATTCAGACTGAACTATCAACACTATCTCCCTCCCCCCTTGGGTGGGATGTCTCTGTAATGGGCATTTTACACCATCTTCTAGAATTCTGCTAATGGATTAAGAGTGGTCTCCCACAGCGGTAACTACTTTGCTGGTGCACTCTTTATTGGTCATTTCCTTCTCTTCCCTCACTCCCATCAATCCTCTGGGCATTGCCATCACCTCCTATGGTAGACTGATTGTATTAATGGTCCCAAATCTTTATCCCTCACTATGTCCATACCCCTTGCCATGTCCCTTGCAATTCTTCTCACTAAACGTCAGAATACATTTTCCCACCTTCTGAATCTAAGCCACACTTCTGTTGTAGCTTTGAGAATGTACTTCACAGGCTTCTAACTACATGAAACATTATTGACTGCAGGCCTTAGCCCCAGCTGCTGTGCTCTAAAATTCACCTCTACATCTGTACTGAGGAAATGCCTCCCAGAGCCGCCTCCTAGCCAATAACTGACTGTTCGTGGGAGACACAAGATTCCTCTGATGGCCAACTTTGAATTGAGGACTCCCCACTGGCCTTGCCAACCCAGGTTAAGATTGCAGGACAGTCTAGGACCTTCCACCCAACTCTCTTTCCCTCTTTCATTCAGCAGGATAGACCTGCATTATGGTCCCATGGATCGCCCAGTGTTTCCAGGCTCTTGCCCTCATTCTTTCTCCTAGCTGACTTCTAAAACAAAATTCTATCATGTTTAATCCCATTTTAGTAATCTTGGCATCTGCTTCCTGGACCTGCTCTGGGACTTTGTTGTGGTGATTAGCAAATATGACTAAATCAGGGGCTCTGAAACATACTTGTTTGCTTCTGCTTGCTCTTGCTGTATGTCATCCCCATGAGAAGGACACGCTTTGTCCCTAGTTCCAGGAAGAAAATGAGACCTGAGGAGCAGAGGGAAGTCATTCCAGTCTTCCCGTCTGAGGCCTTCCCAGATCAACTGATAGCCAGTTAACCCCCAGACAGATGAGCAAGTCCTGGCAAAGTCAGCCGAGCCTGGCTCAAGTCAGCTCGACACTGCAGATCCCTGAGCTAACTATGTGCATCCTGGCGTAGGCCAAAAGCAGCAGCAGCTGCTTGTTACTCAGCATTCCTGTGTCAGTGTCAAAGTGATAAACTCCCCAGATAAGTTACTTGCTTTCAAATCTCTATCTGGAGGAACCAAAACCAAGACTATATGCAAGTACATTTCATACTGTGTTGTGAGATAGGTGCCCAGGAACAGAGTTGAAAACTTATCCTCATCTTCCAAGAGCACTGGGCTGAGGAACAGAACCCAGCAGACTGCCTAGTACCAAAGACCAAGGGAGGCAGTGTAGAGAACAAAACAGAACTTTATGTTGGCTTCTCTGGGTCCTTAGAAGGAAGGCATAGAATATTTCTGATTAGAAAGTCACATTGTCAGTCACTCTCCATGTTCTCTCCTGGGCTGAGCTGAATGAACTTGGTGTTAAAAGAAAAGCTGATACTTACTAAGGTGCACAAGGAAACTCTGGATCTAGTAACACATCCGTAAGGAACTATTCTGTGTCAAACTATCAGCCCTGTCCAACCGGACACATTGCTGCCGACTGGCATGAAGGAACATCTGGCCACAATAGTTGTATTAACAAAAAACAAGGACGGAGCATCTTTCTCCAGAGACATTCTGTGTTCCTACAAGTGTAGGAATCAGCAAAGCACAAGTAAAGCAACCCAGTTGATACTGGGGAGGAAAAGCTGACATGATTGGGAGGGAAATGCTACTCAACCCTTTCTCCAAGAGTCACCGCAGAGTAACAGTTTTAAGGACATGCAAAAGATCTAGAGTAG
The DNA here is from genome assembly GCA_017311185.1 of Proteles cristata cristata. Taxonomy (NCBI): domain Eukaryota; kingdom Metazoa; phylum Chordata; class Mammalia; order Carnivora; family Hyaenidae; genus Proteles; species Proteles cristata. Next base: position 1,235,758 of record JAESUZ010002218.1, read on the forward strand.
CATTCATCATGGTACTTCGTTCAGTGAGGATAGACACCCATGTCAACTTGAGAGGTCCAGCCCCCAGTACAGAACCCAGCACAGAGTAGACACCTTATACATATTTGAATATGTGAATAAAAGCTATGTGACTACTTCCAAGACCCAACAAAGTTTTCAGAAAAGAGAGATTTCCTCATTAAGAAAAAAAAAAGGTTGGTGCACCTGGGTGGCTCAGTCAGTTAAACGTCCGACTTCACCTCAAATCATGATCTCGTAGCTCATGAGTTCAACCCCTGCATAGGGATCTGTGCTGACAGCTCGGAGTCTGGAGCCTGCTTCGGATTCTGTGTCTCCCTCTCTCTCTCCACCTCGTGCACTCACACTCTGTCTCTCTGTCTCTCAAAAATAAATAACCGTTAAATTTTTTTTTTTAAAAAGGTTAATTTTGCTATCATTGGAAGTTCATGTTATTGTACTCATCCTGACTCAGCCACTTACAAGTAGGGTTGCTTTACCTCTATGTGACTCAGTTTCCTCTTCTAAAAATTGGAGACAAATAATAACATTAGCTCACAGGGCTGCTATTGGATAAATTGCAGTTAATATATTTTAAATGCTTAGGTAAGTGACTGGTATCTGTTAAATGTGTTATCCATGTTATCTGGTTGAAGCAGTGATGGTCGTGGTGGTGGTGGCAAGTGGGATGAAAACCAATGTACACTATCCAAAGTTATACCATAAAATGCAATTGAAATGTGGCTATTAGAGGAAAATGGTAACATTCTACCTAAAACTTTCCCATTTTTAAAAATTGAAGTACAGTTGACACACAATGTTACATTCGTTTCATTCGTATAGCATAGTGACTCAACTTCGTTGTATGTTATGCTGTGCTCACCGCAAGTGGAGTCATCCTCTTCTCCATAAATGGGACCATAACACCATTCACCACGCTCCCTGGGCTGTACCTTTCATCCAGGACTTACTCATTCCATAACTGAAAGCCTGTATCTCCCACTCCCCTTCACCCATGTTGCCCATCTTCCGTCTCCCTCCCCTCTGGCAGGCTGTTCTCCGTATTTATGGTCTGTTTCTGCTTTTTGCTTGTTTCTTTCGTTATTCATTTGTTTTATTTAAAGCTTGCCTGTTTTTAAGTGAAAAACAAGTCTTATCCGTCTATAACTCATGCTGTAAAATATTTTACTGAAGCTTATTTCTAGCAGTACAGATAAATAACTAAATCCATTAAGGGATTAAAAAAACAATATTTGGAGGATTTTAAATTTCTAACTTGTGATATATTTTATGTCTCTACTTTTTCTCAAATCCATTAGTCCTTTCCCCAGTCCTAAGTCCAGAGGCACTAGTAGACTCATTCACCAAGAAGAGCTGACTGCCAGTCACTGGACACATTGGCTTTTTGCTCAGGAGCATCTAACCTCTCTACGCCTGGGCGGGCGGTTTCCTGTCGGTATTTGGTTTGAACTTGTTCCAGGGCTTGTGGTTTTGGCCAGGCTCATTCTGTGTGTTATCATCCTCCTGCATATTTAATGATAATGTTGATTTTACAATTGGGCATATGACTCCTGCATTTCTCAGAGACACTTCTGGGAATCTGTTCAGGGTTGCATGTCCTTTACTCTCTTCTTACAGCCTGCAGGCTCCATCAAGCCTCATCTTCAAGCTTAAAATGTTCTCTTCATTTCAAGAGGAGAAACAATTTCAAATACTGGAATCACCAGATAAAAGGAAATCCAATTAAGCTAAAGTAACTAGGAAGCGATTTCTCTATTAGAACATAACAATGGTCTTGCCTTATCAAGATAAAGAGAAAGACAATAAAATTAGAGAATGTAAATGTGTCATGTGACTTGAGCAGAAGCAGAATAGGAAGTTGGGAATGCAACATTATTAGAGAGACATGGAGGAAACCTCTTTTGTTCTGCTCCACCTACCCTATTAAAAACGATGGCTTGGGGGTGCTTGGGTGGCTTCTAAAGCATCTGACTTTTCATTTCCACTCAGGTCATGATCTTATGGTTCCTGAGACTGAGCCCCAAGTGAGGCTCCACACTGACAGCATAGAGACTGCTTGGGATTCTCTCTCTCTCTTGTTTTCTTTCCAAATAAATATATATAAACTTAAAAGAAAGGATGTATTGCTCTCCAGGTTCTTTTGTCAGAAATCCTACTTCATGGACATATTTCTCAAATTTATCATTCTATTCTCTATTATCAGACTTCTGGAAAGAATTAGCCTGTTAGTCTATTATACATCATTTATACCTTAGCATCAATGTCTGTCTTGTAAATTGATTGATCTCTTTCTATCTCTCTGTCTCTTTCTGTCTCCGTCTCTTCATCTTGATAGCTAGATCAAAGTGACATTTGATGAGGAAATGAACGAAAGTCTGAAACCTTCAAAAACCATTTCATTCACTCAGTAAGAATATTGCAAACTCATTTTCTATCAGTTGCTGTACTAGGCACTAACAGTGCAGATTCTAACAGCAGACATTCCTTAAAATTCTGACATGTTGTTTGAAGAGAGAGCTAGACATGAAATGAAATCGTTTTGACCTTAGCCATCAAAATTCTTCTGAGCTAAATTTTTGTGCCACTGTGAATGTTGGCTGGGTCTCTCTTCAAAGCCCTGAGGCTACTGAGCAGAACACCATTACTCTAACTTGGCTGAGTACTCTAACTTGGTTGGATGCCCAACCGACTGAACCACCCAGGCACCCATTTTTTTTTTTTGTTATTCACTTTATATAAAAAGGAATTCTTGTTTTGTATAAAGATGTACATAGAATTTCTTTAAATAAGAAATACCAAGAATGTTGAGTTTGGTTTTACATCCCAAATTTTATGTGCCAACAATAACATCAAAAAAATGCCTACTGAATCACAGCTGTCTCAAAGTGTTGGGATTCACTACTCAGAAGGTCACTTAGTGAAATACAGTTCTTATATTTAAAATAATCAATTTCCGGGGCACCTGACTGGCTCAGTTGGTTAAGTGTCCGACCTCAGCTCAGGTCATGATCTCCTGGTTCGTGGGTTCAATCCCTGAATGGGGCTTTATGTTGACCACTCAGAGCCTGTTTCAAATACTCTGGCCACCTGTCTCTGTCCCTCATCCATTCCTGCTTTCTCTCTCAAAAAATAAATAAACATTTTAAAAATAAAACAATCAGTTCCCACATTTAAAAACTAAAATCCTGCTGAAAATGATCTTGAGATGCTAACTAAACAAAACTGATCATTCATATAAGACTGACTAAATACTCCACAGAGACAGAAATATCAAAGACAAGATATTATTAATCAAGAACTTGATGTTTTAAGTACGTTTATCTAAAAGAGACCAGATAAATTAATGTACCATAATTTACAAGGTGATTCTTAATAAGGTAAGAAAAGGGTTGGGAGAATCACCACCCAACCCCAGATGCTACAGCCTCTGACTCATCAATGGCAAATATATCCACCTGTGGGCTATGGAACCCTGAGGAGAGAGTGAGGCAAGTGTGGATTTTATTAGCTCATGCTCCCATTTTTTTCCAAAAAGGTTCTCAGCTCATGTCAGGTCATTAACTCTTATGAGCTTTGGCAAATCACCAAGACTAAATATATGATTTGGTCATGCAGACCTATGGCCTCATCATCAAACCCCTGTCTGGGTGATAAGGCCCCCCATTGACGTTGACACATGGCCTTCATCTGTGTGTTCCACCTCGCTATTCATCAATTCATTCCAGGGGCAACTGTAAGATGATACACATGCTCTCCCCCCTTGAATGCTAGTTTCATGAGAGACCTTTCTTCTGATTTCACAGTGTCAAACAACCATACTCCCCTTTTTATAAGCAGATTCCATGAAAAGATAGAGATGCTAAGTTGCATAATGCATACTTTTTTAGAATGAGACTATAAGAAATGCAAGTCCATCTCCAAAAAGGTACCTATCATTACAGTAACAGAGACAGGACTCCAAATCTGCCATCAGAAGGCAGCAGATGATGAAAGCTAGAAAAAAACTTCTAGTGCATTCTTTATAGTTTTCAGATTTTCATTAAATGTTTCCTACTAACTTAGCTAAGGATATGAAACCTATAAGATATGTGCTTTATTCTCCACTTATATGCTCAATCTTTACTTTCATGTTATTAGTTCAGGTAAAGAGGGGCAAGTTTTATCTTAATTCAATATCAAGTCTTATCAGTTACAAGTGAGCCTTAGAATGTCATTTTGAGGAATCTGAGGCAGCATCTAGACTTCAAGAAAAAGTTGCTCCTTGCACCCATCATGAATAAGGGAGAAAGAAGGGTGGCAATTTGCCTTCATTTTTTGTTTTTAATCTCAGAGCCAAACAATTTAGCTGTCATTTCTACAATCACCTGGAATGCTAAATAGCTTGGGATTTACAATATAAATGAAGAATAAGTAAAACAAGCAGTCTATGCATTTTAGTCTCTTTATCATTTAGAAATGACTTGAGGTGAATGCGAACCACGTCTTAGATTACAGTTCCCTTCCAAAACAAGCTCTAGTACTCTTCTTCCATCGAATGTGATAGAAGTAGAAAAGAAAATCTTAATTATTAAATTCTCCTTTGAGACAGTACAATCATTAATTAATAGCTACATTCTAAGCTAGCCATGTGTAAGTCTAAGAAAAAAAAAAGAAAAATGTTTCTTTCCCCTTCCACCCTCCACTACCACACCAAGGACTCTGTTTCTTTTTGATGATGATTTTTCTTTTCTTTTTTTAAGGTTTTATTTTTAAGTAATTTCTACACCCAACGTGGGGCTTGAACTCACAACTTCAAGATCAAGAGTCACTTGCTCAACTGACTGAGCCAGCCTCAATCACCCCTGAATTTCTTGAATATAAAAACTCCACAATAAAAGTAGCTAATATTCATCGACCGTTCACTATGTGCCAGGAACTATTTTAAGTATTTTTACATATGTGTAACTAATTTAACTCCCAAAACCACCCTGTGAGAGGAGTGCTATTATCTCCATATTACAGATGAGAAAACTGAGGTACAGAAGATTCAAACAATTCATGCATGCCCAGAAAGCTGGGGTTTGGATGAGTGTGGTCTGGCTTCGCATTCTGCCACTTAAAGCCTTCCCAGGATGACACCCTCTCTGAGCAGAAACAACACAGCAGCAGCCTCGAATCCTGGAAGGCAAGACTCATGAATGTCTTCGAAAGGATTCAGCTGTGTTATTTTGGTTGAAGAAGAGGATAATCCCATACTATGCTTTTTCTGGATTTTACTTGCTTTACATTTCTTTATCATCACATACATTTTTGAACACCTGTTATGTACCAAGAAGGATTCGGGGGTTGAAGGATCTGGGAGATGAAAGAGGGGTATAAATACTAACTTTAAACTTACTGGTCATTGATGAACATGCTCTTCTCTTCTGACAAGATCTCAAAGACCAAAAAGACAAAACAAAAACAAGAAAATCCATTTGCTATCATAAAGGCTTGGGAATAATGGCCACGTTATTCACTAACTTGACCTGGAACTAAGCACAGAAAGATCAAGAGTAAATAGTTGTGGAGATGGAAGAAGACTCTATATATTTTTTATCTTATTTTATTTTTTCTTCAAATTTTTATTTAAGTTTTAGTTAACAAATAGTGTAATATGAGTAGAATTTAATGATTCATCATTTACATATAACACCCACTGCTCATCACAAGTGCCCTCCTTAGTACCCATCATCCATTTAGCCCATCACCCCCCTTCCCTGACTTCCCCTCCAGCAACCTTCAGTTTGTTCTCTATAGTTGAGAGTCTCTTATGGTTGGGAGCCTGGGTGACTCAGTTGGTTAAGCATCCAAGTCTTGATTTCTGCTCAGATCATGATCCCACAGTTCATGAGATCAAGCCTGCACTGACAGTGTGGACCCTACTTGAGATTCCCATTCTCTCTACATAAATAAATAAATAAACAAACAAACAAACTTTTTTTTTTTAACAAACAGTAGCCAAAAAGAGTCTCTTGTAGTTTGTTTTCTTCTCTCTTTTCTTGACTTCTATATTTGTAAAAAGAAGTTTCATGCATCAACAGTCTTTGTTAACTGCTTAAATAATTTTTAGCCCTTTTCTTAACCTTAGCATTTTTCCTAAAAATGTATATGCTATATCAATGTAATAGAATGGAAGGCATTCAATTTTCAGTTTACTTCTTTTTCTAGCCATGTCTTTAAATAATTATTTCATTCACAAGGCTTTGCTTCTTTTTCAATGAAAGAAAATAACGAAGAGATGCTTAATTTTTCCAAGTTTAACAGATTATGGCCCCCCAAATAAAAGTTAAATGTATATAAAAATATATTCAATAAGCAAATTAACATCATCTCATCAATTACATATTTAAATTTATTACAAAGGAGCACCTTAATACAATAAAAGGTAAATGATTCAAACCTGACAGTGATGGAAAACTCACGGGAAGGGCAAATGGAATCTCATGGCTCTGACTCTTACACTAACACACGTCTGTTCCAGAATTTTCTCCTGATTACTATGACCCCCATCACGCTGGCCATAGGAGCCCTTCATCTGCTTCTGGAGTCTGATAAAAGCACTGGCACCTGTTTTGCACTTCATAAGTTATAGTAGAGTTAAGACACAACTTCAAAATCTAGACAAGAATTAATTAACATCGGGAAGCTCCAATTGTCAACCAACTGAAAACATTTTAAAAGGTAAAATCATGACGAACACTTCATGTTGTATAAAGTCCTACCTAAGTTATATGCAGTGCAAAATTCAAAGCATTAAACTCTTCTATTGTTATATGAAAAAGAATAGAAAGGAAATAAGCCAGCTCCGGAAGCTGGTAAAACAATTACAAACTTCGGTTTCTGTAAGCAGGATGGTGAGCTGGACACTTTGAAAGACCCTCTTAATAAGATATAATTCGATTAAGCATAAAGTCCTACAAACAGTTGTTAATGCATTGTTAGCCTGGCTAGAAATTGAGAAAGTCCTCCAAAGGTAACATCAAAATCAAAAACTAAAATCAACAGGGGCACCTGGGTGGCTCAGTTGGTTAGGCTTCAGCCTTTGGCTCAGGTCATGATCTTGCAGTAGTGAGTTCAAGCTCTGCATTGGGCTCTGTGCTGACAGCTCAGAGCCTGGAGCCTGCTCTGGGTTCTGTGTCACCTTCTCTCTCTTCCCCTCCTCTGATCTCTCTCGGTCTCACTGTCTCACTCTCTCTCTTGAAAATAATAAATGTTAAAAAATTAAAAACAAAAACACTAAAACAAACAAAATGGAAGGGAAGATAAAGTGAACTAAGACCAAAGTAGGAAGCCTATAGGGAAATACAGACAGCAAAAATTGGTTTGCCCAGAGAAGACTCCATATTACTCCTGCTGTCAGAGATTAAGTCTTGGGTTCCTGCAAAATGAGGAAGTTAATCTTCACAGGGGACTATTACCTTGCGTGAAGTGAGCACTTAACTGATTCCAGACTGAAGCTAGTGCAAATCTTCTCCATGGGGGAAATCACCAATTTAGGCCTCTAAATTCTCACGTATTACATTTACCAAATTAAGAACCCATGATAAATACACATAACTCATGCATGCATGCACAAACACCAGACAATTGGTCATCACAATGAAGATAAAGTAAAAGCAATAAACAAGGAATTTGATATTGACATGGCTTGGCACAGAATATAAAATTATTATGTACAAATGTTAAAAAGAAATAACCAAAAAACTGAAAAATTGAGCAAGTAACAGGTTATAATAAAATATAATCGAGGGCTCCTGGGTGGATCAGTCAGTTAAGTGCCCAACTTTTGATCTCAGCTCATGACATGATCTGAAGCCCTGCATTGGGCTCCATGCTGACACTGTGGAGCCTGCTTGGGATTCTCTGTCTCTCTTTCCCTTTCTCTCTGCCCTTCCTCTGCTCATGCTTTCTCTCTCTCTCAAGAGAAAGAAAAAAAAAAAGAAAGAGACGGAGGGAGGGACGGAAAGAGGGTGAAAGGAAGGAAGGAGGGAAGGTAGGAAGGAGGGAGGGAGGGAGGGAGGAAGGAAGGAAGAAAGAGAAAGAAAGACTCAAAAGTCCTCTAAAATCTGTGAAGTGTAATAAGATCATAAAACAAGGCGTGGATAGAAACACACATGGCACATGTTTGAGTGGATAGAATTAATACTGTAGAAATGTTGTCTTTTCCCAGACAGAAGGCAATTCAAATCAGAATCTCAGTTGTCTTAACCCAAAAAACATATTCTAAATCTCTTTGGAAGGAAAACAAGGAATGAGAATAACCAAGAAAAATGAAAATTATAGTAATAGGGAAGGACTTATCCTTTCATATGGTGAAATATACCATAAACTCACTGAATAATAACAATCTGCAACTAGCACAGCAATAGATCAAAAAAATAGAAATAAAGGATCCGGAAACAGATTCTACTAAAACACAAGAACTTTCCTCCAGTGCTTTGTAAATATTCATCATGGGGTTATCATCAGTGGGAGCTGTTTTCCCTCAGAGTCCTTAGAGTTTCTCAACTGTAGATGATAGAATTGAGATTTAAATAAATTAAGGCCCCTTAACTCTAAAGTCTAAGTGGTCAACCACCACACAACATAGCTCACCAGTAGATCTATGAGACTAGCTAGGAATATTTTAGAAAAGAAAAGTAATTAAGAAAGATTGATCTACCAGACATTAAAATACACTACATAAGTAGACTGGGGCACCTGGGTGACTCAGTCAGTTAAGCATCCAACTCTTGATAGCCGCTCAGGTCATGATCTCCCATTTTGTGGGTTTGAGCCCCGTGTTGAGTTCTGCCTAGGCAGCATGAAGCCTGCTGGGGACTCTCTGTCTCCCTCTTTCTCTGAGTGTTCCCTGCTTGTGCTCTCTCTCCCTCTCTCAAAATAAATAAATAAACTTTAAAAAGTACATTACATAACTACAATAAGCAAAATAATGTCATTCGTGGTTAGAATGCCTAAAACAGAACCTTACATGCTTTAAGTACAGAATATTTTTTGAAGGGGATAAATTTGCAAGACTCTCCATCTAGAATCCATTTATCCCCAGGGCCCTGAACTAGTGTGTGTCAAACATGTCAATATGATCAGAATTCAGTAAGGATGATGGTTAATAATGTAGATCTCTTCCCCTCGCCTCTCCTTCCCACTCGCAGAAGGTTCATTCTGAAGGATTGAGATGGGAAATTTTAATTTTCAGCAAGCCCTGCATGATTTCTGATATGAATGATCCCAGAAACACACCCTAAAATATATCACTCTGGAGGTAGAGAAGAAGTAATCCAGAGAAGGCGTGTATCTGTCTGACTAAGGAGTTTCATTTCCCATTGTAAATACATGTGTTGGCATTATGGTTTAAAGGACGATCTCTTATGTGTTTGTATGAGTATATTCAAGTAACTGATCAACTTTTAGGGATCCAACACAATTAAATTTCCAGATCCAGCACTTAGTCCTTGAGTCTTTTTCTGTAGATGGCTAGCTTAGCTTATTCTGGTAACACCTCACCTTGCTACATACTTCTTTCAACCTTCAATGGCTAGTGGGTACTCCATCTCTTCCACTTCCCTTTCCCTTTGTCTTATAGTAGGATGTGAGTAACAAAATCCATTAATCACTTCCTCCTGCTGTCTACACTGGTTTAAATTTAAAGGTGCATTGCTCCCTCTGTCAGCCGCTTCTTTTCATTTATATAAATAACTAGTTTCAGAAAAAACAGTAAACCATCTTTTTTCTCTCCTCTCTACTGTTTGAACTTTCCTGTTCTAGATTAGAAATTGTAAAGATTGAGAAACGATGACATCATTTTTCCTGGTGCCCCACTAAACAGACACATGACTCTAATCTTGCAGAAAAGGACATGATATCTTAATGATGTGGTCTAGCTCTTGCTCGGTACCCTTTATGCTAACTCCTTCTCACTTTCTTTCTTTCTAAATGAAAAATGTATTACATTATATTTATACTAGATTTTGACCCAGGAATGGATCATGAAACCATTTAGGGATCTTGACCAACATTTTTTTCTTCAAAGGTAATCAAATAGAAGAGAATAGAAAATATATGGCACTGCCTGTAACTAGGATAAATTTTTGTTTCAATTACACATGTGTGAACATACTTGAGGTTGGGAGAAGAAATGCATTTCTTCTTTTGAGTCACTGTTAAAAAATGTATGAAAAATTCTGATTTGATAAAGTTAGATAAATTTTATGAACTGTGACAGTTCTTTCTTCATTGTCCTCTAACCAAACTCATGTTAGACGACAAGGCCTATTTCTGTTGGTGGCAGACAACTTTGTCTTGCTAAGTCGTGGTAACTGAATCTTCTCCGTTCAAAGGCCATGCCTTCTGTAAGCAGCTCTTCAGTCAAATTCTAGGACCTCTTATTCCTTGAGGTTTCCCTCCTTTTCTGTTTTCCAAGATAATTAAGCTTAAGGGAACTTGGATATTTCCCTGGCATTCTAAGGAGGATGCCTGACCTGCCTTATGTTCTCTGTCCTCGCCAACAGCGTCTAGAGGTTCATTGATCTTGATGAGTCCCTTTTGGGGAGGAAAGGGGTGACACTTTCTCTTGAAAGTTGTGACACCCTCTATAATCCATTCTCATAGTCTGCAAAGCTTGACTTGTAAATCAGAAGGCTTTCAGATTCCTGTTTGTGTTATTTGCTTATAAAGTTTATTTAGAAATGTGTTCTTCCAGGCCTTCACTGACCAGTTTTTACAACAATGTGTAACTTCAGGTTATACATTACCATTGTTATAAAATGGCTACTATACAGTGGTCACTAGTCACATGTGGCTATTGGCTCTTAAAATGTGGCCAGTGTGATTCAGGAACTGAGTTTTACATCTTATTTAGTTTTAATTCATTGAAATTCATATAGCCATGTGTGGCTAGTGGCTCCTATATTAGATAGCACAGTTCTGGGCTGTGCCCTCACCAGGGGCAGCTTATAAAAAATAAAAATAAAAATAAAAAAATAAATGAATAGCTCTTACTGGAGGTGTTCATGGGGTAAGTGTAATGCACACAAGAAAAAGAGAAGAAAAGCAACTTTTAACTATCTCTTCATATAATCCTGCACCACTTACTTAGATTTTTTGTACCAGTTTTATTGAGGCATAATTTACATGTAATAAAAATATCTCCATTTAAAGTGTAGAGTTCAATGAGCTTTGACAAATGTATCCAGTCATATAACCACCATCACAATGAAGATAAAGAAGATTTAATTACCCCCCCCAATTCTCCTCCTCCCTGCCCCTGCAAACATTGATTTGCTTTCTGTCACTACTGTTTTGCTTTTTCCAGAATTTCATATAAGTACAGTCCAACAAACAGTCTTATGTGCTTGGTTTCTTTTAAACAACAAATGACTTGAAATTTGTTCAGCTATTGCTTGTATAGTCTGTTCGTATTTACTGCTAAGTTGCACTCCATTTTACTGGTATAATATAATTGGTTTATCCATTCAGAAGTTGATTTTGGTTGTATTTGTTTTGCAGCTACCCTTTCTCTTTCTTTTCAAATTTTTATTTAAATTCTAGTTAGTTATCGTACAGAGAAATATTGGCTTCAGGAGTAGAAGTCAGTGATTCATCACTTACATACAACACCCAGTGCTCATTATAATAAGTGCCTTCCTTAATGCCCATCACCCATCTAGCCCATTCCTCACCCACCTCCCCTTATGAACCCTCAGTTTGTTCTCAATTAAAAGTCTCTTATGGTTTGTTTCCCTCTCTCTTTTTTTTCTTTATTTTTTAAATTTATCAATAGTCGAACTGTGGAAAGAGCTCAAATGTCCATCTACTAACGAATGGATAAGGAAGCTGTCATATATATATCATATATATATATATGTCATATCTTATATGTCATATGTCATATATATCATATGTCATATATATATATACACAATGTATATATATACATACACATATATATATATATACACAATGGCTATTACTTAATAATCGAAAAGAATGAAATCTTGCCCTTTGCAACAACGTGGATGAAACTAGATGGTATAAGGCTAAGCAAAATAAGCCAATCGGAGAGAGACAAATACTGTATGATTTCACTCATATATGGAATTTAAGAAACAAAACAGATGAACATTTTAAAAACTCTTTTTAAAAGCTGCTATTATGAATAAGGTACATGCTTTTTTTCTTAACCTATGTTTTCATTTCTTTGGAAAATACCTAGAACTGGGAATGTCCATTCTTGGGGCAAGTGTATAAGAAATTACCAAACTGTTTTCTAAACTGACTATATTATTTTGCACTCCTACACTAATGTATGAGAGTTATAATTACTCCACAGCCTTTCCATCCATTAGCATTGTCTCTCTGTAGGATTTTGGTCATTTTTGTGGGTGTGTAGTGGTACCTGTCACAGTTTAAATTTGCATTTCCCAGAAGACTAATGATGTTGAGCACCTTTTTATATTCTTTTATGCCATTCATATATCTTTTTTTAGAGAAATGGCTGTTCAAAACATTTTAAAATCTGGTTATCTTCTTCTTACTCTGGTATAAGAATTACTTATTAGATAAGACTTTATCATATTTTCTCCCAATCTGTTTTTGCCTTTTTAGTTTCTTAACATCTTTCAAAAATATGAGAATTTTGTATGTGGGGGGGGATTTTTTTACTGGTTTTTTTTTTTTTTGGTTTTTTGTTTGTTTGTTGTTGTTTGCTCTAAGAAATCTTTGCCTGCCCAAGATTACAGAGTATTTCTCTTATCATTTCTTCTGAGATTATACTTGGCTAAATGGTCAGTTTTGAACAAATAAAACCTTGGTTTTGATCAGAACTCTAAGTTACTTTAATATTTATTCCAAATTGTAGATCAACATAGAGCCTGTCTCAAAGAATTGTCATGAGCCTGGAACATAATAACTAGTGAATAATTATTAGCCTTGAACATACAGATTTTCCCTCCAACAAATCCTCTCATAGAACAAAAGGGAGTCCTGAACATTATCAGCCAAAGGAAGGTGCCAGACCACCTGGGTGGCTCAGTCCATTGAGCATCCAACTCTTGATTTTGGCTCAGTTCATGCATTTGTTCATGAGTTTGAGCCTTGTCCATCTGGCTCTGTACTGACAGGATGGAGCCTGTTTGGGATTCTCTCTCTCTCTCTTTCTCCTTCCCTCTGCCCTTCCCTCCCCAAACCTCTCTCTCTTTCAATCTAAATTAATAAACATTAAAAAAAATAAAGTAAGGTGCCAAGAGTTGGAAGATGAAAGAAGGGGAAATTTTTAAGGATTCCAAATAAAATCTAAACAAAAATTTAAAAATATAGCTTATTCACTAGTAAGGGATATTTTAACATCTTGAATAAACTAACATTTCTTGATTTCTCCTGTGCTATTGCACAAATCTTCTTTCTCATGACACTGACTTGTCCACATTAAAGACTGAGTTTTCATCGAAGACTAAAAATGCTCTGATAACTGTTCAGTTGCTGTGATCATAGTCTGTGTACATGTCTAAAAACTGGCACAAAATACTAAGGGTAAAGACACAGATAAAAGAATACTTTTCCTACTGCCTTTCCTTAGAGATGAAGCTACATAATCTCTTACATTTTTAGAAATCATTGGACTCCAGGTATGAAGAAGGCTAGCTACTTTCAAATAATTCAATGGGAGAATAGAGGAAGTCCCACCAGCTATCCAGGTAGATTCTTGTTCTGCTTCCTCCGGGGTTAACTGTTGGCTTACCAGTTCTATTTGTGCAAAGACATGGGGCTACAAGTGGAAGAGGGGCCGATTCCCATAGGAAATCAATGTCAGTGATTTATGTGATGTCTTTCTTCCGCCCTGCTCAAATGAGAGTGAGTTTTTTGAGGCTAGCCAAAGGTCATTTGACTACTGGGTCCTCTGATGGATGTGCCATGGAAAGATACAACAGTGAAATTGACCCCAGCCCACCCTGACTTACTTGTGATTGTCCTGCAGTATTCAAACTGCAGCAAAAGTTCTGTAGCATGTCCCTTGTTCTCTGCACTTACCTACCCATTGCGTGCAAGGAAAAGCTAGACTCCTTCTCTGGTAAATCATTTTCCTGAATGATGCAACTGTGTGTTATCCTGTGGGTTATCTCTTCTCCTGGTTGCATGAGTTATCCATGCACGAGCTGACAGGAAGTTGCAGGGATGAGTGGTCAGGCATTCTGTTCCTCAATCTGTTAGAGTTCATAAGAAAAAAATGATGAATGTCACATAGGTCAGAAACCATGAGGATAGGTTTCCCTTTTTGGTCTGCCCTGAGACCTGATGTAGGAGAGTTTCCTTATTAGGGTCAAATGAACTCTCCGACTCCAACAAGTACGACAGCATGTAAAATCTTCACCAATGCACTGATGCAATTTTTCAAGAAATATTCTTTGATCTTCTGCCAGGTACTTTTCTAGACAACAGTGAATAAGCCAAAATCCCTGTCCTCACTGAGTAGACTTCTGACAATTCTATGCTAAAGATGATGATAAACATTTAGTGCTTTTCTTCATGCTGTGGGACATAACACAGCAGTCAGCAACTTCATCGTGACTTATTCCCACAAACTTTATTTCTTTACTCGGCAATCCTTGGCAAAGAGGGTAGAATTTTAAATTGGGAGAGATTTCTAAGACCTGGGCCCATAGCCCATGAATTGTCTCTTTGCAGAAGAATTTAAAAGGGATTGACCCCGAGATGAATAAAGATGACATATCTGAAGGCAGACTGCCTTTCAAAGTAGTTTAACTTATTGGACCCTGCTTGCTGTCTTCAACTCAAGGGGAGGCACTATTCAGGTACCTCCCTTGGATACTGCTCTGAGTTTAAAGCTGAATTTAGCTTATCCCCTTTTGACCCAGGTATGTCAATTTTGCTTCATCACTTTCCTTCTCAGGCACTCCCAATTGGACGTACTGGGCTGGGACCAGAATGAGCTCCTGGCATATCTCCCATGTGACACTATCGTGTCCATGCCTGGACTATTCCATATAAACATGAGGCAGCTTGATCCTTGGGCCAACTCCAGAAATCCAGTAGAGACCTCAGAAACCCATGAGGCATAGTCTAAATGAATTTGTGTTTCTGAACTATAGGCACATGAAGTGGAGAGTAAGAAAGTAAGATTTAATAAGGGTTAGCTATGAAAAGTAATTTATGCCAGAAAACTGAAGAGGTGGTAATTAGTTAAAGATACATGGATAAATATATGTTAAGTATAAATATAATTATATAATGTAAAGTTATGAGAAAGAGGAAAATATTTAATTGCTCCCTTCCTGGCCTCATGCTCTACTCCTGGAGGAGGCCCCACCTTCTAGGCTTTCTTATCACATTGCTGGGTATTAAATTCTTTGGGATGAAGGAGGAGAAGAGAAGTATCACCACCACTATGTCTTAGTCCAGATTTGTCTAGAACACCAGGTTTCCTTGGAGGGCAGGTGGCACATGAGTTCACATGCACTAGCACACAGTGCTGCCGCTTTGCATGCCTTCGTGCGGGACCCTGAGATGCATAACAAGCAAAGCCTCCAAAACTGAAATCCGGTTTCAAATATCATTCAACCCTTTCATCAGGGTTACCTTTGAAATACTCATGTTTCCAGTGTTGGTCCCTCAGGGTAAATAAAGCAGGAAATGGGAAGCCAAGCTACAGCTCCAAATATGAGATACCATGTCATTTCCCTAAAAGCCACAAGAGGTAATCCAAATATAAGACCTATACTGATTCATTATTCCCAAACAATAGCACAGTTGGTCTTTAAAATCTACATATCTTTGTCTTTATAGAAAATGCTTGAGATCCAAACTAAAGTTAGTCTGTTTCCATGCCTGTCTTCTCAATACAGTTTTGATGAAATGAGGAACGCTGCATGGAAATTGCTTCTGATCCTGGAAACTCTTTCTTTTAACCACTGAAATCTCATAACATTTTCTGAACTATAGGAATTTTTGTCAACTTTGTCAAGGTGTGTTGGTTAATATGCTGTATTCCTTTTTGTTAGCTGGTGGTGATCAGGTTAGGAAATGCATCCTCACTTTAATCAGTCCAAGACTGACACTATACTTTGGCGTGGCCTTTAAACTATTTGCTGTATACATGAACTATTTGCATTTTTGCTCATCAGTGGTGGGATGAGGGGAACTATTTACTCATTCACCAAAGACTGACAAGCTCCTACTGAGTGCATGGTTGGGATATACAAAAGCGAACAGATGGACAGGCCCACTGGTTCAATGGAGCTTTCAGTTCCCTGATGAGAGAAACAAAATAAGTCATAAACAACAAACAAAACCATCTGAAGGCAGTAAGGGCTATGCACAGAGTAGAACAATCAGGTGACTCAGTGGTTTGGTGACTACTTCCAACTAGATGGTCTACGAAGACCTTTCTGGGAAAATGACATTTGGGCAAACACTTAAATAACAAGAAAGACTCCAACATTCAAAGATTCCAGGCAAAGGAACAGCAAGTGCACTTGAAGTAGAAATAAACTTTATATAGACAATTTTTTAAAACGTATATGTAAAATTATAAACAAACACAACCAAATGTTTCTGTTTCTGGAGCAAAGGGACTAAGGAGAAATGGGAGGTAAGAGTAGGCAAAGATCACCTTGTAGAGGCCTTCTAAGCCTTGTGGGCATCATAAAGAGTATAGATTATATCTAAGAGGGAAACTGCGGGAGCAATTTAAACAGAAAGGGAAGGGATAGGATGACTATGTAACTACTTAAGGAAACCTATATTTGGAAGGGAAAGGAATAGCCACAAAATGCCAACACCCTATAACAAAACAAACTAGCCCTTCTACTACTATCGTTTCTTTTAAAGCATCTCCAGCATAAAGCATCCTATAGCATAAGTAATATGTACAATCATAAACATATGATGTGCCCCTGAATGGCCATTCACTATATTCATCAAGGGCAAACATAAGTGGAGAACAGTTCTTGGTAAAGCCTACCATTTCCTTTCCTAAGAAAGGAGTTCAAATTACATAACTCTGCATCTCTCTTATCACCTTTGCTCATTCCGTATTTAAGGAAGTGACCGACTTATCTGATTGGTAAATGCAGATGCATCGCTGGGTTTGCTTAATTCAGCTCCTAGATATTCTTCATGAGCATGAATCTGCCCACAGAGGGCAGAAATTCTGCTCTGTGGCTCCAGGGCAAAAGTACTACGTAGACAAGCCCCATCCTTGTGGCCCACCTCTACCATCACTGGTGTGACTGGGTCAGCAAATCCAACTAAAGTGAAGCCAACTAACCAAGTCCACTTGATTAACAAACCAGCTTAGGTCTCCTATCTAGTCTCTATTAGGAAAAAAAATTATATTTGGGCCTTCCATGTCTTTTATTTCTCAACTTGTTTGAAAACCGGATGAGAAAAAAACAAGGTAGCACTTTTTTGAGCGAAGAGCTTTTAGAAACCCCAACTTCAGATAGTTACTCAGAACATAGCACTTGGTTCTCTGAAAGATACAAAAGAAAAAATAAATACGTAATCTGTACTGAGGAAATATACAAGCCCTTGTGTTAAAACATTTTCTTGCTGAGAAGAAAAGCACCTTCTCAGACAGAATAGAAAACCTAAGTGTCAAAATTAAAACAAAACAAAACAAAACAACCTGATCAGTTTGGAGTCCCTCCAGACTCAGCTATGTTCTTTGTTTGCATTGAACTGGGCAACCACACAACATAGAAAAGAGGGATGGACCAACGGAAAGAATGCTCACCTGTAGTCGGCATTCTTCTTATGCATTCATTGACTTTTGTTGTCTTCTAGGTATTGATCTGTAAGCTT
Organism: Proteles cristata cristata; assembly: GCA_017311185.1. Taxonomy (NCBI): domain Eukaryota; kingdom Metazoa; phylum Chordata; class Mammalia; order Carnivora; family Hyaenidae; genus Proteles; species Proteles cristata. The sequence continues at coordinate 1,253,614 of JAESUZ010002218.1, forward strand.
TGGCACCCCACCCTGTTTTCATGTCAGTTATTTTCAACTCTGTGTCCTCCGATTTCTCTCCCTCCCACACCAGAGCATGGGAGAGGGCTGCTATTCTTGGCACCTTTGCTCAAACTTCTCATTTGTCCATTTGAACATAACACGTTGCCAAAGCTCTATTGCTTCACATGTGAAAGATGGCCAGGTGGCATTTCAAGGCCTACTCAAACCCTCAACTGTAGGGACAGACCTATGTAAATTCATGCCTAATTCTCATTGGGAAAAGATAAGAGGTAAACACGTGAATTTAAACTCATGTCTGAGAAAATGACCCTAGACATAATGGAGACTTAAGCGAGAGAGACAGACTGTTTTGTCAGCCTTACAATGAAATCAAATACAGATCTATTAATCTTCACTACAGAAAGCAAAACTCTGATTTACTGGGTATGATATCCAAATGAACAAAAGATCAAACTATGCTCTAATTGCCTCCATGTATTTTTAACGCTTTTAAACTTCTTTTCCAGTGAAATAAAGACCCATCTTACTGAGGTTTAGAATCAGAAAATGCATATATGTACATTAAAGCTTGACATAGGAGCTCTGTGTACCTAGTTTTTTATGTATTTGCTAGGTTTTATCGTGATTATTATTTTTTCGGTACTTCAAGTTTCATAATGAAATGTTTCTCAGCCCAAATGTATGAGGCAATTACAATACTTAATAGTACATACCTGGGTGTACTTGATCCAAATTTTCTGGGCCTACTCTAGAATCCTGACCTAAGGAATTTAGTTACTCTATTGGATCATTTCCAAGAAAAATGAAACAGGAGAGATCCTAAACGTAATTCACTGACCTTTTTTTTTTCTTCGTATTTTAAAACTGGTCCAAAAAACCTTAGAAAGGATGATCATAGTCTTTTTACCTGATATGTACCCAGACCAAACAGGTTAAGACAAGAGTAGCGTAGGTGTTTGAATGAAAAACCATGGTGAATTTCCTGTGGTGTCACAGGTAGTAAGTGAGTTTGCATAAACCACTGGATAAGCCCTTACTGCCACAACTGAAGTTACAACCTTTAATTCTCTAATTGTCCTCCTCCATGTTCTGGGGAGTGAATCAGCCTTTTGGAATCTTGCCTTACTTCTGACTGACTCAGTAATGCTTCCATAGCAGCTGCCACACATTTTTTTTTTTTAAATAAGGGGTGGAATTGCTTTTATGAGTCATAAGAGAATTGGAAAGAGCAGGAAGGTGAAAGGTGAGGCGGGCGTCCCAAATACCTTTCATAAGAAATTGTCAAAAGGACAAGTAGACCAAGAGTCAAATTTTCCCTAGAAACTTTGAAAGACTTAGAAATTAAACAAGGTTTTAATGACTTCTTTTTATTCCTCAAAGTCATCCTTTTTTGGCTTTCCCACATACACTCACTAAGAGTAGAGAGAAAGAGAAAACTTAGCTCTCATTTCAAATCCCCCTACTGTAAATACACTTTCTTTGTGGATTTCCCCATCATTATCTAGCATACAGCTAAACTTAGCATTCTGGATCATTGATTACAGATTAATTGAACAAATCAAGTTTTTCAACCCCATGCTTGGCCATCAAACATGGCATGGTCTTAGAAGAATTAATTTAAACAGCCAGATCACAGTTTGGTGATTGAGGAGGCAAATATTTTTTAGAAGTTCAACCAGAACTCAATTTTCTTTTTTTTTAAAATTTTTTAACGTTTATTTATTTTTGAGAGAGAGAGAGAGACGGCATGAGTGGGGGAGAGGCAGAGGGAGAGGGAGACACAGAATCCAACACAGGCTCCGGGCTCTGAGCTGTCAGCACAGAGCCCAAGTTGGGGCTTGAACTCACGAACTGTGAGATCATGACCTGAGCCAAAGGCGGATGCTTAACCAACTGAGCCACCCAGGCTCCCGCAGAACTCAATTTTCACTAGAACAATGGAAATAGATTCTTTTAAGTTAATTTACAGTTCATAATTAAAAATTCCCCAAATAAGTAATAGTATATAGGTCCAAGGGTTTAACCCAGCATATCTGAAGAGAGTATAAATGATCCTGATAAGGGGCATTAAGGCTCCAAGAGCATCAGTTCAACAGTGGCCAAAGTGAAAGACTTAGAATTTAGCCAGTGATTCTCCTCAATATTTTGGAAGGTTTTTGTGAGTCTGTTGGGGACCCAAGTCAAATTAAAATTTCATTTATAAGTCAGTAATCTTGCTAAAGATTTTAGCTCTCAAGAAAGCTGTCTTACCCTTAGTTATTTTTGACGTAGATATACCTAAATTTTTACTGATTTAAGTAAGGCCTGAGTGGACACTAAGCATAAAAGAAATACATGGGCTCTTCACAGGGACCGTTTTCGTTGCGTGTATAGATAAGGGAAGGATAGGTTGCCACAGTACATTGCACTGTGGTCAATAGCACTGTCTCTGATACCAGCTTGGGTCAGAATCCTGGTTCTGCCTCTTTCTTCATTCCCTCAGATAAATTTTGACCTCTCTATGTTTCACTTTCCCATTCATAAAGTGAAGATAGAGACAGTACTCACCTATAACATCACAGAAATTAAATATAAAGTACTTAGAACAGTGTCAATCACATAAGAGCCCCTTCAAAAATGTACACTAAAAAAAAATGGCAATCTAAATTAGTGACTTTTTCCAGGTTTCAGAGCTGCAGTGCTAAGATCTGATCCCAGGTCTCAGAACCCACTGAACTTCAAGCTCAGGTTTGGCTTGTCCATTGCCATTTTTCCACAATTGTGGGAATAACTATCATACTGAGGAACTGGTGAAAATTATTTCAACACCTGTGCCAAATTAGAAAGTTTTACTTAAATCTGTAGGTGAGTTGTTTTACTTGTTTATGTTTTGTTTTGTTTTGTTTTGTTTTTATACAGGGGTTGAAAGGTTGATGCAATATTTAAATGCATTAAAATAGGAAAAGCTGAAAATGAGCAGAGACCTAGAGTACAAGCTTTAATACCATGACTAATGAGTTGTTCTGTCAGGGACCCATTTTACCTCCAGACCTCCAAGCTTTCGAAGAGCTGCTCTGAAGGCCACGGCACTATTTGTAACAACCATATTTTCTGTCCCAGCAAATTGACAGAGCCAGAAGGCAATAGAACAATGTCATTATATTCAGTTTACTGTCACAACCCTTTGGGTCTCAGCAAAACAATTGCTGATGTGTGACTACTGAAGACCTCATTTGTCTCCTCACAGAGTCATCACAGCCATTACAGGTTACTGGAGTCTTTCTCCTCACAGGAATGTGTTTTTGACTGGAAAGGAGAAAGTTGGCTATGACACAAACTCCTAGTCAAACAAGACTGCATTTTCACTTGCTACAGGATAAGACAAGTAAGCAATAGATGTGATGAAACACAAGTCCCAGCAGTGATGGCCAGCAAAAAATGTCAGTTGCTGAAGATTCCTTCTTCACATGACTCACTCAGGTAAGATAAAGGCCATTCGTTTTCTCATACTGGTGGTCTGGAGACACAACTCATCGTAACACCTTGCAGGAAACTGTCTGCATGGTTCTACAAGGTATCTGCTGACCCTGGAGAATGCCCACCAGTGCCATAAGCGCTGAATGTGACCCATTCTCCCACCTGCAGTTTTTCTGTAAAGAGAATAATTTAATCTATAATAAACATGTTAGATTTTTCCACTTACCCCACCCCATCCTAACTTCCCAGAAATTCTAGCCCAACCTTTAGTTCCTGTGATGCATAATGGGTTCTCCAGGTGTGATGGATGTTATGACAAAATCTGAGTAAGAGTTTGTACCATAGGCCCTCCACCCATGAGGGTATTTACTTGCTGTAGAAAACTTAAATAACTGATTACTCCATTTTTTCTAGGATACAAATTCCCACTAAACAAATAATGAATTGACTTAGAAAGAACTTTTTAAAATAAATCTTCCCTTTGGGGCATCTAAGTGGCTCAGTCAATTGAGTGCCCGACTCTTGTTTTTGGCTCAGGTCATGATCTGAATGTCGTGATATCAAGCCTCCACACTGGGCATAGAACCTGCTTGAATTGAAATTCTCTCTCCCTCTCTCTCTGCCTCTTCCCCACTCATGCTCTCCCTCTTTCTCTCTCTCTCTCTTTCTCTCTTTTTCCTTTAAAAAATAATAATAGAAAAAAAAATCTTCCCTTCAGTAAAGGTAACCCAACTTAATAGTAATTGTCCTTATTGGAGATCCAATTACCAGATTCTACACACTTACTGTCTCTCAAGTCTCTTGTATAACTGTTTGCTAAGGGTTCTGCCAACAATCACAAATTGTTGCTGCTTACAGAATCCAAATAAAAAGAAACAAACCTATCTCCTCAGAAATATAAGTACTAGAAGAAATACAAGCAGCCTTAAAAGACTAGAGATTGCTTATTTAAGATAAATCAAAGGTTTGGGTTTTTTTAACGGGATTGTGTTCAAATAAAGACATGTATGCATAAAATCAGTGAGATTAAATAAAACAACATAATAGTGTTCCTACAATAATTTATAGTACATGCATAATGATAAAGGAATGTATTGAGAGTTATAGAAAAATATAATTAAACTCCATGCTTTATGGAATTTCCTATTGTATATTATTGAAAACAACATATATGATAGAATAGATATCATTGAAAATTTTTCTATTATAGGAAAATTCTATAAAGAATTAATTATGGAAAACAATTAATGTAAGAGATTTAACTGGTCAATTCTCTTAGGTTGTAAGGATTGATGACTATATAGTTTACATTCATTTCATGCATCAAGAATGAAGATATAATGCTCAAGAAGACAAGCTTACTCCCTGGCCTTCCAGTGATTACAGTCCAGTGGAGACTAAGTCAAGGTCACAAGCAATAACATCGTCACCCACTAAGGGCAATGATGTGAGCACGCAGGGCTCAGGGGACATATTGGATGCACACCTGTTGCTTCCAGGTGGCTCACTGGAGGAAGAGAAGGGAACTCTGAGGATGGTGTAGAAGAAATCTGGCAAAGAAACAGTCGTCAAGAAAAAGAAAGAAGGTTTTCTGGGCAGTTGGAAAGGCAAATACCTAGAAGGAAGAGAGCATTGGCTTTGGAGATAATCCAAGATGCCTATACAAAGAGCTCAGTTCAAGCCCCAGAATATTCTGACTTGACCTATGAGATCACAATTATAGGAGAAGCAATTGACAGTTACCTTCACCTAAAGGTGACCCATGTGTGCCAAATGATTATCAGCAGACATGACAAGAGTAAAATTAGAAGTATTCTGATACTGGGGCACCTGGGTGGCTCAGTCAATTAAGCATCTGACTCTTTATTTTGGCTTAGGCCAAGATCGCAAGTTTCATGAGATGGAGCCCTGCACTGGGCTCTTCACTGACAGCGTGGAGCCTGCTGGGATTCTGTCTCTTCCTCTCTCTGCCCATCCCCTGTTCACACACACTCTCTCTCAAAATAAATTTTAAAAATTAAAGAAATATTCTAATACCAATATCTAAAAAGATACAAAGCTAAAAGTTAAACATCTCATCCGAATACCATTAACGACACAAAACCAAAAATGGTTGACCCCAAGATCGCCCCAATCTCTAGATCAAATGTCATATACAAAGGAAATGACAAAGCTCTTCAGAAGGGTATTATAAGTATTCTCTTTGTTGGGTTAAATCTTGTCTCCTCCCCAATCACTAAAGCAAAAGGAATTGTTGTGCACATATGTTAGATAACAGAAAATACAAGAAGACTCAATAGCACAGATTTTGTCCGCAAAAGGAATTATATTTTTTCTCAGGAAAGAAGGTCAATTGACATTTAAGAAAAAGTAGAGGCGAGTGACTAGTTAAAATCTACTGTAATGAATATTGTTAGAAACCACAGTATTTGCTGCATAGACTATCAGTGTCTGATTAGTGTTGACTAAGTTAGATATGTTTTTCCTTGAAAAGGAAAATTTTGCAAAATGGGAGGGATTTGGTTTGGTGAGAGGAGGGAGACAAGAATTGGAGAGGACATTGTAGACAAAGAAAATAGTCAGAGCAAAGATTCAGAGATAGGCATGGTCATAGTGTACATTATGAGTAAATGAGCTTGTCTAAAGTCAAGGAAAAATTTAAAGAGCTAGAAACCAATCGCTTTGAATGAGCATTTATAATCGAATGGGCACATGCACTCCAATGTTTATAGCAGCACTATCAGCAATAGACACAGTTTGGAAAGAGCCCAAATGTCTGTCAACTGATGAATAGATAAAGAAGATGTGGTACACAAACATACACACACACACACACAATGGAATACCACTTGATGATTAAAAAGAATGAAATCTTCTCATTTGCAACTATGTGGATGGATCTAGATTATGCTAAGTGAAATAAGTCAGTCAGAGAAAGACAGATACCATATGATTTCACTCATAAGTGCAATGTGAGAAACTCAACAGATGAACATAATGGAAGGGAAGGAAAAATAAAATAAAAATAATGAGGGAGGCAAACCATAAGAGACTCTTAAATACAGAGAACAAACTGAGGGTTGCTGGAGGGGTGTTGGGTGGGGGGATGGGTTAAATGGATGATAGGCATTAAGGAGAGCACTTTTTCAGGATGAGCACTGGGTATCATATGTAAGAGATAAATCATTGGGTTCTACTCCTGAAGCCAAGGCTGCATTGTATGTTAACTCACTTGAATTTAAATAATAATAATAATAATAATAAAACCAATCACTTTAAATTGATAGATTTGGATAAGATAGTGAAGAATTTTTTTAAATAGGGACCATACAATTTGATACTTTAAGGAAAAAGGCATTTTCCTTTGTGCTGGAGATGGATAATATAAAAACGGTCTTTACTAGTTATTCTAACAATGTTATGAAAGAAAAATATAAGAGAGAAAAAATTCCACAGCCATTGGGGTCAACTGAGAAACACTGAGAGTCATATATGGTAAAGTGGTAAGGTCTTGGATGTGAATTAAAAACCAGGAATCAATGTCAAAGGCATTTCAGAAGAAAAAATGTATTTGAGACTACTATCTAGATAAAGACACAAACATGAAAGCAGAGATGAGTTAAGAATGACTACGTAGCAATGTAAATAGTAGCTTCAATAAGTGTAAGGGGAAAAGAGAGATGGAGTGAGAAAAAGACAAGTTTGGTTTTGTTGCCATTGAGCTCACCAACGAGGTATTCACATAGAAATGTCTACTTAGATGATTAAAAAGAAACCTTCTAGACTAAATGAGAAGACAAGTTTGGAGTCATAGGAGATACTTTTACATACGTTCTCTTTTTCAAATGGGTAGAATGGTGATTATTTTAACTTTTTTGTTTATAGCAGATTCCTGACTTCAAACAACACTGAAACCACATTCCAAGTCTTTTCTAACTTTATAAACAGCAGAGAGAGGCACTTTTCAAGAAGGAAGTTTCTGGAGCTTCTTCCTTCACCAAACCCCTCACTCCACTAACCACGTGCGGAGATGCTGCTAGGAAATATAAGTAGGGGGACATTCGTGGAAGAAACTGTACCAGCCCAGAGAGTTTCTCCATTGGTGGTAAGCATGGCCAGCAACAGTGGGAACAAGGTGAGAACCACCCAGAGACAGCCAGGCCAGAGCTGACTGAGCAGTGCAGTCAGCGTAGTGATGGGTTGGGCTATTTTAAAATGGAGTTGGTCAAGAGCCCAGTCAACAGACAGTCTGAGTCACAATGCACAGGTAAGTCAGGTAACGCAGTGGGTCTGAACCAGGTAGGCAGTTCAGAAACCAGAAGCTCAACTTTGGCCAAAAGGCAGAGAGGTAGGCAGTGTGGAATCAGGAAACCCGTGTTTAGCCAGCTGGCTACTGTTGGCATTGACAATTAGTCTCCAGGTCACTGGGGAGCTTTTTTTTCACTCACATGAAAAAGTAGGTCCACTATGGGCCAGGTACTCTGCTAGACCCTGGAATACTATAGGGGAGAAAGAAAAGAACATGGTGCCTTGTCTTCATGCACTATGTGCCAGGAAATTGCCCAGATTCCAGAAAATTCTGCTCTCTAACTTCAAAGATACTTCCCATGACCAGTGTCTGTTGAACTTTACTTTGTGAATTACACACTTTAAAAGAGTAAATTTTATATTATATGAATTATATCTCAATTTAAAAAAAACGTAGCTGAGGCACTTGAGTGGCTTAGTCGGTTGAGCGTTCGACTTTGGCTCCGATCATGATCTTGTGGTTTGTGGGTTTGAGCCCCACATCAGGCTCTGTGCTGACAGCTTAGAGCTTGGAGCCTGCTTCAGATTCTGTGTCTCCATCTCTCTGTCCCTTCCCCTCCCCCCCCAATACTCTGTCTCTTTCTTTCTCTCAAAAATAATTAATAAACATTAAAAATTTTAAAAACAAAAACAAGATAAAAAGCCCTGCCACTTTCTAGCTGTGTGACATGGGCCAAGTTACTGAATCTCAGTATGCCTCAGTCTCCTCATCTGTAAAGTGTGGATAGTAAGAACATTTATCTTACGAGGTTGTTGCAAGAATTAAATAACTTATTACATGTAAAGAGCTTGGAAGAGTGCCTGACACACACCAAGCACCACATGGCTTTTATTAGTAATATTAGCAAAAGGAGGGGGACCTTTTACTTAGTTGATAGCATGCAGTAAGTAAAATTATATTATTCACATTTCCCATGAGACCAACTCATCTTGGTAAATGCCATTTTAAACTATGCATCCTATGTCCTTAGCTACTCGGTTTCCTGTTGGATCTTTAGTTTGTTTCAAGTTAATAGCTACTTAAGTGACGCTACCATAAGCATGTTTATGTGCAAAGGTGTGTTTTTTAATCATTCCCTTAAAATAGGTGATCAGAAATGGCATTACCTTTTGTGACATCTTAGAGATTCAGTACAAGGACTGCCAGAGCCTTGTTGAAAGAGCTCTTTCTAATGTACTGTCTCATGCCACCCATGTGTGAACCCGCCTGTTTCACTGCACCATCGCCTGCACTCACTGATCTCCCATCTCACAGTCTTTGCTAGTTGTAACCCACTATTATTTTAAATTGCACTCAGCTCATTGTTATTGAGGTGGAATAGTATTTTTAAACATTCTTTTGGTGTTTTGTTTTGTTTTTTTACCATTTTCCATCTAGTTCTTAGAAAACGAAAAACGTAAGGTTTTTTTCTTAGACTCCCAGGCACACCTTACACACAGACTATATATCTTGCTATTTCATAAAATACAATTTGAATTGAAAGAAAAAAAAACACCTCCTTGGTAGAAAAGTGAGTACAGTGCAGCTAGTTTTCATTCATGGCTTAGGTAGGTTAGATTCTCTGATAACTGCAAGTAACTCTTTCCTCTTAAATATCAAGTTGCGATTCCTACTTTTCTGCCACTGTTCTTCATTAGGAAGTGACTCTTGAGTGCTTAGACAATGCCTAGTTGATGAGAAATTCTGACCATCGAGAAGTAAACTTTGAGATCATAGATGGTCTTAATGAAAGGGCTACCTGAGGCAATAAAAGCATTGTGTTTTATAGAAGCCATTTTTTGGAAGGCATTCTGCCTTCAGCTCAAAGAATCCAGCACAACATTCAAGAACTGCACCCCTCAAAGTCCATGCCCTCATAACTCTGACCTCTCTATTTTTATTTTATAGCTGTGTTCCCAGGCATCATCCTAAAATGTGAGGTGAATACTCTCACCTTTAATCACTCTTGAGATAAATCTCATCTAGTCTGGCAGCTGTAATTTTAAAGAGCTTGCATGTGCTAATGACTGTTTTATCACTGCACAACTGAGATGTGTGAATAGCAAACCTCTCTGATAGAGCGGCACCCTTTTGGTTGGAACAGATGTTGTGTTTTATTAAGTAAGGACTGTTTGTTTAGCAAATTACTGGACTGTTATGAGCTATGATATACAGTTCAACACCATGTAACATATCCATGGACTTCTAAACACAAAGCTATCTTCAAAAAAGCAGAGGTCCTAGGGTTTGTTTGGAAAGAAGTGTATTAACACTTGACACAAGACAGCATTTAACAGGGGACAGGCTTTAAGAACAGGGTGTGTTTCCTGTAAATGGTGGTCCTTTTTATAAAAGCAAAAATGGGGCGCCTGGGTGGCTCAGTTGGTTAAGCATCCGATTTCAGCTCAGATCATGATCTCACCGCTCATGGATTCAAGCCCCTTGTTGGGCTCTATGCTGTCAGCGCAGAGCCTGGAGCCTACTTGGGATTCGGTGTCTCCTTCTCTCTCTGCTCCTCCCCCACTCGCACTCTATCTCTCTCTAAAAAAAATGAATAATGTTAAAAAAGTTTTTTTTCAAAAATAAAAAAAATAAAAGCAAAACCACTATTTCGTTGGAGCTGGAGCTCTGCGAATGGCTTTTTCTCCAAACTTGCGTTTTTGGTTTTGTTTTGCTTTGTTTTGTTTGTTTCATACCTAATCTCTCCTCACTGAGGACACAGTATAGAAGTGAGTAGGGATGATGGGGGGTGGGCACTGGGTGGGTATACTTTGTTTTAATGACAAAGGAAGGATTGTCAGAGTAGTTGTATATACTGAATGAAAATTCCATATACTCATTTTCCAGTTGTTGGACAGAATGGTTGCACTGAATTTGAAATTACTTCGATATTGATTATAGACATTGATGTAAAGGAATGAGTGTTATTGGTTTAAAAAAAAAAAAGATGTAACACCTAGTAACCAAGTAGTCATACATCCATTTACTCACTTGACCTACATATATAATGACTGCCAGCCCAGCACTAGAATACAATGATGAAGCCCACATGCCTACTTTTAAACATGCAAATCTACTATTTATTCCTTCCCTCTTCTCTTTCTGCCTCCTTCTTTCCCTTCCTTCTTACTATCCTTCTCTCTTCCCTTCCCTTCCCTTTCAATACTAAAAAGGCAGTTAGAGAGAATGGACAAAGGGCACTGGTTCCTGAGGGAAGGATGTTCCCATAAAACCTTAAACTCCTCGGACCTCTGGTTTGGTGAAATGAAAGTAAAATCACATAACACTTTAGGGATATCTGAGAAATAAATGAAATATCTTCAAAGTAACCCAATCAAACTAAGCACCCAATAATGCTAGATTAAACATTTTGTCTTTCATTAGACAGAAACGGGGAGAAGGGTTTTCCAGGCTGACGGAATGGCCTATGTGAAAGGTAGCAATATAGAAGATTTTGTTCAGAACCATCAATGTTTCTTTATAGTCCTTGCCCCACAGGGAGATGGTGCCAGATAAAGATGAAGAAGTAAACTACTTTTATGAGCTTTGTTTTTTCTGCTGAGGACCTCCCAGGGGGATCATGGAAGAGGGAAGGGGTGTGCTTGTGTGTCTGGGAGAAAAATGAAAATAAAGTCAAGATGACCAGGTAGGAGCCTGTTAGGCCAGAGAGAGCCACGGGAGACTAAGTTATGAAGTCTCACAAGGGATAGAGATTTGTGGATATTTAAGAAAAAAGATAGGGGGCATCTGGGCAGCTCAGTCTGTTAAGCGTCCGACTTCACAACAGGTCATGATCTCACGGTTTGTGGGTTCAAGCCACATGTCAGGCTCTGTGCTGACAGCTTGGAGCCTGGGGCCTGCTTCAGATTCTGCATCTCATTTCTCTCTGTCCCTCCCCCACCTGTATTCTGTCTCTCTATGTGTCTCAAAAATAAGTAAATGTAAAAAAATTTTTTTAAATAAATAAAAAAGATTAAAAAGCCTTGCTTAAAACAGGTGTTCCACAATCTTATTTCACAAAAGTCATGACCACCAATATGTGCTGAGCGTCAAACTCCCCACTGACCTCACTTTGAATGTCATCTCATTCTCAGCAGGGGCTGAGAAATGTGAAAAGAGTATTCGTGTTCTGGTTGTTTCACTAGCTTAGCTGAAAGAGGATGGCTCCCAAATTCCACTTTAAGACAAGCCTGGTGTACAATGAATCCATTTCACAGATGAGGAATCCAAGGCTCAGAGATGTTTGGTAACTTGGCTGAGGCCACACAGTTAGTGTGTGACAGAAGCAGAATTCAGAGTCAGTAGTATCTTCCATCACAAGATACTATTTGAGTATTTGGCAAACTTTGGTTTTAAAATTGTCTCAACATCAAAATCATTACAGTCTTTTTCTTTTAATTAGAAATATCCAGGTACCAACATAGGTTTACCAAATCAGAAATTTCTGGGGAAATAGTAGGTCCATCTATGCTTTTTAAAGATACCTTGAGAAATTCTGATATGGAAGCTGACTTAAGAAGTTACTTGATGAAGGTAAGAATAAAATTTTGCCCACAGCAAAAAGTTAAGTGGAATGAAGGAATTCATATCTTTGTTTATTGGCTCAGAGAATTATGGATTAAGCTTCTGTCTAAACCTCATGTTCACCCTTCAAACAAATCATACAATATAAGAAACAGTGAACTACAGTAGGGTATGAAAAATTAAGTCTCGCACCTTCTCATCCCAGATTAACTGATAAGTGAATGTGGCACATAGTACTCCAAATAATTTTCAACTCTGATATGAATTGATAGATGGGAAAGGGAGTCAGCATTCCAAAGAAAAAAACAGAAACGTGTGTGTGTGTGTGTGTGTGTGTGTGTGTGTGTGTGTGTGTGTGTGTGTGTATTAATTTCCTCTATATCAAGGATCTAAACTAAAAGATCTGTGTGTGGAGTCATGATCCCTCCTCTCTACCCAGCTTCACATGCTTACCATCTGCCCAGTCTATGAATCAACTGAAAGGAAGCCTTACCTGATGTCCATGCTGTTCTATGCTCTGTTGTCCCTCAGAGTCCAGTGTCTACTGTTATCATAGCTTTAAACACACTGTATTACAACCAGTGCTTATATTGCCAGTACCTGTCTAGACTGTAAGGTCCCTGAGAGCGAAGGCTGTTTCTTACTACAGCATAGCACAGAATAAGCATAAATATTTGTGGAATTAATGAATAAAAGTCTGGAGGGAGAGGGAGGCCTAGGTGGCTCAGTCGGTTTATCTTCTGACTTTGGCTCAGGCCATGATCTCACGGTTCCTGGGTTCCAGCCCATTGTTGGGCTCTATGCTGACAGCACAGAGCCTGGAGCCTGTTCCTATTCTGTGTTTCCCTCTCTCTCTGCCCCTCCTCCACTCATGCTGTCTCTCTCTGTCTCTCAAAAATAAATAAATATAAAAAAATTTTTTTGAGTCTGGAGGGAGAAAGGCAGAGGAAGGAGAGAGGGAGAGGACAATGAGGGAAGGAAGAAGAGAAGAAAGAAGGAAAATGGGAAGAAGGAAACTAGAAATTTCCTCTGGGGATTATCAATACAAATTCTCTCCAACCTCAGTGGCTGAAAGATAAAAAGTATGATGCAAAATAACTATTGTAATAATTAAAGACAAATAAGCAATAGGCAAATAAATTGCCTCAGATCCCTAGGAATGTAATAAAATTGAAATGCCCTACAAGGTTTCTTTTATTATTGCATATGAATGGCCATTTATTTCAGCTAAATGACTTATGGACATCAATGGGTAAGAAAGGGCAACAATGCCCTCCAGAGGCTAAAGGCAAACAGTTTGGGAAGCAACCAAGATTTCCATCCCACAAGCAGAGTGCTGACGGAGATCCAAGGGGGAATGACTAAGGTAAATGGTTGGCTTGGGCACAGAATGGTAACTTGAAGGCTGAGGGCAGAGGGCACACAATAAAGAGGTTACACAGGAGGCTATTTTTTTTACACATTTCTTGCTCATTCTAGAGGACTAGATGCAGTTTAGTAACCCATAAAATGTAGTTTCAGTGATTGTAATTGGGTATCACCCAACAAACCCCCAAAACCTAAAGAAAATAGAGCAAACATATTCCATGTGGGTTCCTTATTTGTAATATTTAATTTTAATATTAGAATTCAGTACATGTAGACTGCATAAATCCCTGGGTCCATCCATGTCCACAAAAGTGTGAGGGCTGGGTTTTCCATTGCTGAATCTTCTGACTCCCAGAACGGCTGGCATAGTGCAGTTGACGAATGAACGAATGAATGAATGAATGAACACATATGCCTATATGTTTGGTTAACATGAAACTAATCCATGTGGATGAGAGCACTTGTTCACTGACAGGTAAGCTGCTTCAGCTAGTGAACACACATCCGTGATGTCTCGATTGGAAGACTTTGTGCTGAGCCTTCTGTTCTCAGCATCATTATTTATTATGTTTTCTTATTAAGAGGTTAACACAGCAAAATAGTATTAACAGTAATTAGCCTTGGAAATGAGAGTAAACCCAAGCACAATTTAATGCTTACTAACAGCCCATGATGAAAACAGGAATCATCAGAAATAAGTAACCCATTAAGTTGACAGTGTAATTGTAAACTGTCAGGTATTAGTCAGCCAATAGACTTTAGCTATGCCATTCATGTTTAGAGAATATTGCAGTGTTTCACTGTCTCGAATCTCCTACACAATCTTTGCTCCCTTCAGGTCAGCGCATGACCTTAATATTTACTTTACTAAGGAAATACAGGTTGGCAAGAATGTCCTTGCCTCCTAACTGTGCTCTACAAATGCTCCTAAGTCTGATAAGTCATCTTTTCTTCTTCCCCTTTGTCCCAGAGGAAAGTGAGTTTCCTCCGTTGATGGAGCTGCAGTGTGAATCTCATTCCTCTGCAACGTCCTCATGAAGACACAAAACCTCTCACACAGCATTATAACCATAATTCTAGTCCTTTGGGCTCTATTTGCTCATTCCTTAAAGCTGCTTAGGCTTTCTGCATCCTTAAGTCTCTCTGTCTCCTTTTCCGTACCTAGTCTTTCTCTCCTTAAACTTTCTAAAAGAGAAGCTCATACAACAGATCTTCTTTTCTGCTCTACCTTTATTTTTATTTTATTTTTATTTTATGTTTTATTTATTTCTAGGGGAGAGAGAGAGAGACAGCGTGAGCAGGGGAGGGTCAGAGAGAGAAAGAGACACAGACTCCGAAATAGGCTCCAGGCTCTGAGTTGTCAGTCAGCACAGAGCCCGACGCGGGGCTCGAACCCACGAACCGTGAGATCATGACCTAAGCAAAAGTCTGATGCTTAACCGACTAAGCCATCCAGGCACCCCTACCCTACTTTTAAAAAAAAGTTTATTTGTTTTTAAAGAGACAGAGACAGCATGAGTGGAGAAAGGGCAGAGAGAAGGAGAAACAGAGGATCCCAAGCAGGCTCTGCGCTTGGAGAGAGCCAATGCTCTCTGGAGAGAACCAGTGCGGAGTTCAAACTCAGGAAACTATAAGATCATGACCTGAGCCAAAGCCAAGAGTCAGAAGCTTAACAAACTGAAGCCACCCCACCTCCCCTTCTTCCCCTTCTAATCACTGCTCAATTCATGGCAGTGATTATTTGTAATATTTGTACAAATACTGATCTTGTACCCCACGTCCTACCAAAACTACTATGATAAATATTGTGAAGGACTTCCAAGTCAATAGGCCAGTGGACTGACGGCTCAGTGTTTACCTTTATTAACCTCACCCTCCATGGCTACCGCTGTTACCTTTAGCCTTAGCCTCCTGGAGGCTACCTTTCCTCCAGGAGGACAGCATTCCGAAAAGGTACATCATACAACCTCCCTCTCGCACACTACTCTTCTAGCTGGAGTGACTCATCCTTGTATGTTGAAAAAAAATTCTGCCTATGCACTTTCAAGCTAAATTCTAACTCATTTACTTATGTTTTTGCCTTCCTTTTCAGTTTATGAGATTCTTGCAAGCAGGAAGAACATGAGATTTATCTTTGTCTCGCAAGTGCCTGACACAATACTAAGGCACACAGAAGGGGACTTGCAGAATTTTAAAGAAAGAAGAAAGACAGGGAGGGAGAGAAGGAAAATGTACAGTTTTCTAAATATATCCAGAGGAGGCATGTAAAATTATTAATTTATAATGGCTGCAAATAAATACAAAGAAATAAAGTACTATCCCATATCAGAAATGGCTAATGGCTATGTGTTTTAGACATCATAGAATTTCAGGGCACTGGGTTAACTTAAAGAGGATCCTTGAGTGAAGAAAGAGAAGGACAAGAAGTAAAAGCTATTTGTCAAAACCCACACAACTAATTAGTAGAAAAACTAAATCAGGAATCCACAACTGCAAATCCAATGCTCTTCTTATTATACTATATACTTACCTACTTAAAAATTAATTGATTAGTCAACTAATTAATAAATATTTTTTAAAATGTTGAATGCTTGTGAAGTATCAGGATTGTTCGAAGCGCTCAAAGAGTAAAGCAATAGTGGTCCCTGTTGTCATAGGGACAGACAACATACCAACACAAGTAATACTGTGTCAGACAATAACTGTTAAGAAGAAAAATAAAGCAATGTAAAAGGATAAGTAGTGACTAGGGAGGTAGTATATATATTTTCTGGTAATAAAAAGCCAGGCTGGTAATAAAAAGCTTCTCTGAGGAAGATGATATTTGAACACAGAATTGAATTATGTTTTGAATAATTTAAGAAGCACACCATGCAAAGAGATCAGGGAAATGCAGGAATAAAGGCCCTGAGATGGGAATGATCTTGGTGCGACTACAAGAGAGTCATGGGGGATAGAAGTAAAGCATGATGCCCGTCGTTCTGGCAGGGCTCAGATCACAGAAAGTCTTGGAGGCCACAGTAGACATTTGGATGTTACACTGATATTACAGGTTTGGTGTTAGGGATAATGCAATTTGATTTCTATTTTACAACCAGTCCAGCTGATGGGGGAAGAGACGATAAGCAGGCAAGAGTAGAGAGATCAGGGGGCTCCTGGGTGGCTTAGTTGGTTAAGTGTCCGACTTTCGCTTAGGTCATGATCTCCCATTTCGTGGGTTTGAGCCCCGCATCGGGCTCTGTGCTGACTGCCAGCTCGGAGCCTGGAGCCTGTTTCAGTCTGTGACTCCCTCTTTCTCTGACCCTCCCCTGCTCACGCTGTCTCTCTCTCTGTCTCGCTCCTAGAAATAAATTTTAAAAAATTGAAAAAAAAAAGAGTAGAGAGATCAGTAAGGAGGCTCTTGCAAGAGTCCTTGTGAGGGATTAGGGGAGGGGTGGGGGTGCAGAGCTGAACAGGTCAGATGTGGATGCATTTTGAAGGCAGAGCTGACTGACTACTCTCTTAGATTGGTTGGATGGAGGATGGAGGAAAATGGGGGATCAGGAAGGATTCCCAGGGGGTTATCCAGAGAAACCAAATGTACGACGGTGCCAGTCACTGAGAGGAGGAAGAACAGAGGAGCCACAGGTTTGGTAGGCATGGAAGGAAACCAGGAATTCTCTTTGGGACATGGACAGGTTGAGCTGTTTTTGGACATTTAATCAACAGGTCGTTGCACCTCTTCTATTGCTGCTGAGAGTGGCTCAGTTTTGTGGGTATTTTTGACATTTTACTCCATGTTATTGATTCATTGACAAGTGCTCAGCAGATAAAAGTTGGCTTTCCAGAAGTACTCTGTCAAACAAAGCCAGGGAAATGAGATGTGTTCAAGAACAAGCACTGAATCAACATTTACACATTAGTTCCACCTCAGATTACGTAAAGGTAACCCCACAGTATAAAACACACAGTCAATTTTGGCTCCTGCTGTCCCTTAAACTTTATTCATGGGGATCATTTTCCCTTGACCCTAGATGAAGAACTGAATGAATCCATGACTTCTCTAGTTACTCGGAGATAAGATTTCAGATCAATTTTATTCAGAAAAACAGACTTAATTCAGAACATAAAATGCTCAAATCTACCCAATCGTCAAAATTCTGAACTTCGCTTTAAATTTTCTTCCATTTCCGACATAGAACTGGTTCCAACTATTCTTTTGCTCAACACCAGGGACCAAACAGGGCAATGTCAGGGATTTAAGGAGATGGAGAGCTCTGACTTGGCTAAGAGACTTCAGATTCTGGGTGGTAGGAAGTTAAAGGTGCTTTCTTTCAGGGGGCAATCTTTAAAAAGCTTCTTGCCTTCCCTTGACCAGGGCGAATGCTTTTCTAGATGGCTGGTCCCCTGTACCTCCTTTCTCAGCCCTGGTACCAGTGCACCACTTGCTCCCTGTGGACTTCCTGGTGGGAGGGAGTCAAGCTCTGTCCAGAGCCCCTTTCAGCTTTCCAGGCATAAGTTGGACACATGTCGTGTGTGTCTCCCAACAGAGGATCCCTTTCATGGCTCCCCGAGTGGCCCCCTGAAGTCCATTTCTAGACTAGAGTTTGGACGACAGTCCAAGTGGGGGCGATGAGTTTGGATGATGGTCCCCAAGTGGGTGAGGACCATCCCATTACTGAAGTGAAAGTGATGGAAGATGGGAACTAGTAGCAGAGTCAAACATTCTAAAAAGAATGACCTTTTCCAATCTCATAGCCATCATCCCTTCTCATCTTCAAACGTTTTTTTATAACCAGAGGTTATAAAAATGGTTTAACTTTAGTGGCCAAAGGTTTTTGATAGGTTCTCTTTAATATCACGTTCATCGTAAGCGTGCTTATAAAGCACAGGAAGTCAGCTTTACACCCAGTTAAAGATCCAATACCTGTTTGCATCAATGCTTCCAAGAGCCTGTGTATGAGCAAGCTGCTGTAGGAGATGCATCTCCACAGGAAGGAAGAGAGAGAGCCTCTGTCTGGTCCTTCAGAGACTGGGTCCCAATCAGAACTCTCTTCTCTTGTGTGCCTTTTCATCAGCTGATTTTCAGTAGTTGAAAAAACTAAGCACAAATATACCTCCTCCCCATTCAGTTACAAAGGTAGTTTATAAAATGGCATCATTTTCATCTATCTCTATTTTTTGTTTGTTTGTTTCAAGATCATCTCTGTACCCGTTCCCTTTTGCCCATGTGATAGCTGGAATAATCGTGCCCTCTTGTGGTGAAGTCCAAGTTCTGCAGAGTAGGAGAATAAAGCTGCTATAAACATCTCCGTGGAGATTTTTGTGTGAACATAAAATTTTTTTATCTCTTTTGGGACTGTATCTTCTGGGTTGTATGGCAGGTAGATGTTTAGCTTTTTAAGAAACTACCAAACTGTTTTTCAAAGTGGCTGTACCATCTTACATTCCCACTTGCAACGTATGAGTGGTCCAGTTTCTATGCATCCTTGCCAGCATTCACTATTGTCACCATTTTTTATTTTAGCCATGTTGAAAGACCCTCAACGATATCGTACTGTGGTTTAAATTTGCGATTAACTGATGGCAAATGGTGTTCAACACCTTTTGATGAAATTTATCTGTTGTTATCGCCTTTGGTAAAATATCTCTTCAGATCTTCAGTCCACTTCCTAATCAGATTGTTTTTCATTCTGAAGTCTGAAGGTTGTATATCCTAGACACTTTGTTGAACATGTGGTTTACAAATCTTTTCTCACAGTCTGTAGCTTGTTTTTCATTCTCTTAACAGGGTCTTTACGGAGAAAAAGTTGTAAATTTTGATGTAGTCAAATTTAGCAATTTTACCTTTGGTGAATTATCCTTTTGGTCTCAAGTCCAAGAACTCAGAGAACTCTCAAGTCCAAGAACTCTCCTGTTTTTTTGTTTCCCTAAAAAAGTTGTATGGTTACATTTAACATTTAAGTCTATGATTCATTTTGAACTAATTTTTGTATAACATCTGAGACTTAGGTTGAGGTCCCTTGTTTTGGGGTTATAAATATTGAATTGCTCCAGCCCCATTAATTGGAAATGCTATCCTTCCTCCACTGAATTCTGTACCTTTGTCAAAACTCAGTTTAGCAGGAATATAATCAACAAGTAAAAAGATAACCCACAAAATGGAAGAAAATAGATGTAAGTCATATATTAAAACAAATTTTTTTGTCTATTTTTCAGAGAGAGAGAGAGACCATTCATGCACACGCAAGTGGGGGAGGGGCAGAGAAAGACACAGAAAGAATCCCAAGCAGGCTCTGAGCTGTCAGCACAGACCCTGATGCAGGGCTCATACTCACAAACTGAGAGATCACTACCTGAGCCAAAACCAGCAGTCAGACCGTCAACCGACTGAGCCATCTGGGTGCCCCGCAAATCCTATATTTGATTAGAGGTTAATATTCAGAATATATAAAGAACTCCCATAACTCAACAGCAGAAAAATAAATAGTCTGATTAAAAAATGGATGAAGGACTTGAATAGGCATTTCTCCAAAGAAGACACACACATGACCAAAAGGCACATGAAAAGAAGTGAAACGTCATTAGTGATTAGGAAAATACAAAGCAAAACCATGATGCAATACTACTTCACATCCATCAGTATGGCTGTTATTAAAAAGAAGAAGAAGAAGAAGGAGAAGGAGAAGGAGAAGGAGAAGGAGAAGAAGAAGAAGAAGAAGAAGAAGAAGAAGAAGAAGAAGAAGAAGAAGAAGAAGAAGAAGAAGAAGAAGAAGAAGAAGAAGAAGAAGAAGAAGAAGAAAGGTGTGTGTGTGTGTGTGTATTGTTTTTTGTGTTGTTGTTGTTGTTGTTGGCAAGGATGTGGAGGAATCGGAAGCCTTGTGCACTGTTGGCACTAGATGAGATTGTAAAGTGGTGCAGCCATTATGGAAGAGACTATGGAAGTTCCTCAAAAAATTAAAAATAGAATTATCATATGATCCAGAAATTCCTCTTCTGGATGTATACCCAGAAGGACTGAAAGCAGGCACCCAAACAGATATTTGTGTATCCACATTCCCAGCAGCATTATGTGCAATAATCAACAAGTAGAAGCAACCCAAATGCCCCTAAAAAAACTGTACTCATCTCTAAACTTTGAGAATTTCCACCAATATCTTTTTTCCCAGCTCTTTATAGTCCCATTTGTTGTTATCTTTGTTTCTAAGCTTTTCAGACAAATTCAATAGCCTCTGTCACTGCAATTTAGTAACTTTAAAAACAATAATCTAGGGTACCCGGGGGGCTGAGTTGATTGAGCACCCAACTTGTGAGTTTGGTTCTGGTCATGATCCCAGGGTTGTGGGGTCAAGTCCTGCACTGGGCTCCGTGCTCATCATGAGACCTGCTTAAGACAGTCTCTCTCTCCCTCTGCTCCTCTCCCCCATTTGGGCTCTCTCAAAAAAAAAAAAAAAATTCTTCTGTAACCAATTAGCAAACAACCTCCTGAAATGTATTTGTACTTAAGAAAAAAAATAGAGAATTATACCCACTTTAATTTTATTTTTAATTTTCTACAGTCGGGGGCACCTGGGTGGCTCAGGCAGTTAAGCACCTGACTTTGGCTTTGATCCTGATCTCATAGTTTATGAGTTCAAGCCCCAATCAGGATCTCTGCCATCGGTGCAGAACCGGCTTCAGATCCTCTGTCTCCCTCTCTCTCTGTTCCTCCCCCATGCGCACACTTGCCTTCGCATGCTCGTAACTTCTCTCTCTCAAAATAAATAAACATCTAAAATAAACAAACAAATAAATTTCTACAGTCTATATACACAGAGATTTAGACTGGACAAGGCAACAGCCAAAAGGTCAGGCTCCCAAGTCAAGTTGTCTGTGTCTGAAACGCAATTCCTCCACACACTAGTTTCATAGTCTTTCCTTTCTCTTTATTTATTTATTGCTAAAGTTTATTTATTTTTTTGAGAGAGACAGGGAGAGAGTGAGCCAGGGATGGGCAGAGAGAGAGAGAGAGAGAGAATCCCAAACAGGCTCTGCAGGGTCAGCTCAGAGCTCAACATGGGGCTTGAACTCATGAAACTGAGACCATGACCTGCATCAAAGCCAAGAATCAGATGCTTGACTGACTGAGCCACCAAGGTGCCTCTCTTTTCTGTTTTAAAATCGAGTAACTCATAGTACATACTTCAGAAAACTATTGCGAAAACTAAATACCACTTCCCATTCACAAACCGTTCCCTCCCTTCAAAGGATACCACTATCCTGACTTTTATTGTAATCTTCTTGTTTTTAAAATAGTTGTATCACTGGGGCACCTGGGTGGCTCTGTTGGTTAAGCCTCTGACTTCGGCTCAGGTCATGATCTCATGGTTGGGGAGTTCGGGCCCAGCATCAGGCTCTGTGCTGACAGCTCAGAGCCTGGAACCTGCTTCAGATTTTGTGTCTCCCTCTCTCTCTCTGCATCTCCCCTGCTTGCATCCTCTCTCTTTCTCAAAAATAAACATTAAAAAATTAAAATAGTTGTATCACGAAATGAGCATATGTAGATATTGCAGTTTCATCTTGCCCATTTGAAGATTATTTTTCTTTTGTCTCTTTTAAATAAATGTTTTATTTTATAGTTTTGGATACACAGAAAATTTGCAGAGACTAGAGAGAGTTCCCTTACATCTTGCACCCACTTTCCCCTATTGTCAATCTCTTGCATTAATTATACATTTATCACAGCTAAAGAGCCAACACTGGTGCCTTGCTCTTAATTAGAGTCCACCGGTCATTCAGATTTCCTTCATTGTTACCGAATACCCTTTATCTGTTCTAAAGTCCTATCCAGAAACCACACTACATTGGGTTATCACGTGTCTTTACGCTCCTCTTGACTGTCACAGTTTCTCCAGCATTTCCTTACTTTGAGTGACATGACAGTTTGCAGGTTACTGGTCAGGTATTTTGTAGAAGATCTATCTTCTGTTTTTCTCATGATTAGCCTGGAGTTATAGGTTGTGGGGAGGAAGACCACAAAGATAAAATCACCGTTCTCATTACGATCCATCTAGTGGATATACTATTAACTAACTTTTCACTGTTGATGGTAACCTTGGTCACCTGGTTGAGGCAATCATTGTCAAGTTTCTCCACTGTGCAGTAATTCTTTCCCACTTTCCAGACTGTACTCTTTGAAATGAAGTCACTAGAGTAGTCCCTACTTACAGAGTAGTACATCCTTGGGGACAGAGTATCTACATGATTTATTTGAAATTCTTCCCCATGTTACTTTTCCCTTGTCTCTCCCATTTGTTCATTTATTCATTCATTTGTGCTTTTATATCTATTTGGATTCATGAAGATAAGATATATCTTATATTTTGATATATCTGATACTACTTTATTTTTTGTATTAAATTATTCCAGCTTTGACCTTGAGGGGCTCTTTCAGTAGACTCCCTTTTCCCTTGACTGGCCCCCATCATTGTGGGGTTTCTGTTGTTGCTGTTGCTGTTTTAGCACTTGTTTATTTTCTGGTACCACAGACTCATCTCATGTATTTCCTGCCCCAGTCCTAGAATTAATCATTTCTCCCAAATTCCCTAGATCCTTTTATTGGAAAAAGGCATTAAAAACCAGCATCTAGGTACTGACCATGTTCATTGCCAGGGTGGTATTATGGCTCCAAGGCCCTCTCAGCTCACAGGGTCAGGTACTCTGTGTATATATACTACTCCATGTACATATGTTATCTATAGATATTTCTACGAGTATCCATCTATATCAATATTAACGTAAACTAGAACTCCCAACTCCAATTCTTTACTACATGGATTATTCTAGCCTTCTCTCTGCCTGTCTATAAACTTGCACTCCAATAGTGAGAAAACTGGCTCTTCTGGGAATTTCTTTACTCATTGATTCCATAAATAATTTTGATCTCCTACAATGTGCCTATTATCACCTACACTCTGCTCTAAATAGAAAAAGCAGAGCAGTGAACCAAACAGAAACAACTTTTTCCCTTGTGAAGCTTATGTTCTAGTAGCCAATTGAAGTAAATATAAATCCACTTTAGAGGATACATCTTCAATCCAGGCCTCAGACTCTACATTTCTTAATGGCTTGCTAGCTCAGTGATATCTTTATTTAAAGATTAGTTTGTATTTTATCCAATGTTTTCAACAAGAGGGTTGTTCAGAGAATCTGATCTTCTGTGTTGCCAGAAATAAGCAATATTTTAAGAAGTTAACTTCTAAATTTTTTAAATGTTTATTTATTTTTGAGAGAGAGAGAGCGCGCATATGCACGCAAGTGGCTGAGAGGTAAGGGAGAGGGAGACCAGAGTCAAAAGCAGGCTCCAGGCTCTGAACTGTCAACACAGAGACTGTGGCAGGGCTTGAACTCATAAACCAGGAGATTATGACCTGAGCTGAAGTCAGAGGCTTAATTGGCTGAGTCTCCTAGGTGCCTCAAGAAGTTAATTTCTTTGGAAGCTCATTTTCTGAAATAATCTCTGACTTTTAAGATCAACATATATTTAAATGTATTTACTACCTAATATGATATGTTAATTTTTGTGCTTTTCTTTTTCTCATTTCCATGTATGTAGCCTTTTCATTACTCTCTTGGAGGCATTCACAATGCCTAAAATAAAAGTAACATTAGTGTAGCAAAATGAAGAGAGGAAGAAAGAGAAAGAGTTTGTATTGTTAGGTGGAAGGCGTGTATAGTTTTATTCTAAAACAGTCTTTTGGTGGGGCACCTGGACAGCTCAGTCGGGAAAGCATCCAACTTAGGCTCAGGTCATGATCTCATAGTTCATGGGTTTAAGCCCTGTGTCGGGTTCTGTGATGACAGTTCAGGGTCTGGAGCCTGCTTCTGATTCTGCCTCTCTCTCTGCCCCTCCCCTGTCCCTGCTCACATTCTGTCTGTCTGTCTCCCTCTCTCTCAAAAATAAAAAAAATAAATTAATTAAAAAAATAAAATAAAGCAGTCTTTTGGTAATCAAAAGAGAAAGTCTTAAGGAAACCCAGAGATTGCACCTTGGCAAAAGAATGGGGAAAAGAATAGGGAAAGAACCAAACCACTTTGCTCTCTCTGTCTCCCTGACCCTGGAAAGGAAAGGCAAGTGACCTGGGGGGTGAGAGAAGTGGAGGAGGATCACGTGAAGGATTTTGGAGGCAGCACCAAGAGCCTGCTCTCCTGGTAGCTGGGGCCAGTGGAGACCAACCACCCAGAGATCTTTGGGCCTTCAGAGAAGAAGACCACATGAGTTCTTGTTTCCTTGCACTGGCATATGGGCCTCCTCTGGTCAGTTGCCTACCTGATGCCCATGAATCATCCAATGGAATATTTCCCCTACCCCAAGGCTTTGCTAAAGCCTATCCAGGTGGCTCTGAAGGTGTGAATACCGCCACCTTTTTTCAACAGCACATGACATGTGAAGTAAAACAAAGAGTAGGGCCCTTGGTACCTAAAAGAACAATGGGAATGTGGGAATGGAGCACACCATATGTGTCTGAGTGGAACTGGAGATACACATATATATGCTATATAACATACGTACAGAGGTTATACACACAGGAGAACACACATTCACATATACATATACACCTTGTTCTTCATTTAGTCATAGAGTAGGGATGTGTACCATCTAAGTGTACCCATTTTTACTTTATTTTGTTAGGAAACTTATTTATTTATTTATTTATTTATTTATTTATTTATTTATTTGAGAGTATGCATGTGCGTGCGTGCACAAGCTGGAGAGGATCAAAGGGAGAGAAAGAGGGGAAATCCCAAGCAGGCTCTACACCCAGCACAGAGCCGGTCGCCCCATCTCACGACGGTGAGATCATGACCTGAGCCAACATCAAGAGTTGGGCGCTTAACTGACTGAGCCATCCAGGTGCCCCAGTTCGGTGTAAAGCTAGGAAACTTTAAAGCAATTTTGCAGCCATATGTTATTTAAATGAGAGTGAGGTCAGACGTGGCAAGTCAAAGCTAGTGTGCTTTCTACACTGTGTTCTGAGGCGATGTGGGAAGTCCTATTGCAGGCACTTCCTAAGATGGACAAAAATCCACATCCTTCAGAAACATGCTTAACTGATTTATTTATAATAGGAGTCTTTCAGGTCAATTCTTACGACAGACTACCCACCAAACCTTTTGAGGAGTAGGGACGTTCCTGGCAACACAGGCCCACGTGCAGGCAGCAATCCCGGCATCAGAGTCAAGGGCAGCCGGGGCAGGCAGTTAAGATGGATTTTCCTGAAGAAAGGGACTTTCACAGGAAAGACGTGAAATTTCATATTCGATAAAAGCCAACCTGCTGCTGTGTCTACTTTTGCTGACCATGGGCTAAAAATATCAAGTGAACATCAACAAACCCAAACACCCCATCCATCTCTGTCCTCAGAGGAATACCAGCTACACCGCAAGCCCTCTAGGGAAATGTCTGAGCAGGGAAGGCAGGACTCCAGGCAGCAGAGAGGACAGGAAGGAGGCTTGGAGATCAGCCCAAAGATTCTTCTGCAGAGAAACGATTTCTCCCACAATTTTAATTGTCTGCCTTTCGGTCAGGTATCTGCGAATGCTTATGAAATATGAGCATTTTAAAAGGAATCCATACAACACCTCTTCATCACAAATAGAAGAAAATTTGTGGCCAATTTAAGAAGTATTTTACATCCAGAGCTCTCAGCTTACCAGGTAAGATGATTCCTTCTATAGGCATCCGCTTAACAGATAGTAAGAAACATTAGATGAGTTTCACTAAAGAAAGAGGATTTAGGAGCTCCAAAGACACACAGGGGACAAACCACTAGTCATCCATCCTTTCCATATGTATCCAATGCTTACCACATGCAGTACACTCTTTCAGTACCTCTCTATGCTCTTCTTTCCTGCTTGAGAACAAAGGATTTACATGTAAACAATTTGCAGTAAATAGGCTTTTGTACCCGATGTAATGGAAGAACATAATTAATTCTGCAGAGACTGGACTTGGTTTGGAGGTGTCAGGTAAAGCTTTCTTTGAAACATTAGTTTCCTTTTTTAGGGGCACCTGTGTGACTTAGTCGGTTGAGCTCCTACTTCGGCTCAGGTCATGATCTCCCAGTTCGTGAGTGGAAGCCCCGCGTCAGGCTCTGTGCTGACAGCTCAGAGCCTGGAGCCTGCTTCAGATCTGTGTCTCCCTCACTCTGTTCCTCCCCCACTCATGCTCTGTCTCTCTCTCTCTCAAAAAAAAAAAATAGATATTTAAAATTTTTTTAATTAGTTTCTTTTTCTAGATAACTTTAGGGGCTCCTTATTTCCTGCCTGGATTCTTCTCATGTTTTCATATCCAGCTTATCTTCTGTTAATTCCCATCTACCAGAGCTAATTACTACCTCAATCTAAGAAATTAACACCATGAATGTCCTCAATTGATCATAGCTCAGCCAATCCAACCATACTTTTTACCTAAGTCTGCCAGGCTACTCTTCTGACTAGAACAAATGTGGCCCTTAATCATTACTTCTGTATTGTATTTAAAGATGTATCCCAAGTGTCAGACATGAAGGTGGCTGCAAAGTACTCCACCCTACAAGAGTAATCTTCTTTAAGACACAAATAAAGTAAGATTCCCCATGTTACACACAGTGGAAAACTCATGATCTCCAA
Organism: Proteles cristata cristata; assembly: GCA_017311185.1. Lineage (NCBI taxonomy): Eukaryota > Metazoa > Chordata > Mammalia > Carnivora > Hyaenidae > Proteles > Proteles cristata. The sequence goes on from JAESUZ010002218.1 coordinate 1,280,882, forward strand.
AGTCCTGAAGAAGTGGGAATTTAAATTTTCCTAGCCACATTTTGTGCCCATCTATGGATGAATTCTTGACACCCCACCCCCATCCCATCTCCTATTCACACTGACACTTTCTCTCATCAAGTCAGGTCACAAGTAGGCATTTCCCTGCTTCCTGAGGTTCCTAAAGGGCCACCAAAAGTGTGAGTACACAAGAAATCTACATCTCACTACAGCAGGGCAGTCAGCCAAAAATCCATGTTACCCACCCACCCCTTAAAATTTTCTTCTGCGTTCCCACCACTAGGACCAGTAATTCTTTCCCCCCTCCCTCCTTCCCTTCTCTGGGAACTTTCTCCTCCTCCACACTCCTCCTCCCTCTCCTCTCTGTCCATTTCCTTTGCTTCTCACTAGTTCCTTGGGGGAAAACTAAGTTGTAGAAAGTCTAAAGTCTATACTACCCAAAGGGCTCTTTTTAGGGCAAGCATTATAAAATTATGAATACAACATTCTATACAGCATCTCAGAAAGTATCCATGCAAATAAGGTGCCCTAAAACCTACACTTAAATTCACTCCTGTCCCCTTCCACGCTGCTAACACTCCTTCCTCCTCTGGTGGCCCCCAACACTTCAATTCATGCTGTTTTTCTTATAAAGAACCAAGAAGGATCAGCTTTCGTACCCCGAAAATGTTAGAAAGTATTTTGCTAAGTCACATAGCTTTTTCTCCAGATTTTTCACAGCCTACCACTTTTAAATGAACATGCTTAACTTGTTGTGCTTAGGTAGCATACAGATTCTAAGTTCAGAATTCTCTGTTCCTCTATCTACTTAGAAGTCACTCTTCAAGACACTTGGGTGGCTCAGTCGGTTGGTTGGGCGTCTGATGGGCTCAGATCATGATCTCGCAGTCCATGAGTTCAAGCCCCGTGTCAGGCTTTGTGCTAATAGCTCAGAGCCTGGAGCCTGTTTCAGATTCTATGTCTCCCTCTCTCTCTGCTGCTCCCCCACTAGCACTCTGTGTGTGTCTCTCTCTTTCAAAAAAAATTAAAAAATTAAAAATTAAAAAATAAAGAAGTTGATCTTCCCCTCCACACGAGTCCACCACCACTATTCTAGCCATGATGTATCAGTTTCAGGTTTCAGCTGGAGCACAGCTTCCCCAGATTGGCTGTTCTCAGTCATACGTGTGAATAAGTTGAGTGACAACTGATGTGTTCTCCAGTCTTTTTTCTTCTTTTTTTTTTTTAAATGTTTTATTTATTTCTAGCAGAGAGAGAGACAGCATGAGCAGGGGAGGGTCAGAAAGAGAGGGAGTCACAGACTGAAACAGGCTCCAGGCTCTGAGCTGGCAGTCAGCACAGAGCCCGACGTGGGGCTCGAACCCGCGAACTGCAAGATCATGACCTAAGCGAAAGTCGGACGCTTAACCGACTAAGACACCCAGGCGCCCCACCAGTCTTTGGTTGAATACGGGGGAACATGTATGGAAAATAGGCCCAATCTTTTTTTGTGGAAGATGAAACAGAAAGGACATCAGGTTGGGTGAGATACCATGGCATAAATCAGTCATTTCTTAAACTTTTTAAAAAATATCCTGTATGTTACGGCAGAAGCTGAACTTCAGTCAGAAGAGGTGGGATATGTGGCAAGGAGACTCTGAGGGAAACCTGCTTGCACAGAGGCAGGAAAATTGCCCACAGAGAGGCCAGGCCTCAGAGCATCTCATGAAGAGGGTTCTCTGGTCTGTACCTTACTGCTGACCATAATAAGAACAGTAACAAAAATAGCTACCAATTATCAAGAACTTATTTCCAGCAGAAACTGTGTTAAGTGCTTTGTGCAACACATGTAATTATCCTAATGGTTCTGAGAGGGTGATTTGGGAGAGTTATACGAATCTTCCAGGGGAGATCTGGGAGAATCTTCCAGAATCAGATATCTGGTAAGTAAAGGACATAAAATTCAAACCTTCAGTCTGCTCCACTTACAAACTATATAATTTTTTGGCTAAAACATATGGAATTGGGGCACGTGCCTGGTTCTGTCAGTGGAGTAGGTAGGTCTTGATCTTATGGTTATGATTTTGAGTTTGCATCAGGTGTAGAGATTACTTAAAAATAAAATACTTTTTTAAAAAAGGAGAAAACATATGGAATTGCTGTTTTTGTAGGTCAAAAGTAGTCAGCTGACAATTTCATATAAACAGCCAGCTCTCAGTGTAGAGGTCTGTGAAAATCTGAGAATCATGGCTTTTGTCAAACGAGGAATTTCTAGGTCTGCACAGTTAATATTTGTAATGAACATGGAGAGCAGCAATGACCTCAGAGACTTAAGAGCGCCACCACCTGAAGTGACACGACAGATGGCATCACCTGTAGAGTTGGAGTCAACTTCTTATATCATTTAGAGTGGGGGTCAGCACAGTTTTCCTGGAAAGATCCAGACTGGCAACATTTTTGGCTTTGCAGGCCATTCGGCCTCTGTGGCTCTACGCAGCCCTGCAGCTATAGTATAAAAGCAGCCAGTAAGTACATAGGGGTGCAGTTGTGTTCCAATTAAACTTCCTTTACAAACACAAGCTGCACAGTTTGTCAACACACTCCACCCCTGTCGCTACCTCCCCACCCCCGCTGCAATCTAGAAGAATGATTTCCCAGGTGTTCTTAATGAGATTAGAGCAAAAGAAGCATCACTTGATCTAACATTAAAACACCAACGAATGTGGAGAGCTTAAAGAGATAAGGGCATAGCACTTTCTATGTTCTTGGAGGATATCTGCTCTTTACAATGTCCAGGCACATTATTCAAAGAGAGCAAACCCGGGACACCTGGGTGGCTCAGTTGGTTGAACATTCGACTCTTGATTGGGACTCAGGTCATGCTTTCAAGGTTGGTGGGATTGGGCCCCACTTCGGACTCCATGCTGTGTGTGGAGCCTGCTTGGGGTTTTCTCTCCCCGTCTCTCTCTGTCTCTCCCCTCCCTTTCTAAGATAAAAATAAAATAAAATTATAATAAATTAAATTAAATTAACTAAGAAAGAGAGAGCAAACCCAGTGCTGAGACCATCACCCCATCCTGGCTGTATTAGAGCAAACTCAGCCTTCAAGAGGAGGGCTGCTGCAAAGGGAATTCACAGAGGTGACATGAAGGCCCTCTAAGGGTAGACTTATGGTTCTGCTATTAGGGATGGAAGAGAAGTAGGGCACCTCATCCCCTACTCACCAAACTTTAGAAATGCAAGTCCAGAGGTTCTATAAGAAAGGAGAAAAACATGCTTGCCTCAACAGCAAGGTGAGGAAGGTGGCATAAATCCCCTTGAATTTGGGGCTAACAAGAATGTAAAGATTGAGGCCTGTTTTTCTGAACATTGAAAGGCAGAAGAAATGCTGGTGTGCAGAGGAGAGGAGACCTGGTGTGTTCGAGAGTCAGCAGTAGAGCAGATTATATGCCCACCATCTAGTGATGCAAGGTGCATGAACTTCCGAGGGGTCAAGGGACAACACAACAAATAGTCAAGCATGAGCTGACTATTCAAAAGCACAAGTACTGGAATGGGTGAGGTATACCAAGGGGTTGAGGCATAATCCAGGGTATATGTTGCCTATATAAGGAAGTGACAGAAAATATCAGCAATCTTATCACAGATACCACATTATGATTCCCATAATTTCTCCTTCCTCTGCACTAATCCTGAAGAAGACAGAAGTAGAAAACTGTAAGGGGAATAAAGAATGAAAAAACACACCATGTCCCCCTTTCCACAGAAATCCCCACACCAAAGATCAGTACTTAATTACTGGGGAGGGGGCAAGTTTTCAATGGGATATGAGATTGAAATTTTGGTTGGATTGCATTTTTTTAAAGCCTAAGTTCAGAGTCACCAACAATGGCCATTTGAAGAGTTGAAACCAACTGAAAATAAGTGGGGATGCCTAAAATGTCATCTGAAATTTGGAAGGGAGATCAGAAACCAGAATGTTTGAAGGAAGAAGTGGTAGAAAACTAAAACCATCTAAAACCAGTGACTTCAGCCCTACTTAATGAGCTGGTCACATCTGCTGTTATTATTAAGCCTGGACATGAGCATGTTCATGAAAGCAGAGTAACACGTGTAGAAAAAGTAATGGGATATATTAGCCAAGGGATGCTAGGGTGTGGGATGAATATGGGGTTAAGGGGAGGAGTGTGAGCTTGAGCGAGGGAAATATTTACTCATTTAAGAGTTGAAAAGAGAGAGTGAGCCTTCTGGGAAGCACAGAGGACATAAAGCATACCAGTAAAGACTGTCTTCCATATTGTATTAAGACAAAAGCTATTTCATCTCAGGAAAAGGAGGCTAGGCAGACCACAGACGCCTACCACACAAAGAGCAAGCTCTTTGGCTATGATTTGGTACATATGGACTTAGCTCAGAGAAAATAGACAAGAAGCCTACTGCATGTTTAAGAAACAATGGTGGCAGAGGATATCAGGCTTGGCTAATAAGTCCTATGAGTGTTTGACCCATAAAGCAAGTTCAGGGACCCCAAACTTGTACCATGGGGACAGGGCTGAAAGATATGCTCTCTCCAAGAAGGGCATATTTCTGGTGTTATTGGAGGATAATGAATAATGAGAATCCTTGTTGGGGAAGAGCTAGAGGTTCCCAATTTGGTGAATTAAGAAGTGAATTAAGACTTCTCAGTACAACAGTCTTTGCCAGCAGTGAAATTTGGTATTTTCTGTGAACCAGACATGGAAGTTTTGTTTTCCATTATCCTATTTTTCCATATGAAAGTTCTTTTTCCATCACTGTATATTGTATATGGTGAAGACAGATAATTTATCATTTGGCTCATGGGTCACAAAAGCATGAACTACATTTAGGCCTGAGGGACAAGGTAGCATATCACACAAGGGTCCCGAATTTTAAGCCAGATATGGTACTGGATGCAACTTTGGTGTGTTCTCCATGTGGAGAATGTGTTCAGTGATGAGGAAGAACCGCCTCTGTAGATGTTAGGTAGCCAGAGGAACGGATAGATATTTTGGATTATCTAGCCAAAGACTATTCACCACACCCTCCTCCTTGACCTCCTCTATCACTGAGACTGGAGAGCTAAAAGACTCACTTTCTCAGACCTGTTTGCAGCTTGGCATGACTAAGTAACATAGGGCTGGTCAGTGAGGTGTGAGTGGAAGTTACTCGTGAGACTGCTAGGAAATATGATTGGTTTCTAAGGAACAGACCTGGCTGCCATTCTCTCTAGCCTTTCCTTCTGTTTTGCTGACCCCTTCTTTTTTCTTCTTCTTAGACTGTGCGAACAATACCTGGAGGTGTAGCACCAGTTTACAAGAGTGAAGATGAACTTCAAGAAAAATGAAATGGGAACAAAGGGGGAGCCTAGCTGCTGCTCCAAATCCACATTCCTTACTTATTACACGAGAAAAATAAAATCTTATTTGGTGTTTGAATTTTCTGCCATTTGGGTCTGAATTGATTGCTAACTGATATCATGTGATGAAATGCCTAACAGCCATAAAGTACATGTTGTAGAAAGAAGAGTATTTATCAACATTTGCTAATCAGTTTTAATTTTTTCAAAGTCCTGTGATCAAATGGAAACAAGTGAGAATCAGATGCAACAGCTTGCTTCACTTAAAGACATGGAACATTCTGCTTTTACCAAGCTCAACCACAGGACTCCATTTCATTGTCCATCTCAGTGCACTAGGTTCATTAGTATAAACTTGGGAAATTCAGTTGTATAAAATATGAATAATCTAGGAAATAGCTAATAACATTTCTAAGTGAAAAAAAAAGATTATAGACAGAATGTATTTCTGTGCATAAGGTTATGTCTAGTGAATAATTTTACCTATCTACTTATTTCTCTTTTCCAAATCTTCTAAATAAATTTTAACTCTTATACATTATTTACATCATCAGAAAAACACAATATGTTTTTGCTCGGCGGAATTCTGTTTACTTGTGTGGAATAGATGGGAACGTGTTAAGCTCTTGTGAATCATGTTAAGCAACAGAGCTTCATTCCTGTAATTTACCCACCCGGAAAGCATGACTATTCTAAGGTTGCCTCACAGTTCAGTGAAGTACTCTTGTTTGCTTAAAACCCAGCTGCCTCATCATGTGACCTGCTGGGGAGATGGGCAGGTGAGGGCATAAGGGGTGGGGTCTGGAGTCTTCCCATTGCTCCTGAGAAGGGAGAAACCCAACCCAGACTAGTCTATGGCACTAGCAGAAGTATTCCCAGGAGAAGATAGAAATTCTTCAGGTTAAGGATAATCTTAAGAAGGTTCTCAAATGAGTTCCAATTGGACAAGCTCCTACTGAGTATAGACTCTTTCAGTTCTGTCAAAACAGTAAAAATATATTAAGGAATAAATTAAAGAATATTAAAACCACCAGACTATTATTCCTTCTACATGTAAAAGTGACTATATAAAGTTGCGTTGAGGTCAAAACTAATTCGCTATGAAAAATAGTGATTATTTGTAACTAATTTGGACAATGATTGCTTTTCTAGGAAATTTGGAAAATGCAAAAAACAGAAATACAGATATCGACTATCGAATCATTTTGCTGTGAGGGACATTAGAAACTTGAATGGGATCTGAGAATTAGATGGAAACAATGTGTGGATATCAACTGCCTCATTTCAATAGCTGTATTGTGGTTGTGTGGGAAACATCCTTGCGGGTAGGAATTCCACACTAACATATTTGGGGATGATGGGATATCAATCTGAAAACTCCCTCTGGTTCAGGGGGGAACAAGTTCTCTTTTTTCTCTACAAGTATTCATTTTCCTTGACACTTTTATAGATGTTTGTGCTGATTTCAAAATGTAAAATATGTATTTTTAAATGATGATAAAGGAAATAAATACCCTGTTTTATTCTTTACTCTTGCACTTTCCTCTAAACTACATTGTTTTGGGAAGGCATTCTCTCAGAGTAGGTCTTTCTTATCAGCACCCTGACAGCATCTAACTTCTACTCAGAGACTGAAAGCACTTTTTTATTTAAGAACTATTTCCACCAATATAATGGTGGAAATAATATATACTCAAAAGAATATTAAATGTTACTACCTCACAATCCCTTATATTTTCCAAGGCAGTTTCACACACCTTACTTACACCACTGGGTTCTCACCAGACTGGTAGGCCATTTGGAGGAACTGAAAGAGAACAGGCCCTTAACGCCACAAGTCCTAGCTATGTGACATGAGAAGATTAACTGAACTCTGAGCCTCTGCTTCATTACCACAACCTCCTAAATAATCAAGTTACTATTTATAAAAATTATGCTTTGTATTTTGAAGACTTAATGAAGTATAAGTCACTAAGCCAAGGTATAAATTGTAACCAAGGATCATTCATTTATTCAGCCAACCATTATGGTCCCGGGCACCATTCTAGGCAGAGGAGACACAGCCGTGGCCTATAGATTTGGGTTTGCTATTACAGAGTTCATTGTCTGGTGGGAGCAAAGAGATGGGGGACAATTAAATGTGATGGCCTAGAGTAATTGTGGGCAAGGTAAACGGTGACTTCAGGCAAAGGTCGTCACAAGAGGCTTCTCCAAGAAGAGGTAAAACTTCAGTAGTGTGAAGCATCCATCTTAAGATCTGGACAAGCAGAGTTTCCATCGCTGCCCATCAAGGGCTACCCTCGGAGGTGAAAGGTTGCTTTGGGGAAACACAGTAGCACATACCAAGGGGGACAGCTTCCTGTCAGCACCCTGTGCTCTCAGTGATAGGTTTCAGAGTTTGTGAACCATAGTTTCCTTGTATTAGTCAGGGTTCTTGAGAGTAATGGGATAGATATTTGGATGATAGATTGATCGATTGATTGATCAATAGATAGATAGATCGGTAGATAGATAGAATGATAGACATTTATTATAAGGAACTAGCTCACATGATAATGGAGGTAAAGAATTCCCATAATTTGACATCTTCAAACTGAAGACCCAGGAGAGCCAGCAGTTAATGAAGCCTGAATCTGAAGGTCTGAGACCCAAGAGAGCTAATGATATAAACCCCAAGGGCAAGAGAAGATGAGATGAGATGTCCCAGCTCAGGTAGCCAGTCAGGAATAAAAGAAGAAAATTCCTCCTTCCTCCCTCTTTTGTTCTGTTCAGGCCCCTCAGAGATTAGATGATGCCCACCCACCTTGGGAAGGACAGCCACTTGACTGAGTCCACCAGGTTAAATGCAAATCTCATCTGAAATCGCCCTCATGGGACACTCAGAAACAATGTGTAAACTCTTAATCTTGGCACCCCATGGTCCACTCAAGTTGACACATAAAATAGCCGTCACACACCTTGATACCTCTTCTTGTGGCCCATTCATGGAGGAACCATATCACGGTGAATAACAGTACTCCAGTTAAAAAAAAAAAAAAAAAAAAACACCTGGGTGGCTCAGTCGGTTAAGCGTCCATCTTTGGCTCAGGTCATAATCTCATGGTTCATGGGTTCCAGCCCCATGTCAGGCTCTGTGCCAACAACCAGCTCAGAGCCTGGAGCCTGTTTCAGATTCTGTATCTCCCTCTCTCTCTGACCCTCCCCTGCTCATGTGCTCTCTCTCTCTCTCTCTCTCAGAAATAAATAAAACATTAAAAAAATTACTCCAGTTTAAGTATATACCCTCTAAGTCGAATAGAAGAGATTCTGCTAAAGCATACCCCTAGGCTTCTTGAGGGTATTTTTTTAAAGCTTGTTTAACACTATGGTATGGGGTGGGGTGGGATATATTACTATTTTTTGGGGTTTTTTTAAGGGTAACATTTTATGATGACACACCAATTCTTTCCTGCTCTCCACACTCAAAAATTATACTTCCTTTTAAAGATTATATTAGAGCAATTATTCTCAAGTGTGATTAAGGAACTAGGAAAAGAGAAAATGAAGTCCTTGTGGCAACGTGTAGGTAGGCTGCATTACATTTGAATTGCCATGAACCAAAAAGAAGCAAGGGAAAGAAAAAAGAAGTTTTTCTTTTCCAGCCCTAAAACCTCCTACCCCCTAACTTAACAGTCATGAATTGTCTACAAATGTGGACCATTGGTTTTCTTGCCATTTGTTTTGACCATTAACATCAGGAAAAGTTTTATCACTGGATTAGTGCTTCAATATTGCTTAACTGAAAAGTTTTCATGACTCCAAAATGGAAAACTCTCAACTTAGAAAGCCTCATTTGCATGTATGTATCTGTCCATTGGTGCTATAAATGATTTCTCAAGTCAACTTCACATTCCAAGCTAGGATTGCTCTCAAAGAATCCTAAAATGTTTTCTATATTTGGTAGAACTGTATCAGAAACCAAAATATGCACATTTACTTTTGTAAGAACATACCATGCTTTACATGTAATTATAGATCCCAATTCCGTTTACATTTTTCTTCCATAGGGGGGAAAAAAAGCATTTAAACCATACTTGACACAGGCCATTTGGCCTCAGACCCAAAACAACCAAAGTCCTGTGGTTTCTTAGGAAAATGAGGTGTCAGTCACAGATGGTCTAGTTCAGAGGGCTGGACATGCCAAGCATCCCTATGACAAGAGGGAATGGGAGCCAAGATTCTTATCCTCCCCCTCCCCATCTAAATCTCCATTAGTAAGAAGCACTCAAGCAAGACCAGGTGTTGTGTAAAGATTCCAGAATTAACAAATTCTGGCTAACTATCTCCCAGTGTCACCTCCTTCTCCCTTTTTGTTCCAGAGAATTAGCTGGGCCAATGGTTGCCCATCTACAGACTACTTCTCCCATCTAGGTGGGGTCACATACCTAAGTGTTGGCAAATGGAGTATGAGTGGGGGTCATTCCCCAAAGGAAGCTGCATGCATGCCCTCTACAACTCTTTCCCTCTTCCTCCAGATTGGACAACTTTGACCATGCAGAAGACAGCTTCAAGGGGCTCATAAAGCCACAAGATCTAGCATCTTGGTTCCTTAAAAGACATCATGGAGCAAAGCCACATGCTTCTGTGGTGTTACAGGAGAGAAAAACAAACCTCTCTTTTGTTTGAGCCACTGTATTTTCCAGTTTCTTTGTGACATCAATTCAATTTGTATCTTTACTGACACCCAAAGCAATTAATGTTTTCAAAATATTTGATTTTTGAGAGAGAGAGAGAGTGAGCAGGGGAGGGGCAGAGAGGGGGAGAGGGTCAGACTCACAAACCATGAGATCGTGACCTGAGCCAGAATCAAGAGTTAGTCACTTAACTGACTGAGCCACCCAGGCACCCTCCAAATCAATCAATTTGACGTATATTCAGTCAATTTAGCCATTCTTTGTGCCACTGTGCTGTGCTCAATGGGGAATGAAAATGATGAAAAAGTATAGTTCTTGCCCTCAAGGAGATTAAAAACTGTAGAAAAAGGTATGTAAAGGAGTAAGTACAAGCAAGGAAGGACAGAGTAGTGTTTCAGGAAGGAAGAAAGCACAGTGTCCCACCAGCGTCTTGAAATACAGCCAACAGTATTTCTTCAGCACCCAATATGTGGAATGATGAGTCCTCCTCCCCACCAAAGAAGAACAGTGAAGTTCTTTTCACCCCTTTTTTCCGCTTGTTTCAAATCCTTTCTTCCTTCACTGAGTACCCAGAGCCTTCATGCTACTATAAGCCTCCCTTGAAGAACCCCATCAGTTTTGCATAGTTCTCTATGTCCATACTTCCATCAAAATATGTGTATCAAGTGTCCTTGTTCTTTATGCTCTTACCACCTGGATGATTTTTTTTTTAATTTTTTAAAGTTTATTTATTTTGAGGGAGAGTGCATGTACACAAGTAGGGGAGGGGCAGAGAGAGAGAGAGAGGGAGAGAGAGAATCCCCAGCAGGGTCCATGCTGTCAGCGCAGAGCCTGAGATGAGATTTGAACTGACAAACCGTGAGATCATGATCTGAGCTGTTGTCAAGAGCCAGACGCTATCCCCTGGGTGACCTTTCAAAAAGCCATTATGGGCCAGGGAAAGGCAAAGTGGGTTGCTCCTTCTCTAAAATATTAGCTGACATTTTAAAAACACTTCCTGCATTCCAGCTACTATTCTTTTTCTGTAACTCACTTAAGATGCACTGATGCCCCGGGGTGTCTGGGTGGCTCAGTCATTAAGCATCTGACTTCAGCTCAGGTCAGGAACTCATGGTTCAGGAGTTCTGGTGAGCACAAGCCCCGCTTTGGGTGAGCTCCACTTCTCTCTCTCTCTCCCTCTCTGCCCCTGGTGGGGTTCTGTCTCTCTCTACCCCTCACTCACTTGTGCTCCCTCTCTCTCTCAAAAAAAAAAAAGATGTTTTTTTAAAAATGCACTGAAGCCCCCTGAAGAAAATTCTGTCAGTAAGGGAACTGAGGCTCACAGAGTTTCAGCAACTTACCTAAACTTACACAGCAAATCAGTGGTCAATCTCTGAACGCAGGTAACTAAGATACCTACTTCCCTGGTAGTTTTGGGCAAATAACTTAACTTCTCTGCCCCTGATTTTCCTCTCCTATAAAATAAGCCTTATACCTCCTTTGAAGAGGTGCTGTAAATACTAGAACTAAGGGGCGCCTGGGTGGCTTAGTCGGTTAAGCGTCCGACTTTCGCTCAGGTCATGATCTCGGGGTTCGTGGGTTCGAGCCCCGCGTCGGGCTCTGTGCTGACTGCCAGCTCAGAGCCTGGAGCCTGTTTCAGATTCTGTGATTCCCTCTCTCTCTGACCCTCCCCTGCTCATTCTGTCTCTCTCTCTCCCAGAAATAAATAAAACATTAAAAAAAAAAAAATACTAGTACTAATTCTGGGAAAGGGCTCACCAGGGTGCCCAGAGAGCTAAGCTCCCGAGAGCAAGCAAATGCAGCCAATTGTTTCGGGTTTAGGATTTAAAGTATAGTGCTTAGTGCTTCTCAGGGCGCCCAAGAGGCTCAGTCAGTTCAGCAACTGACCTCAGCTCATGTCATGATCTCATAGTTCATGGGTTCAAGCCCCACATTGGGCTCTGTGCTGACAGCTTGGAGCTTGGAGCTGCTTTAGATTCTGTGTCTCCCTCTGTCTCTGGCCCTCCCCACTCACATGTTCTCTCTCTCTCTCAAAAATAAACATTGAAAAAAATTTTTAAATAAATAAAGTATAGTGCTTCCCTGCCTGGACTTTAGCTGACATCAGATACTTTACTCACTGTATTTCTCTTAATTGCTGCCACAGACACATGTCATCCAAGGACCTATGATGTCTCTTCCTTTGCCAATGCTTCCCAGCAAAATGTCTGTTTAAAAAATGTCTGCTCTGGGGCACCTGGGTAGCCCAGTTGGTTAAGCATTTGCCTTTGGCTCTCAGGTCATGATCTCATGGTTCGTGTGTTCGAGCCCCACTCCAGGCTCTGTGCTGATAGCTCAGAGCCTAGAGCTTGCTTCAGATTCTGTGTCTCCCTCTCTCTCTGCCCCTCCCCCATTCGTGGGCTCTCTCTCTCTCTCTCTCTTAAATATAAACATTAAAAAAAAGAGAGAGAAATGCCTACTCTGGTTACAATGGCAATGTGAGGACTCCTATCAATCAGCTTGGCTGTAGACCGAGAAAGTCTCTCCTCTGGACTTTATCCAGTATTAGCAAGATGCCCAAAGCTAGAAGCTTCTGGAGGAACCATAGAAAGCTTTGAGACTGGGAACAATTTTATTGGTACCAACACACAAACAAATATCTTATTAAATCAAACCTGTGGGGTGCCTGGGTGGCTCAGTCTGTTATGCATCTGACTTCTGCTCAGGTCATGATTTCATGGTTTGTGAGTTTGAGTCTCATGTTGGGCTCTGTGCTGACAGCTTGGAGTCTGGAGCTGCTTTAGATTCTGTGTCTCCCTCTCTTGCTGACCCTCCCCTGCTAGTATGTGCTCTCCCTCTCTGACTCTCTCAAAAATAAACATTAAAAAATTTTTTTTAACTCAAAACTGCCAAAAGCTTAGCTGAAAAGCTACAAAATGTCCTATTTTGCTCTAGTGGTATGAATGGTGGCCCCCAAGATACCAGAATCTCTAGAAGGCTATAAATGTTACCTCATTTAGAGAAAAGAATCTGTGCAGACATGATTAACTCAATGGTTCTGATGTGATCTTGAATTGTCTGGGTGGGCCTTAAATTCCATCATTAGTGTCCTTATAAGAGAGATACAGAAGGAGGGGCGTCAGGGTGGCTCAATCGGTTGAGCGTCCCACTTCAGCTCAGGTCATGATCTCATGGTTCATGGGTTCAAGCCCTGCATCGGGCCCTGTGCTGGAGCCTGCTTCAGATCCTGGATCTCCCTCTCTCTGACCCTCTCCTGCTCACACTGTCTCTCTCTCTCTCTCTCTCTCTCTCTCTCTCTCTCAGAAATAAATAAAAAAAAATTTAAAGAGAGATACAGAAGGAGATTATATACCAGATAAGAAAGCAAAGTGAAACTGCAGGGAAAAATTGGAGTGATGTGGCCACAAGCCACAGAATTCTGACCGCCTACAGGAGCTGAAACAGACAAGGAATGGATGCTTCTCTAGAGTCTCCAAAGGGGGCGTGACCCTGCCAACACCTTGATCTTAACCCAGCAAAGCAGATTTTGGACTTCGGGACTCAACAACTGGGAGAGAATACATTTCTATTGTTTTAAGCCTTCCAATTTGTCATGGCAGCTGTAGGAAATGAAGGCATATGCCAGCTTGTCATCTGCCCCTCAACTCTCACATAAACAGTGACAAAGTTTACATCTTAAGACCATGTATCCTTAGCAGCACTCAAGTTTATTAAAAAAAAAAATCTTTCATGAATTTTATACCCAAAAGAATTTGTGATATGCAAAGTAAGTGGGTGCATTTTAATATATTTGATATGGTGAAGAATGAAACCTTCGATATAGAAGAATGCTCCCGGATTTGTGGGTCCCTGTTTCATCAGAACTGCTCTTGGCGGCATCACTAATTAGGATTAAAGGCTATTTTATTATTGAGCTGCTGATCCATTGCCCTCTTACTTGAATACCAAAATCAAGCACATAGCTAGAGAAAAAATAAATGTACTTTGTAGGTGGATAACTGTTTTTGTCCGTCTTTACCATTAATTGGTATTTTGATAAGGACTCTTTCCTAGATGTGGAATGCATTTCAGTAATCCCAGTTAGAATAGCTTGGTCTTTGACTATAACTCAGAATAGGGATTTGCTTTCTGCAAGCTGTTGTTCTCTGAGAAATCTTCTGGATTGGAGGGTTTAATGTTTTCCCTGAAATACTTAGAAGACAAAAAATTGAACGTGACAGGCATAGTGGTGTTAAGCAGAACATTCTAGATGAGAAGTCTGTGAACTTGGGTGCATTTGGCTGTGTGAGCTCAGCACCGGCTAACCCTCCTGAATACAGTCCTTATCTATAAAGCAAGGGGCTGACAACCTGACCTTTAAAGATACCTTTCCTTTCTAAAAGTCTGTCTCTAGTGCATCGGAAAAATGTCAAAATCAGATTGACATCACCTCTGGCTGGTGATAAGGGAGGATTTTTCTCTTGTACTTTTTTGTACATCTTGAAAATTTCAACAGTAAGCGATAGTCCCCTTCCCAACCAGAAAACAATAAAAGTGAGGGGTGCCTTAAGTTGCATTCAATGTGTATCTGTATTCTAAAATGAAAGCCTGGGTTCTGGTGTTTTTGCTTTGGTGCTTATTTACCGTCAAAATCACCTCTTTTGCATCGACTGAGTCCTAGACTTGGTCCAATAGTCACTTGAAGATGAGCCCGCTTGCACAAAATGTGTTCTCCTCTTGACTCTGCATTACACCTCCTCTCTGAGCCACTAGGGCTGCAAAAGGCACCTTACAATATGGCTCATTAAGGTCTCTCTCATGGTGAAAGGGACTGAGCCAGTACTGAAACACACTTTCGAATGAAATCTGCCATTTATACAGCAATGTCTTTTAACCGAGTCTAATTCTTAGTCTCCCTTTGACTTGTGAGATGGTCCAAGGAAAATTGTTTTGACTCAAGATGCATTCGAAATAACTACACACCTTTTTTATTCTTATCAAACCCTTGCATGTGGACTCCTATTTAGGTAGAGACTAATCCACAAGATTTGGCTGCTTACCTCTGGAGCAGGTAATTTACCCTTCTAAAGACTTTCAGTTTTATCATGGCAAATTCACCTCTGAGTATAATGAAGGGAAGGCTCACCCAGCTGATAATTCAAAATCCGCATATTTGGCTTTGTATTCTTCCTATTCCTTCCCTCTCACAGAGGTAGTCTTGAAAAACAAACCCTCAAACATCTTCAAAAGCTGTCACAGATCATTGTTATAGCATAAACTGCTCTTAAAAGTCCTGTTGCCATGGGGATAGATTCCTCTCATATCTTTCTTTCCAACTAAAGCCTGATGGGAATATTTTTAGCAGTGAACAGTGAAGTCTGTTTATTAAAAGTTGCTATTAATTTGTGCAAACAAATTTCTGTGGCTTTAAAGCAACTGTGAATCACACATATCCATGTTGGCTAGATATTTATTTTTTTTATCTGAGTTTCCAGATCATTTTCCTTATGTGAGTGATTTCCTTCCAAAACTAATCACTAAAGGAAGCAGGGCAGGATGAAAAGAGAAACAGCCAAGCAAAATGAGAAAAAAGAGGGAAAAAAAGGTTAAGCATTTTTCTTGGGATCAGAGAAATCTCGATCATGTAACAATGCTTGTGTTTTCTTTGTTTTTTATTTTTGTGTTTCGTCTTTGGGCTTTTTTGCCATGTCTGAGAAAAATCAATTCACTGACTTAAGAGACCTGCTTCAGGAGAGAACCGGCTTTCTTAGTAAATCATGACTTTCCTTGGCACTCAGTTCCCACAGCCGTAAACATGACCTTGGACCAGCTCAGTGGTTTCCAGGCTGCACCTGGAGGAGTTTGGAGGGCTCCAAGAATGTTCCTTAGGGGTGGCCTGGGGTCCCCATCCTTCAGCTTTTATCTGTTAAGTACATCAACCCACCCAAAATTTGGCTAAAAAGAAGTAGGATTGGGGGGTGGGTATTGTTTAAGAATTGAAAAAATGGGACTGGCTGAGAGCAGCTATCATAACAAAAGGTGTTATTTTTACATTTTACAATGCCTGGACCCATCAATTCTTTACATCCACATCTATCACTTCTAGGCCTCACAATGTTGCAGGACAGACTATTATTTCCTGTTTACAGGTGAGATCCGTTACTTCACACACAAGCATTTCCTTCCCTTTCTTATATTCTGTTCAGAATATACAAGATCTGAATGAATTAATTGCAAGAAATCCACTTCCATGAATACCACCTCTGTTTTTCCACCCAGTTAATATTTTTCTCAACTCCAAACTCCTTACATATCTTACTATTTCTCCCTTTCCAAAAACTTAGGATATATTCAGACTTGTTCTGGACTTGTTCAGAGAACCACTTCCTAGATTGAGTCCCCTCACTAAGTATGAATCAGTGACCTAACACAGACTGTCCTATTTATTCAACACTCATTCATTCCCAAAAGATGTCTACTGAGCCTTCAATATGGCAGACACAGAGATAAGTCGCATCCCCATGGGGTTTCTGACCTGGCCCCTCGAGTACTATTCACAGTCTTTTGAACATCATATGAAGAGTTTTAATATTGACTTACAAGAGCAAAATGATCAAATCCAAAGTTCTCCTTCATACTTCCCCAGCAAGCCCTTGGGTTCTCCCCACAGAGCTGAACAATTGGGACACTTAATGAGCCATTGATCGTGTAGGTCAGTCACCAAGTTGCACAGTGGTCCAAAAGCAAAAAGAGCTTTTTTTTTGTGGACGCTGGTCCACAGCGTCCAGAAGCAAAAAGAGTTTTCACGTAATTGGATCTGTCAAATCATGGGAAGGAAATACTGAAACGGTGACAGTGTTTCTTAGTGCCCCTTTTCCTGGAGCCACATCTCTCCTGTTTTGTCTGCTGTACTTCTTTTACCCAAGCTCTCTGGAAAAATCCTTCCTTGGCTCAGTCCCATCTCACCTCCTTCTCTTGCCCCAGGTCTTCTGGATTCTTCACAAAGGAAGCCCGAATAACCAGCCTAACATGGTAGGAAACGCCTCTGAAGGCAGGAGATGCAGGAAAGAGGTAGAGAAGGCCCAGATGATGAAGAGAGCAAAGACAAAAGAAATGTAGATGAAATTAAATTTCCTTACAACTTGCAGCCCATTGACAAAGACTTGAGGCAGGCAGAGTTTGATTTCCTCAAAGAACTCCCAACTACCTTGGGGAGTATGGGTGGCTCAGTCAGTTTAGCATCTGACTCTTGATTTCAGCTCAGGTCATGGTCTCACAGGTTCTTGAGGTCCAGCCCCCACCTCGGGTTCTGCACACTGAGCATGGTGTCTGCTTGGGATTCTCTCTCCCTCTTTTTCTGCCCCTCCCACTGGCACTCTTTCAAAACGAATAACTTAAAAAAAAGAACTCCCAGCCACCTTAAGGTTAATACTTTGCTAGTGGCTAAAAGCAACATTATATTGACAATAGCCAGACCTCTAGGATCCTGTAAGTCTTCTTTAACATATGGAAATTCTTTTGGAACTTCCCTTCTCTCTACCCCCCACCCCCAACTAAAAAGCATATAACCAATCTTCCTCTTCAGGATCTCAGTGTAACTCTTTCTGCCCATGGGTCCTGTCCGGGAGCTTTAATAACATCTTTTTGCACTAAAAATGGCTCAAGAATTCTTTCTTAACTCTTCACTTCGCTGCAGCCTCCATCACATCACAGGTACATCTGTGAGTTAATTGTGCCGCCACATCAGGGAAGTACGGAAAGTTTCTGCCCACCGTCTTGTATGACATGTTCTGGAGATGGACATTCTCATCAGCTTGATCTCTATTTTTCTCTTCCTGGGAAATAGATAGATGATGGAGGGATAGATAGATCTACTGATAGATCAATCCCAGGAGGAGAAATATATGTTTATATTTAATATATTCATTATTAAACATATTAATGGTAATATAATTACCTATAAGCATAAGTGTATATTTATATTTAAATATACAGAATAAATATTTCTGTATCAAATCTCTATATCTTTTTATAGATATCTCTATAGAGATACAGATATATATATATCTCTTATATATATAGATACAGATATATATATATATATATATATATATATAGAATAGAAACTGATATGCATAGAAAGAGAGAGAGAGAGAGAGAGAGAAATAGATGTATATCTATAGATAGAGATATAGAAAGGATCTGCTTCTAAATTCTATTCAATGACCTCTCTCCTTAAACACACACACAAACACACACAGCCCTCTGGTATATGGCCATGATATGAAATATCATCTCTTGAGATGCCATCTCTTTTCCAGCTTAAATGTGCCAGCCAGCTCTGCAGTCCTGAGCACCTCATTTATGAAATGACCTTCAGTATGATGAAGGAACATGGGGCAAGCTGAGGACAACGTGCAAGCTAGAGCACACACCCCCTCACACACACACACCAGGTGGGATATATGTGATATGCCTCAGGCACTCCTGGCTGCCCAAGGGGAAAGAAAAGGAAAGGGAAGGGAAGGGAAGGGAAGGGAAGGGAAGTAAACAAATGACCAACTGAGAGAGATCACAATCATACAGGACATGGGTCTCCATCAGTTTACAAATATCTTTGTAAATCACAAGAAAAAGGCAATCTTATCAATAGCCTAATCTCCAGAAACCTGTAGACTATTTTCTGGAGCCCCTCCATAGTGATGTGGGGAACAAAGGCAAGAAGGAAGTGGCAGGTAAAATTAAATTTCCTTATAACCTGCAGCCCATTGACAGATACTTAAGGCAAATACAGAACAGAACATTTCTCCAGGAACCCCATACTGCCCAAATGTTAATGCCTTGCTAGAGGAGAAACAACCTTAGCACGACAATAGCAAGGCCTCAGGTATCTTAGGAGTTCTCTTTAATATATCAAGGTTTAGTGGTTGGTTTTTTTTTTTTTTTTTTTTTTTAATGTTTCATTTATTTCTGAGAGAGAGAGAGAGACAGTATGAACAGGGAAGGGTCAGAGAGAGAGGGAGACACAGTATCTGAAACAGGCTCCAGGCTCTGAGCTAGCTGTGAGCAAAGGGCCTGACACAGGGCTCGAACCCACAAACCGTGAGATCATGACCTGAGCCAAAGGGCACCAGGGTGTCTCAGTCAGTTAAGCATCCAACTTGGGCTCAGGTCAAGATCTCATGATTTCTGGGTTAGGGCTCTGTGCCGACTGCTCAGAGCCTGGAGCTTGCTTGGGATTCTGTGTCTCCTCTCTCTACCCCTCCCCCACTCATACTCTGTCTCTTTCTGCCTTTCAAAAATAAATAAATGTTTAAAAAAAATTTAATCATATCAAAGTCCCTCTGGAGGCCTCCTTTTTGACTTTACCTCCCCAACTCCATAGTATAAAACCAGCCACTCTTCACAACCTCAGTGCAGCTCTCTTTGTCCATGGGTCCTGTCCCCATGCTTTACTAAAATCACCTTTTTGCACCAAACCCATCTTCACGAATTCTTTCTTGTTCATCAGCTCTGGCCTCCCCACCATCACCCCAAAACCTCATCAAGTGGATCATAAAATAACAGAAATGTGAATGGAGAAATCTTTCCGAGTTCTAATAACTAAGTATTCTGAAAGCCAAATAAAGTTCCAGAATGGAAAAATTTAAAAAAATAGATTATTGAATCCACTTTTTGTGGTGTTTATTAGCAATGATCCAGAAATAACAAATCCATAATCATGGCACTTACAAATATGAAGTGTTAATAGCATTGAAACCAATCCCTTCAACTTCTAGATAAGGAAATGGAGAAGACTAGAGCAGTAAAATGCTTTGCTTAAGGTCACACAGCTGGTGAGGGGCAAAGTCAGGACTCATTCAGGCCCAGAGTTCTTTAAATAACCACCAAAAAATGTTATCTCACAGCTCCAAGCTCATCTAGAATCAGTGTCACTTTATCTCAGTGAAACATTCAATGAAGGGGGTCTTTCTTCTGCCAGCTAGTTACATTTGATGAAGCATACTAAAAGGGATATGAATTGTGTCTCATCATGTGATTAATTAATCCTGATTCATTAATTAAACAATGGTTTTCTCCAGAACACCTCTCCCACAAGACCTTGCCCACCCCCCTTATTTTCCAAGTCTTAATCCTTCTGCATCTAGTTGCCTATATCATAGTAAAAGCCGACTTCATTCAGATTAAGTTCAGCCACGAACTAAGTGCCAGTGTTAATATTTTTAAAACTCGATTTAAAAACAGTTAAAAGAGAACTTCAAATGAGAAATACTGATATTTTACAGTACTTACTTTTACAGCTAACAAAAGCTATAATCCTGAAACCTAAATGCAATTTTACCTTGATGTAAAATATAAAAACGGAAAGAGTAGTACAGGTGGTCTATTTCACAAAAATCTTAAACCGTTTATGTTGAATTGTGTCTGTCTTGATGAAACAATCTCTAGGAAGACCTTTTACAGACATAGCTCTGCCATGAGTAAGCATGTGAACTTGGACAATCCAGTCCTCCAGGACTCCCAGCATTGATGGATGATCTCTCTGTTCTCTCCCAAACCTAAAATGCTTTCAGGAGGTCTAAACACTCTATATGGAGCAGGAAAATCTGGGACCTTATATGTACTCAAATGCTAAAATGTAAAACCTAACCTTGATCATAAATCTTGACTATTTCAGGTTCTTTACTATGGCAAAGTAGTTTTTGTGCTGGAAAATCCTCAAATCTATATCCCTTTTATCACAAACAGTGAGTACACATGTCCAAATGTATAGCAAACCACTAGAAAAAAAAATGTGTCTATCAGAACAGGTATCTGCCCTCAGGCTCACTGCTTTTCAAAGCAAAGCCCTCAGAGAATTCTGTTAGTATTTCCTGGGGGTCCCTGTTAACCTGCAGAATCCTAAACTGCCCTTTCCTCGACCTAAAATAATCAAAATGTTGGCTGGTCATTTTAATAAACTCTCCAAGTTATTCTTTTGTACACTAACATTTGAGAACCACTGGCCAGGCTCCAGGGAAAATTAATTTACCTTCAAACAGCAAAATTTAAGATCATATATCCTTTCTTATTTTCTGGTCATAGAGAATAAAGGAATGAGAAAGCGAAGAGAGAAAAGAGAAGGGGGTGAGCAAAGATAGGTGGGGGACAAAAACAGAGAATGTGACAAGTAAAAATGAGGCTTAAGCAGATCTTGTCATTCAAAATCTTAGGAACAAACAAAAGACCCCACGATAATGGAAATATGTCAAAGGGACACAGGTGTCAACTGCAAGAGCTCCCTTAGCCAGAGAGGAGATAATACAAGCCATAAAGTAAGTAGCGTTGGATTATAACGCAAAGTATATAATAAAGATCCATGAATCATACTAATATAAATAAAGGGATAATGAGAGAAAGAGAGAGAGAGAAAGAAAGAAAGAAAGAAAGAAAGAAAGAAAGAAAGAAAGAAAGAAAGAAAGAAAGAAAGAAAGAAAGAAAGAAAGAAAGAAAGATGTCCCATGCAGAAGAATTTAAAATAATTTGTGTCGATATTCCACTCTCAAGATGATGGAGCGTAACTTCTCACTCTTTATGTGTGAAATACACATGGTAATTTCCTTCTGCAAAATACATAATGGAAAAGGTGAAAAAGAAGGAGTCACTTTACCATGGAAAAAGCTGACACATGCTATCTCAGCCAGGCGATCCAGGTCAACATCAAGATTGATAAACCGTGTTGATAGTATGTATCCTTGACATGATGTAATAAAAATGGCACTTTATCTCTGTGGCTGTCCTCCTAATAACCCATTATCACAGTCTAACCACGAGAAAAACAACAGAGGTATTCCAGCTGAAGAACATTTTACAAAATACCTTACTCTCTAAAACGTTCCAGGTCATCAACAACAAGGAAAGGCTGAAAAATTGTCACAACCAAGAGGAACCTAAGAAACCTGAGGATAAAACGTAGTGTGGTGTCCTGGATAGGAACTTGGCAAGAACTAAGGAAATCTGAATAAAGGATGGTATTTGGTTAATAAGAAAGTGTTATTATTGGTTCATTAATTATAACAATTGTACCATGCTAATATAAAATGTTAATAATAGGAGAAACTGAATGCGAGTGCATGAGAATTCTCTGTACTATCTTCACAATTTCCCTATAAATTTCTTCCTATTTCCCTATAAATCTTTATTGTGTTCTGCAAAATAAATTTTATTTTAAAAGGTGATTTAAATGAATCAGACTCTAAACATGAAGGAGTTTTAAGAATAGTTTAATTAATTTTTGCATATTCTTAAAGAGCTCCTCCGATAAGAACAAACTAAGAATTTTATATCAGAAGGAAAGAAAAAAGTTTATGACCAGCGATAATGCCTCCTCAAGCAGGAAAGGATAATAAATCGCAAAAATCAGATAAAAGTATTTCCTTTATATTAGACACCATATTGCAAGTGTGTTTAAAATCAGCAATGCATCACATTCATTTCCTTGACATTTGTCTTCCAAAGAGTTGACAGTGTTTGATGTCAATTAAAAAATGATTCGTGTGAAATTTTTATTAAACCAAATTTACTGTGAAATTACTGCCCAGATAATACTTTATTTCAATTTTATTGAGTTCCTTCCTAATCACTGAGCCCTTTAGTTAGAGCTTTCAAGTATAGCAAATGCCTTAGAAAGCCAATTTTTAAGCTGCAATTACAATACCCTAATGGGATCACATAGCATTTTCCTTTGCTCAGATATTGCACACAGTAGGCACCTGGTAAAGTACTTCTTATCATTTCTTTCAGCAATTCATTCTTCTTTTTGTCCATTTCATGCTCTAATGTTTACAACATCAACCTAAGAAGTTTAGGGATGCATTCATTTATTAGATATTTGGTGCATACCTACCATGTACAAGATGCTAAGAATACCATGCTAACCAAAATTAGATGCAGTCTCTGTCTCCATTTAAGTCTAGGCTGGTGGGAGAGACACATACTAAGCAAATAGTGACATAAAGACAACTAAATAAGATTATGGTAACTACTACAAAGGTAAATATACAGTTTACTACAAGTACATAGAAAAGAAAGCCTAGCTTAGGTAGGCCTCAGGGAAGACTACCAAAAGAAGCAAGATTTATATTTAGACTTAGAGAAAGGAGAGAGAGGGTAAGCAGTGGAAGGGGGATATTATGAGCAAAAGGAATGTTTCTGCTTGCGAATTGTAGGGCTTTGGGCAATCCCTTGAGCTTAGGCTCTGACCGTATTTCCTTCTCTGCACAACGGCGACAGTAATAGTGCCTGTACCATAGAGTTCTAATGAGGAACAAGTTAGACTTTATTTGTAAAGTGCTTAACACAGTACCTAGGACATTAGCAAGTACTTAATAAATATTTTCTGGTGGCTATACCAATGTGGAGCCACAGTTCCCTAGTTTGAATCCTGAGTTTGCCACTTAACTAGCTGCATGACCTTGGACAAGACCATGGTCCACTTGTGTCCTTCAGCTCCCTCTCCAGGATAACAGTAGGTTCCTGCTCATAGGGTTGTTGGGAGGTCCCATGAGTACTTATGTGAAGCATGACTCAATTCTTGGTATATAATATGTGCTACAGGAAGGTTACTTATTTTATAAATAAAGAAACATCTCAATAGTCCAACCAAACACTGAGAAATTATTCTATGGCTTTTAAGGAAGTTGAGCCTCAAAAAAGATACGCACCTGCCCATGCTTACTTAGCTAACCACTTCCACGACCTGAAACTCAAACACACAATTTCTAATTCTAACTTCACTCCATGAGGCTTCCTCAAGCTCTAGTAAAAATTGCCTTCTTGGAATCTCAAGGAAGAACCCTTGATGTAATAATACAACCATTGGTGATAATGTCCCTTGGTTCCTTCCAAATTCATAAAAAGGCATTTCCTGATGAGAGTCTGAGCTGTGAAGAAATAGGTGGGGATTCTTGTCCCTCTGAATTACTTGTGTGAAGATATTATAACTATAGTGCTAAGTAAATTATCATTATTAGTAAGAAAGAAGAGCTTTTCTACTTACAAACTATATTGTCAAGATAGCCTTATAGGAGTCGCCGATGCCAAAACGCCACTAGGAAAATACCTTGAGAGCTGAGATGCTTGTACTCCAGGTCTGTCTGATCCCAAATCCCTTGGCCTGTCCACCACACCACCCCCACTGACACATGCCATCACCAGAGGTCATGTCATTTGCAATTGCTCTTTTATGAGCCCCCCAAAAAAGGAAAAAGAGGTCTAGGAGGGACTGGTCAAAGGCACCAAAATGCTTAGAAACTTGGGGTTAAGGGTGCCTTTAGGATTCATTTGGTATATCTCTGAGAGGGAACTGTGTGGTTCACATTTTCACAGACCAAACAATTTCAGATCTGGGGGAAACAAGTCACTAAGGCCAAACAAATCCTTAATATTCAGCCTCATCTTTCTATTCTCTTTTGGTTTGGTTTCCATGGCAACTCATATTTATTGGGCAATTTGGTGTGTATTTGCTGAAGGCAGGTGATTGCTTTTGCTCAGCCCACTGGAGGTCTAGAGAGAGGTCATTTAGAAGAAGGTATCTTTTTTTATCTGGACAGAATTCTCAGGCTACATTCTTTTTTATTTTATTATATTATTTTATTTTATTTTATTTTTGAGAGTCAAAAAGCAACAGCATGAGCATGGGAGGGTCACAGAGAGAGGGAGATACAGAATCTGAAGACAGGCTTCAGGCTCTGACCTAGCTGTCAGCACAGAGCCCGATGCAGGGCTTGAACTCACAAACCGTGAGATCATGACCTGAGCCAAAGTCGGAAGCTTGACCGACTGAGCCACCCAGGCGCCCCAAGGCTACATTCTTTAAAAATGGCTGAATTCACTTCTTAAACTTTGTGGTGGACACTATGTGGAAGATGAATTAAACCAAAATCAATCACAAGAAAAGAAAGGAGGAGGAAGAGGAGGAGAAAGAGAAACAGGAGAGAAGATGAGAGGGATGGGGGAGGGAAGGAGGAAGGAATAAACACAAGCGAGGTGTGTGCATTTCCTCTGATGACACCAGCTAAATTCTAGCCATTTTTACTGTTTGCCTTCATAATCCTAGGGCATTTTGTCCACATCCACACTTCTCTCCTCTTTTTGCACTCTGATTGCTGTTCTCCTCGCTGTAACAAAGCAGAAAAAGAGGCAGGATAACTCAGCAGGAAAGCCATGTGCCAACGTCACCACCACGCCTGGACATTTGCACAGATTTAGAAAAGCCACCTTTCCTGGGGCACCTGGATGACTCAATTGGTTAAGCGTCCAACTCTTTATTTCAGCCCAGGTTCTGATCTCACAGTTCATGGTTCAAGCCCTGCATCGGGCTCTGTGCTGACAGTGCAGAGCCTGCTTGGGATTCTCTCTCTCTCCCCCCCCCGCTCTCTCTCCTGCACTTGTGTATCCTGGAACTGGTTTCCAAATAAACAGTTTCTCCCAAGCACTCTTGTCAAAGTCTGCTTTTAGGTGAGTTGGCTCTAAGGTACTAGAGTATCCCCTTCTTGGCATTAAGGTATCTGGGAAATAATATTAATAATTCAATGAATATTAGTAATTATTAGTATTAATAATTAAAGGAAAAGGAGGTTGATATTTCTGCCCCAATGACTCATTCTGGGTTTCATCAGAAAAATAGAAGCTCCCTGGGTTTCCAAGTAGAAGAGTTTTACTGCAGGCAACTGGAGGCCTACATAAAACCGCTGGAGAGGCAAAGGTCAAGAAAGCTCCAGCCAGAAGCCTGTGGCGCTCGGGACCGCACATGAAAAACACCGCAGCTTTATGTCCGTCATCTGGCCAGACAGCGGCTTATAACTGCTGCTAAAGGAAAACATCTTCTCTTCTCTTGAACCTTTCACATTTTGTACAGGTTGGAAGATTCTTATCTGGAGCCTTAAGAGGAAAAGGATCCTAGAGGATTCTAGGTCTCTGCCCTGCATTGCAGAGGGGAGTGTAGAAAAGAAGGTCATGATAAGATTATAGCAGGTAAATCAGCACACAGTACAGGTGAGATGCCCTGGAGAGGCCAGAAGCCTAACCTCGGGCAGTGCTGGATATATAGATCTTTGCTCTTCATTTGCTTCTTTTCTAGACTCCTAGAGGACTACCATATATATCATTTTAAAAAAATGTTTATTTATTTATTTATTTTGAGACACAGATAGAAAGTGAGCAGGGGTGGGGCAGAGAGAGAGGGAAAGAGAGAATCCCAAGCAGGCTTCGCACTATCAGTGTAGACCCTTCCCTGGGGCTTGATCCCACAAACCCTGCCATCATGACCTGAGCTGAAACCAAAAATCAGGTGCTTAACCAACTGAACCACCATGTGTCCCA
The DNA here is from genome assembly GCA_017311185.1 of Proteles cristata cristata. Taxonomy (NCBI): domain Eukaryota; kingdom Metazoa; phylum Chordata; class Mammalia; order Carnivora; family Hyaenidae; genus Proteles; species Proteles cristata. The sequence continues at coordinate 1,307,252 of JAESUZ010002218.1, forward strand.
AAATCATTTGATATAATATAATTACACAGAGAGGTTCCAGTTCTACCAGTTAAATTGGAGACTTCTAGAACAATAAGCCCATACTAAACTTACATACTCAGTCACCTTGACTTCTCTGATGTCCCTAGCTAGGCTTTCAGCCAAGTATTACCAAACATCTTGGCTTTACAAGATCTCTTCTAAATCTGTATTTTCGCCACTTTACCCCACTATAGTCCCCATGACCACCAGTGCCTGAATCCTGCTCTTCCCCCTGAGTTCTCTATTTGAGTTAAATCACTGTGCTGAGTATACGTTTGCACGTAGGCTTTTCATCATCTACTAAGAGTTGACTCTTATGTGCTTTCCTCTGAACGGTCCTATCTGCCGGTGGCTTCAAAATGCAACCTTCTGTATCATGTGGAGATCAGATCATTGCTGTGACTGGTTGACACCTGACTTTTTCTTAGTTTCCTCCTTATGACAGATGCCACCACAGCTCACCTGCTCCTGAATATTTCCTTCCTCTTTCCTTACAATACACTTTCTTTGTTCTTCCCCCACCTTGGTCACCTGCCTCAAAAGTCAACCCTCAAGGCAGCAGAACACACAGCAGGGGGCCAGGAGGATGCCCCTGGACAATACCTGCCAGAACATTCCAAGGACCCACACAAGGCTGAAGTCCCCTTTCTCATTCTTGTGCACCACCTTCGTGAGAGAGACAGGAGGAGATGGAGAGTCTCTGAGAGCCTGAGCTTTGCATTCTGAGGGATCCACAAAATTTCTGGCTGGAGTGTTTTACATTACTCAGTTGGGCTCCACCTAAACCAGATTGGACATTTAATTAGTTTGTTTCCTCACTTCCTAGCATATAAGCATTCAGGAGAGAAAAACTAATTAGTAATGAACCAAATTAATTTATGGGATTTTTTTCTGCACAACCAATTTGGAGTGTGAATTGTTTTTATTTATTTATTTATTTTTTTACTAACACACTCAAAATTTGCATTTGTTTTCAAGGAGTCCACAGCACCTCTGAGAGCAAAGGTTCCTGCTCTATATTCATAGCTTCAGAAATACCAAACGCTTCTGATTTTACATCTTGGCAAAATCTGTATTCTCAACCCTTGTGCATAATTTATATATTGAAACTACTTGCAAGCCACATTAGCTGAGATGTTCCATAGGCAATCTCGAGCTCGGTGAATGCACGCTGGACCCTGTCTTCCTTCCCTAACTTCCAGCTCCAGCCTTACCTTGCCCTTGGTCTCATGAACGTGGCATTCTTACATCCCAGTTTCCTGTGCTCACAGAATCAAAGGCACCTCTGTCTCCCCCTTTCTCATCCATCCCCAGCTGCATCCAATGCCAAGTGGATCTAGGTTTTACCGCTTATTTCTCATTCCCATTTTTACATTATTACTGCACACCTAGATAATGCACATCAGTGTGCAAGCTGGTCCTCATGATCTCAGCATCTGTGCTCTTCAGTCCATCTCCAGTGCTTTTGGATGATGCTTCCTGAAGCTGTAATTTCATTGTATCTTTTCCCTGCTTGAGGGTTGCCTTTTTCTTGACCTGAACTTGCCGTGAAATCCAGGCCTACATTCCCAGTTGCTTGCTAGCTCCTCTACAAAGATGTTTCTGGAGTCCTCAGTCCATTTTTTTAAGCTCAAGTCACCTCCTGACTCCCTCACCCAAGCCTCTACCCCTGCCTACTCCTCCTTCTCAATCCATATCTCAACTAATCACACCAAGAGCTGCCTCATCATCAGTGTGGAGTCTTCTCTGCCTCTTCCTCCTCTCACATCCCCAGATGCAACAGATCACGAGATCATGCGGATTCTCTTACCAAAATGCCTGTAGAATATCACAGCCTTCATATGCATATCTTCCAATTCCACCTCCTGTCATTTCTCCTGTCTCTCATCTCCCGGCTTTACAATTTACCCTTCATGGTGTCTGCAGAATTATCTTCCTAAAATAGTGTCACTTGCTCGCCCAAAACATTTTGTCCTTCCCATCCAGTAAAGTCCCAAGAATTCTTAGCATGACATGGCAGGTACAGTATTATCTTGTCCCATCCCTACCCGACAGCCTCATCTTCAACTGCATTCCCCTCAATACCCCATGCTCAAACTCCCCCACACTAGTGTTGTCAGACTTAGCAAAAATAAATAAATTAATAAATAATACAGAATGCCCATTTAGTCAGCAATGCCTGGAAATATTTATACAAAAATTTTGTTTATCTGAAATTCAAATTTGACTGGCAGTCTTTCATTATCTTTCAACATTATCTCATACGGCTTTCTCCAAATGTGCCCCACATTACACACCCATGTGATCTCATTCCTAATGGTTGTTCTTTTCAAGTGGAATTCTTTGCGTGACTCTCCCACTTACGGATCTCTTGTGCATCCTATAGATCTCTTACCAATAGAAGAGACCAGCTCCTCTCCCTCCTGGGGCATAGACTTCATCTAAAGTCCTGCAGTGGGGTAAACCTGAGAGCACCTTTCCCCTTTTCCTAAATGCTTGTCTAGCATAATAATGCCAAGTTATTCATTTTCCAAAAAAATGAATAAAAATTTCATCACAGGGGTGCCTGGGTGGCTTAGTCGGTTACGCGTCCAACTTTCGCTTAGGTCATGATCTCGCGGTTCGTGGGTTCGAACCCCGCATCGGGCTCTGTGCTGACTGCCAGCTCAGAGCCTGGAGCCTGTTTCAGTCTGTGACTCCCTCTCTCTCTGACCCTCCCCTGCTCACGCTGTCTCTCTCTTTCTGCTAGAGATAAATAAAATATTAAAAAAAAAAAATCTCATCACAAAAGGGACTCTGATTTCTTTGGGAGGAGCAAGGTAGACAATGAATTTTCTAGTGCCAAGTTTGCTTGTTTGGATATTTAATTGGGAAATAGTGGAATCCCTGTCCCCCTTTCCTGGGGTAGGGGTGGGAAAAAATACCAGCAGACCCTGAAATGAAGCCCATCCCTTCTTGTGAAAAGACATGGGCGTTCTATGTCCAAGGCTGCTAAACTTGTGAGACCCCAGAAAGACCTGAGGAAACTGAGATTTGATCAAGGAGGAATAGGATCAACAGATGGGGAGGGGAGAGCAGATCTGAAGGAGAATGCTGGAGGGGAGGTAAAGAGGAAGACATTAGGGACTGGAAGACCGTCTGAAGTCCTGGGATGGCCCTGATTGAGGCCAGCTTCCTCCCTATCTGTTCTTAGCTTGAACAGTCTGAGGACAATTGCCAAAATCTCTTCAGGGATGGACTGGGTACACTATATGGGTGTCTAGTACATGTTCACTTTCAGGCAAAGTTGATGAGAGTCTCCCATCTCCTGGTCACAGGCTGACCAGCCACCTGTTCAAGGTGGGTTACTGAGGTTACTTGGAACATCTCCACTCAGACAGTGACCCAGCAGGAAAAAGAGTTAGTTTGGTCTCAGCTGGAACCTCCTCCCTTCAAGAATGTCTTCTTACCTAAGTGTGCTTATTATATCCACTCATTCCTCCAGGCCTAGATAAATGTCACTTTTTCTGTGTCTTCCCTGACCACTACAGTCCCTAGCACAAACTAGCAGGGTATTCATATATTTACAACTCTCGACTTCTCAGGGTGCCTGACTGGCTCAGTTGGTTAAACAGTCAATTCATGATTTCAGATCAGGTCATGATCTCATGGTCTGTGAGTTCAAGGCCCACGTTGGGTTCCACACGGACAGTACAGAGGCTACTTGGGATTTTCTCTTTGCCTCTCCTCCCCTCTCTGAATAAATGAACTAAAAAAAAAAAAAACCCTCTCATCTTCTCTACTCTCTAGTAGAGAAGGAAAATTTATAGGGACATGGATTAAGTCTAGTCCATTCATTTTTTTATCCTGAGCACTGGGTGTTATCTTATGCACAGTAAATGTTGAATTTTCATTGGATGAATGAATGAATTTATTCTGATTTTTATTATACTTATTTATGTGTATGTTCTTTCTCCTACTTGAAAAATATGCTGTCTCTTATTCTCCTCTCCACCCTTCCTGCACTTGAGACACTTTTGTAGGTGCGCCCATTGTCAGTTCTTGGTAGTATTTAATCAACTGAATTAGGATCTGAAGATAGTTTATAGAAATGATTAGTTTGATTTTAAACATATAAGTGATGTCACATGAGGTGATGGTATTACCATGAAAAATATTACAAGATGCTGCTATATAGCTGTAGTGTTCAAAGTACTGGAAAAGGTTGCAAACACTGATTTTTACAAAATACTATTTCTTAATTATTGTATAGGCAATCATCTGCCTAGTCCATGCCTAAATGGTTGAAAATTCTGGGTTGGTGAGTTTACATTAATGAATTTCCATTGAATTCAAGAGACTTAAGCAATGTGGAATTAATTTTAGCTATCAAAAGATATTCTTGGGAGGCCTGGGTGGCTCAGTCAGTTAAGTGTCCAACTTCGGCTCAGGTCATGATCTCATGGTCTGTGAGTTTGAACCCCACATCAGGCTCTGTGCTGACAGCTCAGAGCTTGGAGCCTGCTTCAGCTTCTTTGTCTCTCCCTCTCTCTCTGCCCTTTCCCTGCTTGTGCTTTGTCTCTCTGGTTCTTGAAAGTAAATAAAACATTAAAAAAATTCAAAAGACACTCTTAAAATTTACATCAGTTTGTCAAAAACTCTACTAATTATAAAAGCTTTAGGAACAGCTAAATATTTTCCAGATTGTTTACCTCTTCATATCCTTTCTGGATTGAAAAATTATTTTGGTCCCACCAAATTAAATACTCTCTAGTAAGAGCATGATATTCATATGTTAAGATAGTATGCATGCCATATTGTTCAATCAATATGTGTTTTACTCAAGGTCTTTTTCTCCTGTTTTCAGATATTTTAACTCTAGAAAAAATAGCTAGCCTGATAAACTTGCATGGAAGGTCGAATTTTATTTATTTATTTATTTATAGAGAAAGAGCTTGAATTAGGGGCAGAGAGAGGGAGAGGGAGAAAGGGGGAGAGAGTGTGGAGCCAGACACGGGGCTCCAAGCTCACCCAGTGTGAGACTTGAACCCATGAACTGTGAGATGATGACCTGAGCCAAATCAAGAGTTGGATGCTTAACCTACTGTGCCACCCAGATACCCTTGGAAGGTTGAATTCTTCAACAGACAAAATCAGCTGGTTGCTACAGAATGTTCTCATTTGTTTCCCTGTTGGGTTGTTCGCTTTTTATTTTGATTTATTTTTAAAAATTTTTTTTTACATTTTATTTACTTTTGAGAAATGGAGAGAGACAGGGCAGAGAGAAAGAGACCCAGAATCTGAAGCAGGCTCCAGGCTCCAAGTCTTACATTTAACCGACGGAGCCACTCAGACACCCTGGGTTGTTTGTTTTTTAAAATGTCTCAAAGGTTTGTCAAACACATAGTCTTAATAATCGTATTTTTAGCCAATCGGCAGAGTCCAGAACAACACATTATGTCTCTTTCCATTTGAAATGTATGTAGAATGTCGGTGTACTTTTCTTTCAAGATCTGAGATACCAGGGTTAAGAGACAATGACAAGGATTTACCAGTAATGTGATTTGGCAGGTACTTCAGCTTCCGGAGCCTAAGGTTTATTGTCAAGTAAATGGGTATAGTAACTATTACTGTGCAAGTACATTGTGAACCACAGCCATGACAGGGTATTCTCAGTCCCTCGCCCCAGCTATTTTTTTAAGAATATTTATTTATTTTTGAGAGAGAGAGAGAGAGTAGGGCAGGGAGGGGGCAGGGAGAGAGGGAGAGAGACAGAGAGAGAGAAAGAATCTCAAGAAGGCTTCACATTGGTCAGTGCAGAGCCCAATGCAGGTCTCCAACTCAGGAACCATGAGATCATAACCTGGGCCAGAATCAAGAGTTGGATACTCAACCAGCTGAGCCACCCAGGCGTCTCTAGTCCTGCTTATTTTTAACACTTCTAGTGATGTTGAGTGTGCAAGTAGTAAAGTCCATCTCCAAAAATAAGAAACTTATCTCTGAATCATTTAAAAATTATTAGGCTGTGAAGTGTCTTCAACAGCATTGTAATAATTCTTTAATTTTTTACACTGGGTACTTTCAAGGAAGGAGAGAGGAAGAATATAAAGAAAACAAGAAGCAATCTCATAGAGCCTGTCACTGAGGTGGAGTTCTTCCCCTACCTATAGCTCATAGTTCATTCAGACAAGAGTAGAAAGGCATGCCCTTCCATAGGGCTCATGGATCCTTAAAAATACAGAAACCTTGGGGTGCCTGGGTGGCTTAGTTGGTTAAGCGTCCGACTTTTGCTTGGGTCATGATCTCGCGGTTCGTGGGTTCGAGCCCCGCATCGGGCTCTGTGCTGACTGCCAGCTCAGAGCCTGGAGCCTGTTTCAGAGTCCGTGACTCCCTCTCTCTCTGACCCTCCCCTGCTCACTCTGTCTCTCTCTCTCACTCTCTCTGTCTCCTAGAAATAAATAAAAACATTTAAAAAAAAATACAGAAAACTTCACGAAATCAGCGCCAGGACTTACCTCCTGAAAAGAATTCCTTATTTTCCGTAACAGTGATCCGAGAATATAGTCATCTTTGTCATTATTATTATTGATCTTACTAATAATAACTAACATGAAGTGAACCCTTCCCCAGAAAGTGTTTAAAATATTCCAGGTGCAGAGAGCTAAGCATTTTGCTTGTGTTATCTCATCTAATCCTCTCAGTCCACCCGGTTTTATTGTTTATTTTCACCTTGTTGATGAGAACACTATCAGGGTTAAGGAAACTGCCCAGGGCCTTGCTGTAAGTGTGATACCTTGGAGAAAAGCCTGTCTGAACAAAGATTCTGTGCTCATGACTTTTACATGTTAACAGTTCAGCAGCAAGTTTACTCCATCCCTATGCCATTTAGAGAATGATCAGGGGCACTGGTTTGGTTAAGAGTTCAGATCCTTTGACGTGCAGTCAAAGTTAAGAAGCAGAGGGCAGGAGGTCCAATACCCAAGACGAGATTATCTTTAAGAGTGAAACAAACAGGGGCACCTGGGTGGCTCAGATGGTTGAGTGTCTGACCTCAACTCAGGTCATGATCTCACAGTTTGTGGGTTTGAGCCCTGTGTCAGACTCTGTGCTGACAGCTCAGAGACTGGAACCTGCTTCACATTTATGTCTCTCTCTCTGCCACTTTCTCTCTTGTGCTCTCTCTCTCAAAACTAAATAAATAAACATTAAAAAAAAAAAGAATAAAACAAAAACCAACAAACAAAAAAAAATCATTGTGTAAATGATTTCTTTTTTTTAGAATTGCTAGTTCTGGGTCATTGAGTAAACAAATGTTTTTAGGTATTAAAAGAATATGCCAGAAACAGGCTTACTAAAATTAGTTTATACCCTGCAGTATTTAAAAAATCATTTTACAGAGCAAGTAAGAAAAAGGTTCTTTCTCATTTTTTACTAAAACCCAGCATATGAAAATTCTTCATCTAGCTTGGATCACAGAGTTTCAGAATATTTTATTATTCTGCACACATCCTACAAAAATAATTAAACTTGCAGCATCAGGCAATATTAAGGAGCTCTGTGTTTGTGAAGAATTGTTTGACTTCTTTTAAATAAGCCAAAGAAGAAAAAAGAAAACAACTCTAGAAGTACCTCTGTTGCCCATTTATTTTTTGTAACTTAAACTTGAATAAACAAAACATGGAGGGAAAAAATCTTAAAAAACATATTTGGTTACCATTGTTTTTATAATACAAGTACTGACTGGAATTGTTGGCTAAACATACCTAGATACCCACATTTTGAAATTTCCAGTAGCAGAAAAGTCCCTCATAATTCATCTCCTGAGATTAACTGCTGATAGAGTTTTCCAAGTTAGACAATTTATTTAGTTTCCTAATACAGAATTTCAGATGGTTTCAAGCACCAATAGCTGAAAGATCTTGGGGAAGACTTAGTTTACAGAAGTGCCAACTAGATGTTATTGTAAGGTACACATTCCCAGGATCCAGTAACATTAGCAAACAGGCAAGAATAAACTATTCACACATTATGTTCTGGTATTAACACTCAGCTGCCAAAGATGATCACATGGGAATGAAATTCTTTTCTGAAAGATTCTTTGAAGCATAGAGGATTCTTTGAAGAAGAGCAGATGCCCAACTGTAGCACCTTATTCATTAATCATGGCAAAAAAAAAAAAAAGATAAAGCATAAACCAAGATTTTTACACCAAAGAAACATGGCTGTACTTTTTTTTGCCCTTGAAAGTCACTATCAAAACAGGTAAATCATTTGGAGATCAAGGGGAATCTGCTAGTCCTTCCGTATAATGAGTTTTTTCTGTGAGTGCTTGTCTTAAGTTTCATGCTCCAAGACAGTGGAATAGGTTAAAAGTCTAATGACAATGTGCTCTGGATAACACAGCTTCTTGGAGAAGCCTAGTTTTAAATTCTATGCTATGAAGGATTATACCCACTGGGATATAAGCTCCATGAGTTCACAGATTTTCTTAACTTTTTTCTCACTGATGTAGCCCTACGATACTTGGCACTTCCGGTACTTACTAAATATTCTGGAATGAATGAATGATAGCAATGCCCCAATGTATTTAGGCTCTCAAAACAAAATATATGCAGAACATAAATCAAGGTCTCATTGAGGCATCAGCTTGGTCTTAAAGCCATGGGCACTGAAATCTGCCCTGGGAGTCACAAATTTTTGCATAAACCAGAGCCTTGTCCAAATAGCAAGTGATGTGTCCCTGAGCATTTTACTCCATTCTCTGTGTAACTTGTCTAGTCCACGGGCAACGATATGAAGTGGGAAATGTGAAAGGACCACATAATCCACTTCAGGAAGGGCATCGAAGGTTCTTCCCCATCTCTGCCCATCACGTAAATAATATAACATCACTTGAACCAGGAACATCTCACTTCTCAGTTCACATGTTCATATATCCTATCCCATTATACCCAGGCATTCTGGAAAAAGGCATAGAGCCTCAATTTGTTCTTTTCTCTTATTCCCTATTCCCCCACTGCTAGAGCTTTCCAAGAAATTCTATAGAATTTGACAAGGATCCAAGATATATTTGGCCTGGCCAAGAATTTGGGGCAGAGACCTTCATTTCTCAGAGACAGTCATCAGGTCAGATGTAATATCCCTCAGGAGCCTTCCTCAATTCTTTCTAAGCTAGTTTAGTCTTCGGATCTCATTTTACCTTGAACCTCTCCCAGAGTACCACATTATATTGAAATCATCATCAGTGAATTGCTGCTTCTCCCACTAAACCGTAACCTTCCTAAGAGGCCGTGTCTTACTCCTCCCTCGCATTTGTCATATCATGGTAACAGGCGCCTAGAAACAGTAGGTGCCCAGGCAGTGCTTACTGAATTCCATACCCCTTGCAGCCATCATCTTGAAAGGCTGTGTGAGGAAGATGGAATATTGTTGTTAGAACTGTTCCTCTCCTACAGTAGAAGGTTCTATTTGGAAAATATAGCTTGGTATTCTGTTTCACAGAGGATGTCATTTCTGTTTCAAGAAACTTGTCCACAGTCTCATGATGCACCACAGTTGGTCAGGATCTTGGTTCCGGGTTCCAGAAATCCAAATGGTATTTATTATAATGATGATATGTTTCATAGAGCCCAGGGTAGGAACAGAATGAGGCTAAACTTTGAGAATACACATAATGGGGATTCAGACCATCAGGAAACTTGAGTCTTGTCTCTGTTCTTCTCTGACCAGCTTCTTTTGCTTTTCTGGACCACGTGGAGGAAGACATGACTGCAATATCTTCAAAATGTACATTTTTATGCCCCCAAGAACCCAAAAAGGCTAACTTCTGCTCTCGTTCCTGGTCCTACTGGAAATGGCTCCAATTCGCTGAATTTCATGAAGCATTGACTTTAGACCACCCAAATGCAGCTGTTGGTGGGGTTCAAAGCTATGGCCAGGCTGTTGGACAATCTTATAGGTGCCCACCACATTTCCAAACTCATTGGTTTCTAATAAAAACATATAATCAAAATGGACTATTTCACATGTATCAATGGTCATGTCTCTATAAAATATAAAATTTTCAAAGCAATAATAATCTGCAAATTTATTTCTTTTAATTCATGGTACCCATGAATTTCCAAATAAATAAAAAGTTTGCTTTGCTTTAAAAATAAACTTATTTTATTATGTAATAATGTTGATAGTTTACATAAACAATGACATTTAGAACATGCAAAACAATTATAAAATACATTTTTAAAAGGTATGGAAATCTTTGAAGTCCTTTCTTGATATGGGACCTAGCAAGTCTCAAGAGGCACCATTTACATTTTGGAATCAAAACAAAATTCCTAAGCCTGGACTGGTTTAAGAGATTCCATTGGTCAACCAATGTCAGTTCAGGGAAGTAGAAACCTTTATAACACTGTGTTTTTGGTTTAAAATGCTATTAACAAGCATTTGTTTCAAGCTCTTTGGCATCAAAGAATACTGAGAAAAAGCAAGGGCATAAATGAGCTCAGAAGACTTTTGAAAATGAAGCATATGCAACATGAATCAGTTGGATATAATCCTGTTTCCAGGATGGCTATTAAGTCGAAAGAAAAATAGATTTAGAAGATGATTAGTTATTTGGCTTAGCTCTTAATATATCTGAGCTATTTCTGTGAAGACAGCCTCATTCCTACTCCAAACACGATGTGTGATAGAAGGTGATATACAACTTCACCTTTTGTCTGAATTCCCCACTTCACTTTGTGTATGAAGTCTACACTGCAAAGTAAAATATGCAAAGATTCTGGGGGAAAAAGCTGGTTGGCTAACATCACAACAGCCAAAGTACAGCAATTTGGGGACATCTTTTATTGGGTTTTGTAAATTACCCACCCAGCCAATGTAGAAAGTTTCAGTTTCTATGGAATGTTGGCTAAATGGAGATTTAGCTTTTCCAGTGTTTTTTTTTTTTAAGTTGTTTTCATATATGTATATAGAGAGACAGAGAACAAGAGCGCAAGCTGAAGAAAGGGGAAGAGAGAGAGAGAGGAGAGAAAGAGAGAGAGAGACAGAGAGAGAGAGAGAGAGAGAGAGAAAGAGAGAGAGAATCTCAAGCAGACTCCATGCTCAGTGTTGAGCCTGACATGGGGCTCCATCCCACCACCCTAGGATCATGACCTGAGCTGAAATCAAGGTTCAGAAGCTCAACTGTCTGAGGCACGCAGGGGCCCTTAGCTTTTTCAGTTTTAAAAGAGTCTTTATTGAATATGCTACGGAGTTGAAGAAACATTTGGCAAGATGGTCCCAAGTAGTAGATTCTTATGGCCATGATTTCATTGCAACGTCCGCCTGAGAGCAATCAGAAGGAACAACAATGAGGATATGGTCACAAGCAGTGTCTGCCTGGGCTCCACTGTGCTGTCACTGACCACTGCCCTGGGATAAACAGCCTCTTCCAGGGCTATCATTTACCTCTTAGTGAGCGCAAACACTTATCTGGGCATTTATTTTCCATCTCTATTCACTTCCCTAGCTGTGGAGCAAATATGTTTGCTTTACTAATGTAGGAATTTATTCATGTCACTGAGAACTTACAAAGGAGCAAAGGAACATAATAAGTCAATGCAACAGAAAACACGATGGTAACAGTAATGCAAATCCCAAACTCTGCATTCTGAGTTTCTGTGGGAGAAAAAAGTCCCAGCACCTCAGGAGCTTGCTGAAACACAGCTTAGTATAAAGTCCTGGGCTGTATTAGTGAGTTAAGCCGCACCCACTCAGATCAACAAAAATGACAGTTAGGAACACAAACTGAAGTTGGGTAAATCTCGGCTCTGATTCTATCTCCACCAATTCCTAACGGTGTAAATCTGGGTTATATTATTTAGCTTCTTTTGCCTGTTTCCACATGTGGGAAATGAGGATCCTAAGAGATATCTCATAGGTTCCTGAAAGGCTTAAAAGAAATGATAGAATTTAAACTCTTGGCCCATGGTTAAGTGCTGGATAAATGGCAGCTTTATGATTAATTCTGTTCCTAAAATCTAAACTCCTTTTCACTTCTTTTTTTTTTTTTCTGACTAGTAATCCTGGAAACAAACTTTAAGTGGAAGTTTATTAAAATTTCTTCACTAAGTGCTTTTTCCCAATTACTAAACAATAATAAAATTACTTATTATTATAAAAATAGGGGGAAAAACCCACAAACTAATATTACAAACAAAAAGTAAATACATTATTATTTAAAATTCATTTCTTCTGACTGTTTTCCTGAGACACGTTCTGTCCATTTTCAAATGAGCAAGACAATTTGCAGTTTGCCATCAGCCTGGAGAAAACTTCATGGCCTGTAGGAATAAGAGAAAAGAGAGCAAGCTAGTTAAAAGAAATGCATCACGCAAATTAAAAAAAAAAATCTAGTGCCAACATTTTTTGTTTTCCATTCATTCGTGATTAGTGTCAGCCTGCAAGAAGTTAAGGGAACATATCATTTCTCGATAAGCATTATCTCTATACCCCATGCATCTGCTGAGTGTTTTGGAGAAGGAGATGCTTTATCCTGCTGACTGCTCTCTCTTGCTGGATATGAATAAGGAAGCATGTGGCTCCCATTACTACTGCTGTGACTTAAGGAGAACTAGCCAAGGATGAAGCCAACTCTTTGCTGAGTGAGCACAAATAGAGGAATAATGTTTCCCTGTGTAGGAGCTTCTCATTCACCCAAGTATGCAGACTACCTTCCCTCCAGACTGCCGGTTCACGTGAGCCAACACATTTCCTTCATTCTAAATCCTCTGGTTGGGTTTGATGCCATCACAGCCAAACTACCCTAGTGGATTGGACCAGCTGTGATGCATTTGCTCCCTTGGAGCCGTTCTCTGTCCTTCTCTGAGCTCCAAGGGGCTGACACATCACAAGGACCCCCTTGTCCCCTGGGTTCTCTTTGGGTTTGGCTACTGGGAGGCACCTGCTGGAGATCTGAAGCAGGAGTGAGAAAGTCTGGGGAGTTGTTTTCTCCATTTGTTCCTCTTCTTTGTTTAGGTTCCCAAGGTGACTACTTCCATGCCCAGATATAGCTCCTACAGAGCATAGGCCGTCTGGCGGCCACCCTCTCAGTGCCAAGGTAACCTGCAGCCCTTCCAGGCATGGGAGGGGAGCAGCCTCCTGCCAATCTGAGCCTCAAAGTTCCTTTGGGTTCCTCAACCCTGCCCACCCCCACCCATTCCCTCAACAGAATCTCGCTGTTGGATCCTGCTGGGATCCTAACTGATGTAACATTTAGAATAATATTTGGCATATGGTAGATAGGGGCGCCTGGGTGGCTCAATCAGTTAAGTGTCAGACTTAGGCTCAGGTCATGAACTCGCAGTCCGTGGGTTCCAGCCCCATGTTGGGCTTTGTGCTGACAGCTCAGAGCCTGGAACCTGTTTTGGATTCTGTGTCTCGCGCGCTCTCTCTCTGCCCCTTTTCTGCTTGTGCTTTGTCTATTTTTGGCTCTCAAAAATAAATAAATGTAAAAAAATACACATTTGGCGTATGGTAAGTGTTCAGTAAATGTAGTTATTATTAAAAGATAGCTACTGTTATTTTTGTTCAGTGTGAGATATTTAAACTAAAATACCTCTTCTTTGTGCCCAAAAACAAGGAAGAAAGAATAGAAAATAACCACCACAACCATATAGAATCAGAAAGCATGTTGATCTCAGTACACTAGAAAAAGTGTATAAAAGTCCTCTTTCCACATGCCTGCCAATGTGGTAACATGCAAAAGAAAGATGTCTTTCATTTGACTTTAGATTCTATGAAAAAAAGTCAATTTACATTTAGATGTTTCTAAGCATAAATTCCAGTTGTTGATTTACTAGACAAGGTTACTAGACAAGGTTTACTAGACAAGGTTAAGCCCTATCTCACCAGGTAACTGTCACGTGAATAGTTTCTCACCTACCAAATTTATCACCCTTACCATTAAGCAATACTAGTTTCTTGAATATCTTCATTTATTGGAGTTATATCTTTACCGAGAGTTTCCATTTCTTCTTCCTTCTTCCTTCTTTTACGACGCTTCCGAAGAGGGCTTGGAAGATAAAGTGTTAGAAGTTAGTTATGGACCTGTCAGTTCATGTGAACACAAAATTAACCATCAGGATGATTTTGGACCTCTGATCTCATTTCTAGAGGGTTAAAAATGTGTAGGTTCCTTTTTTTCTTAACTATTTTAAGTTCTCTCTTGGCTCCCATGATACTCACAGTGGGCAAAAGTGTGAATAGAGTTACCGAAAAAGAAAGAACAGGGCATCTGGCTGTTGACGGAGCTTGGTTAGAACACTGTTCAGGACAAGTCAGTCATTTTATAAAACAGACTAATAAGCACTGTGTAGTATATGAATAAGAAATAACACAAATTGGACACCAATGTAAGGAAACCAAGGGAGTGAGGGTAGCCTCAGGATGTGTTAATTAAGCTCATCCACACATTAAAAATGTGTCAGATATTCTGGATTACAGTCCAGTTTCTTAACGTATAATTCAAAATTGAAGTCATTATATATATGTTATATATATATATATTGTAAAATGATCAACACAGTAAGTTTAGTTAACATCTGCCAGCACACACAGCTACAAAATTTTTCTTTCTTGTGATGAGAACTTTTTAAGATCTACTCTCTTAGCAACTTTCAAATATACAATACAATGTTGTTAACTACTGTCTCCATGCTGCACATGACATCCCCAGGACTTATTTATCTTCTAGCTGGAAGTTTGTACCTTTGATCACCTTCATACTTTTTGCCCACCTTCTTTTTTTTTTTTAATGAAGAGATTCATTCTCATTTTTTTAATAACAATTTTAAATATTTATTTATTTTTGAAAAGAGAGAGAGAGACAGAGCATGAGCTAGGGAGAGGCAGAGAGAGAGGAAGACACAGAATCTAAGGCAGGCTCCAGGCTCTGACCTGTCAGCACAGAGCCGATGTGGGGCTCAAACCCACAAACTGTGAGATCATGACCATAGTCAAAGTCAGATGCTTAACCGACTGAGTCACCCAGGTGCCCCCATATTTTATTTCAAATTACAATAATTATGCTCAGTAAAATGACAAAAACCGTGTATCACGTGTTTCATTATAAGTAGATACTTCAATATAAGTGATTTATTTAAATCATAGCAAAAAGGAAAGAAGAAAGATATGAAGGAGGGAAGGAAGGTAAGAAGAAAAGAAACAGCAGAATAAAAATTTCTCAGATTCACTTAAAATTAGGTTAAAAACAATACTTACTGACAGCATGTGCAGACACCGACCACCAAGATGATAAAAATCACCATAACTACTATCAAACAAATCACCAAAATCTGCCCTCTATCTCCTCTGAGGTAAAACAAGTCAACTCTCTCACATCTTGCCCCAGTGTAGCCTTCATCGCAGCTGTAAAAATTAAACAACAAGGTGATTTTTAAGAATCACTACTATTTCTTTTTTGAAGGAACCAACACGGCTGTCATTTACTGGAATTAATAAAGGACTCAGTTCCTTTAAAGAAAAAATTTTTTTCAAATGAAGCTGTATACCACTGTGTTCACAAGTAATTTCACTTTCTTTGCTTTGCTGAAAGCCTGTCATCACTTGAACATTAGCAATATGGCTAATATAAATAAACAGAGGTAATCACAATGTACTTAAACTGACTTTAAAATTTTAGATTTTAAATGAGATGGCATAATCTGAGATGGCAAAATTCCCTCCCTGGCATTCCCAAGCACTTAAATACCGCCATTTCAAGGAATTCAAAAGCCCCAGGACAGCCCATTTCACTGAGGGCAGTCAACTTGCCCAAGTCCTCTTGTTCCAGAGTCTTTAGAAGTTATGCTGTTTTATATGATCACACGTGGTAACGTGTGAAAGTCCATAAACTGATGCCTAAACATAGAAAGCTCTGTAAATGTTCTTCCACGGGATTCCTTTCTCTTAGCTTTCACCCACCAGTTCTGATTCTTCTGTTCATGGTGGCCCCAGATTACGTGATGCTCTTCACCCCTCCAACCACAGCCTCCCAAAACACAATAGGTCTTATCCTTCGCAGCTCCTTTATCTGATGCTCAGAGGCCCATTTTCAGACATGCACACTATTCCCTCACTGTCCTGTAAATGGCCCCTTTCTCTGCAGCCCTCCTAAAGGGCAGAGGCAACAAATCAACGAATTTCCCAGGGCGACTTTCACTCTCCTCAGTCTGTCAACGTTTTATCAATACAGCCTTAGGATTTAACTCCAACCCAGCAGATTCCCTTTGAGCAGCCAAGGCTTGTCTGAGCAACACTCAGCTAAAGACTCGGTGATTTGGGGACTATCCACAATATTGTCTGAACCATGTTAGATGCTTAAACGGTATGTGAGAAGTTTGAGGACATTGCAAAACTGAAATCATATGTTGTAACAAATATTTTCCCTTTTGTCTTCCTCAGACTTATTCAAAATGAAAGAGATACTGGTCATATACATAACTGCTTAAATCTCAAAAAGATGAAATTCTATTTCTTAAAAAGATTTCTGTGTACCCTCAGTTGTTTACTTATTTTTGTTCTTTTTTTTGTTTTCTTATTTATTTTTTAAATGTTTGTTTGTTTGTTTGTTTGTTTACTTACTTACTGAGAGAGACAGAGAGAAAGAAAGCAGCCAGGGAGGGGCAGAGAGAGAGAGAGACAGACACAAAATCCAAAGCAGGTTCCAGGCTCTGAGCTGTCAGCACAGAGTCCGATGCAGGGCTCAAACTCATAAGCTGTGAGATGATGACCTGAGCCCAATCCAAGACTCAGACGCTTAACCAACTGAGCCACCCAGGCGCCCCATCTTTTTGCTTTTAAAGAAAGGATCTATTGCCAGAACATTCTCTAGTTCATGTTTGACAAGAGCAGGGCAGCTAATTCCCACAAAGTCTATCTCGCACGAGTAAGGAGATCCCTTAATGCCAACATTAGCACTGATACAATGCTTGAAACAATAACACGAAAAAAATCGAGCTTAGTCACGACCATACTGAAAGGTGATGCTCAGAGCAAGCCACAGAGAAAAGACATCTGATGGCATATATTGCAAGAGGACGCTAGCATATGTGAGGGAAAGCTGCTTCCTTGCAAGGTCAAAATAATAGGAAGAGAGCTTAGAAATATACTGAAATATCAAAAATCTCTTGCACATAGAACTGGAACTGGTGAGGGGGAATTACTTTTAATTGCATGTGTGGGAGGGAGATTTTTTTTAAAGAGTTTTTTTTTAAGGTCATAATTAAAATCTTACAAACACAGTCTCTTCCAATTAGTTTAAGTGCTTCTCTAACACATTTGCTAAATATGGCATTTTTAAACAATAAATTTGCCCATAAAATACACAGCAAGTACTTGCTGCTCTTTTAGAATGTTTTTCTGATTATGGCTCTGGGTTCAGTGGTATAACTGTGCTTTAACTGAATTGCTTAACAAGTATAGCCTGCTTCCTGCAAGCTGTAACCTCATGAAGCCAGGACAGAAGGTCAGCCTTTACACAGGCAGTTACAATGGCTCGCATGTTATTTCACTTCTCATCAAACCAATAACATGTCAGCTAACAGTCATTTCAATGGGAAAAGAAGAGGCAAAGAGTACACGGTCCTAGCAGATGTTTATGAAATGCTGAGTAACTGAATAAATCAGTTTTTATTTAATAAACATCTTATAAAACTTAATTTTTAAAGATGCCCATGACCCTTTAGGACTCTGAAAGGAATTTCGGATCACTGTCCTGAAATAATCACCAGACACAGTTATAAGGGATTTGTAACTATTAACTCCATTGATCCTTACAACAACCTTTGAGGTAGGTGTCATTATGAACCCATTTTGAAGTTGTAGAAACTAAGGGTATAGAGAAATTAAGTGAGCGGAGCTGGGATTCAAACTGTTGGACTCTCAAGTTGATGCCTCAAGCACACATAATACTGCTTAAATGAACTGTACTGCATAAATACATGAAGATATGTATCTGAAAACAAATCATTCCCATTCCAAGAAAATACTAAGGAGACTAAGGGGGGTTGAGATATTTGAGATACCTTTTTTTTTTTAATGTAAAAAACCACAGGAATCCACAAATTCCTGTAGTTCTAAGCAAAAGGAGATACTTCTGGTTTTCCAGGCTAGGGTCACCAATCGCAACGCAGTTTTGACTGAATCTGTGCTATGATAAGTCACCTAAAAAGTCAGGTTCATGTCAAACATACCCCACCCCTCAGCAGTACAATTTGTGAAACACCTACTCTGAGCTGGGTACTTACTAGACTAAGTATTTTTGCTTAATGTATTCTTTTGCTTTATTTTCAACACTTGAGGGGAAGATATCATCATCCCCTTTTACAGATGATAAAACTGAGGCTCGGGAAGAGTAATGGGGGGACCTGTTGTTAGCAATGTTTATAATCGATACAGACAAAATCCTACCTTAGGTCTACCTGACTTCAAAATCTGTGTCCTGGGGCACCTGGGTGGCTTAGTTGGTTAAGCGTCCGACTTTCGCTTAGGTCATGATCTCGCGGTTCGTGGGTTCGAGCCCCACGTCAGGCTCGGTGATGACTGACAGCTCAGAGCCTGGAGCCTATTTCAGAGTCTGTGTCTCCCCCTCTCTCTGACCCTCCCCTGCTCACGCTGTCTCTCTCTCTCCTAGAAATAAATAAAAATATTTAAAAAAACAAAAACAAAAACAAAATCTGTGTCCTGACTTCCCTGGTTTTCTTGCTATTGATTCTGTATCATTTTACCACTAAGAAGCTTCTCCTGGCTCACAGGAAGACCTTGGTATTGTCAGTGCAGCATTAGATTTGCTACAAATCTATGGGGACTTATTGATTTATTCGCACTCGTTTCCTGAGCACCTCTTACAATTCTGACTCTGTATTTGGCACTGGAGCACAAAAATCAATAAGCCACGAGCCCCGCCTGTGGGTGCTCATAGTCACGGGAGGGACGCTCAGAGAGACCAACAGCTATGCTCCAGAGGAAAAGAGTTGTCATAGAAGGGTGACCAGATCTCAGAGCCAGGACATCTAACACACCTGAGCATGCGCCCGAGAAGAGGGAAGTCAGTGCAGGGACCCAGGAGAAGCTGAGGTCTGAGTTGCAGCCAAAACCTCAGTGAGAATAAGCTTTCAGACTAGGGGAGCTTGTGTGAGAAACCACAAAGAGGAATGTCGGATTTCAGAAGAGCATCTGGGAATACAGTGAGAGGTGTGGCTAGAAAGGTAAGCCAGAATCAGAAGAGCTGTGGAGGCCATGGAAATGAGTTTTAACCTCACACTGAAGGGGACAAGCTGCATTATCGATCTTAGGCAGGAAGATTACATATTGCGGTTTTCATTTTAGAAGGCAGCAGCATTAAAAAACAATAAATCTTCAGACATAAGGACAAGTTAGAAAAATGTTCTGGGTTAAAGGGCATTAATATTTTTAAAACCCAATATATTCTTCTAAGCCAGTGAGCAATTAGAAGAAATTAAAAAAAAAACCCTCTATTTTTTCCCCACGCACAGCATGCGCACACACACACACACACACACACACACACACACTCACTCACTCTATTTCCTTACATTAGCAATTCCTATCCCGTCAAAGTATTATCTAGTATACTTATTTTTTAATTAAATTTAATTACAATTAAATTTTTATGAAGCCCATGACCCTTAAATGTTCCACTAAATTAGGGTTTGGAATCACTGTTCTGAGACACTTATGGGGGAAAAAAAAGTATACCGAGGGAACTACACATAAAAACATAAACATTCTATAAACTTTAAGTGAAAATTATACTTAAAAAAGTCACCTTGCTCATCTATCAGAAAAGATCTCAGAGAGCACCTAGAAGGATATGTCTTTAGAAGAAAATATTTTGTAAATGCAAAAAAGTTGCTTGTGGCTGAATTAAACTAAACCTGGACCCAGTCTCCTAAGAGGCAGAAAGAGCACTTTTCTTCCAATTCCCTCCTGTAATAAACAGGCTTTGCAAATCTCTGCTCATTTCCTTGAGCAGAGCGGGACTCATTTCCTTGTACTTAATTGACACCTGCAAAAGTAACTGGTAATTTGGCAGAAAATCCTTCATATTTACATTAGCTGCAAACCACCTAACACATGCCAGAGAATTTTCTTCCATTCGAACCACCTGGGAGATGAATGGAGCCAAAAAGCATCCTTACCACTGGGCAGAAAGTTCTGCTTGCCTAAGGCAGCAGAGGACACAGCCTGGGAGCTGATCTGGGTTCTCGCACACTCCTGTGTCAGGAGGAAAGTGTGCATCAGTTTCTGAATAAGAGGCTACAGAAAGGGCCCTTAAACAAGTGGACAAGGGCAGGCCCAGGGGAGCTGTGTCCTGACAGAGGGGGCTTGGTTAGCTCAGACTTTCCGGTCCTGTCAAGTCCACGGCCAGCACTGCTCTGCACCCCTCCGCCTGCTACTGGCTCCGGGCTCCACTTACACACAGGAGGGCGTCTGCTCGGCCACCACGAAGCGACATCTCCCTTTGATGCAGTAGTGCTTGTATTGCTTGGGGCACCGAGAAAAGTGGCCTCTCCGCTTCGATTGTGTGGTGGTGGCTGGCAAATGAGAAAAGTTCCAATAAATCAACTCAGTTGAGGTACACAGTTCTACGTGGAATCATATTCCCCTCTTTGCTGCCAGTTTTTCTATAGAAGATACTCCAGTGTCTCCTTTCTCCCTCTCTCAACACTGGGATAAAAGCCAGACTTTTGTGTTCCCAAAATAGCTCTACAGATAGAGTTATGGGGATCTTGGTGGGAATGTTTCATATTTAATTAAGATTGGTGTCCAACCTACCTCTTAGAAACCTTAATGTTGTCTAAAGGGGGGAAGCATAGTTGTGGTGAGAGAAGGCTATTCTTTCTGTGAAAGTTATTGGAGCCACGGGGCTGATGGCATTAAAAAAAGAAAACAACTTTTCCTCTTTCCCTTCCCTTGCCTTCCCTTCCCTTGCCTTCCCTTTCCTTGCCTTCCCTTCCCTCTCCTCCCCTCCCCTCCCCTCCCCTCCCCTTCCCTTTCCTTCAACATGCACATAGCAGTAACCAAGTGCTGGATACTGGTCATTATATATTTATATAGATATATAACTATTATATGTAGTTATAATAGTTATATATCTACATATAATAGTTATATATCTATTTAAATATCTATAGATATTTAAATAGATATATCTATATATCTATTAAACAACTATATATATCTACTATATATAGTGTTTATATATATATACTATATGTAATACTACCATATATATAAAGTACTACTATATATAGTTATAATAGTTATATACATAAGAGTTCATATATAGTAACTAATGCTTGTAACAACCCTGTGAGGTAAGCATCATTCTTATCTCCTATTTGTGGATGAACACAACACATGGAGGCTAAGTCATCTTCCAAGATCACACAGCTAGTAAGCGGCAGAACTGAGACTCAGACCCAGCAGGTCTTGCCCCAGAGTCCATGCCCTTGACCTCTTCACTCTGGCAGTCTGCCAAGCTAGCCGTTCAGCAGGTAGCTGTCATCTGCTCTTAGCCTGATGCATCCAGAAGTCTCGCTTGCCTGCATGGGAGAGTCTCCCACTCATTTAACCCCTGAGTGGTTTCTCTTGCCCTAAAAAAAGGGACAGATACTGGAAGCCTTATATCCCAGATTTCGATCCTGCTCTGACTTCCTTGTCTTACCATTTAGAGTTTTCATTGTCTAATTTTTCAACTGGGGATGATGATCCATAACCGTTTCTCCCTTGTGTGCATATGGAAGGTTTTAATAAGTAAGGACTGACCAGAGAAACGCTACAGAAATACTAACTTGCTGTTTCATGTGTTGATTCACACCCGACATGTGCCCACACCCAGAGCCAACGGCTGACTAGCCAGCTCCAGCCCAGGGTTGGACTTCTCCACATTTGTGCTATGATCAACAGCTTACAGGACTCAGACACCTGTGGAGCCAGAAAGACCATGATGTCCACTTCAGAAGGGCATTTCACACTAGGTTTGCTAGGCACCTGGCATCCAAACGACATTAATAGTAATGACTACTAAACTTCTTAATTAGTATTATAAAACGAGTACAGAAAATCCCCAGGGCGACCAGAGAGAGGAATTGCCAAGGACTCCAGGTGATCCATACACAGCAAATTCCTGTAATGCCAGGTCACAAAGTTTCAGGGGGTGACAGGACGTTGCTGAAGAACTGGCTGACCTGGTTTTGGATGGTGACTTGATTACCAGCTAGGCTGACAGCTTCTACATGCCAGACATTTGCTCCCACGCATGCCGGTCAATTGGGACCCTTACTGAAATTTCTTCCAGAAATAACTCCAAAGTGTCTCAAAAACAAAGACTTGTAGGTTTGGGCAAATAAATGTACCGGTCAATATTCATGCATACTTTCTATTTCCAGAGCCCTGTAGTAAGCACTGAAAAACATCAAAAGAATGAAGCGTATCTTGTCTAAGTTGGAACAATAGAAGAAAATAAGGGCAATAATAAGCAACCAGCCCATAGAAACAACCAGACTAACTGCATCGACCGTTGTGGCACACTGGAAACTGTGAAGGAAAGAACAGCAGATGAGGAGGAAGGAAATCAGTGTCTTATTTTCATCTCTGCCTTTGCTTAGTTGAATGGCTCTGGGCAAGCTTATGAAGCTGTCTGAGCCTCAGTTTCCTCACCTGTACCCTGAACATGATAGCATCTACCCCAAAGGGCTGTTGAGGAACTCAAATAAAAACTGCACATGCTAGTTCCTAGCAGAGTACCCTGCACAATAAAGTCCTCAGTAAGTGAGTTGATTCTAGAATCTTGACAAATCTTAGCAATTCTAAGAGAAATGTGGTATCATTACACAGAGCACTTATCTAATTAAAGAAGAAGTTCTGGGAAACGTGGATTTTTTTTTTTTTTTAGGAGGAGGCAAGCAATCTAATAAGTTATTGTAACTGTTTAGGAACAAAAGCTCAGGAACATGCAAGCCTCATAATGCGGGGAGTGGGAGGCAGATTTAATGGAAATGTAGGGGACGTGGAGGGGAATGGCCAGGGCGGTCTGTGAATGGAATTAGAGACATCAGATGGCAGTAGGCTGAAGTGTTTACACTTGGAAGGGAGTAGGGAGAGCTGAAGAAGGTTCTCATGACTTAAATTAAATGGAATATGTAAAAACTACATTTTTTGAGTTTATCATTTTTCAGTATATTAGGTAGGACTCTGAGGCTGGATAAGAGGATGCTAAGGGTAATGAGGAAACCAAGGCACGCCTGAGCCATGCAAACGTATGTGATGTGGGCCTGCAGGAAGGGGACTGAGGTTTAGGAGATGAATTTAGGAAGCAATAAGACTTATTGACAGATCTGCTATGATCCAGCAAGGTCTTTCCTACTTTGCAAAGCATACCTGACTTTAAATATAAGCCACATGGCGCTAGATCCTGAGCTTTACTAATTCCTCTAGTGGTTATGTCCCTTTAACTGTAGTTGGCCTTTTAATAAACACCATACGGAGCATGATCCCCAAAAGTGCCTTAACCGGCAGCTGCTGGGAGCAGGGATCTGACCAGCCTCAGCCCATCCAAGAGGCACAGATCCATGCCAGGGAAATGGTTGCCAGGCACTGTTTGGATCACTCACAGAGCTCTCTCCTTTGCCAAATAAACATGATCTTAAATATTCCCAGCATTATTTGGATTTAAAAACCTTTCCCTGCCACCAAGCACAAAATGTCCAGTGATTTCTCTATGGAATTTAAAACGTGGAAAAAAAAAATACAATACTCATACCGCCCCCTCCCCAAAACAGATGAGATCATCTCACCTCTCTGATGGAAATGAGAAGGCTTATCAGCATACCCCCTTTCAAAATGCACCTGAAATTCCACTTGCTTTCATCTAATACTCATCAAGGTCACATTATCTGGAAACTGAACAACCGTGAACTCTAACAGTTTCTGCCTATCATGAGACCTGATGACATAGGGCAGGGGACGGCAAAAGCTACCCTTCCATTCCAGAGATGTTTGTCAAGAAGGAAAAGTTAATCCTGTGACAGAAGAATGACTAGTCCAATGTATTGTGTTTCTTTGCTGAGAAGTGAATGACCTGGTCTTGAAATCGCGATGTGAAAATTCCCTGATACCGGGGGTGTTGGAACTTAATTGTTCTTTTTTCCCCTCCCACCTTACTCTTTTCTAACCCACCTTCCCCAAACCAAAACATTCTCTAGGATTGAGTCTGTCCTGCAAAATTGCACTGGAAAACTACATCCACTAGCAGGCCAGGTCGCCACACGATCTCCTAAGTGGATGGGCCCCCATTACTTGTGGGGTAATGTATCTCAATCTCTTCTTAACGTGCCACGTTCCAAAGATTCTAAAGCCAGTTAAATAAGAAACTACTATGATCACTCCAGATAGGTATATGTCAAAATCTAATTCTAAGTGAGAACATCTTTCTTCCATCATATGGGCAGATAGACAAGAAGTGGTCATCTGCCTTGGATCATATGAATAGTTGAATGAGATGCGAGATTCTTCCGGGCCAAACTAAAGTGGAGGAATAGAGCACACACTCAAATAACTTCTCATAAATATGGAGTTTTCCTCAGTTTGATGGATGTTTTGATTAAACAGCATGGTTCCCTGGTCTTTCTTGTACATAACTCTTACTCTCAAACCAAAACAGGCCTCGTGATGCTTTTCTGCTTAAAATCTGTCAAAATTGGGGAGGCTCTGACACTTAAATGTCTGACTCTGGATTTTGGCTCAGGTCATGATCTCACAGTTTGTGAGTTTGAACCTTGAATCTTAGCTCTGTGCTGACAGCATGGAGCCTTCTTGGGATTCTCTCTCTACCCCTCCCCTGCTCAAGCTGACTCTCTCTCTCTTGTTCAAAATAAATAAATAAACTTAGAAAAAACCCTCTTCCTTGGGGTACCTGGGTGGCTTAGTTGTTTAAGCATCTGGCTCAGGTCATGATCTTACAGTTTGTGGGTTTGAGCCCTGCATCAGGCTCTGCAGTGGCAGTGCGGAACCTACTTGGGATTCTCTCTCTCTCTTCCTCTCTCTTTGCCTCTTCCTTGTCTCTCACTGTCTCTCATTATAAATAAACTAAAAAAAACTCCTCAGAATTGATACATTAGGTTTATTTTTCATAAAACATTCACTTACTTATTCTAGTTGTACCATTACAAATCTATTTAATGATTTTATAAATGATATTAATATCAGCAGCTCTTCTAAAATCAACTCTAAGTAACATGCAATTATTATTACAATGCTTTTATGTAATTATCATTACAATGTTGATAATCTCATAATATATTTAACCCCCTAGCTAAATACATAGTTAAATTTTTGTGCAAGAGATTTAAAAGGAGGTGCTAAATTTTGAGATAAAAGTCCCAAAGTGTTAACAAAGAGAGAGAGGAAGTAAAACAAATACCTATAACTTTATCTTCCCACATAGATACCTGACCTTAAAAAGGGAACAGGTAGAGCACCTGGGTGACTCAGTCAGTTAAGCGGTTAAGCATCTGACTTAGGCTCAGGTCATGATCTCACAGCTCATGAGTTCAAGCCCTGCATTGGGCTCAGTGTTGACAGCTCAGAGCCTGGAGTCTGCTTTGGATTCTGTGTCCCCCCTCTCTCTGCCCCTCGCCCTGCTCATGCTCTGTTTCTCTTTCTCTCAAAAATGAATTAACATTAGAAATTTTTTTTAAAAAAAAAGGGAACTGCTAATGCACAGAAGAGTTTAAGTAGTCACAGAAAAACTTGGAGAAAAATTTCTTCCTGGTCTATGAAGTAGAGCCTAAGCCTTTAATCTAGTCCTTGGCTTCCTGGCAGCTTCTCAATAGATATGTCCTCATTTACAACTTGGTTAAGCCAGGAGGTGAGGAAGAAAGTTTTATATTTTCTAAGTTAATTTTCCATCTTATCTTCCCCACTCTCTCCCTGAGACCGGGGAATGTAAATTCACAATGCCCTTGAAGAAGTGCAAAATTTGAACATTTCTCTTATTTGAGGATTCCCGTTTGGTTTTATAGCCAATGCCATTCCCGACAGAAACGTAAAAGAGTTGGTTACTACAAGAAAAGAAAATTAGACCTCACACAGTTACTTGCTAACCCTCCAGTGTTACGAGAATATGCTCAGATGGGGGTTAATCAGAGTACGTCAGGATGTCTTTTAAGCAGGAGGACTATGCCAATGATTTCTTAGCTTACAGGAGTGGGCCCTCACTTAGAGCTGCCCTTTTTCAATGGGGACTCAAAGGGGTACATGCACCCCAATGTTCATAGCAGCACTATCACCAATAGCCAAAGTATGTCAAGAGCCCAAATGTCCATGGACTGACAAGTGGGTAAAGAAGGTATGGTATATGTATCCAATGGAGTATTTCTCAGCAATCAAAAAGAATGAACTCTTACCATTTGCAATTACATGGTTGGAACTGGATGTTATTATTATGCTAAGCAGAACAAGTCAGTCAGAGAAGGTAAGTATCATATGATTTCATTCACATGTAGAATTTAAGAAACAAAACAGATGAACACAGGGGAAGAGAAGGAAAAATAAGGTAAAAGAGAAAGAGAGGCAAACCATAAGTGACTCTTAAATACAGAGAACAAACTGACTGTTGCTGAAGGGGTTTTGGGTGGGGGGATGGGTTAAGTGGGTGATGGGCATTAAGGAGGGTACTTGTTGGGATGAGCACTGGGAGTTGTGTGTAAGTGATGAATCACTAAATTCTGACACTGTATGTTAACTAACTTGGATTTGAATCCAATTAAAAATTTTAAAAAATAATAATAAAACAAAATAAACAAAAAAGAGCTGCCCTTTTTCAGTCTATCTCTTTAAAGGAAGAAAAAAGAATTTAGGGTAGATGTGTGAGAATATTTTCATGTTTAAAAGTATTCGTAGCTAGGGGGCAAACAAAGAACAATGAAGAGGAAGAAAACTTGTGTTTCTTTTGTTTTCCAGGAGTGCATGTTATGGAATTCTTATGGATATAATGCCCCCTTTGCACTGTCTCCTTTGTTGGTTCTTCCCCAACCTCTAAATTTTGCAACGCATTGGGACTCAGGGTTTTTACACTCCTTTTTGGCCATTTCCTGATTTTAAACACCTTTATGATAACAATTCCCAAATGTATGTTTCCATCCCAGATTTCTTCCTTCAATGTCCAAACAGTCCAAGCAACATCCCCACTTGGATGCCTAACTGGCATTTCAAAGTAATACTTCCAAAATGGAACACCTGACTTTCTCCTTCAAACCTGGTCTTTCTCCATCTCAGTAAATGGCACTTCCTTTCTTCCTGTTATTCAGGCCAATATCATAGACACTTTGACATCTTTCTCTTTTACGCTGCATCCAATTCATCAGAAAACTCTATTGGCTGTACTTAAAATGTATGCTGGGGTGCCTGGGTGGCTCAGTCGGTTAAGTGTCTGACTTCGGCTTAGGTCATGATCTTGCGGTTCATGGGTTCGAGCCCCACATCGTGTCCTGTGCTGGCAGCACAGAGCCTGAAGCCTGTTTCAGATTCTGTGTCTCCTTCTCTTTCTGCTCCTCCCCTGCTCATGTTCTGTCTCTTTCTGTCTCAAAAATAAATAAACTATAAAAAAAAAATGTATGTAGAATCATCCCTCCATCTCTACGACTCTGGTCTAAGCCTGACATCATCCCTGGGCTAGAAGTAGTCTCCATGGCAACAACCTCTAACTAGTCTCTCTGCTCCTGTCCTATCCCCTCTTAACTGTCTAGTCTGCACACAGACACCAGAGTGATGCTATTAAAACTCAAAGCTGAAGGCTTTATAATCCCTGGCAAGGCTGTGCATGACATTACTCATTACCTCTCTTTCTACATTACCTCTCTGACCTCATCTGTGACTGACTATGTGGTTCATTGTTGCATCCTTGGAACCTGGAACAGGGCAGGCTGCATAAGGATTGTTGGAATGAATAAATTCCTTACTCAAGATAGAAAAGGACAAACTAAAAGTAAAATGCTTAGAGATTGGGGCTATGTGAAAATAAAATAATAAAATGATTTAGAAATAAGAACAACTCTTGGGGTGCCTGGATGGCTCACATCGACTGCCTGACTCTTGATTTTGGCTCAGGTCATTATCCCAGGGTTATGGGATTGAGCCCTGTGTCAGGATCCATGCTGAGTGTGGCGTCTGCCTAAGATTCTCTCTCTCTCCCTCTGCCCCTCCTCTGCTCACATGCTTGTGTGCTCTCCCTCTCTAAAAAAATTAAAAGATAAAAAAAATTTAAAAATTATAAATTAAAAAAAAAGAAAAAATAAGACCAACTCCTAAAGATCATCTGAATTAGTCCTTCATTTTATAGATTGCAAACTGATGTCTGAAGACTTACGTGACTTGCCCCTGGTCATAGTCAATAATGACAATCTGCTCCTTCTCCATATTAATTCCTTTTCAAGAACATTTTGCCCTTATTTGGGCTTTACTTTGAAGGACTATTTTTCAGAATTTCCTTCACATATACAGCATTCTTTTTTTTTTTTTTTTTCGGGCTCATTATAATTTTTATTTTTATTTTTTTTTTTTTTTTTTTTTTACAAGTAGTTTATTGTCAAATTAGTTTCCACATAACACCCAGTGCTCATCCCCACAAGTGCCCTCCTCCATGCCCACCCCTCCTCCCCCCCACATCCACCAGTCCTCAGTTTTTGTCAGCATTCAAGAGTCTCTCATGGTTTGCCTCTCCCCTTTCCCCCACCATTTCCGCCCTTCTTCTCCCCCTTGGTCCTCTGTTAAGCTCCTCCTAATCCTCCTATACGTGCACACATATGATATTTGTCTTTCTCTGCCTGACTTATTTCGCTCAGCATAACACCCTCAAGGTCCATCCATGTTGCTACACATGGCCAGATTTCATTGTTTCTCATTGCCATGTAGTATTCCATGGTATAGATAAACCACATCTTCTTGATCCATTCGTCTGTTGATGGACACTTAGGCTCTTTCCATGTTTTAGCTATTGTGGAGAGTGCTGCTATGAACATTGGGGTACATGTGCTCCTATGCATCAACATTTCTGTATCCCTTGGGTAAATTCCTAGCAGTGCTATTGCTGGGTCATAGGGAGTTCTATTGTTAGTTTCCTGAGGAACCTCCACACTGTTTTCCAGAGGGGCTGTACCAGTTTACATTCCCACCAACAGTGTAGGAGGGTGCCCGTTTCTCCACATCCTCGCCAGCATCTAGAGTTCTCTGATTGGCTCATTTTACCACTCTGACTGGCGTGAGGTGGTATCTCAGTGTGGTTTTGATTTGTATTTCCCTGATGAGGAGCGATGCTGAGCATCGTTTCATGTGTCTGTTGGCCATCTGGATGTCCTCTTTGGAGAAGTGTCTGTTCATATCTTCTGCCCATTTCTTCACTGGGTTGTTTGTTTTTCGGGTGTGTAGTTTGGTGAGTTCCTTGTAGATTCTGGATATCAACCCTTTATCTGATATGTCATTTGCAACTATCTTTTCCCATTCCGTTGGTTGCCTATTAATTTTCTGGGTTGTTTCCTTGGCTGTGCAGAAGCTTTTAATCTTGAGACATATACAGCATTCTGATTTTCCTGCACGATTCTAGCAGTTTAGCATTATGATTAACAATAGGCATTCTGGAGCTAGTCTCTCCAAATTCATGTCAGGCTACTGTCCTTTTTTTTTTTTTTTAAATGTTTTATTTATTTCTAGGAGAGAGAAAGAGAGACAGCGTGAGCAGGGGAGGGCCAGAGAGGGAGTCACAGACTGAAACAGGCTCCAGGCTCTGAGCTGGCAGTCAGCACAGAGCCCGACGCGGGGCTAGAACCCATGAACTGCGAGATCATGACCTAAGTGAAAGTTGGATGCTTAACCAACTAAGCTACCCAGGCGCCCCTCATGTCAGGCTACTATCTTTACTGTGGGACCTTAAATGAGCTAAAAATCTTCTGTACAAGACAGAAACAATAAACCGAAAAGGCAGGCCTATAGCTGCTATGGGAAACAGTATGGAGTTTAAAAAAAAATAAAAATAAAAACAACTACCATATGATCTAGCAATCCTACCTCTGGGTATTTATCCAAAAGAACTGAAATCAGCATCAGAAGAAATACACACACTCTCATGTTTATTGCAGCACAATCAATTCAAATAGCTAAGATGTGGAAACAACTTAAATACCCATCAACACATGAATGGATAAAGAAAATGTGGTTTACACAAGCAATGGAATACGATTCAGCCTTAAAAAAGGAGGAAATCTTGCCATTTGCAACAATGCGACTGGACCTTGAAAGCATATGCAAAGTGAAATAAGCCAGTTATAGAACAAGTACTACATGATTCCACTTATTTAAAAAAAATCTAAACAGCTGAATCCACAGAAACTGAGGGTAGAATAGTGGTTGCCAGGGGCCAGGGACGTGGGGGGTGGGAATGAGGAGTCCTCATTCAATGGGTATAAAGTTTGGGTTGCACAAGATGAATAATTTCTAAAGATGTGCTGTACAACATCTTGCCTACAGTAAATGATCTTGTGGTGTACACTTAAAATTTTGTCAAAAGACTAGACCTCATGTTAAATATTGTCACTAAAATTTAAAAAATAAGAAACACTTTCAGGGTAATGATGAGGCATGGTGTTTACAACTGTCAATCACTGGATTATGGAATAATCCCCCAAGGGAAACGTGAAAATGCAATCACTGAAGATATTTCAAACCCAACTGAAGAAAAGCACACAAACACGTAAAATTGATCTTGTTCTTCTCTCTACATGAGTGACAAGACCCATACAAGGATGACCTAAGACACCAACGGACTCCACAGCCTGTAGGCACTTTCCAGACCACCCACTAGTGTGAGGGAAGAAAGCGGAAGACTGGGCTGGACCTGATGACTCACATCAAGATGACTTGCTCAGCCTGTTCTTGGCTCAGTTATGACTTCTCCAGGGTGCTAGGAAAGAAGCACTTACACCATGTCCCTGCCATCTGAGTTCCAAAACATTTCCAGGGAATACAGGAGTTTCTCTCCAACCTACTTTTAGAATTGGTCTGTGTTTTGTTTTGTTTTAAATCAGAAACAACCCTGGAGAAGAACAGACCATTCAATCTATAAAGGACAGACAGGAGTCAGCAAATTATGCCCCAAGGGCCAAATCTGGCCCACAGCCTGTTTCTCTAAATAAAGTTTTATTGAAACATATCCAATGCCACCCTTTCCTAAGGCTTGTCTTTGCTTTAGACTAATAACTTTGAGAATACTGAATGAGCATCTCTAAAGCAAAAATATGTAAAATCATTGCCTTCTTCCTTTCTTTTAAGTTATGGAACAGAAAAAGTTAAATTGAATAGAATATGCCAGCTTTTGTGAATCTAGTCCAAAATATCCCATACTAGAGTCTGGAGCACATACCTGCAATACCTGAAATAGTGTAATGTTTAACAATGGAAACACTAGAATCAGAAAGACCTGAGTAAGAATCTCAGATTTGCAATTTACCTGCTGTGTAACCTTTGGCAATTTACCTAATGTTTCTGGACTTCACCTTAAAATAAAGTAAAAAATATTATCCAACTCAGAGGGCTCTTTTGAAGAATGAACACATTACCATATAGAAAGCACTTGGCAGAGAGCCTGGTACATTAGTGTGTGCTCACAAGACTACCTTGTCTTATGATTACTGTAGTATTAAAAATGAAAATTTAGGGAAATCAACTTTCTTTTTTTTTTTTTTTTGGAAATCAACTTTCTAAGATTTAACATGAAGCTGATAAAACACAAATGCACTGCGTGTTAAGTATTACCTGCACAGTTTTCCCCAGGGTCTCCACAGAGAAGGCCATCCTTTTCAGGACTTCGGGTTGAATTCCCATCTGCCACAACACAGTGGAGGATCACTAGACCTTCAAGTTCAAAACAGAACCAAACAAGCATGAAAACTTGAAAATTTCCTCAATGCAAAATACTCTGTCAAAGTCATGCCCTGTTTATGAAAATAACAAGCCTGTGACTTCCATTTCCAAGGCATTCTGCCACAGGAAGAGGGGTGGTACACAGGCCAGCATGTCTCATTTTTTACGCTCAGTGCCAAAGACAGAATTTTCAAGCCAGCAACACTTAAATTTAAGTACACGTCTTAAGTGAAGAGATTTGGCCATAGATTGTGATGGAGACATCAAAGAAGCAGAGATAAAGAGTTCTCAGCCACTGCACAAATACAATGATGAGTTTCCAAGGAGAATGGATGACAAACCTATGTGGCAATGTACTGTCTCCATTCCATACAGATTCAATGTTTCTCTAGTACAACTATTGTTTGTACTTCCTTCTTGGGATATGTAAACTAGAAATTCAATTCGCGGGAATTATTTGAAAATTTGAGTTTCCTTCAGCTAAGTAGCCCTGTTGTTGAGAAGGACAGGTCTCATGAAAAAATGCCGGGGAGAGAGGACTACTGTGTTGTGGTTAGAACAGTTTTAGAATACAGTGTGACGTCCTTAGGTTGACCTTATTCAAACAAATCAACTGTAAAACATGACTTTTGAGATAATCTGGGAAATTTGATCTTGACTAGATATTTTTCTAGATAACTTAAGTGTGCCAATGATATTGTGGTTTAGGTTAAAGAATAGAGTCCTTATCTCTTAAAGATATATATTTAAAATCTTATAAATGAAATTAATGTATCCAACATTTACTTTAAAATAATCTAAAAAAGGAAAATGGGTGCAAGGTCGTGAAGGAACTTACAGATGAAACAAGATTGGCCACATACTGATAACTGTCAAACCTGGGTGTTGGCTATCTACCAAGGTGTATTATGCTCTTCTCTCTACTGTATATACACTACATTAAATATCTATACTAAGAAGTTGGAGAGGGGAGGAGAAGGTAGGAGAGGGCAGATGGTAAAGATAAGAGGACTTGGGAGTTAGCTAGTCTTGAGTTCGTGACCTGTTTTTGCCACTTTACAACCATGTACCTTGGGCAAATTTCATAACCTCTCAATTTCCTGATTGCCAAAGTGGAGATAATCATTATCTCTTCTCCAGAGCATTTCTGTGAGGATTTAATCAGGTAAGTATGCAAAACACTTAACACAGTGCTGGCATGTGACAAATGATCACTTAAATTACTCATTACTACATAACTGGCAGGAATTGAATAACTTGCACACTGGGTGCATTGACATTTACCCATGTAGCCAATGGTTTCTAAGCTATGCATCTTCTTTAATTCACCTCAGTTCAACAAACATCCATGAGCATCCAGAAACACACAGGCAGGTAGGACATGCTCTACCTTCAAAGTGCTCCGAAGCTAGTAAGGCAGGTAATCAGACAAGCAATTAACCATAATAAGAAGGGAGAGTATTATACCAGAGGACAATAGTATCTAGCAAGTTCAAAGGCCAAAAGTTTTCAAAAAGGATCAATATAGAGACTTTTTTCTAGCTATCTAATTAGAAAAGTTAAAGAAAAAAAGGTTGTCACTAGCATTGGAAATAGTGAATAAAAATGGAAACTCGAATCCACTGGTGATGGGTAAATTACTACTACTTTTCTGGAGGACAATTTAGTACTGTATGTGCTAAAAGCAAAAAACTCAAAAAATATACAAATGCTTAAATCCAGTCACTTCATTTCTAGTAATTTTTCCTAAGGGAGTAATTGAAGATACATAAAAAGATTAAGCTGCAAAAATTCTCTGTATGACATGGATTATAAAAAAGTAAAAATTCCCTAACTATCTAATAAGATGGAGTTAATTAAAAACATAGAACTATTTTCATGCAATAAAATACTATTCAGACATAATTCAAATAGTAATAGAACACTCTGATATATTCCTAAATAAAAGAAATAGCCTATAGAATAATAATGCAGTGTGATCTGTGTGTTTCTCTGCATCTATGTGTGAAAAGTGTAAAAAATGTTCGTATAGATAGATAATCAAAAAGATAGGTAAGTAAATAAAGTTCCTTACACTGGTTAGACTTTTGTCTTAATTTTCCTTATTTGCATTTTCCAATTTCCTACTAGCATATTTTATTTGTGGCAACAACAAAAAAAAAGGAGTATCTCTCCAATTTAAAAAAAAACATAATTTGGGGGCGCCTGGGTGGCTCAGTCGGTTAAGCGTCCGACTTTCGCTTAGGTCATGATCTCGCGGTTCGTGGGTTCGAGCCCCGCGTCGGGCTCTGTGCTGACTGCCAGCTCAGAGCCTGGAGCCTGTTTCAGTCTGTGACTCCCTCTCTCTCTGACCCTCCCCTGCTCACGCTGTCTCTCTCTCTCTCCTAGAAATAAATAAAAATATTTTTTAAAAAACACAATTTGGCCACCAGATTCCTAGAATTTTCACATCTTTTATCCCAACACCTGCCACCCTTCTTTCACACTTATAACAAACCAGAAACATACAATCATTTAGCGCTTTCCAAGCACAGGGATTGAATATTTACTCATCTTTGTAATCCTGGTAACCAAAACAGAACACAATAGATACTCAACAAATGTTGAAAGAATGAATAATCCATCTATAAATGAACAAAATAACTTGCAGATTAAAAAATCCCAGTATCCGTTTCTAGTAGAAAATTCCAGTCCATCTCTTTATTATTATAAAATAGGTAATTCATTTTAAAAATCTCATACATGGGCCTTAATTCTGGAGTTAATCTATTTAATGGCGAGAATTTTATTTAAAAACTCTAAATCTTACAGAGATTCAACATCTGCAAACTGGAAATGACAACATCTCCTTCAGGTTATTGTAAAAATTAAATGAAGTAACATAAGGGGCACCTGGGTGGCTTGTCTGACTTACACTCAGGTCATGATCTTGTAGACTGTGGGTTGGAGCCCCGCGCCAGGCTCTTGGAGCCTGCTTTGGATTCAGTGTCTCCTCTCTCTGCCCCTCCCCCACTCGTGCTCTGTCTCTGTCTCTCTTAATAATAAATAAAAATTTTTTTAAATTATAAAAACTTAAGTAACATATGAAAAGGCACACGGCTTGGCACTTGGTATACAATTTTTAGTCTACTTGCACTCTTTTCTTCTACAACTTATTATTTAACTCATCATTCTCCACTTCCACCTAACAGAAGAAGCCTTGATTCCACTGAAATTCTGTTCAGCACCTTCGAACATTCTGGTAGGCTGGGGCCTGTGCCCAGACTCTCTTCTGCTCCAACTCACTCCACAAGCTGGCATCGGCTGGTGAAGGGACGCCACCACTGGGGACAGCCCTGGAGAAGATCCCTGGGGAGGATCCATGCTCAGGCAAACCCAACACCAAGCACAAGGCACTGGGGTAGCAGGTACTATTCTACCCCCCACCCACAGTCTTCAGGTCACAGTCACAAGCTGGTGGCCGTGAACCAAATCCAGTCCTAAGAACCTTTTTCTCGATCTGCATGGTTTTAAAAAATTGAATCACGGCCATTCCTATTTAACCTGGATTTTTCTACCTCCACTGAAAAAGCAGAAGGTCTGGCAACACAGGTCTGAAACACCTTCCTGGCAGCTACCAGCCAGAGCTAAGCAGCAGGTGACCCTTTTCATGCCACGGACCCCATCAGACTTGGCCACACTCATTTATTTTAACTGCCTACATATTGATAGGCATTTCAGTTTGTGATCTATATGAAGTGACTCAGAAATCAGAGAAATACTCACAAAACCATTTACTCAATACTGAAGGCAGCTTCAAAGAGAAAAGACATACTTGTTCCATCCATGATTCAAGGAATATTTATTAAGGACAATGTGTTTGGCACTGGCACAAGGCACTGAAGGTTCAAAGATGACAGATATTATCATTAACCTCAAGGAGCTCTCATTCTGGTGAGGAAGAGAGACACACAGATCTTTAAGGTGCCACGTGTGTAGTAAGGATACCAACAAAGGTAACACGGGAATAACATGGGAGTTAACATGCATTGGAGACCCGGCTCTACCTAGTTGCAAAGACTTGATAGAGCAGGTGAGGCTTATGGTGAGTTTTTAATGAGGAAGAAATGGTTGTTTTAAACATCAACTGGTAACTTCTAGAAAAAAATTGATGTTATTTGTTTCTGCAGTAGACAATATTTATATGGTTATAATAATGTAAACACTGATAATTTAAATTTATTATATCAAAACTGTCATAAAATCAGGGCCAGTAATTAGCCCACATACACCATGTGGGGAGACTGTTGTGATGAATCAATA
Organism: Proteles cristata cristata; assembly: GCA_017311185.1. Taxonomy (NCBI): domain Eukaryota; kingdom Metazoa; phylum Chordata; class Mammalia; order Carnivora; family Hyaenidae; genus Proteles; species Proteles cristata. Next base: position 1,343,531 of record JAESUZ010002218.1, read on the forward strand.
TCTTTGCTGTGCTGGTTTTCAATGTTTTCAGCAACATCCCTACGGTAACTACACTGAGATTATGGGAGAGGAGAGACTCAGTAGGGAAAGTCGAAAGTTGACCAGTCAAGAAATAGCATTACAAACAAGTTATTTAGCATGAGGGAGGTAAATACAGAAGAGACACTTAAAATAGACAAAAGTGGTTGCTTCTTGGAGGTGGAAAGGCAGGGAGCTTTGGTGCAAGATTTGATATTTGTTTTTTTTTGTTTGTTTTTTATTTTTTATGCTACTTGTTGTTATAAACCTTTTAGTACTATTGGATTTTAAAAAACCTATGTATATTTATTATACATAAATTAATTAAAATATTTATTTTACATATTATTATTTGTATTAATTAAAATAAGATTAATTTTTTTAATGTTTTATTTATATTTAGGAGAGAGAGAGAGAGACAGCGTGAGCAGGGGAGGGTCAGAGAGAGAGGGAGTCACAGACTGAAACAGGCTCCAGGCTCTGAGCTGGCAGTCAGCACAGAGCCCCAAAGTGGGGCTCGAACCCACGAACCGCGAGATCATGACCTAAGTGAAAGTCAGACACTTAACCGACTAAGCCACCCAGGCGCCCCAAAATAAGATTAATTTTTAAGTAAGCTTCATGCCCAGTGCAGAGCCCAATGAGGGGCCACACAGGTGCCCCAAAATAAAATTAATTAAAAAATATTTTTAACATTTATTTTTGAGAGACAGAGAAAACACAGTGTGAGCAGGGGAGGGGCAGAGAGAGAGAAAGACAGAATCCAAAAGCAGACTCCAGGCTCTGAGCTATCAGCACAGAGCCGGATCCTAGGCTTGAACTCACAGACTGTGAGTCTGAGTTGAAGTCAGACACTCAACCAACTGAGCCACCCAGGTGCCCCAAATTAATTTTTAAGAAAAGGACAAATAAAGTTGTAACTGACCAAGGCATTCTAAACAAAAGTAACAACTTGTAAGAAGACACAAAATGAGTAAGACAACTTGTCTAGTTTGTCTGGAGGGTGGGTGGGGATTGTGGTGGAGAGGAGGCTGGGGGCACGTAGGTAACAAATGATGATATTAATTACTCTGGATACTTAGGTGCATAAATTGGGGTCACTGAAAAGTTTTAAGTGAGAAACAACAGAATTATTTTTGTTTGTTTGTTTGAAAAAGGTACTTTAACACCAGTATGGGTGATTCAGACACACCTACACCAAGGTGGTAGCAGTGGGTATGGAGAAGAAGAAATGAACAAGCGAGATATTCACAAAGTAAAATATAAAAGACTCGGTGACTGGTGGGACAGGGTAGGAGGTCAGAAAACAAGAAGTCTAGAATGCCTGGAGTTTGTCGCTTGGGTGGCTGGCTGGATTGTGGTACCAGCACAGACAGAAGGGATGCCAAAAGACAAACATTAGGAAGAAATATTAATGCATGGAAAGTACGCAAATAATTGCAGGTTACTCTTCAAAGATGTCAAACTGAGAAAAAGAGGGAAAAGATTAGTCAATTCATAAAGAAAAAAGAGGGTTCTTTTTGTTTTTAATGTGAGAGAAAATTGATAGAAAGCAGCTAAATGTGTAGGAAAAGAGGCAAACAATGGAGTATCAGTAGAGGCAGAAGAGATGTATACTGCTTAGCCTGAAAGTCAGGCCTCTTCCACAATGCCTAATCCTTGGCATTCAAAGCTAGCAATTCGGCAAGTATAACTTTAGTAAATGAAAAGTCTTTAGAAAATAAGAGCTTAAAGGTATTTTACATTTTGTACATCTCACCTCACTCTTCAAAGGCATCCAAGTTCTGGTTTAAAATGAATGAAAACATCCAAAGGTGTCTCAACTTTCGTGCTGGATAATTCTGTATAATGGGCAAGTGTGTCTTCTAGGATGATTAGCCCTGCCTTTTATCTCCTAAATACCCGTAACCTCCCACCTTCCTCTTTCCCCTACTTCTGAGTCATCACAATCAGAAGTATGTCCAGACATTGCCCAATGTTCCTGGGAGGAAAACTGACCTGGTTGAGAACCACTGAAATTCTCTCCAACGTGTTTTAATGCTGTTTTTTGCCCAAAATATAGCTTTTATTTCAAATGTGTTATTTTAATATAAATCAGTCACACAAACTCAAAGGCTCAAATTTTGGTTTCTTAAAAATGTCTTAGAGTTCCATGATCTTATGGGAAGATCATTGAACTCAGTCATCAATTCACTATGTGACCTTGAGCTAATCAACAATCTCTCCTGACCTTTGTCCTGAAGAAAAATTAGAATCATTTTGAATCATAGGTTCTCTGTCCATCCCATAATCTCATTCATTAAAATTAAATGTAATAATATAGCAAAAGAATTTGTTCAAAAAACATATGTTATTAAAATAATCCTTATCTTCACTGGAGAAAGTATGAATGGTACTTTAGATGTGGAAATATGGTACTTAGATGTGGAAAACATAGTAAACTTTTCATTCTTATTGAGAAGAGTCACAAATTTTATTAAATTTCGGTTCCAGAATTACTAAGAATCTTATAGGTATTAAAATATCCTACCAACAGCACTCAACTTCCCTAAAATCATCCTCTTGGGAGAGTTCATCAAGATGGCCTTTAAAATTTTGGTACAGAGAGTCTATACTCTCTTCTAAGGCATTCCACTTCAATGAGACCATCCATCCATTCTTTCAATTGCAGCCTTCCTTCGTTCACAAAGATTATGGGGCTCCTGGGTGGCTCGGTCAGTTAAGCATCCCACTTTGACTCAGGTCATGATCTCACAGTTTATGGGTTCAAGCCCTGCATCAGGCTCTGTGCTGACAGCTCAGAGCCTGGAGCCTGCTTCGGATTCTGTGTCTCCATCTCTCTCTACCCTTCCCCTGCTTGCTCTCTCTCTCTCAAAAATAAACATTAAAAATTTTTTTTAAAGATTATGGGGCACCTGGGTGGCTTAGTCGGTTGAGCGCCCGACTTTCACTTAGGTCAGGATCTCGCGTTCGTGGGTTCGAGTCCCGCGTCGGGCTCTGTGCTGGCTGCCAGCTCGGAGCCTGGAGCCTGTTTCAGTCTGTGACTCCCTCTCTCTCTGACCCTCCCCTGCTCACGCTCGCTCGCTCTCTCTCTCTCCTAGAAATAAATAAAACACATTTAAAAAAATTAAAGATTATTAATCACTTATTTCTTAAGCTCTGTAAATGCTTCTTTATGTGAAGCTGAGTTTTGCCTTCCTGTAACTTTACTCTGCTCATTAGAATCACCTGGAACTAATCTACTCTCTTTTTCCCATACCGGATTCTCATCTATTTGAAGTCAGCTATCAAATCTTCCTGAAAGGATTTCTCTTCTTCAGGCTAAACATCCAAGGATCTTTCAAGCACATTTTACCTGTCATCATCAAAACCCTTATAAGCCTTGCCATGATCCTCTAAATGTAAGGTCAAACCAAAGTGCCATTTCACAGGGTCTGGCAAAGACAGAGTAGAACAGGGTCCTCAGCCCCCACATTGTGGGCACCTTATTTCTGATAATTCAGCCCTATCACACATTGGCCATATTTGGCTGTCTGATTAAATACGGGGGTTTTACTCCGTGTGCAATTAAAGGAAACTGCTAAATCTCTTGTACTACTGGAAAGTGGTATATTGATAGTTTATTCTTTTTTGTCATTGTTCTGTTTTGTCTCATTTTTTACTTTTTACCTAAAAAACAGTTCTAGACTTTTTAAATGTCCCTTTTAAAACTGTATTAGATTTCACCTATCATTCAAATATTTCACAGTTGTTTTTGTTTTCTTATTCTTTCACTCAACCTACTTCATGTGACTGGCGAATTTCTAAAAGATGCATTAAAGCAATGAAAACAAAATAAAACAAAATAATGTTAGATTAGTTGTGTTTGGTAAGTGGTTGGAAATTGAGTATTTCTGGTGCTGGTTTTTAAATATCAACTGTACTCATAAAATTAAAGATAAAAAAGAAAAGCAACCTAATTCTACTTTCGTGAGTCAAAGCTCCATTTACAAGATGCTCAAATTAAAAATTACAGAATTTACTGAAGCATTATCCCTGTCAGCCAGCATGGGGAATGAAGTCATTGGGAACAATGTAAGCATTGAAAGAGATGCAGCTTGACAAGGAGTATGACCCACGGTCTCATAGCTAACTGCTAAATGCTGAGGTAAGTTGTACACCAGCTGGGTCAACTATTTAAAAAGATCAAATGTGACCAATGTAAACACTCATGCGCGTTGTATTTGCCTCATCCCTGAGCTGAATTTTCCATTTTCAGAGCCAAGTGCATTTTATATTTTAAAAATAAATACAACACTATCACAAAATGGCCATTCATCTGTATTCTGATGATTTAGGACACCTTCTTTGATGTCCCAACTTCTACTGTGTCTACCAAATTCAGTGATTTCAACATATATCCAATGATATCATATATCTCTGATTTTAGGATTTGAACCAAACTCCATGTTCCACTAGAAAATCCAACTGTAGGGGTGCCTTGGTGGCTCAGTCTGTTAAGTGTCTGACTTCAGCTCAAGTCACAATCTTATAGTTAGTGAGCTTGAGCCCTGCTTCTGGTGAGCTCCTGCTCCACTTTTGGTGAGCCCCACTTCTCTCTCTCCTTCTGCCCCTGTGGGATTCTTCCTCTCTATCTCTATCTCTCTATCTCTTTGCCCTTTGCTCACTTTCACCCTCTTTCTCTCAGAAGAAGGAAAGAAAGAAAGAAAGAAAGAAAGAAAGAAAGAAAGAAAGAAAGAAAGAAAGAAAGAAAGGAAGGAAGGAAGGGAAAGAAAGAGAGAGAGAGAGAGAGAAAGAAAGAAAGAAAGAGAGAGAGAGAGAAAGAAAATCCAACTGTAAATCGGAGGGGAATTTATCAGTCTATGAATATAAGAAGAAACTGGAAGAATATTTCATAGTCAAATCTTTAAAATTCTATTTATATGAGAAGGGAACAGTATAGATTAATGGGAAAAGGGTAAGTTTGGAGTCAAATGGCACTGGCTTTGAATCCTGGAGATACCTTCTAATCACTAGCTTTGTGATTATAATTAAGTCACTCAACATTGAACTTCAGGGTCTCTATCTGTAAACTGAGGCCCATAATAAATAACTTACATGGCAGAGATCTAGCTATGTGCTTAAAGAAAGAGAAAAATAAATGATGAATTATTAACCTTGGTCATGCCTGGTACAGGGTAGGTACTCAACACAGAAGTAAAAAAGAGAATTCTAATTACTCCGGTAAAACAGTAGATTATCATTCTCATAAGTGGATATTGACATTTTTCTACATTTATGCTGTGATTTGATCCATGTATAAAACATGGTTATGAAATAAAGTACAAAAGATACATACACGTATATGTGTACCTGCCACATTTCTACAGTGTACTTAGATGTATGTACTTAGTGAGGCAAAACTGTATGTTGGCCTTTCCTGTGCTGTTTCTTTCCAGCATTTTAAAAAGACCTTCGAAGTGAATGCCCCTCAACTGATGAATAGAAATATGGCCTCTTCTACTTGTATGGGTCTTTGTATTCTCAGGACACTTCTGACCCTGACTCAGTACACTGTGTGTGTCTGACGGGGTTACTGATTCAGTTGGTCGGTTAAGTGATTCAGTGATACAGATACAATTGATAAAGGCAGACTTTGGATGGTCCTGTCTAACAGCCAAGTGGATCATGATCCTATCTCTAATTTAAAAAATAAAATGAACAAAGTTTCCAAAGTTTTAATCAACATTCAGAGTAAAGACTATGAGGATCTGGGGGATTTTTTCATTGTATCTTCATTGTCAAGAAGACAAGCCGAATCCTGAGTACGTGTACTACATAGAGAGAATTTTCTAAGGTTAAAAAACAAATGATGTTTAAAAAGTATTGAAAAATCTATTAGGGAATGGAATGATGTTTATCACCGTGGGCTCGTGGTTGACTGAGACAAAAACTGAAATAAGGGAAGTTTGACATTAGTGCTCTCCTCCATCTATTTTTGTTAACAACATCTTTTTACACTGTTGCTTTATCCTGGCCTGACATTCCCCCAAATAAAGGATAACTTTTGAATATAATTTATTTTCCAAATGTATTTGCTTTCAAAGCAGATATGCAAGGAGAGAAATGGCTTCACTCACATACTCTAAAGTCAAGTGCTTCAACCTGGATCTTCTAGAGAGCCAGAGCCTGAGAAACAGATTAAGGGATTATGACTTTATTTGGGAGGTACATGCTCTGGGGTCATGATAATGAAGAGAAAAAAAAAAAAGGAAATGAAGCAAAGAAGAAGGCAAAGCAACGAATGCAATGTGTGTCCCCATCACACCAACACAGCTCCCAAGTGCACCACAAAAGACACTGAAACTTGCTCAGACAACAGGTTCACTCATACGCAAGCCGTACAAAACATGTTTTAAAAATGCTTCTTGAAGTAGTTCATGGAAAACAGAATGAGGGAAAAATTTCACTTTCACCCCTCCTTTTCCTGGACAAAATTCCCAGTAATAGGTGCTACCTCCTTCTATCTCTGACCCTTTGCTGAATGAAAGGCCAGAACTCATGTCCTGGGACATGGTGTTACCTAAGTTCACAAAGAGGGGCAACCTAGGTGTGCATCTGATTCTTGTTTTTGGCTCAGGTCACAATCTCACGGTTCATGAGTTTGATCCCTGCAACGGGTTCTACACAAACAATTCAGAGCCTGCTTGGGGTTCTCTCCCTCTCTCTCTTTCCCTCTCTCTCTCCTTCTCTTTCTCAAAAATAAATAAATTAACATTAAAAAAAAACACAAATGCTTACTTAGAAGAAAAAAGAGGGGCAGCCTGGTATGGGTAGGGAGCTGAGCAGAGACAAAGGAAATAGTCGAAGACTCTTAAGAGAGTCATAATGCTTGAGTCCCAGTACAGTGAGGATTTGGGGCATCAGGGCATCTCATGGAAAAACACGTTCTAAGATAAGGAGGGATTTTTCTAAGATCTCTCAAATCACGTCACCTATAAAACTGCCTATTCTATAAAACTCAAAGACAGGTTTCTGGATTTTCAGGGCTAGGAAGAGAAGCCGAGATAGGACAGAAAAAAAACAAGGGAATCCTCGCAAATGCTTTATATTCATTCAAAATTAGGAAAGTAAAATATGAACTCCTTCCTCCTCCAGTGTAAAATTTTATCCCAAATGGTAGAAACAGTATCTTGGTATTTAAGAAAAGCTAAGGAATGATATATAACACTTTTTTCACAAAAGTACTCCACAATCTTGTATTTTTAAAGCCCAGAGAGGGAAATAATTTAACAACCTGTCATACATAAACTAACTCACAGATCTGAAAACTGTCAACACTACAATAATGCCTTTGCCAGTAAATCAACCTCTTTTTTTTCTCACCATGGCCGTTATTAAATCTGTGACAATGACTAAGTTGAATGGGAGCCCCATAATAACCTAGAGCTAGTTTCTCAGAAATCATCAGTTGTCAAAACTTGACTTTTTGATTCCCATTCCTTTATGATAAGACCATTCCAGACAGTCAGACATTATAATACTTTAAATGAAAAGCTCCAGGCTCACTGAATTTTCATAATAGTTCATAGAGAGGAGGGGAAAAGAACCAAGCAAAAGAACAATTTGTTATCAGGGAGGATTATCCGAGTGCAAAATGAGGAGAAAATGTGGAGTTGGCCTCTGGATTTAGTGATAACATAGTCTCTGACCCATGAGGAAACAGTCATCAAACTTTAATAATGGTAAAGAAAAGAACACAGAATTTTAGAGTAGATGCTTACTCAACCTGAAAAAGCCCCAGAATTTAGGGTCTTAAAAATGAGTTAGGGAAAGCCAGTCCAACTTAACATTAATCCATCATTTTCTTTATCAATAGAACTATTTGCAGATATCAAAAGTATAAAGAAAGAAAGAAATATTAGGCCATATATTTTCAGTGTCAGGCATATAAGAAAATAGATTCTATTGGAATTCCAAAAAAAGGCAATGTGTTAGGCTGGAGAAATTATAGGGAAAAGTTTCACAGAGATTGGGAACTAAACTGGATCAAAGGCAATGACATAGAAATGAGTGTTGTGTGTTTGGAGATAATGAGTAAAGCTGTCCAGCTGGAGTGAAGAATTCCACAAAGAGTATTAAGAACAAGGGCCTTCTTGATGTGCGTGGTGTGACTGTGAAATAATTCAATTGATTTCCTTGTGTGACCTATGAAAATAAGACACAGTAAGACATGGTCACACCGCATATTTCCAAACGAAGCTTTGCAGTGTCTGCTCACCACATCCTGAAGGACAGATTCCCAATAAAAGAATCCGACTAGTCTAGAAGACCCCTTAAGAAGTATTTAATAGTGGTGAATGCTGTCGGGTAGACACCAGTAAGAAAAAGAGATGTGTTTCCTTTGTTGTGCTTCTGCAAAGGCAAATGGGAAGCATAGCTTATTCTTGGGTGTAATTTCTTCTCGCATCTAAATCACACATTCGATCACTCTCTGTACCCTCCATTACAATCGTCATGTATCTAAAAGTGATTACAGAATTTCCTCATAAAAGTTTCCTATCCAAGGATGGCAAGATTAGAAATGTGTCTCCTTAAATAATCACATTTGAAACTTTTGCCAATATAATTTATCAATTACAGTTATGCCAGAGGGTTTTTTTTTTGCATTTATAATCAGATCCCCACTGATAAATCATTGTCCTAATAAATGGTAAGGACAGTATGGTAAAGTAGAAGGTCAAAACTGAGCCTGGGCATGGAATTGGTACTAAATCCCAAAACATCCTCTTATCACATCATGTGACAAGTACATGACACCCACATGACATCATTGGTGATGTTAACCTTGATATCTCCTTTCATGAGAAGACAAGGTCACTGAATAGAATTTAGGAAGGAAAAACTCAAACTACTTTTCAAAATTCTTCATCACGGGCTCACAAGGCTCCAAGTGTCCTGTCTCTTCTTCTCTTCCCAGAGAAGTCGCTGACAGTGTCTTAACTTAAAACCCTATCCTCCAAATTCCAAAGCGTTCCCAGTGCAGTAACATCATGCTGCTTTCACAGAGACACAAGACCTTGCTGGTCATTTGACACACTTCCTACCTATCTCAGTAATCACTTTTACACAGCTTCCATAAGTAGAAGGAGGCCATAAACATGTCCACGCATAGGAAGCCCCCCACATCCCAAGCAGCTGATTCTGTTTTTTTCAAAGCTCCACTTGAGAGAAAATTAAGGTGAGAGCTGTCTTCCTGGAATTTTAGTTCATCAATCCAAGATGTGCCCTCTGAACTGTACAGAGGACACCTTTGTTGAGGCAACTTTCTGATGGGATGAAATCGTCTCTCATAAACCAAAATTTTCTCTTTTCTACCCAATGCTTCAACTTCTATCCTCTCAGTCATGTGTGTTTTGGGGGAGGGGGTGTCTTCAGTGACCACCAATGTCTTGTCTCGGACTTTTTAAGAGCACCAGTGGTTTCCTCATAGCTCACCCACCAGTGGCCTCTTCCTGATCCTCAGCCTCCTCCACCTCCACAGTATTTGGTATGGTTGACCTTCCCAAATCTTCCATCTAAAATCCACCCCCATTCTCAGCTCCCTGACTTGTCCTTCCCTTTCCATTCAACTCTGCCAACCCTTTTCCTGGCTTCCACACCACAAAAATTGGTGCCACAAGCACTCTACTCTCAGCCTTTTATTTTTTTCCCCAAATGTTATTGCGGTAAAACACATATATCATAAAATTCTTTATCTTAGCCATCTGTAAGTGCTCAGCTCAGTGGTACGACACACATTCACACTGTTGTACAACCAGAACCACCAACCATCTTTAGAACTGTTTTTCATCTCGCAAACTGAAATGCTATGTCCACTAAGCAGGAACTCCTCATCCTCCCCCCCCCCCCCCCCCCAGCCCCTGGCAACCACCATTCTACTTTCTATCTCTATGATTTTGCCTTGGTATTCTTTTTCATAATGCCAGTCAGTGTCACAAAATACCCATGGACTCAGTATTTAAATAAATATTTGCTGAGAATTTATCATGTGCTAGACATGGTGGTAGATCCTGAAGTTATAATCAGTTCAATGACTACTTTATATTTTCAACCCTATTTTCTGACCCAGGTGATTGTCCAAACTCGATAGCCATTAGAAGCTCCTGTAAAGCCTTTTTTTTTTATATACTAAACTTTTTACTTTGAAATAATGTTGGACTTATAGACTAGTTGCAAATACAGAGCATCTCTGTACTCCCCTCACCCACTTTTCTTTCCTCTAATTGTCATCTTTTTACATTACTGTGGTACATTTATCAAAACTAAGAACCAATATTGGTACATTACTGTTGTCTAAACTCAAGACTTCATTCTAACTCCACCAATTTTCCATTAAGGTGCTTTCTCTTTGTCAAGATTCCTAGTCTCCTATGGTCTGTGACAGGTTCTCATTCTTTCTGTGCTTTGTTTTGTTTTGTTTTGTTTTATGATTTCATTGACAAATTTGATGAATACTGGTCAGGTATCTTGTAGAATGCTCTTCAATGTTGGTTTTGCCTGATATTTTTTATAATGATTGACCTGGAATTATGGATTTTGAGAACAAACACTAAAGGGGAGAAGTGTTCCCCTCATCACATTATATGAAGAACACATGATATATACATGACATCACTGGTGATATTAACCCTGACCACTTAGTTAAAGTAGTATTTGCCAGATTTTTATACTGTGAAGTTATCATTTTCTTTCTCCTGTTCATACTCTATTCTTTGGGAACAAGGGACTAAATCTAGCCTACACTCAAAAGGAGCAAGGAATTAATCTTCACCTGCTAATTGGGGGAGTATCTACATATATTATTTGCAATTATTCTATAAGAAATACTTGTTTGTTTGTTTGTTTGTTTGTTTATTGGAAAGTCTTGAAAAATTTAGATTCATAGGGACATCCCCGCGAGATTTTAGCAGGTCTAGGAAGAGGACTGATAATTTGTACTTTTTACATTTCTTGGGAGAACAATCAGATTTGGGATCCAGTGCTCTAACTGAAGTCAACTTCCATATTTCCAAATACTCCTAAGTAAGATATTTGAATGCCTCAAAAGCATTTCACATCCCCACCAAACCAACAACAACAACAGCTTTATTTTACATATGACACCATAAATTGTTTTATTCTTTTTCTCTCTCGGGTTAGCAGTCTTGGATACAGCTTTAATTCATTCCTCTTCCCCTTTCTTATGTACACATGACTTGTCATTATATCTCATAAATTCTTACTTAGAAGTATTTATTGAATTTATTATTTTCTCTCCATTGCCTGGTCCAGACTTCCTAGGCTACTTCCTAGCCTAGAACAGTAACTTGCCTCTTACTCGTCTTTCCTCATCTGATCCATTCAGCACATGAAAAACAATTTTAAAACCACTGCATTCCCTGTATTAATCCCCTATTGAAAATACCACAATAGCTACCCATTATCCATTATGATTACCCTCCCAAGAAGGAGGTCTTCTGACATAAGTTAGGGACTAAATGACATCTTTAATGTTAGAGAATGAAGCTGTCATAGAAAAGGGGGGTGGGGGAGTCAGTGAGAAGAATGAAGTTCATTAAGTTCACTCCTTTCTGTTTTTCTCTAAATGTTCTATGGTCAGGAATTAACTCTCTTGAATTGGTCCTCTTGGATTAGTCTCTTTCTCCAAATGCTTTTGCTTCTCTGAGACGGGCCTGGAGCTACCTCATGATTATGAGCCACCCCCAGCTTTGGAAAGCTTAGCAGTACATGGTTAGGAATGAGAAGCAAACTACTCAGGTCAGCCCCTCATCTGGACTTAAGCAAGGGTGAGGTCAGCTCTTCACCATGCTACAGGGCATGCAGTAAAATGGATTCTGGATATTTCCATAGTGTTCAAACAAGTTCCCCAGGTAGGAGACTGTATAACATTTTAAAGCCAAAGTCTTAACATATAACTAAATGCATGTATTTATCTAAATTACAAAATCTTCTGGCTCTAATTCCTAGAAAATCCTGCAAAAATGACACTGCTTCAGGGGTGCCTGGGTGGCTTAGTTAAGTGTCTGAGTTTGACTCAGGTCATGATACCACAGTTTGTGAGTTGGACCCCCACGTCGGGCTCTTGCTGACAGCTTAGAGGCTGAAGCCTGCTTCAGATTCTGTGTCTTTCTCTCTCTCTGCCCCTCCCTCACTCATGTTCTGTCTCTCTAGCTCTCAAAAAAGAAAAACAAAAATATTTTTTAAAAATGGCACTACTTCAAGAATTCAGGATCCTGACTAATATTCTCATTCTGGAAACCAGGTCCCTATCCAGTCAATATTTCCCTCAATAGCAAACAAATTTAATCCTTTGTTTTAGGCATTTGGGTCTGCTCACTCTCTACTGCACATACAAAGTAAAGGTAATTATTAATTTTCCCACTTTCTAATTTTTATTCCATTGTTTCCTCCACCGTCATCATGGAAAAACTACTCAAGTCCCAATTCCCATCATGATTTTTTCCCCAATCCCTCTGGCCCATAAAAGCTTCTTCTCTGAAGTCATATTTAGTTTGTACTATGTAATTTAAACTTTATCAGGTATTCATTTCTTTTTTATTTTTTTAATGTTTTTTTTTTTATTTATTTCTGAGAAAGAGAGAGAGAGACAGCATGAGTAGGGGAGGGTCGGAGAGAGAGGGAGATACAGAATATGAAATAGGCTCCAGGCTCCGAGCTGTCAGCACAGAGCCTGACGCGGGGCTTGAACTCACAAACAGTGAGATCATGACCTGAGCCGAAGTCGGACATTTAACTGGCTGAGCCACCCAGGTGCCTCTCAGGTATTCATTTATGATTAACATTTGTCCCATTATAATGCAAACTTTTTTTGGAAAGACAATGACATACCTAGACCATTTTCCATAATACTAAACACAGTATTCGACACATTTTATAATACTATTAGACACACTTTAGCAAAAAATTTTAGGTATGTCTTCCTTATGATTACATGTTTTAGAAACAAAGAGTACCTTCCAACAACCCACCCAACACTATGCCACGGGCAAGAGAGTCTTGCTTTTGGATAAGTTCATGTTTTTTTGGTGGTGGCAGTCAATACCAAAATTCCATGAGCAAATCTCATTCTATTAGGTCAGCCTACTCAGTAAAACCAGGCAGAGCTTTATCCAAGAGAAGAATTGCCTAAAATAAGGCTATGTTCACAAATTCAGAGACATTAAAGATGAAATATAAAGGGTTATTGGAAACCATGATGAGTTCTTCATTTTTGAATATGGAAGTGTGTTTGTGTGTGTGTGTGTGTGTGTGTGTGTGTGTGTGTGTGTGTGTATACACAAAGTTTACATTGCGATCTTCATGATTCATTATGAGAAGCTACTGGTCTAGGCGGACTCCTAGGTGGGCACTCAGATTCATTTATTGAGCAAATGTTTATTGGACACCTACTATGTACATGCACTCTCTGAGGCTCTGGGAATATAGATGTGAACAAATCATACAAAACTCTCTTCCATGATGGACCTTACATTCTGGATATATAAGCATGGGTATAAGCATGGATATAAGCATGGATATGATGGATGGAGTGGATTGCTGCTTTTTCCCTTTGCTTTTAGTGGTGAATATTACAATTTCCTCTGATCAAAGCACAAACACCAATACTTCAATTGGCTTGAAAAACACAATGATTCCATTTCTCCTTCTCAGTCAATACCTACGAAATAACTTATCTACACATTCACAAAGTTGAGAGAATATTAATAACATCCTGAACATTCAGTAGCCAATTGTTCTGCTAAAATCTTTTCTTGAATTCTCTCATTTTATCCCCAGAATAATCCTGCGTCCCTAGATGACAGGAATCATTATCATCACTGTCATTCTACAGAAGAGATAATGCAGCACAAGGAGACTCAATGACTTCCTCAATGTAAGAAGACAATACTATAGAGAGACAATATTTATGCATGACTGTTTACACTTTATAATCTGAAAAAAATTGTTTTGTTACAAGAACACTCTCTAAAATAATTTCTAGTTATTTTTCCATTTTTCTGATTTTCAGAAACAAATTTTGACGTTGTGCTGTCATTCATTTTGCCAAAATGAGTTTTATTTCTTTTTACTTAAGGTAATTAGTTCTATAATTCAAATAAGTGAGATAACCCCATTTTGATGAGATTACCTAAAATAATAAACTGATCTCTTAAATATTTCATTTCTCTTTGCTACTGCAGGATGACTTTTGTGTCTGGTTCAATCTTAAGATGTTGGGTTTTGGGGTCAATGCCAGGCAAGCGCTGTAAAGCTTTTCATGGCATAAAACTAGGATTAAATTTGGCAGATGAAGAAGAATCTGTAGAGACATTTTTAGAAAGCAGACATGCATTTTGCTTTTGCAGGATTATTTTTTTTACATTTGTTCCTTTCTAACAAAGCAGCCCAATAGAACTCTTTTGAGAATTTTTGTCTATTTCCAATTTCATAACTGGTGGGAGCAGGAATAAAGGCAAGAGAAAGTTGTCTTTATCAGTTGGTAGACCTGGGTTACATTAAAGAAGTACCCCAAGTCAAAATATCCACAATTTTAAAAATATACAGATTATAATTAATGATTTCTTCTGTGCTTTCCTATTATCCATTATCATAGCCCAGGTTTTTCCAGAATTTACTATGTTCTGGGTGAATTTTAAGTGCTTTATGCACTAATTTAATCCATATAATAGCCTTTGTTCTATTACTATGGGCTTTTCTTGATGAGGAAATTGAGGCCAAAAGGATATAAAAGATTTTCCTGGAGTGCCTGGGTGGCTCAGTCAGTTAAGCATCCCGCTTCAGCTCAGGTCATGATCTCACTGTTTGTGAGTTCGAGCCCTGCATCAGTCTCTGTGCTGACAGTTCAGAGCCTGGAGCCTGCTTCACATTCTGTGTCTCCTGTCTCTCTGCCCCTCCCCCACTCGTGTGTGTGTGTGTGTGTGTGTGTGTGTGTGTGTGTGTGTCTGTGTGTCTGTGTGTGCACGCACTCTCTCTCTCTCTAACATAAATAAAACATAAAAAAAATGTTTTTAATATTTTCCTAAGATTAAGGAATTGGTAAGTCACAGCACTAAGGGGTCACGTCCGGACATTGGCCCCCTCAGAGTCTACACTCCTGACCACAGCATCATACTGCCTCAGAAATGTTCTTTATAGTTATTCTCAGTAATAAGCCTGCGATCCAATTAAGAGCATCATCCCCACCAATGGTTCACCATCAACTAGGATGGCCTGGGCCTAAGATATAAGTAGCCAGGTTTCCTGGCTGGGATAAAGAGCCAGGACTTCAAGGAGCTGAGGTGTAACCAGAGCAGGGGATGCCACAAATACATGGGCAGGCAGCAGGGAAAGCGAAGATGGTAGAAAACAACTAAGATGAAGTTCAATGCTTTTTCAACAAGTCCAAAAAGCTGGGTTCCTCTGCAATGCATTGATATATCATTGTCCCATCTCCTCCGTATTTACCTCATTCAGCAACAAGTATTTACCTACTAGGCTCCAGGCACTATTACTTCATCTTCCATAGGTCATGTTCATAAAGCCAGAAACTTAGACCAGTTACTTAATGCCTTTGTGCTTCATATCTTCCTATAGATGTGTAGTGTGTAGTTTGTGTGTTAGATGGATAGTGTCATACAGATGAAATGAGTTATTAGGTTCTGGACTGGTGCCTAACATGCATATCACATAACTGCTCTCTTATTAGTTTTGATGTGAAGATCAAATGAGATGATGACATGAGAATGATTCTTCAATTGTAAAGGTCCCCAAAATGTAAAGGGTGATGTTGAGACTCCATCGCAAAGGTCAAGCAGGTATATGCTTGGTCATCAGCAACATCTTGTGTCAGGCACCCTGGGAGACGGGACCAGTCAAGTGTCAGAAACACAGAATGACATTTCAGGGGGAAAGTAGCCATGAAAACGTCAAATCTGTATCCCCTAAAAATGCCTCATTCAGCTCTGATGACAAGTTCATGGCCTTCCCAGTAGGCTTCCAGGAGTGGGGACAGAATCAGGCTCTCCTCTCTTGTTCTGGAAAGGCCTGGACCAAGTGATTCCCCTCAAGGCAGGGGGACATGGGTCTGTCATTCTAGACAAGTGATGGCTATGAAATATTTATATATAAAGTTAGATTATAAGGATTCCTCCACACTAACAAGTCAGACTGCTGTCAGTCTCCACAGCAAATCTATCTCAACTCCTATAGTTTCCACCAAACATTTTCATTCTATTTAATACTAAACAGAAACCATGAATATAGCAAAGTGGCTACTCCCAGTTAATGAAACGTATGTGTGTTAGGAAAAGTCATAATCAGATGAGAGAGCAAATTACCTCACCCCTCACAGAATTCAAAGGGTTATTTTTAAGTGACCCATTGGACAATGTCCTGAATCCAATGCCCTTCTGCCCCCCCTTAAACACATTATTTATTTGAGAGAGAGAGTAGAGGATATCAGCAGAAAAAGAGAATCTTAAGCAACCTCTATGCTCAGCACGGAGCCAGACACAGAGCTCAGTCCCACATCCTTAGGGTCATGACTTGTGCAGAAATCAGGAGTCTGATGCTTAACCAACTGAGCCCCCAGGCAGCCCTTAACACTTATTTTAAGGTTTATTTATTTTTGAGAGACAGAGGGAGAGGCAGACAGAGGATCCAAAGCAGGCTCCGTGCAGGCTCCATACTGTCAGCCCAGAGCCTGACTTGGGGTTTGAACTCACAAACTGTGAGATTGTGATCTGAACCGAAGTCAGACTCTTAACCTGCTGAGCACCCCCAGGAGCTCCTAAACACTCATTTTTAAAACTCCTGCTTTGAGGAGATCTGCCCTGGAAGCACACATGTGAGATACCTGTAGCAGTTCTGAACCCTCAGCACAGCACATAAGAAACAGAAGTAAACTTACTACTTGCAGAACAATAGTCCTTTTGCAAAAGGGTCTCTAGCAGTATTGGAAGCAAGTCCCGAGTAAAAAGAGATGAAGAAACAAGTCTTTCTACGTCCCTGGATTGTGCACATATTTTGCCAACAAAAACTAGAACTGTTTACTTTACCGAATCTGCTGTGTTTTCAATGACAGTTCATTGTCACCAACAGACACTTCCATTCATCCATCCAATTAACTAATTTGTTTTAAGCTCCTACTATGTGCCAGGCACTCTTGATGCACCTTCCCCCAAAAGTGAATAAGGCAACATGAATAAGTAAATCCATAATTTTGGAAAGAGGGAAATGTCATATTAATAACTCATCCTGTTATGCTACCAACTCAGGCACATTTAATTAAAAAGGCCGAACACAAACACTGTTATACTTTTCATCACTGTTTTGGAATCAGTGCCTCACCTCTACAGGGCAGGCAAATAGCATGCTACATATTCTCAAAAACTGTAAGGAATGAGTAAAAGTACTTCGTGGCTATTTGAGTTGACCTTGTTGATAATCAAAGGAGGCTATTGCCTAACTGATCTGAATAAGAGGAAATCCCCCTTCTCTCTCTGCAACCATCTAAAAAGCCCTCTGATTTTTTTTTAAATTTTAGCAATTACAGAGTCATTTGAGCTACTAAGATTCCTTCTTTACAATAGTAATGTGCCTGGGCAAGCTAGCTGTTAGTAGCATTACAGAGCATACCCATTTAGATTGCTTTCCTCATAAATATTACTTGAGAGCCCTTCTGACCCTGACACACTAGTCTATGGATTCTTTGTGGACCCAGGCATCTGTCATAGCATTTCTGGAAGCATATAGGATCATGGCTTAAGCCCAACGGCATGCAGCCTGTATTCTGGCTTGTGTGGACCCCCCTGGGAAGATGCTAAGTCTTAACGGAGAAGTTTACAAGCAAGGTGCATGGTTCAGAGGGCTGATGCACGGTACAGCTTGGTGTCGGTGCCTCTGACTGTCCGTCTGACTGTCCTTTTAGTGATACTTGTCTCCATGTCCTGGCATGAGCGGACTATGGTGAAAGAGTGCGAGGAAAATGAGATGAGGTCCTCGCACTGGGTTCTCTGAGGACTTGAGGGACACGGGGCTCCTGCGGTGAGTGGTGTCAGCAGGGACTCTGAGACAGACATAGGAACTCTCTGTCCTCAGGCCCTTTGACTGCAGCAGCAGCAGGGACACCTCCTGCGGGCATAACAAAGCAGGCCTGCAGCGGTGGGATCTTCCAGAACCATTTGGGAATTTCCACACAACAACCAAGAATGGAGCAATGGCAAAAATCAATTCGCAACAGCTGTTTATGTGCAAAACCTGCGATTTTGAAGAGGAAAAAAACACTCCTAATGTTTTTTCTGAGCCACAAGTACAACTTAAGAGGAAAAGCCCCAAATCTTACAGCCTCTGAGGCATCGGTGACTTCATTTACTTCATGAGAATTTTGCTTGCTGTCACCTACCTGCTTTATAACTTGGAAGCTAGATAAATGGCATCGATGCTCATATTCTCAAGCAGAACTTAAACCAACTTACAAATACTAATGTGTTTGATTTTAATGAGGGGGACCTAATTTTAATTTTAAAACTCAATTTTTAAAAGGCACTTTTTTTCTTTTCACTGGTTACGATTTCAGTTTCAGTTATTTTTTTAAGTTTATTTATCTATCTATTTATTTATTTGGGGGTATGGGCAGAGAGAGGGGGATTGGGAGAATCCCAAGCAGGCTCCATGCTGATAACGTGGAGCCAAGAGCCACACACAGGGCTCAATCCCACAGAACCATGAGATCATGACCTGAGCCGAAATCAAGAGTGGAACGCTAAACCAACTGAGTCACCCAGGCACCCCTCAGTTTTAGTCTCATACAGCAATTGGATGAGAGGAAAAAATTAAAAAACAGAATTTAAAAAAGGATAGTTCGATTTCTTTGAGATTAAAAAAAATATGGTAAGCAAAGTTATTACCTCTATACCAGAGAAATTTCTTTCTCAAAGATATATGCGTCCATGATTCACTGTTATTATAAAGTTGGTGTGAAATAAAGATCCCATTACAAAGTAAATGGAAGTTAAATGGGGTTGTACAGAGATTTCTCTTAAACTTCCCAGTGGAAATGATGAGTACAACATCATTTCCTAAGGATGGTAGGCTCATCTAAAGCAACCCCTTCATTTCACAAATGAGAAAAAGAATGTCCAGAAAGCTGTCATTTATAGACATCACAGAGTCACAGGATGACCCAGCAGGAACCAGGTCTCTGTCTGCTTCATGTCAGCTCTCAAGGCACTGTCCACTGTCACACACACATACATACACACACACAGTTCTCAAGGCACTGTCCACTGTCACACACACACACACACAAGTGCATCACACAGTGCATTGCTCACATTTTCTCCAAAAGTAAATAACACTGAGCATGTGATTTAAATTAAGAAAGAGACAGAAAAGTTAAGCATGTGTGACAGAACTAGAAGCATGTTATGGGAACACTGAAGCCAACAAATTACATCCTTCAGAATTGTGCAAGCAGTGGAGCTTAGGGCGTCTGGAGCCTGAATTCAGTTCCCTAAGCCCAACATTCACAGGGCAATTGGAAGTCAGGTTATCTTGAGGGTACAACAGCACCGGGTTAGAGTTTTGTTTTGTTTTCTTTCTTTTTTTTTTTCATTTCTACCTCGCAACAAGTTTTGAGGAAACAATAAAGCACGATGTGATAGTCAGGGGGGAAGCGTGTCTATTAGCCTGGAATAACCACTTCTGCCTTAACGTTTCTGCTGGCACAGTGCCCTCACCTAGGCCTTCATTCGCTCCCACCTGGATTTTACCTGTCAGACAACCAGGTCCTCTGGCCCACAGCTCCCCCACCTCGCCTCACACCCCACCCTCTATCACTGGCCTCTCTTCCCTATTTCAAATGTTACCCATGCATTAAGGTCCCCACTGGTACCCTTTACCAGAGCTCCCCCCCACCCCCTCCATCCCTCCCTGGCGAGCCAGCCCATCTCTGCTTTTATGAAGTTTTCCCTTAGTGTTTCCTACTGGTTGGTCTTGCATTTCCAAATTCAGCATAACATCTTTAAGGCAGGACTCACGTCTTAGGAATCTCTTGAGCCCTCTTCCCACCCCATCCCCATATATACTCTAACGTCTTGCTGACTGTAACAGATTCTCAGTCAGTACTTTGTTGGTGGGTGCAGACAAGGCAGAGGAAGAGAGGAAGGAAACGCCCGCTTCATCTGAGGGATGCTGTCCAAAGCATCAGCACTGCTTCGGGGCCTCTCTCTGCCCTTCTTCAGGCTCCACATGATGCCCCCGCTACATTGTTACCAACTTCTTCCCCTGCTGGGTTTCTTAAGCCAGTCCCTTCTCTCTAATCATGGCCCTAAGTCAGATCCTCTTCCAACCAAGGTCGTGACACCTTTGTTGGTAGCCACCTCTCTTACTCCAAGGACCATCGCCAAATGAAACTGTCCATTTAGATTCCACCTCTTCCCTTCCGTGTGAGAAATCCAGCCCTTCCCAGGCTTGAAGGAACGGCTGAGATCATGTAGACACTTCAGCTGTGGAGACGCCCCCGCTCCCGCATTAACGCCCCAAGCCCAGGTGTCCTTACCCCTCAGCCCAGCTCAGGCTACAAAATATTGCTGCTCCCTTCCCTGTGCCTCCCCCCAAACACCATGATGCGGGGGGATGTCTTGATATGGGAGGATTTTCCCACCTAAATGCCTTCTTGGTCCCTTCCCACATCCGGCTGCATGAACTTTCCCTGGCACCCTGTTCCAGCACTGTCTCCCAGGGAAGTGAAGAGAGCCTCCTGGGGACCCAGCATCCTGTTCCTTCCCCCCACCCCCACTACCCTCCCCCACCAGTGACCCCACCCAGTGCTCCTGAACCTAACAGCCCAAGTCTAACTTTTCTCAATGAACTTTTCCTTCCCCTCTTTCTTCTTAAAATAGTAAATAATATATTCCAAGTAAAACATCTCTGCCTTTCTTAGTGTCCTCGGTAAAATATGCCGTTTCCCTATCAGCAGCTGGAGACTGAGGTCTCAGAAGTTGTCTCCTTTTCTCCCCTCCCAACTGCCCTGACCAGAACTGGGTGTGAGAATCCATTCCAGGCTCTCCAGGAGTCACCCTCGAAGTCTCTAACTCTCGCACACGCCCAGGGCACAAACACACCTGCCAAGCTGCCCTCCACCTTGCTTGCTCCTCTGGGCCGCATCTTAAGCCAGGGAGTTCCCTCCCCTCCGCTCCCCTCCAAAGGTTCTCCTCCGGCCGGTCTTTCCTGCTCCTACTTTGCTGGACTTCCCTCCCACACGCCTCACTCCCTCACTCGAGAGAGGGCACAGGGCACGGCGCCCCAGGGCCCCGACGGCACCTGCGACCACGTCCGCGGCCCCAGCAGCGGGGCCCACCGGGTCCTTCCACCCTCGGGAAACCCACGACAGGTGCAGCCGTAGGAGCCAAGTGCCCCGGCCTTAACCAGCGTCAGCCCGAGGGTCTCGCGGCTCCCTGACCGGCCCCTAGGCTGCAGCCGCCACGCGCCCTGGGACCCAGACGCCCGCGCGGATCCCGGCTCTCTCTCCCTGCCTCTCCACCCCACACTCGCCCTGGGGCTCCAGTGCCCGGCATGCCACTTACCCAGGGCGAGGGCCAGGAGCAGTGGCAGGGAGCTGGCGCCGCTGCCCGGGGCGGCCCGGTCCATCCACCCCAAGCTGCAGGGGCCGGGCAGCCCCTGGCCGAGTCTCCCGCCTCCTCCCGCGCCCCTTCCCGGGCCGCAGGCGCCCGAGGGCGGGCCTGGAAACTACTGTCGGGCCAGCAGGAAACGAAACTACTCCTCAGGCTGGCACTCCGGCCGCAGGGCGGGCAAACACCCGGGGCTGGCGGCCCGACCGGCTCCGGGAGTGGGGCTGGGAGGAGGGAGCCTCCTATTTATCCTCGCTCTTTCTGCACACACCCCACCGGCGAGGCGCGGGACCCGGCGGCGGTAGCCTCCACTTTGTTCCCACCCAAATTACCCCACACCCACACCCACGCTCAAGGACACATTCGGGCTGCCCTGGGGCCAGCTCACCCACTCCCCCTGCTGGGATGCACCTGGCTCTCCGTTTCCCTCCCCCTTGGGGCGTAAGCCAGGTAGGTGGGGAGCAGAGAGAATGCACTCCGAGAGGTGGCCAACGTGCCGGGCCGGTAGGCGGCCCTGAGAGAAGCGAGCTCTAAACTCCCAGAACGCCCCTGGGGAGCATCGGAGCCCCATGCACGCCCTGAATTCTAGCCTCCCTTGCTGCAACCAATGGCTGGGGTCTCGGAGGGACCCAAGCCAACAGTCACCGAGGGTAAACGCAGGCATTTGACAGTTTACAAGCCTTTCTCTCACGTGGCTACTTTGTTGCCTTTCTGGAAGTTTGGCTCACCAAGAGCTACTTTAGAAATTTCATTCTGATTTCTTCTGTATCCATGTACCCCTTTATTCGCTGTATTCTTTTCATTTACTGTATTGGGTCTATTTAAAAAATGTTTTTGGCCTGTGCTCCTCCAGCACTCTCTCCTTCATCACACCTCCTCTTTATGGAGAGGTGGAATCCGATGGTTCTGCACCAATCATTTTCTGGAACACAAAGGCACCCTTAGAGCAACATCCAGAGTTACCTTATGTGATTCATATATTTGCCTCCAAAATAACTAAAGGGTACAGCTGTTTTCATACTGATCTATATTCCTCTTCCAAGATCACTATGTAATCACTCCCCTCTTTCTCTAGTATCCAAAAGTCCAATAAACATTCATTAGCATATGAAATGTGCTTCCGAGGGCCGTCCCTCCCTCGGCATTGTTTAAGTTAAACAAATTATAATGCACTTTTCTTCCACAGGTGACATTTCATCTCAAAACCAGTTCAATTATTTTAGCGCCCCACGCAACTGATATACCCAGAGGAATAAAAATCAGCTGTTAATTTTCAGAATGATCAGAATTTTAGAATCCCATGCTAGCTCCCACATGAAAGCTCATAACACATTGATAGGACAGGTGTGAGGTTAGAGAAATCCAAGGCTGTGAGAAAGAGAGTTACTGAATCCCCAATAAAAAGGGCAGGTGCACAGGAGGAGAGGGATTCCCTCCTTTTCTTTTCTGTCTCCCCTTCCTCCAGGGCCTTATGTTAAAGTATCTTTCACAGTACATGGTACCCTATGGAGAAGCTATCCTGAGATCCCCACAGAGCATCACCATTTTATTTTCCTTTTCCATAGATACTAATAAAAAATAAAGCACACCTAAGCAAAAAAAAGAAAAAAAGAAAAAGGCTATATGCTGAGTATTGTAAAGTGCCTGGCCTTGGTGTAAGTATTATTCCTCACTCATACCACTCAAATGGTAAATTAACTTTTTCAGACCACTAGAGTATGAAAGAGTAAAATTTAATATACGGATACAATTAAAAGCTGTCCCTAAGGGCTTTATTTAATGCCAGAAATAAAATAAGGGCTCTGGAGAATATGCCTTCTAAATTTCCTGGCACTGGAGGTCGAATCTCTTCAATGCCAAGCCACTTTCTTTTTCCTTCCTTCCTTCTTTCAAACCTTCCCTCATCTTCTTACCTTTCTTCTTCCTCCTTCCTTTCCTTCCCCCACTCTCTCTCAATTCATTCACTCAGTGGTGGAAGGTCAATCTGTGATCCAGCCACAAACTTTGAAAGAGTAGAAGGTAAGAACTGACCTGTCTGTGGCCTCATTCGGGTAGCTGAGGCATGCCTCAATGCTTCAGATTGTAAACTGAGCTTAAGACTGTAAGCCAGGAAAACAATGAATCAAAACTCCACCAGAGTCACAAGGTAGGACTTGTATCCCCACTGTCCCCAGCCACGTGACTGCTTCGTGGTGTCTTTCCTGTGCCGGCTTTGGGCAGGCAAAACCAGCCCTCTCAAGTGTGGTATGAGGCGTGAGTGGATTCCTTCGGTGGGCCTTGACACACGCATCTTCTCCCACACAGATCAGCCTCCGGTTGGTGCACTCCTCCCTGCCTCTGCACGGGATGATGAAAGCTTGTGGTTATTTGTGGGCATGACACGTAAACCACAGGTGGTGGCAGAAAGGAAAATTTGGGAATGTATTCATTCTAGGTCAGCCTGTATTCTCCTGATTATCGCTTTAAGGCATTCAGTAGTATAGGAGTTTAAATAAATACTTATTTAATTCAGTAAGAGTGGGTGAATGAAGAGAAATATGAATGGTGAAAAACTTTTTAAAAGACAATATTTTGTGGCAATGATAAGCATTTTGCATTGTAGTTTTTAAAAATTAGTAGTATGATATATGTAGAGAGCTTTTAAATATTCCATGTGAAATCACTGAACTAGTCTCTAAGGAAAACCAATGAAAGATAACTGCCCAAAAGTTGTATTCTAGTGATTTTGTTTTACAATCTAGTTTTTCTGGGAGGAGGGGTTTTTGGTGTTTTTTTATCTATTTTATTGTATCTTCCTGTTCAGTCCTTCAAAGATCTTTTTTTTTTTTTTAGTTTTTAAAATTTTTATTTTAACACCAGTATCGGTATTAATACACAGTGTCATATTAGTTTTCAGGTGTACAGTACAGTGATTCGATGTTTCCATTCATTCCTCAGTGTTCATCATGATAAGGGTACCCTCAAACCCCTATTACCTCTTTCATCCAGCCCCCACCCACCTTTCCTAGGGATCCTCTATTTTTTTTAATGTGTACGCCTCAATCTGTTTGACTTGCCATATTTTTTAAACAGCAGCTTAAACAAGTTTAATAAATCTAAGATATAATGTTCTCTCTGATATTCTATCTATTAGTTTCAGCCCATCATTATGATCTTTACCCATATTCATACATACACCAAAAAGATAAATGCTGATTTTTTTTTTAATCTGGGCTTTTGTGCTGACCCTAGTGTAGACAAAGGAAGCAAGGACCTAAGTGGTATAACTTTAATGCTATATATAATATGGCAGGGCCCTAGACATCCCAACCACTTTCCATGGTGGCTTCATCCACTCCTACATGGTCCCAGACACTCTGACTAGGACAACAGAGTTGGAATGTGATGTATAGTCAGCTTTGGAGTATGTTTGGTCGGTGCAAACTGGAGCTGTGTCATGGGATGCCTGCGTCACAAATTACTCACCTTTCCGAGCCCAGTGTCCTCATCTATAAAATGTGATGGTAGCGGTTTGCAATTTTTATGATTCACAATGATATATATCTCAAAGGCAAAAATCTTACATATTAGAAATTATCCAGTGCATCATGGTATCATGTTACTATTAGAGTCTGTTTGGAGGTACAGAGAAAGTAGGAACTGTCCTCTTTCACTAGCCTTCTCCTAATAGTTGTGGTGGAGGGAAGGAGACAGTACCCAGCAAAACCCTGATGGGAAAGTAATGCTGAGCCTAAAATTCCAGGGATTTGGGCACTAATTCTGCCTCTTCATATGCCCTAGACTCTTCTGACCTTCTTCTCCCTCCATTTCATTCCTCCTCTTTAGAGACCAAGATGACAAAGAACCTAAGGTGCAATAATTTATTAAATAGTAAACTGAAAGTACTATGTTTTGAAAGTCTAAATAAATGAGCTATGTAGTTTTCCAAAGTCCAAAGAAATAAATTTTTAATCTTGTAAGTCAAAGAAATTAATGTTCAATGAGTTTGTCATAAGTAGGTAGAAGATAAATCCCCCATGCTTTAGAATCTCATTCCCTCCCCTTCCTCCAACATCTTAGGAAAGAAAAAAGAGAGTAAGAGGTAAGAAGCAGAAAGACAGGGAAAGAGAGGAGACTTAAGCTTGAAATAATTCTTTAAAAGATCTTTCATAGAACCAGAATGGTATTTTCAAGGAGTGGATTAGTAGGGAAGGGACATCCATCTTTGTTGCACCTTGAACATTTCTCATCCTCCCTGCATGTTAAGGTAGAAACGTTAGTATATTTGTTATTAACCTCAATATAATTTAGTGGCTCTTATGATTCCCAGAAACAATTTAGTTATGTCCTAACCTCAAAATCCCTGGAGTTTGTTTTCCAGAGAAAACCATGTGTGTTCTTTTAATGATAGCTTTAAATTGTTTTTGTATTTTTCATAGCATAATTTTTTTTTCTTTAAAAAAAATTTTTTTTAATGTTTATTCATTGTTGAGAGATAGAGAGAAGACGGAGCACTAGCAGGGGAGGGGCAAAGAGAGAGGAAGACAGAGAATCCAAAGCAGGTTCCAGGCCCTAAGCTGTCAGCACAGGGCCAGATGTGGGACTCAAACTCACAAAAAGTGAGATCATGACCTGAGCCAAAGCAGGATGCTACTTTGATGCCCACTGAGCCACCCAGGTACCCCAGCATAATTTTTTTCTGAAATGTTTCTTTAGCCCTGTAACATATACCTGCTCTGTGTTTGTTGATACAGTATTTTTTAAAATGCTATAACTAAAGTAAATTGTTCTCAAATGACTTCCCAGAGAATATGATATCATGCCTGCAGAATATTTTGCTATTTTTGTCTTCTCTTTTCGTGATCTATTGAAAGTTTTCATTGCCTCTCCTAATAATTACAAGAGGTCTTTGATAATTTTGTCTTCAACATTAATACCTAATGGTGGTCCACACAAATAGCTATTTTTGAGATTCAAAGAATCGTAATCCACAAATTCAAAGAAAATGAAGCAAGCATCTCTCTTTAAATTTGTTGTGTTTAGATTTTGTTCCCTAGGAAAAGAGAAGAATGGATTTTGGAGGACATATAGCCTCAGCCACAGCTAGCAAATGAAATGAAATGGAATACATGTGTGAATGCATTGATTTACATTATCTACTACCAGAGAAATGAGATTCCTGCTAACCTTGGCTCTTGGCTGAAATTTTAATCAGATAATGTGTATAAAAATGACAACTGGTTATATACAAGTGTGAAATATTATGGTGATTTCTCATTTTAGCTTCATGTACTGTAAAAAAAATATAGTGAAAGTGTTTTGAAAATGCAAATATTTATCCTTACCAATCATAACGAATTTAGAATGTATTCATCCTAAGCTGCATAGTTTTTGATACTTTAATATCTTTGACATCAGGATGTATTCCTGCGGCTGTCAGACAGCAGTTACAACGAAGTGGCCATAGCTTGTGAGTAGTCTCAAAGGCTTAGAAGAAAATTCTGTAGACCAAAAGGGAATGCCCTTTTAAGTAAGGCTACGTCATCAACATTTTTAAAGGCGTAAAGGAAAATATTGTGTGAAAGGACAAAAATACCAAAGATTCAAAGTTGAAAGTGGTTAGGAAAAGAAGGACTTGGAATTGAAAAAGTCTTAGAAATATATTAACCAATTTATTTCACTTATTATGTGTTCCTTTTTAGGCACATATAATACTGATATATATGTATTAATACTGATGTGTGTGTATAACATATATACTTAGAATTTATGTCGAAATAAGTCAAAAATGTCTCTTTCAACTAGGGTAAAGTTAAAATTCTAAGTAATAAGAAAGTATGTGGGACGTCTGGGTGGCTCAGGTCACGACTCACGGTTTGTGAGTTGTGAATTTGACCCTGAGCCCCGCATCTGGCTCTGTGCTGCTTCAGATCCTCTGTCTCCCTCTCTCTCTGCCCCTGTCCCACTTGCTCTCTCTCTCTCTCTCAAAAATAAACATTATATAAAAAAATACAGCATTGGTCATAGTTTAATTTTTTTAATTAAGAAAATATTAATTGTTATAAAATAATTGTGTATCTTATCAATGGCATTTTATATTATATAAAATATGACATTTGAGACACAAAATTATAAAGTCCCCAGTATCTCCTAGTCTGGGGCAGCACAGTTTCAGCAGACAGGCTGGTGACTCAGCTGTGTGATTTCAGGGGCCTCCAACATAAACACTCAACTGCCCTTCTACAGTTTGCTAAAACTCCCATCCACTAAAATTATTTTCTCCAGTGAATAAAGTTGCTAGGGGGGGCTTATAAAAACTTCAGAGTTGTTACCTGAGAGAGTTAACACGTTGAGACATTAATACCATCTGCCATCATCGTAGTCTCAATGAACAAATTTAGTGGAAGGTGAGATGTGACATGTAATTTCTGACTGCTACATAAAGCATCACGAAAGACTGCTGTTTGGGAGGTAAGCCTCAAAATTAAGTCAGCTTGATGTGGCTAAGGAATAAAAGAAGGGAGAAAAGACCCCAGAGAAAGCTCAGGGGAGGGAGATTCCAGACAATCTTTACTTCCCCTCCATTTTGTTTATGGTCCACTTTGGCCAGCAGGGAGAACTTTCTTCCAGTCCTTCGCTAGCTGCAAAACCTATAGGATTTCACTAGACATGCAAACCTGGGTGACTCCCTGCTCTACCTGGGATACAATTGGACCTGAGGAGAGCAGGCTTTTCTCCTGTGCCTCAAATCACAGAGGTAAAATCTGATTAAGATGAGCACCGTAGTGGTGCAAATATCTGCTACTAATTTTGCAAAACCTCCTCAATGGAGATAATACACAAAGAATCTATTGCTCTGTTTTCTCATTTAATTTTCACCATAACCCTGTGAGGTGTTACATCCCCCACTGTAAAGATGAAAAACCAAGGCCAAAGTAAATTAAATGATTTGCTTAAGGATGCATAGATGGGATGTGATATAACTAGGCCTTGCTCTCAGAGCCTACGGTTTAGAGCTCCAGACTTTTCTAGCATAAGATCAGGCCTCTCTTTTGGTTTTCAAGCTGTGAAGGTAAAATAAAATCATAGGGGAAATAATACAGGTAATTACATACATGCGTTCTGGGGATGGTGCCGTATATCCTGAAGATGGAATCTTCCAGGCCCTTGACAAACTTCCCTTCTTCACGGGAGCCTGAATGTGGGAGGCGTGCCTTGGCGGTGTGGCTTTCTACCACTGCAACCACAATAGAAGAGTATTTAACCTTCTTAGGAAACTTGGACCAACTTTATAGACTGTAGCAAAAACATAGGACTTTGCAAAGCTGTATAGATCTGGGGTTGAGATGTTCTAAATCCAGACAGCTAAAATTCAGGGGACCTTCCAGGGATAATCTCAATGACTCATTTTTCCACCATTAAGATGCAAAATTTCTGAAAAACCTGTAAGAAAAATCTAGAAAGTTGACTATGTCCTCCAGCTTCCTAATTTATTCTCAAAAAAAGGAAATGTACTATAAAAATTTAAATGTGGAAACAAAGGAAAGAATATTAAGTGTGAATAAACCCCTAGTCAAGTGAATTGTTATCATAATTGGTTCCTCATTTGATTACTCTAATTAGTCATTTTTCCTGGAGAATTTACAAGGAACCAAACATAGCAAAACTTAAAGATGACATACCCATTTCTTCAGTGCCTTTTCTCTGGGTCACATCCTGATCCTGTCCTTTAAATTTTATAAGACAGTTTTCAAGAGAAGGTAAGAAGACCAAGTCCAGGGTCAAGAGAGCCATTTCTCCTAGATATAGGTCAAAGCTGGTCTGGCCTGTCGACCTCCTTTACCCTGTACCATAACCTGGTCCTGCAATACCTCAATGTCTTCTCCTAACTAGTATATAGGAAACAGCACCAGTGATCCCTTGCTTTTCCATCTAAACACTTCACCTCTTAGCACAGTGGCTCACTTGTCAACGTCTGGGGACTCCCTTGGGATGAAGTACAGAGGGGTGTATATAGAGCACCCCCTAGAGATTGATGTAAGTGGCCAACACTTAATCCATAACAGTTATAATAAACTCCATGAGAAAAATAATTTGGGAAAGGTTTTAGACAACACTATCTTATAGGTGCTAATGTTCTAAGTACAAAAAGTAAGTTACAAACTTAAAGTGAGGAATACTGCAGTCTTGGCATTTAAATCTTAAAGAAGGATACAATTTTAGCTCAAATCTTTGCACTGTCCCCTATCAGCTATGTGGTTTTGGGCTAGTAACTTAACTTTTCCACACCCAAAGTTTTGCATCTCTAGATTGAAAATTAGAGCAGGTTTCATAGGGGAGATTTCATATAAGGCATGCAGCATGGTGGCTGGTGCATGGTAAGTACTCAGTATTCACTATGATGATGGGGCTCAAGATTGCTTCCAGGTTATCTCAAGATTTGGTGCAATTATAGCATTCATGGGTATGAAGGAAGGGGGATCTCAGGTCCCAAAAATAGAGCTTCTCAAGCAGTGTGGAAAATATTAATGGTAAGAAAAGGGAGAGATAGAGGCAAGGAAGTAACATTACTGTGAGATTATCTCGCAAACTACTGGCCAGATAGAGAATATTTTCCTAACCTATACAACGGCAAAATTGTTCAAAGGAATTTTTTTTCTCTGTTCTCATCCCTATATCCCAGTTCATCAAATGGATCATGAATGCTTACCTTGTACCAGTCATTATGTTAGGAAGCCCTGGGATTACCCAAATAAACACATCAGACATGAGAGTGGTCGGCCTGTAGCATCTTTCATCCCACTGTGGGCAAGAGGAATATTCCTATCCACCCTAGTTACTCCATAGGTCCCCTTTACAGGTAGGGGAGAAATTGTTATTTTCAGTGAAGGGGGCATAAGTGCCACATTCCTCTGCTAGAATAACAGTAACAATGAATGCTTAGTTATGCTTATTGTATACCAGCCACCATTCTAAGTATTTTATGTACACTAACTTTTTTAATGCTCGCTGAGTATATCTTGAATTATCAATTATTGTCATCCTCCTTTCTGATAAGGAAATGAAGAAACTTAAAAAAGTTGTCCAAAATCACATAGCTGATTTGCAGCAAAGCTATGCTGTCATATATTCAAATTCTGAATCCTGAGCACTCTCCTCAACTCCAATGACCCGGAATAGTAAATCATTGACTATGACTTTAAGCAGCTCAAATAGCAGTGGCAGGTAAAGTCAGTCCTTCAGCTACCCGCTGGAAGTCTCATTTGGCAATCACAGCGTATCTAATCAGTTCTTCACTTGACTTCCTAAAAAAATTGTATCTCTTGAAAATATAGAGGAAGAGATGAGGGTAGGGGGCGGGGTTGCTGCTTTGTATGTGATTCTAAATCACAAGGTGAAATTGGTTGTAAAGTTAAAACCAGAATAAAACATAGGAGAGAAATGACAATGCAACCCTAGAAGGCATCATGGTCACACGGAGAAAAGCTGGAGTCAGGTATGTAGCCTGAAAGAAGACAGGCTTTCAAAGGCGTGTTGGAGACAAATAGGCATATTCAGAGGGCATTTTTTTTAGCTTTAATAAGAGTGAGAGCTTTAGAAGAGTTGTAAGTTCTCAGAAAACATGACTCCAATCATGATTATTAAGATTCCAGTTAAGAAATCTATGAAAGCTGGAGAAGAAGTCACATAGCCAAGTGCAGGTAAGAATGATTCTCACATGGCTCAGTTGGTTAAGCACAGAACTCTCAGCTTTGGTTAAGGTCATGATCTCACTCTTCGTGGGTTGGATCCTTAAGCCGGGCTCTGCGCTGACAGTGCAGAGCCTGATTGGTATTCTCTCTCTGCCCCTCCCCAGCTCTCAATCTCTCTCTCTCTCTCTCTCTCTCTCAAAATAAAGAAATAAATTTAAACTTCCACTGTCACAGACCCATGAAAATAGCCTCTGAAGAAGCTGAGTAACATGAAAATAACTTGGGACCATAGAAAGTTTGCCCTAATTTGTTCTTAATGAAAATAGCGAATGGGAGCATGACCAATTTACTTTGTGCCAATGCTGCAGCATACATGGGCACATACGTGCACATTATTTTTAGCTTCAAAAAAAAATTATGTACCGATGTTACATTAGTCCAGGTATACAACATAGTGATTTGACCAGTCTATATCTTACGCTATGCTCACCACAAGCACATGCACATCTTAAAAGTTTTACTTTTGTTGTGATTTAATTGTTCTGCCAAGGAGAGCAAAAGAGGCAGAAAGAGTATGTGAAGAGGTATCAAAATCCTAGATAAGTACAGAATGTCCTTCTTTCTAAAGGCCGAATGGTATCCCACTATATGTACATACCACACTTTCTCTATCCATTTATCTGTCGATGGACGTTTAGGTTCTTTCCACATCTTGGCTATTGTGAATAGTGACACAGTGATCATAGACAGGAGTACTAATATCTCTTTGAGGTCTTGATTTCAATTTTTTTTGTATTAATACCCAGAAGGGGGATTGCAGGATCATAAAGTAGTTCTATTTTCAGTTTTTTAAAGGAACTCCCATATTACTTTCCATACTGGCTGCACCGTCTTATACTCCACCAACAGTGTGCAAGCGTTCCAATTTTTCCACATCCTCACCAGCAATTGTTGTCTTTTATTTTTTCAGATAATAGCATCCTGGCAGGTGTGAGTGTCTGCCATACGCAACAACATGGATATACCTTGAGGACACTATGCTGAGTGAAATAAGCTAGTCACATAGAGACAAATATCACATGATTCCAGTCAAATTCATAAAATCAAGGAGTAGAGTGGTGATTGCCATGGGCCAGGATGAGGGGGAAATGAGGAGTTACTGATCAACCAGCATAAAACTTCAGTTAATCATGATGGATAATCTCTGGCGGTTGGTTGTACAACACTGTCTCTACAGCCAATGATAATATATTGTGTGCTTGAAATTTTGTTATGAGGATAGATCTCATGTTGTGTTCTTACCACAATAAAATGAAATGTAAAAAGAAAATACCTGAGATTGCCTGGGTGGCTCAGTCAGTGAAGTGCCCCACTGTTGGTTTCCACTCAGATCATGATCTGTCTCGTTCATGGTTTGTGAGATTGAGGCCCGAGTTGGGCTCTATGCTGACAGTGTGGTGCCTGTTTGAGATTCTTTCTCTCTCTCTTTCTGCCCCTCCCCTGCTCATGCTCTCTCTCTCAAAATAAATAAACTTTAACAAAAGAGAGAAAGAAAGAAAGAAAGAAAGAAAGAAAGAAAGAAAGAAAGGAAGGAAGGAAGGAAGGAAGGAAGGAAGGAAGGAAGGAAGGGAAGGAAGGAAGGAAGGAAGGAAGGAAGGAAGGAAGGAAGGAAGGAAGGAAGGAAGGAAGGAAGAATCCAAAGCCAATATAGAGAGTTTAAAAGAGTCCCCAAATCCTTTGATGAATTCAAGTGTTTTGATTCAGATGAATTACATTCCAAGACACAGGGGTCTGGTAGGGGCGAGGATGAGCTATTAGCAATCTGTGTGAAATCAGCTCCAAAAGACTGAAGGCAAGGAAACACACGTACAGTGATCCCAAAAGGGAATAAGGGGATAGGTTGCTAAACTTAACCAGACTGGTGAGGGCTCTTGCCTCTCTTTCATAAAAAACAGTTTTTCCTGAGGTGTTTAGCCTTAAGCAGAGAGGACATAGGCAAGGATGAAGGTTGTGAAGGTAGCTTGCATTTGAGAAATTTCTTCAAGTATTTGAAGAGTTGTCACATAGAAACTAAATTATGTTCATACTGTTCAGTCCCGGGGGTTCCAACAAGGATCCAAGGGTTAGAGGCAGATGAGTTTGGATTCAATAGAAAGAAGATCTGTCTAAAATTCTAATGAGGGAATAGATTCCTTTGGGAAATAATAGTTCCCTGGCACTGGAAATGTGCATGCTGTGTATTGAAAAGGGAAGTCAGATAATTTTGTCTCACTCCTAACCTGGGGATCCCGAAACTCCAAGACAGGATGACCCTAAACAGCTTTTTTTTTTTCAGCCATAAAATGTGAATACAACACGTCAAGATTTCTTCTTTCGACACAGTTTAAATGACCAGACGGTCATGAAGAGACCATGTCTGCTTAAATCTGCCATAAAACTAGACATTTAAAAAAATAATTTAAGAAGTAAATTAGCATGTAAATGGCTAAGAATTCCCCATATTCTAGACTCTCTTCAAATTGCAATTTAATTTAAGACTCCTCCTTTTAGCTTATGGCCCATAATATTTATATGCTCACTTGCTCCCATAGAAATAAAAAATAAATACTGAAATGTATTTATTACAAATCATGGTCTATTTGGTCTCCTAAGGGATACAGTTGAACCATTTCTGCATGCTTAGCCTATCAACAAGTCAAAGGTAATATCGATTATCCAATTATTTAAGTGTGATTTAGAGGAACATAGGTTAGATTTTTGACACAACCCAAACCACCACCTTTAAGCTATCTGGAGTATATTTGTAAGGATGCCTGAGGGTACAAAATGGAGATTTAATGCAGCAGTAGAAACAAATATAGGCTGCACTAAAACACAGCAACTATTTCCCACAAACAGAGAAATCTAAAGGAAGGCTTCTTTGTAAGTACAGCCAATGCTTTAAGAAGATGAAGAGTGAGACTTGAAATGCAGTCTAGACAGAAAAGCTGTTATTGAGTCTTCCAGCTGTGATGACAAATGACGTTTGTACATGTTAATAATTTCTAACTGCTGTATCCCTTTCTTTGGGCAAACTGTCAAAATGGTAAACCCAGCAGAAAAGTTCCGAGTGAGTACACAACTTTAACTCTCTCCCTTCAAAGTTTCATAATGTGAGATTTTCGTTTTTCATTATGTACCTTTTCATTTCTTTAGCATCCTTTTCGTCCTAACAAAAAAGCCGTGGAAGCCTCCCTTCCCATTTTTCTGTCTCTTGTTGTCTTTGTTTTGTAAATAAGGCATAAGGAAGTTTTATATAGCAAGTCTGGGCATCAGAGCTGGAGTCAAGGTCTTTACCACGGAATCCAATACATGATCTGGAGACTGTATCCTGCCACTTTCAAGCTGATGACTTCATTAATAAGAGCCATTTCAAGTCAATCTGGACTTGCAAATTGGCATTGCCATCATTCCAGGGACGATAAAGAAATTGTGCCCCTCTTAGAAATCCACTTAGCAGGAAACGGTTAGCAGAAAATGATATGGGAAAGAAATTAAAACATTTATTACAAAAACCTCCCCTCAGCCCTCTCGACTTTTACATTTCCATCACTTCTCCCAGTTTAAGGATATATTTATGCTGAAGTTATTTCAACTATCTACTTTATTATCATCTAAAATACTGTTTCCGCGTGAATCAAAATGATAGTTCCTGCAAACAATAAATGTCTCTCGTGGCTTCACAGGGAAAATATTTCCAAAGGTCTTTTGTCCAGAGAAGAGATTTAGGCTGTCTGCACCACCTTAATGGTCACATGTGTGATGCCCTGCTCAGGAAGAAAGAAATAAAATAATTAAAGATGGAAAATATTATCTTGTCTCCCTCACCACTTCATAGTCTGCTTTCCCACTTCATTTCCAATCCTATTGCATTAACTCAGACCCTTATCATCTGTGCCTGGAATAATCTTCTGGCTTTCCCATCCCCACTATTACTTCTCCGCTTCAGTCCCCTCATACATAAAGTGGAGAATAATAATGATTTCTCTTTCACTGGATGGCTATATAAATAAATGAGTAAACACACGGCAAGTGTGCAGACTGGTATCTGGCAGTAATATGCACATAATATGCACTCAGTAAATGTCACCCCCATGCAAAATTGTATCCTCTTTGCTGTTCAACAGATAATTCTACAGTAAAGATCTGGATATATCCAGAATCCACCACTTCCCATCTCCTTCATCCTTAGCCTTCTGGTCCAGACCACCTGCATCACTTGCCTAGATTATTCCAACAGCCTGTTTACTACTCTTTTCTGCTTCTGCTCTGGACCCTACACTGCAGTCGGTGCTTAGCTCAATACATGTATGGTCTCTTTGAATTTTAAGTTGGATCGTGTCACCCTCTACTCACTCTTGCTCATTCTCTCTCTTTCTCTCTCTCCCTCTCTTTGTCTCTCAGTCTCTCCCTAATGGCTGTTCATCTCATTGCAATATAGCAATATAAACTTAAGTCCTTACGGTGGTCAACAAGGCCTTGCAGCGTCCATGCCCCCCTTTTGATTACTTCTCTCACCTCATCCCCACCTACACTCTTCCTAGTTTACTGAACTCCATCTCCTCAGGCCTCCAAGATTCTTCACACACGCCGGGCCGGCTCCCAGTTTGGAGCCGGTGAATCAAAAGTTCCTTCTGCTGGCGACACCTTCTCTGTCCATCAATCTGCATCGTTTCTTCCAGTTACTTCAAATCTCTGACCCCTCCCCCACCTCCCGCCTCCACAGTTTGGAAATGCAGCTCTTCCTGCACCCAGTACTATGGATCCCCTTACCCTGCCGTAAATTTTTCCATCGCACATACAGCCTTTTAATGGACTATATAGTGTACTTAGTGATAATATCAATTGCTTCCCACCAATAGAAAGTAAACCCCACAGGGACAGAGACTTTTATCTCTTCATTTATCGATTCTTCTCTAATGCCTGGAAAATTGCCTGGAGTGTAACATGTTCAAAACACATTTATCCTAGAAAGCGATGAATACATAAATGAGTAGATGTGTTGCCACCCTGCTGAATACCGTTCAGGATTTCCCTACTGCCAGAGGTGGGCCCAGACTTCTCAGGAAGCATAAAAGGCTCTGGCCATCGGGTCGGGTCCCTCGCCATTCCTCCATCCCTACTCTCTGAAAGCTCACCGCAGCGGCACTGATCCACTTGCACTATGTGTGGTTTCCTGGTCATACAGCTGAACAGATGCTGCTGATCTGAATGTCTGTGCTGTCTTATCTCCCCGGCAGTATCTCTTACCTTTCACAATGTCACCTCGGCTGTGAAGCTTCTCTTGACTCTCCAGTTCCTGGTACAATGCATTCTTCCTCCTTTGGTGCCCCTGGTATATCCTGAGAGAGTTCTATATCAGCAGCAAAGACACTGGGCTGGTTTCCTTTGTCTCCATAGCTATTCTCCTTGACTACATTACAGGTGACCTGAGGGCAGAGGACCTACTCATTTACCCAGCATTTTACACAGTGCAAACCAGGTCATATGAGTCACAGATACTCAATATAGATTGTTATATATTCATACAAAGGAGTGAAAAATGTCCATTGGGTTCTGCTTATTCTAATACGTCTAATAGCAGAGCGTAGGTTAGAAAGCAAAGCACTTCCAGGTCAGCTATTCTGCCTCTTCTGCTTCGGCCTCCAGACTAGTGGTGATGCTTTTAAGGAAGATGAGGGAGGTGAGGCAGAGAGTACTGAATGCGGACAGAAGGTAGGGGTCCAGCCAGGAGCACACAGAGACTCGGGGTACAGGCTTCACACCTGCGGATGGAGGCATGGTGGCCAAAGGTGGGTCCTACTGGGCCACTTGGATCTCTGGATCTTTCTTGAATTGCATTAACTCCAGGCTGTTTCCCTTAAAGGATAGGGGTCAGGGGGTGGGCAATCACCAGGAGGGAGATTACTTGCAAGGAGCTTCCAATGATGGAAGCTACACCAAATACTGAGGCAGGAACAGATGAGAAGCTAGAGAGGGCAAAAAGGAGAGAGAAAGAAGAAAAGAAAAAAAGAAAAGAAATACTGCTTCTTCCTCAATCAAACCGCCCTTGCAGTGAATGCCCTGTGCGTCATTAGCCCAAATCTCAACCCACAACCTTTCAGTGGGGGAAGTCCCCGAGCACTCGCCCCATAAAGCTTTTTCTGGTCCTGCTTTTTCACTATGGCTCTCAAGTACCCTCCTCTTTCCCCACTGATCATAAACCCTCTTTTGGTCCAGGCATTTTTGCTTGTTTTGTTATCTGTTCCTTGCGCCAGGGTCACATAACATGCTGACTAAAGTTAATTACTTCATTAATTCCCCTACTTTCCCGACGCGCAGTATTACTTTTATCACCTTCTGTTCAAAGATGAGTTGAATTCATTACTAGGATTTTGTGCGTGAAGGTCAGTTAAACTTCAAACTGCAGGCCAAGAGACGGGGAATAAGAAAAACCCGCAGGGCTGCTGCTGAAAGTTCTCTCCAAAATGTAGTGCTCTCAGTTTATCTTGCTAAGCATATTATAACCCTCCCTGGGTACAGCTGTTTCCTCCAGCCCAAGCTTTCCAGCAAAATATACATCTGCAGTGCAAATAGACCAGAAAGATCCTTTGCCCTCTTCCCAGGGTACTTCCTTCATACTCACATCCATTCAATTAATGTATTCAGCAATCAGGGGGGAAAGTACTCACTATGTGCCAGGTACATTGCAGGACTTTGGGAATCCTATTATATAAGACTCTGCTCTCTGAATGTGTAGTGTGATCAAAGAACAAAAAAATAAATCAAAGATTTTCGTAAAGTCTGATACATAGAATAACAGTAATAATAACAATAATAGTTGCTGAAACTAATTAAATTTGTACTCTGTTCCAGCCACACAGTACTTTTCCTATATTATTCATGTGTTAAGCCAGACAGCCTTATAGAGGCAGATACCATTATTCTTCTCTAATCTGCAGGTGAGGAAAGCAAAGTAATTTGTCCAACTAGCTGATAAAGGGTCAAGCCCTGATTCAAACCCAGACACATATGCTGAGGCACGTAAAGTAGATTGAGTGCCCAGGTCTTCCCTCTTCAACCCCACCTTGGGTATATATGTCTACAACTGCAGCCTCTATTCCTGACTTGTTGGCCAGCACTTCTGGGACACACAGTGCTTTCTGTGTGCCATACACAGCTGGATATCCAAGAGGCCTGCAAGAAACTCACAGATTCAGTGGAGTACAGAGCCATGTAAGCATGCAATAGCAAAACAGGACCCTTGGCAAAATTCAGAAAAGCTATAAATAAGGTACAGAAGAGGAACTGGGGTCAGGGAGTGGGCCTGTTATCCATTCTAAGGATTAAGGAAGACTTCTCATGGAAGGAGTCTATACAGCCAGAAGTAGGAAAAAATTCTTCAAAGAAGTTAAGGGCAAAGGTAATCCCACATGACTTTTCTTTAGGGAAGTATCTCTTTTTTCAAAACCAGCCTTGAAATTTTTTTCAAGAAGTCTCCACCTTAATTTTCATGTGTCAACTTGACCAGGCCACAGGGTGCTCAGGTACTTAGTTAAACATTTTTCTAGGTGTGTCTGTGTGGGCAGTTCTGGATGGATTAACATTTGAATCTGTAGACTTGAGTAAAGCAGATTGCCCTCCCTAATGTGGGTGGACCTCATTCAACCCATTAGTGGCCTAAATAGAACAAAAAGTGGGATAAGGGAAAATTTGCTTGTGGCCTGACAGGTTTTGAGCTGGGATATCAGTCTTCTGAGTTCGAGCTGGAGCTACATCATGGGCTCTCCAGGTTCTCCAGCTTGCAGACATCAACACGGTGGGACTCCTTGGCCTCCATAATTACATGAGCCAAGTCCTTAAAATAAATACCACTGGTTCTGTTTCTCTGGAGAACAGATGAGTGTAATCATTCTGATCACCTTTTTCATGTATTTCGATGGCAGGCAGATGGCATTGGTTAGCACATCAAGAATGCAGATGCTGATATATGAGAATGTCTCCACATTAATAAATGTGGTGAATCTTCATAGGGAGAAATGACAGAACTCCATATTCTTCCCCTTTCTTCCCAGTAGCCACTCAATAGATGTGGCTGCCTTGATGACTGCACCAGGATTTCTAAGCACCTAGCAGCAGCAAGGAGGAGGCTTGTCCTTCGGTGGTTACATGCTCTTGCTAACAACATCACTCATTGCCAGGTGTCTTAAACAGGTTCAGAAAGATGCAGGCAGAATGTCTTCTATTTAGGGCATCCTTTAGGGCTAGAAGACCACTAATACTCTGGCCAGGTGCACCAAATTCTAGCCTATTATTCTGGTCTTCATCATGGACTTGAAAGGGCCCCAGAGGACTTGGACTTTTCAGAAGGAGAATCTATGTCTATTTAAAATATAAACTCTGTTAAAAAAAAAAAAAAGAGGCTGAATTTCACTCATTTTTGAGTCTTTGTTGATGGAACCCCAACATCCATGGTCTCTATCACTAACCTCTGGATGTCTCTAATTTAAGAGGGAAGAATTAGAAGATGCTCTTGTTGCAGGGAAATCTCCCCAGAACAGATTGTTGGAAAGGAGATCTTCTGCATTCACAGGAAGTCTCCATCTCAGTATATACTGAAGACTTGTATTCATTAATTTCTCATGTATGTTTGATCATTCTCTGTGTGCCAAACATCGTTCCAGTCAAGTGTGTGGATGCAGTGGATGCAGTATTAACTGAGATGAAGTATTTGCCTCAAAGGGGAATAAGGGAGATCCATAATGAACTTGAAGCAATTAATACAATCATGAACCATGTTAAGTGCTGTGAAGAAATTAAAGTAGTATTAGGGAATAGAGATTGAAATCAGATAGTAGTGAGGGCATGGGTGTGTGTGTGGCACATGCGCATCTGTGTCTGTGTGTTGACTTTAAAAATGTTTTTTGAATGTTTATTTATTTTTGAGAGAAGGAGACAGAAAGAGAGAGCAGAAGCAAGGGTGGGGCATAGGGGGAGGAAGACACAGAATCCAAAGCAGGCTCCAGGCTCTGAGCTGTCAGCACAGAGCCTGATGCAGGGCTCAAATTCACGAACCTTGAGATCATGACCTGAGCTGACTGAGCCACTCACCTGCCCCTATTTTGGCTTTTTTTGGTAGAGTACTCAGGGAAGGCTGCTCTAAGGACATGAAATCTGAAATGCAAACTATAGGGAATATTTCAGGCAGAAGACACAGCAAATGTAAATGAAGCAGGAATGCTTCATGTGTATGAGGAAGAAGAATGCCAAAATGGCAAGAGCATAGTGAGTAATGTGAAGAATAACAGAAGAAGTCAGAAAACAATTATGGGCCAGATCAAACAGTGTCCCATAAGCCATGGAAACCATATGGGACTTAGGGGTTTTCTTCAAAATTTGATAGGAATCCATCACAGAAGAGAAATGATATGAGAATCTGATTTATCTCCTCACAAGATCACTTTGACTGTTGAATGTGCAAGAGGTAGAAAAGTGGACTCTCAGAGACAAGTTCGAAGTGAGAAGCCGGTCCAGGTGAGAATTTGATGCTGTGTTGGCCTAGGGTTAGTGAAATATTGTGATGTAATGGGATTTGGGACATATTTTGAAAGTAGAGCCAACAGGACTTGCTAATCGTTTCGATGATGGACAGGACTTGCTAATCGTTTCAATGATGGACAGGAGACAGAAAAGCCAACTTTCAGAGGGAGGCTGATAAAACGTAAAGCTGAAGAAGCTCAAGCTTCAAGCCCATCACCTGAAAGGACATTTTTCAGGCAATTGAGATGGGCCCTAGAAATTTTATACTTATAATTTTATAATCCTTTTTTTCAACAGGACTCCTAGGACTTCAGGGTCCAAAGAGCTTGAATCTTCCTTAGTTCCGGTTTTTAGCCTGAGTAACCAAGCGAAAAGGATAACATTAAGAAAGTGAAAAGGTTGTTCAAATTACACCCAAGGCACGCAACTTCTAGAACTACGCTAACCAGATATAACTAGTACATCGAGAGGTTGTATCATGGGATACAATTACAAAGCAACGTTATTTTTTGTCTCCTCCAGTCCCTATTTTGTTGTTTTATCATTATTGTTGTTTTCCTTGTTCCTGGATGAAAACTCAGAAGATCTTTTCCTTATACCTTTACACACCTTTAAATATTTTAAAATGTGATTACTGAAAGTTGAAAAGACTCACTTCAGAATCAGAATGTCTGAGCCTCATTCAAAGGTGAGACTTCTCCCTTCATCCCCAGCCAGGCCCTGCTGCCTGTAACAAGGCTGAGGCTGGGAAGGAGAGTGTCATTGGCTTCTACTCCCTTTCTCTCCATTCTCCCTGTCAGCCAGCTGCTGTCTCAGATGCCTCTCAGGTTGGCAGCAGGGATGTGGGGGAGTGAGAGGGAAGAAAGGGAAGGGAAGTAGGAAAGTTCTCATTGGAATGGCACCATCATAAGCTAGCCTAAAACTTTCAGAGCCCGAAAGATAATTAGAGTTGCCTTTCCCTTGAGGAGCACATTCATTTATTGTTCAGGAAACTTCCATTACTGGGGTGGTCTTTCTGAAGTTCCCTTGATTCTTTTGAGTACCTCTCTATTCCACCTTGTTGCCTAGATCCTAGGAATTTAACTGTATCCTTAGCTTTCTCTTTGCTGAGCCCTGTTTGTCCACCTGTGAGGGGAGGGGGTTCTTTTGGAACGAAGGCAACTCAAGTCCAACATTTCCACTGTGTAGAATAGACTGTGTGCAGTCCACACCTTCAAAAAGGAAACACGCAGGCATCCTTTCGCTGCAACCCCAAGGGTGCAGGTCACTCCCAGGACACTGATCCATCAGCAACTAGACTTTTGCCCTTCATATCTCCAGGTAGGATTCCCACGTAGTCCTGGTGAATCTCTCAAACTGCCAGCAACTCACAGTGATCTCAATAAGCTCTCAAGGACCTCCATAGGGCATCTTCCTTTGAGTTGAGACAAGGCAAAAGCTCCACCCATCCTTCCCCTTTAGAGGAAGGTGGAGGAACCCTGGGTGGCTCAGTCAGTTAAGCGTCCGTCTTCGGCTCAGGTCATGATCTCACCATGATTTGAGCCCCACATCGAGCTGTGTGCTGACAGCTCAGAGCCTGGAGCCTGTTTCGGATTGTGTGTCTCCCTCTCTTTCTGCCCCTACCTCATTCACACTCTATCTCTCTCTCTAAAATGAATAAATGTTTAAAAAATTTAAAAAAAAAAGAGGAAGGTGGGACACAGAACACAAGCAACTCTCTCTGAAGTCTTCTTCTTCCTCAAATCCTCTTTTCTCTTGTTACAAGTCAACTAATTCTTGGATACCTATATTTTTCAGTTTCGAATCAGTGTTCTCTCTCACCACTCCCTTAGTTAGCTGATGCTTCTATTTTAATATTCTGTTATGTAACCATTGCTCAGCCCAGTCCAGCTTCAATGAATAGTTAAGAATAACTATAGTTACCTTATCAAATATTACAGATTCAGAGCTTGTTATGTCATTTTAACTAAATACTTCATCATATCTTATGAGCTCAACAAATTTCTGTAGCTTGTAATTCTTCAAATTCCAAACTAGGTAAGCTCACGTCAGCAAGGAGACTCAATCTGCCCTCTACACTGGCAGATGGCTCAATCGGTAACACACTAGGAAATCAAGCTTTTGTTTTACAGAAATATTATTTTTTAAATTTAATGTGTGTATATATTTATTTTGAGAGAGAGAGAGAGAGAGCAGGGGAGGGGCAGAGAGAGGGAGAGAGAGAATCCCAAGTAGGCTTCCCACTGTCAGTGTAGACCCCGACATAGGGCTTGATCTCACAAACCATGAGATCATGATCATTACAGAGATTTTCTGAGCTCTCCCTGGAAACTCTCAGTGTTACTTCATTTCTCACCAGTCAAAACACAAGTTGGGACAATGGATAAAAGAAAGTGTAGATTCCTGGTTGTCTTCTAAGCCAGAAATTCTCACACTTCATTGTGCAGAACGTCCGGTGGAGTTTGTGGAGGCTTCAAACCCCAGCCCCTGATCTTAGAGCTTGTGCTTCAGTAGGTCTCTGGTGAGATGCTGGAAGCAACCATCTCACAAGTGCTCAGGTGATTCTGATGCAGGCGTTGTTGGATTGCAATTCTCAGAGCACGCTAGGAATTCTCTCTTTCACAGCATCTCCTTTCCTAAGCAGGAATTGCAAATTATGATTGATGGTTTGCAGCAAAATCATCCGATTGCATTTTCTCAGGGTCCAGGAATGGTGTCACCTGGTACTGTGATAGGCCCTCACTGGAGTCACACCCATTAGAGTGAAATGTATGAAGCTTCCCCAGCCCCCTGCTTTGTATCTTGTCTCTTGATTCTGCTGTTCTCCTGAGCTCTTTTCTTCATCTATCTAATTTCTCCCTATTTTTGTTTGGGAGGCAGATTGCTGATTCTAGGACTACAATTATTAAGGAGAAGGTGTTGGGATTTCCTTTCATCTTTAACTGCCTTTAATTCCCATTGATACCTTTCTGAAGACCTGAGACACTGCCAAAACTCTGTTACCTTTTTAAAAAATGTTTTATTTATTTTTGAAGGAGGGAGAGGCAAAGAGAGAGAGAGGTCAGAGGATCCAAAAGGGACTCTGCACTGAAAGCAGCAAGCCCAATGCAGGGCCTGAAGTCAGGAACTGTGAGATCATGATCTGAGCCGAAATCAGTTGCTCAACCGACTAAGCTACTCAGGTGCTCCTTTCTGTTCCTCCCCCACTTTTTTTTAAGTTTATATACTTATTTATTTATTTTGAGAGAGAGAGAGAGAGAGCACAAGCTGGGGAGAGGCAAAGAGGAGAGACAGAATGCGAAGCAGGCTCTGAGCTATCAGGGCTCTAACTCACAAACTGAGATCATGAACTGACCCAAGATTAAGAGTCAGGATTAACAGGCTGTGACACCCAGATGCCCCTTCCTGTTACCCCTTTAATATCAAAGGATGTTTGGACTGATGAGGCCATAGTTAGCTTGACCAATTGACTGAGAGGGTTTCACTCATTGAGAAGCTTAGCTGGAAGTAAACAGAGGAAAGCCACTTGGGGTCAAAGTTTCCAAAAGCCATATAATATCCTCTTAATGAATTTGTCTAGGCTTTGGCTAAAAAGGATAAGTAAAATTCTGATTCATTCGTGAGAGTGAATTGGATTACATAAATTAAAGAAAGTCTAATTCTGATTATCTACAGTCCCCAAAGTGAGCCTCCCATGACTACTGTTGAAGAGATGGATTTCACTTCCACCTTTGTTAATACCCTCAGAACCCTACGTTCATCATTGGTTCTCTTTTTGAAATTTTAACACAAACAAATAGCCATAATTATCATTTTGTACACTCGTACACCTTATTTTCACTTTTCCTCTTCACTTTCCTTTCTTTACCCGCACCTTCCTCCCATCCCCATCTCTATCCCAACATACACACACATGCACGCACGCACACACACGGCCCCAACATGACTCTCTCAAGCTTGGCCCTCCGCGAGGAAACCTCACAACTCTGCAACAGAC
Organism: Proteles cristata cristata; assembly: GCA_017311185.1. Lineage (NCBI taxonomy): Eukaryota > Metazoa > Chordata > Mammalia > Carnivora > Hyaenidae > Proteles > Proteles cristata. The sequence goes on from JAESUZ010002218.1 coordinate 1,388,449, forward strand.
AGCAGTGGTCAGAGCACCAGCATCACCTGACCAAGGAGTGTGGAAGCTCCCAGAAGTGGCAGGAGCAGACCCAGTGCCGGACTTGTCAGAATGGCTTCCTGCTGGTGGAAAACGAGGGGTGCTAATAAGAGGAGAAGGGGATGGAAACAGAAGAACTGACACTTAACTGGGGAAAAAATGAAGGATTGGAGTGAGGCGTTCTCTAGAGACAGGAATAGGGTCCAGCTATGCTGCCCCAAACAACTGTTAGACCTAGGGCAAGATTAAAAATAGACACCTATATGGGGCGCCTGGGTGGCTTAGGCGGTTAAGCGTCCTACTTTCGTTTAGGTCATGACCTCGCGGTTCGTGGGTTCGAGCCCTGCGTCGGGCTCTGTGCTGACTGCCAGCTCAGAGCCTGGAGCCTGTTTCAGTCTGTGACTCCCTCTCTCTCTGACCCTCCCCTGCTCATGCTGTCTCTCTCTCTCCTAGAAATAAATAAAACATTAAAAAAAAATAGACGCCTATATATCACATATCTAAATATCACAAAAATATAACGCGAGCTAAAAAGCTGTTCAGAAAATATGTTCTACCCTCCCATCTTAACAGGTATGCATTCGTAACAAAAGAAATAGTTTTGCGAAGCCATGCTTTGTATCTGACTGAGGATGTTGGAGCTTAACTGTTATTGCACAAGTCTGGGTGGTCTGTTCATAGTGGTGGCCCAGTGCAGGTGACCTGGTGATGTCTGGTTGAGTAAACAGCCATATGTGATTTACACATGATTAATACATTATATGTATTTATTTATTCAATTGATTCTATCACCCTAAGTTATATACTGAATCCTTTATAAAAGAGTAATGTCTATTCTCTAAGATTCTTTTTCCTTTTTACATTTATTCAACAAAATCACTAGTTATCTTATTATAATCAAAATTATCCACATAATTGGGGCACCTAGGTGGCTCAGTTGGCTAAGCATCTGATTTCGGCTCAAGTCACAATCTCACAGTTTGTGAGTTCGATCCCTGCGTCAGGCCCTGAGGTGACAGCTCAGAGCCTGCAGCACACTTCAGATTCTGTGTCTTCCTCTCTCTCTGCCCTTTCCTTGCTTGCTCTCTGTCTCTGTCTCTCTCAAAAAATAAATAATAAATATTAAAAATGTAAACAATTATCCACATAATTTAATGGAAAACAATATGGAGTTTCCTCAAAAACTTGAAAATTCATTTACCCTATGATCCAACAATTCCTCCTCTGAGTATGTCCCCAAAGGTAATGAAAACAGGATGTCAAAGAGATATGTGCATGCCCATGTTTATTGCAGCATTATTCACAGAACCAATGTAAACAGTCTAAGTGCTCATCAAGAGATGAATGGATATAGAAGATGTAGTATAGATACACAATGGAATAGTACTCAGCCATGAGAAAGGAGGACATTCTGCCATTTGCAACAACATGGATGAACCTTGACAACATCAGGCTAAGTGAAATAAGTCAGACAGAGAAAGACAAGGGCTGTAGGATATCATTCATATGTAGAATCTAAAAAACCCAAACTCATAAAAGGAGAGTAAAGTAGTGGTGGGTATTTAACATGTACTTAAAAATTTTTTTAGGGGCGCCTGGGTGGCTCAGTCGGTTAAGTGTCTGCTTCGGTTTAGGTCAGATCTCACAGTTTGTGGGTTCGAGCCCCACATCAGGCTCTGTGCTGACAGCTCAGAGCCTGGAGCCTGTTTTGGATTCTGTGTCTCCCTCTCTCTCTGCCCCTCCCCCACCCATGCTCTGTCTCTCTCTGTCTCAAAAATAAATAAACTATTAAAATTTTTTTTTAATTTTTTATATAAAAAAAAGAAAGAAAATCTGAACTAAGTTTGAGACTTTTTACAAGGAGTTACAGAGTCTAAAGAGAATGTGGTTTGGCCACAATAATCATATTATCTATAGGAGGTATTCGAGAGGCTCAAGTTTTCTTCTGCTTCTACTTCACCTTTGGCCTTCGATCTGGCTGCTAGAACCTTCCCCGATTCCATGAATAAAGCAGGAATTGAGTTAGATGGTGATGCCATCACCTCCGGCCCAACAGTCTTATTACTGTCCATGGCAGTGTGATGGCTGGTGACATATTCGCGAAAGGCCCACAGTAAACATGACACAGCTTCAGAGTCTGTGGAGTATGTATTGCTTTGGATTTAAGAATAAGAAACAAGAAAGCTTGAAATGCATTCTCTCCTGCAGGTTTATTAAAATGCACCCCCCTCCACTGCTGTGCACTCTGCATGGGTAAAACATTCGGTCTACAATATCAGATGCTTCATCAGAAGTGAGACTGTTGGGGGTTAAGCGTCCAGCTTCTGCTCAGGTCATGATCTCACGGTTCATGGGTTCAAGCCCCTCCTCGGGTTCTGTGTTGGCAGCTCAGAGCCGGGAGCCTGTTTCAGATTCTGTGTCTCCCTCTCTCTCTGCCCCTATCCTGGTCATGGTCTGTCTCTTTCTGTCTCAAAAATAAACAAACTATTAAAAAAAATAAGAAGCCCTAACCCCCACTGTGGTGTCATTTGGAGATGCAGCCTTTGGGAGGTAATTAGGGTCAGATGAGATCATGAGGGTGGGCCCTCACGATGGGATTAAAGCCCTTATGAGAAGAGACACAAGAGCTCATGCTCACACATGCGTGTGTGTGCTCTCTCTCTCCCCCGACTCTCTCTGCCCCACCCCCCCTCTGCCATGTGAGGACACAACCACAAAGAGGGCACTTACAAGAAATCAAATCAGCTGAATCTGGATCTTGGACTTTCCAGCCTCCAGAACTGTGAGGAAATAAATGTCTGTTGTTCAAGCCACCCAGTCTGTGGTATTTCGTTATGCCAGCCTGAGCTGACTAATACATTATGAAATCATTATCATTAACTACACCGCAAGGGGATGTGTGGCAGCAGCAAGTTATAACACAAGACTTCGTAGTCCTGAACACACATAAATCCTCTCTCAATAAAACAGATAGTTTCAGGGCATCACTTTTGTTATATTCTCATGCGGCCAATCTCATTTGAGTGAAATGAAGCATTTATGTGCACAACACATTTTCTGGGAGCTCAACTTCTCTGTCACCTCTGCTGTGGTGTCTGAAATTCCCTCCCTTAAGGTCGCCCTTTAAGGGGTTTCTGGAAAGCAGATATTTTTAACTGGGTCATTCTAAAGGAATAACAAAAAACCCTGTAACATTTTTAGATGATCTGGACTCTCACAAAGCCATTTCCAGTTTCTCATCAGGTTCTCCAAGCAGCTCCACCAGGTAGGCAGGGCAAAGAGTATTGTCCTTGCTGTAGGAACGAGTGTCATAGAGAACGGATGAGTGACAAGATGTCAGATCTAGTCCAAAGTACTAGAAAAGCATAATAATCCCTCAGCTTCCCCAGAATCAGAGGAGCAAGATGGAAGTTATATTCCCAGCTGGGATCAATGCAGGGGGACAAGCCATGAGAGAACTATGATACAATATGAGCTAAGCCCCTACCCATCATGGCATGCAACTCACCCAGGGAAATTGCCCTTACCTGAGCAATGTGGAATTAACGTCAACACATTCATTTCTGTTTCTGATCTCCATATTGGCTAAGGCCCTTCTTTTTGCTCTTAATACACCTCTTTCTGTATTCAACAGCTTTTCATAATGTAGTAGACTTTAAGAAAGTACATTGCTACTGCTGAGGCTCAAGGTGATGATTTCCTAATTTCTAGCATACCTGAATGTCTTCATACTCGCTGTTCCCTCTGTCTAGAACACCTTTCTTTTCTATCCCTCCACCACTGCCACAATCACCACCACAGCTGGCCTGGCAACTCTTCTTTCTTCAGAGTTAGGATGATAAGACACAAGCTTATGTATTGATCAGAGCCATACATAATAATTATGCATATAAAAGAGACCAGAGGTAATTTACAAAGGTAGTAACAGGTTTTGAGTTAGGCTATATAAGTGATCTTTCTACGAGATCATGATAGTGACTTTATCATTTTAAAATACCATTCAGGGGCACCTGGGTGGCTCAGTTGGTTAAATGTCCAACTTAGGCTCAGGTCAAGATCTCACTGTTTGTGATTTCAAACCCCACATCAAGCTCTCTGCTGTTAGCACAGAGCCCACTTCAGATCTTCTGTCCCCCTCTCTCCTTGCCCTTCCCTCGCTTGTGCGTTCTCTCCCTCTCAAAAATAAATAAACACTTTAAAATATTGTTCAAAATTTTTTCCTCTGGGAATTCCACTCTCAAACTAATATGTACTAACTGATAACTTTATTCTTGTTGCATCAGGTAAACTCTCTCTTTCTGTAGCCTGTTAGAAAGAAAGAGCACACCGTCTTTGGAGCTATGTAAATCCTGTTTCTTCCTCTTTCTAGCAGTGTTTATTAAACCTCTCAGAGCCTGAGTTTTCTCATCTATAGGACTGAAATAATAAGCCTTACCTAGGAGGCCTGTGGTGAGGACCAGGGGTAAATATGTAAAGCAGTCGGTACGATGCCCGACATATTGCTGGTATGTGATACATGGTAGTTCTCACTCGCTGAGAGCTTCCATGGCCAGCAGTGTATAATCCATGTCAAATTCCTCAATGTCCAACAACAGCTCTGGCACAAAGTAGGTGCTCTAAAACTGTGTGTAGAATGAATAATAAGCAAATGAATGGAAGTGAGGGATGCAGTAATATCATTGGTAAGTTACCTAGTAGAATACTATTATCAGTGTCCTCTAGCAAGAACATACCTGTGATTGAACAAGTTAGATCTATTATCTCCATAGTCAGGAAGAAAGTACACCATGGGGAACAGGGGGCCTCTTAATATATATTAGGAAGGACTTATAGGAATCAGAATTTATTTTAAGACACCTTGAGGAGGGCTTAAGGAAATGGGGTTTTGCTTTAGATTTGGTGCTGTCAGGAAGTGGCTATGATTGGACCTCTTAATAAACCTTATCTAGAGAAATGGAAAGTAGAGCAAGGCTGATGCTGTGTTCCGTAAAGATCCAGTAGCCACTCGTCTTGGGCAGGGAGGGGGGAGTTGGGTCTTTTCTATGGTTTGGATAATGTTCGTGATTTTGTAGTGTTCAGATGCGGTTAAGGAGTGATCTTGTCGTCTTGACCCATCAGACCCTTATCTGATGCCAGTGTTCTATGAAATTGCTCAGCAGGAGGGCACTCACACCTAGCAATGGGCTCCAGGCGCGCTCTCAATACCAGTGCAGCATTTCTTTTTCTCACTCGGTAAGAGCTTCATGACTAACTAGACTTTATAATTACTATTTTTTTGTTGTTGCTCAAGTACAGTTGACACACAGTGTTTCATTAATTTCAGGTATACAACAGTGATTCAACAAGTCTAACAGGATTTAACTCTAAGGGCTAGAGTCTATCCCTTTATGGAACATTTACCTGTTTTTAATTGACAACTAACCAAATCCCCATATTTAGGTAGGTGAATATTTATCTTTTACCAAGAAACTTCCATTTGATGATTCCACTTATTCAGGTTAAGTTTGGAAAGATAAATGAGGTTATAACACAGCACAAAGAAACAAATCAGGGCTTTTTCATTTTCTTCTGTTTTATGAAGTTATTTGGTTACAGGTCCAAAAATGAAACAGAACCAAGATTTTTTTAAAAATTGTGTTTATTTGTTTATTTCGAGAGAGAGAGTACTAGAATGTGCATGGGTGGGGAGAGGGACAGAGGGAGGGAGAGAGAGAAAATCCCAAGCAGACTCTGAGCTAGCAATGCAGAGCCCAACTCAGAGCTCGAACTCACAAACCAAATCACGAGATCATGACCTGAGCTGAAATCAAGAGTTGGACGCTTAACTGACTGAGCCACCCCGGTGCCCTGATCCCAAGATTTAGAGCAAAAAATATAACAGTACAAATAACAAAGCCCATAAGTGAATGTTATCAAAACCAGCTCATCCTAGATGACATCAGCATTATACTGAAACCCTTCCAGAGTCATAGTATTAGTAGTATGCCAGTCACTGTATATAGCTTTTACATCTTGCCAACAACATCATAAAATTATATTACCCTTATTTTACAGAAGGTGAAATCTGAGACTCAAAGAGGTCAAGTAACTCTTTCAAGGTCTTGCCAACAGTAAGTGATACAGCTGGGATCAGAACTCAAGACCGAATAACTGCCTGGACCCCAGCACCGCTTCATTCTGGTCTTCCCCAGAGCCACTGCCAGCAATTCTCTGATGATGTTAGCATGAGAGTAAGACCAACCAGAAACAATCTAAAATTACAAATGAAGGGGCACCTATGTGACTCTTGATTTCAGCTCAGGTCATGATCTCCCGGTTCGTGAGTTCAAGCCCTGCATAAGGCTCTGCGCTGATAGCATGGAGCCTGCTTGGGATTCTTTGTCTCCCTCTCTCTCTGCCCTCCCCCACTTGTTCTTTCTCTCTCTCTCTCCCTCTCTCTCTCTGTCTCGCTCTGTCTCTAACTCTCTCTCTCTTTCTGTCTCAAAATAAATACAAACTTATAAAATAATAAATAAAATAAAATTACAAGTAAAAAGTAATGAGAATACATTAAAATGAAGATGGATAATGTTATCAAAACAACTGCAAAAATAAGGTGATGAACAAAATGGAACCTAAAGGGGAAAGCATTTTATTCAGGGTTTTGTTTGTTTGCCTTGTTTTCTGGGTATATTGGTGATGACACAGACCCAGCACTGTCCCCATGGAGAAATGCATGAAATCCAGTAGACATACTGGGTAGTTACTAGAAAGGAATGCCACTGTAGGTTCTCCAGACAGTGGACAGTGAGACAAACTTAAAAATGCAAGAGGCCTATTAGAAAGATGGGGGAGGGGAGAATGCCCTTGAAAAGTGTCCTAGTCTGTTCAGGTTGCAATAACAAAGTACCATAAACTGCCTGGTTCAGAAACAACAGAAGTGTATTTCTCACAGTTGTGGAGGCTGAGGTGAAAGCGAGGTGATCTCCCCTTCCCCTACCTTTCCAATGAACCATCACAAAAGACAAAGAGGGATGAAGAAGCAGGGATGGGCAGGAAAAAAAGCCTTCTAACCACAGGATGACCTGTAGAAAGGAAAGGGAGGAGGAAGCGATTTGGACAGGGAGAGCCTCAACACTGTAATGCAGATCTCTACCAGTCCAATGGGTCATTTTGAACCCACTGAGCAAAAATGGCAAGTCCCTAGGAACCCCACTCTATTTACTCCCTGACAGTGGGCTGTCCAGAGAAAGCTTGGCCTCAATTCCAATGCTGGGGTAGATCCTGAGGGGGAACTGCAGATAGAGGCTTCCCTGCAGCTAGAAGGCACATTCCTTTCTAAGGAGAGAGCTGAGTGGTCCTTCTCTGTGGGTTTATCAGAAAGTGCATTCTATTAAGGAGCTGGAGGTCTTCCTCAAGATCTGTTGCAGCCAAAGTGAAATACCTCCAAGCACATTCCCCTTTTTGCCCTGGGTTCATGTTCATCAAGCAGCATTCTCATGCTCATTCAGCTTAGTAGCTACCCCAGTATTGGAAAACAAGTAATTGAGGAAGCCAATTCAAAGTAGCATAGCCACTAGGGAAAGAGGTTGCCTGTTGAAATGAATAGACCATCAGAGCTACATTGCTACTGACCCACTCACCCCGAGGTGAGGACACAGTCCATAGCAAGGTTCATACGCTTGCCTATAAGCCCAGAATGATGGAACTAAGTAGAAGCTAGATCGCTTCTACCCACTTGCTCTCCTTGAGAAGCTTCAGGAGCACCAGGGTGGCTCAGTTGGTTGAGCATCAGACTTCGGCTCAGGTCATGATCTCATGGTTTGTGAGTTCGAGTCTGTGCATGGTGCTCTCTGCAGTCAGCTTGTCAGTGCAGAGCCCGCTTAGGATCCTCTGTCTCCCTCTCTCTCTCTCTGCCCTCCCCCTTGCACACACTCTCTCTCAAAATACAAAAAATAAAACTTAAATGTATATATGTGTGTATGTATATACACATACACAAGAAGCTTCAGTACACATTAGACTGATCACTCTTGCATAACCAGGTAGAAATTCTGTTTCCAAACATGAAAAGCTAAGTACCTGTTTTGGATGCTGTTAATCATATCAATGCTTAACAACCCATGAGATCTCTCCAGAAACAGTCTGTTAAGTATTACTCACACATATCACACTCTGTATAATACCAGTCATTTTTAATGACTTTGGATTTTCAGCCCATTAATGTTGTTGCAGCTGAAACAGACCTGTCGATGCCAAGATAAAATTCTTCCAAGGGTCCTATTTTAGTGAAGTTTCCTAGCTTTCCTGGGCTTCATATTTTTAAAACTTAGTAAAAAAACTCTTGTATTCCTAGGTGAAATGTAGTTTTCTTGTATGTCTTAGTGTTTGAGTAAATTTTGAGATGATAGCCACAGGTCCTGTATATCTTAACAACAGAAATCCATGTGGCATACACAGAGGAGATTAAAAAAATATCAAACTTTGAAATCAGTCCTTATGTCTAATATTTCCTAGAAACTTCTGAGTCTTTCAGTTGCTTTTAAAAGATTCGTAATCTGTATCATAATGCAGGGTTTAAACATTTATTAGAAAATCCTGTGAATTTCTGATGATTGCCCTTTAACAATATTTAAACAGTTTACTATGTTTATCAGATTCTGTCATCAAATAAGAAAGACATCATCCGCATTTAAATGAGATGGCATTCTTACTGTGACTCTCTCCTAACTCACTCCCACTCTCAAATACAGATCAGGTAATTTTGCCATATTTGTAAACCCAATAGACAGACATCTAAATATTATGTGAAGTGAGGAGCATGGAAATCCCATTTCGTGAGGGATATCTCAAGTTTTGGTACTGTATTGTCATTTAACATTTCCCCGCTGTGTCTAGAACACTCTTGGGCTCCTGCTAACATCCTGGCCCCATTTCCCAGTTACCTTATTCTCTCAATCTGTGGGCTTCTCTCCTCTGGATCTAATGAAGAAGGGAAGCCCATTTTAAAGTTTCTCTCCTCCCAATTATTTCTTTCTTCTTTTCTGTAGCATTTACCAGAATTTTAAGTCATTATTAGCTGGGCATTTGTTAAATGCCTATCTCCTGACAAGATTCTTGGATCTTTGAGGGCAGAGGCTGTGTTTTCCTTGTTTTCTGCTGTGGTTCCAGGGCCTGCCACTAGGAGGCTTATCCCTACTTGGATTTCTTTCTCCACCTACTAGGTATCAATGTTAGTGTATTTTGTAAATAATCTAATCTTCGGCTCAACATCATCGGAAATTGTTGGGTTTTTTAAAATAAAGTTTTTATGCTTATTTATTTTGGAGAGAAAGAGACAGAATGTGAACAAGGGAGGGTCAGAGAGAGAGGGAGACACAGAATCTGAAGCAGGCTCCAGGCTCTGAGCTGTCAGCACAGAGCCCAACGCAGGGCTCGAACCCACGAACTGTGAGATCGTGACCTGAGGCTTAACTGACGGAGCCACCCAGGTGCCCCAGGAATTATTGGTATTTTCAAAACTAATTCTTTATGCAATGTTAACTCAGAGTGATGAGTATACTTGAAAATTATATAATGTTGTTTGGCGCATGTATCTATTTTTAATACAAATTTTATTCAAACACAACATACATACTGACAAGAATGTAAATCATAGGTGTACAGCTCATGGCTTCTCCAAAATGAGCACACCCACATCTGGCATCCAGATCAAGAAATGGAACATTTCCAGCACCTCCGTGAAGTCCTACCTGTACCTTCACCCAGGTACTTCTCTCCCCAAGCAAGAGTAACCATTATCCTGATTTTTAACACCATGGATTAATTTTGTCTGTTCTGGGACCTTTTCAAATCAAATCCTGTTGTACATACTCATGGTTCTTCCTTCCTTCCCTCACCACGATGTTTGTGAGATCATCCTTACTATTGTCTATAGTTCTAGTTTATTTGTTCCTATTGTTGTACAGTATTCAATTGTATGAATATATCCTAACTTATTTTACCTTACTGTATTTGTTTATTTAACTATACTGTAATCAGATATATATATTACTTGGGTTATTATGTATAGTGTCTATACAAACATTCTTGTGCGAATCTTTTGGTGAACGTATGTACATGTTTTGATTTTCTATATATGAGGATGGAATTGTAGACATGTGAGGGATTTTTTTGGGTATATACTCAGATGCGAGAGGGTCACAGGCTGTTTTCACGCAGAGTTTTACTAAGTACAACGAGATTGCTCTCCAGAACTTCTGCACAAGCAGTCATTCCCACCATAATGCCTGAGAGTTGTATTTCCTCCACACCTTTGCCAGCACTTCATATTATCTAACTTTCTAATTCTTGACAGAATTGTGGAGTTAAAAGTGCTTTTTCTTTGTTATTCATTCACATTTCCTTGACTAATAGTGAGGTGAAGCACTTCTCGATGTATTCATCAGCTGAATGAATTGCCTCTTCATAACCTCTACCACTTTCTTTTAAGTTTTCTTCCTTTTTGTTGATTTGCAAACCAAAACCATAATGAAATACCACCTTACACCTATATAAGTTTCTTCAATATACTGAATATTAATCTCTTATCTGTATGGGAAATATTCCTTTCCAATCTGTTGCCCTAATGTTAATTATCTTTGGGATTCTTCATTATAAAACAAACATCTAAAATGCTTTATTTAGTCAAATCTATTGGCTTTTTTTTTTCATTTTGTTTTTGGAGTTTTTTGAAAGGTGTTGTTTGTTTTGTTTTGCTTTGTTTTGTTTTGATTGCCTTTAGTGTTTAAACTTCTAAGGTTTTACTTAAGAATGCTTAATCTACATGAGATCAATAAGAATTTTGTAGCCTTCTCTTTTATAATTAAATCTTGGATCCATTTCTTTAATGTTGTGTGAAGAATCCAATTTTATATCTCTCCATATAGGTAACCAATTTGTCTTGATTTGTGTTACCATCCCTGTTACATAATAAATATCCACATAAAGATGGATCTGTTTCTGGACACTATTCCGGCATTGTTATCACACTAGTTACAAAATACAGCTAAAAGGGTGGATCTGTGTTCTTTATTTTTTCTTAGTTATTTGTAAACCTTTGTTCAGCCGTATAAATTTTAGAATTACTCAAGTTTCTTTAAGGTAGATCCTACTAGTTTTATGATTGAAATTCTGTTGAATTTATAGATTAATTTGGGGTAAATTTATGTATTTACAATATAGATTGACTAATCCATGAAAATGGTCTTTCTCTACCCTTTATACTGTAAGTTTTCTAAGGACACTTTAAAATAGTTACATTAAACTATTGCAGTACCTACTGTTATATGACAGAGAAATACACAAATATAAATAAAATATTTCATTTAAAAGATATAAACATAAATTGGTTTTATAAATTATAAAAGGCAATGCACTTGTTTGTGGTTTAGGGAGCATAGAGGTAGTAAAACCAAAACCAAAACAAAACAAAACAAAACAGCAACATAGACCAGAAAATTATGAAGTCAGGCAGACCAAGAGTTGGATTCCAGATTCTTTACTTCCTGTCTATAAGAATTCAAGCAAATTACTTAATTTTCTGTGCCTTGATTCTTAATCTCCCAAATAGAAATATCCATGCATAAGTGATATAATGTAAAAAGTGCCAACTTCAATAAATTCTTACTTGGTGGGTATTCAATAAATGCCAACTTCTCTTTTTTTGTTTTGACCTAGGAATCAGTCCCACAAAAACACTAACTGATTCTCCAGCATCTTTGATCAAACTAGAATGAATAGGTTTTTGATTAACTGATTATCGAGGTCTGAGGACCAATTTATTGTCAACCAGATAAAAAAATTTTGTTCATTTGCAAACTTTACAAATTGACTTACATTGTTTCTGCATATCTGCATTATTAAATCAGACACTGATTTTCAAGGTAGAGATTTTAAATGATGAAATCGCACAAGGAACACTAAATAAATATCTTAGCTTCAATTGAAATTAACTTTTCTTCCACACGATTTTTTCATATGTGGGGTCTAACCCTAAAGCATAATTCTTTACACAGAGTAGGTATTCAATAACTCTTATTAAGTAAATCAATTGAATTATTGAAATTAAGACAATATTATTACAGTAGTCAAGATTATTACAAGGAATAAGAGAATATAAAGAGAAAAAACTTTATAAATTTTGGAAATGAACTGGACACTACAGAAACTTACAATTCTAGGAAATGTAGGTAAAATGGAGCACATGGGTCATATTATGCCTTGTGAGATATCAATACAAACACTAGAAAATTCCCATCACATTTTCACAACATGTACACGTACACACATGTGCACTCAGGCACGAAACCTCCACCATTAAAAGTGCAATGGTTGTGGCACACGGATACCAGAGAACCAGAGTTTTAGAACTCTTAATTGGTACAGCTTATATTTGAGAGCCTGTGAGTGCCAGGTTACAGGGGCCTTGTGAGAGAAACCGCAGTGCTCCCCCGGGAATCTCTAAATTCCCACACCCTCTGAGTTATGGAGGTCACCATGGTGACATCTGTGTACATCACGGCTTCAATGTGGATGGGCCACAGCTGCTAAGCCTTACTGGGGATCCATCACGCCCTGTCTGGCTACATATTAAGTCACAGTCTTATTCCACAATTTCTGAGAATCTCTGAACCCTTGAGCTCATCCCAGGAGAAATAATTAAAGTCACAGTGACTTGAGTAGCATATGGGATAGCGTATGTCATTAACTATTTTATGGTTCCAGGGTGATAGTCATTTCAGAAAGCAACCAACTACACCTGAGAGGTGTGGCCTCTGTGAGTGGCCCAGAGGAAAATGCACTCAGCAGTAATGTCCAAGACTGAGTTATCTCGGCCATGGGGGCTGGACAAAGCGCCATGGTGCCAAGGTATTAGCCATACTTTTTGTTAGGGGTGATAGGCCTTTTCTGATTGCTATGACATAAAGTGAGAAGTGTGGGTTATTCCTGGCCAAATACTGCTAGAATTGCTTAGTTTTGAAAATACCTAAACACAACTGGGGAAATGTATACTATAAAGATATCCAAGTAGAGGAAAAGAGCCCTACATGCTTTAACAGGCTGCCAGTTCTAATCTACTGTATGATCTGCCATCACTAAAGAGACATATTAGGTAAGTTTTCATTTCTAAGGTATGATATTCTAAGTATAAATTTAGTATGCCCAAAAATCTTCCTTGTTAAAGTGCTTGGATATGTTGAAACACCAACCACCCCTTCCAGTACATGTGTTCAGGTTGCACACTACACAAGCATGCCACATCTAAGTAGATACTATTCACATCATGCACAGCGACTCATATTTGAAAGCATATGGACCAGTGTTGAGATTCAACCTATAAGCCAAGTCTTGGATCATCAGGCCAGACTGATCTCTACATTAACCCACACTGGCACAGTTATCGTGTACACACTTGGGAGGGCATGCATGTACCTACTCATCAGCACATACATATATGCACAGTTGTGCCCCATCGTGAGCTTATGCTGAGTGTTCCCTGAAGTCACATCTCTCGCCCCTCCTGCCCACTACACACACAGTCCTCATATCCTCCCCAACATTATCTCAACCTGATCTACTCTTTTGGCCTGTGTGGAAGAAGTATGCAAGCTGCTGGTGTCCAGGGATCTGTGAGTCATCCAGAGAGTGAGTGCATGTACATGTACCAGGGACTGCAGCCCGTTGAGGCTCCAGAATGTACATATCAACAAAATTTTTAAAAACCTTAAAGAACAGAGACTCGATACTTGTAGCATCCAAAAGGAAACTCTGAAACATGAAGTTCTAAGGGTCTAATTACAAAGGGTCTTTATGAAGGAAGAAAGGGAAGGCTTGGTTAGAAACCCGTGTGACTCTGACAGCATGTCAGTGAGCCTGGAATTCAAGAGAGAACAGGTGTGAGGGGTGTTCAGGATCTCAGGGAAACATGAAACGACAGCCAGAACTTGTACCGACAGAGTCACAAAGGGAAATTGAGGCTGGTAAAGATCAAGAAAGGGAACAAGAAAGGGCGATCTACTGAGCGATGTAAAAGTTCAGTTACTTGCTCAGGGCCACAAAGACACAGGGCGTAAGTGGCAGAGCCAGGGTTAGAACCCAGGGGCACACTACACAGCCACCACACTGCTGCTTATGGCCACTCTCTCATCAAGCTCTCTGGCGGTGTGACCCTCCCTTGTTTGTCTCTCATTCAGACAACCCGTCCCTGCTCCTCATCTTGCCCTGTTGACATCCGCTCCCCAGGATTTGCATAGACTAGAGCTATCTTCCTGAAATCTGACCATGCCATTCTTCTTATGGAAACCCTTTCAGGGCCTTCCACTCACTCCTAAAATGGCAGGCGTGGCTCTCCTTGATTTGACTCCCAGAGCCTCATCTCATCCCGCCCCCACCCCGCCCCCAACACACACACACACACACACACACACACACAGCAAGACATCGATACCGAACATGTTGGCTTCCCAGACTTCATTCACATTGCTCCCTCTGCCAGGAGTCTTCCAAACCCCAACCTGGCACAGCAACCACCCTCAGAACTTAGCACGGCTCTACCTCCTCCTGCCTAGACACCCTCTCTGACCTCCCAGCTTTGGGAGGCCCTGCTCTGAGTCCCCATGGCACCTTAGCCATCTCACCACACTTATATTGCCCCGAACTCCCTCGGCTTCTGGGGGCCTTTCTCCCTCACTAGAATTGAACTTAGGGCAGCCTGACTCATTTTTTTCTCGCCAACATCCATACAGGAACACTGGCTGCTCAAGACATGTTTGTTGGACTCTCAATTACATCAGCCTAAATTCTTCGGGTGGCGCATTGGGCTTTCAGCGAACTTTCTTCCAGACACTAATCCTTTACACTTCTGGCTGGGGATGGACCTCTGGCCACAGCTTTTGGGAAAAGGGAAAAGAAGCTATGGGAGTAACATGTGGACATTTAGTTAATTTCCAGTTTTCTCTCCAGCCTTCTCATGCACCAATGTCTCTGGTCTCTCAGCTTTTCTAAAGAGTAGACCCATGCTTTCCTTTAAGGGTAAAGAAAGGGGCGCAGGGATCCATCTACTCCACATAGAGTTTTTCAGTCAATGCCTCCTCTTTGCAGCCTTCTGCCTGCCATAATCTTCTGAGGTAACTAGTTCCTCCAATTTGTGAGCCCCTCTTCGGTTCTCTGGAGTAAACAGGCCTCCTGGTGTTCAGCCTCCTCAGCAAGATGCTATGTTGCAAATTTTTTTTTTTACTTTCTTACAAATTTATTTCCCACCCTTCCACCAAATATAAGTTGATGAAAGCTGGAACACTGTTTCATTTACTACAAAGAAGAATGATTGGAAGTACTGCTCTATCTTCCTTATAGATAGATGATAGATAGATAGATAATAGATAGATAGACAGATAATAGATAGATAGATAGATAGATAGATAGATAGATAGATAGATAGATAATAGATAGACAGATAATAGATAGATAGATAGATAGATAGATAGATAGATAGATAGATAGATAGATAATAGACAGATAATAGATAGATAATAGATAGACAGATAGATAGATACATAGATAGATAGATAGATAGACAGATGATAGATAGATGATAGATAGATACATAGATACATAGATACATAGATAGACAGATAATAGATAGATAGACAGATAGATAGATAGATAGACAGATAATAGATAGATAGATGATAGATAGATACATAGATAGACAGATAATAGATAGATAGACAGATAGATAGATAGACAGATAATAGATAGATAGATGATAGATAGATAGATAGATAGACAGATAATAGATAGACAGATAATAGATAGATAGATAGATAGATAGATAGATAGATAGATAGATAGATGATATAGGTATTGTGACTGCTAAAATAGTCTCTCTATCTCTCACTCTCATTCTCTCCCACTATCTCCTTATGAGTTTATAATTGTTTTACTTATATGCTGTCATTTTAGTCGTATTTCAGGAGGGATCCAAGATGAAAGCACATATTCAATCGTCTGAATTTAATGAGAAGTCTACTTTTTTTAATTGTTTATATTTTCTGGCAGTTTCTTCCCCACCGGATTCCAATGTGACCCTGTTGATACTTAAGTCAGATTACAGTCCTCCTGAGCTAAGATCCCTCCAATGGCTTCCCAATTCACTCTGAGTAAAATCAAATATCTTTAAACTGTTTACACGGTCCTGCGGTCTGGTTCCCTCCTCTCTCCCCACTACCTCTAAATTTATTCTCATCTCTGCTTCTCCACCAACCAACTCTGCTCCAGCCACTTTGCCTCCTTGCTCCTCCTGGAATGCACAGAGCACATTCACACCATGGGCCTTTTGTTCTCTCTGTTCCCCCTACCTACAATATCTTCCAGAATTTAAAGCATTTCATAAAACATCTCCTTTTCGATGAGTCCTGCACTGACCACTCTTTAAAATAGCAACTTCTGGGGCGCCTGGGTGGCTCAGTCGGTTGAGCGTACGACTTCGGCTCAGGTCATGATCTCGCAGTTCGTGGGTTCCAACCCTGCATTGAGCTCTGTGCTGACAGCTCAGAGCCTGGAGCCTGCTTCAGATTCTGTGTCTCCCTCTCTCTTTCTGCCCCTCCCTTGCTCATGTGCTGTCTCTCTCTCTCTCAAAAATAAATATTTTAAAAAACAAAATAAATAAATAAAAAATAAAATAGCAACTCCTGCCAGCCCCCATATCTTCCTCCAACACCTACTTCATTATTTTCCATAGCATGTATGATATTCTATGTATTTAATTTTAATTTATTTTCCACTTTTGTTCAAAATATGTCAATGAAGTTGGACTTTATTTTGTTTATTGATAAAAACAGTACCTGGCACATAGTAAGTATATGATAAATATGTGTTGAACGGATAAATGAATATATGAATGAATGAACAACCTTACTCCCCAAGAATTTGAGTTAGGGAAATCTGTCAGAGAGCACAGACTATCTATGGCAGGTGGAGACCCCAATGAAAGGTGAGGAGAACACACCAGAAAGGAGAGGTGAGTTCAGGTTGATGACCCAGGATGAATCTAAAGACATGAGTCTTTATAGGAGAGGCTGATTCCAACAGAGAACATGATTGGGTCTGGAAATCTCTATAATTCAAGTATCTAGCTGTCTTGACCCGGTACTATAACATGAGGAACACTGACCAACTATGTAAGTGTGAGCAGAGCTCTGTAAACCAAGCGTAAGCAAAACCACTGGCTGAACATACACCTAGGTCAACAAGACAGAGTGGATGTCTGCACGTGGGATCATTCAGGGCCAGTGTTCAACATTGTAGGCACCATGGGGTAGGAACCAAAATTTTGGTGCTTGTGGATCGACCAGGTTTGCAAATTTTCTCCTTCTGTCTGGCCTATGAAAATTGGACTTACCTTTAAACCAAATAATAGCGGTAACAGAGAGCAGGGCCATGGGGATGGAGGGCCCAAGGATCAACTGTGACCTTCCTGATAATGAGGTGCTACAGTGATTAATTTGGAAATTAAAGAGACTTGACCCATTATTTCCATGAAGCCAGTAAAACAAAACATACTGGCTAAAGTAGTAAGTATTTAATGGACTAGTGATGAGTATTACCTAGCTGTTAGACATACTCTGATAACCTGTTATAAAGTACTTGGCAGTGTCTGGCAGAAGTACTCGAAAAATGGTACTAGTACTATTATTAGACAAGTAATAGAGTACTTCCCAAACATTAGTTCTATTTTGATGTCCATACTGCTAAAAATTAGGTCAGTATAATTTTCCCAGTTACTCCTCATTGGCAAATTAGAAAGTTGGACCTCTTCCATCTAGGCACTGAAGCTGCGTCACCAGCATTATTATATAGGGGGAAGGTTACGTCAGCTTCAAGGAAATTAGTGTTCGTCACTTAATTGCTTTGCCTTACAAAATAATATAGGCTTTTATTCCAGGGACTTTTTAACTGAATTTCTCCCATTTTGAATGTAATTCCCTCTTGTGTAAAAAGGAAGTAATACCTACCTCACAAGCATTTTATGAGGATCACATGAACTCATGTTTGTCACCAGCGTATAAGTGTGAGGCTCTCTTGTCCCTGCCATCCATTTCCTTCAGAGAACACACTTTAGGCTTTGAGCACCCTGTGCACAGAGCATGAAGCAACGTGCTTGGAAGCTTTCGAGGGATAGATGAAGCCAGACATTTAGTTCCCTTCTGACTCCTTAGGGCTCTGCCATGTGCAGAATGGGAATGATGGATGTGAATGTTCCATTTCTACACTTCTGGAAGGCTTTGATAAGAAAGACACTGTGTGGTGGCATAAGACCTTTTTTGCCTATTTTATCTTACTTATTCTAGGGACAACTTCAAATTCCCAGGAGGCATTACTAAATCTGAACTGAATTTTTAACACAAAAGACCCTACTGACAATGCCACCACCAGCATTTCCACAATATGTTACTCAGATGTGTGTTAACAAAAATTTCTTATGTACATAATTTCTTCAGTGGGGTAGATATTAAAGCCATTATCAAATAATTCCGAAATCAAATAATCATGGTCCCTTTGAGGTGAGAATTTTATGATAGATTTGCATGTTTTTTGATTGTCTGTCTGCTTTTTTTTCTTTAAAGAATTACTGAAGGGTAAAAAAAATAATGACAATAATTGTTGAAGGATGTTCTGTTCTTGTCTTCAAAGTAGAGTTGCCAGATTTGACAAATAAAGATACAAGACACACGGTTAAGTTTAAATTTCAGATAAACAACAAATAATTTTTTGAAGAGTTGATCACTGATACCTGTTTTAATCCAAAGCAAATAATTATCTCTAGCTGGGAAAGAAAATTAACATATTTTAAAGCAGCAGTATACCTACATTCTGTACATAGTTTTTTTCCTTAATATTGTCTGCAACTAGAAAGAACTAAATGTTTTTAAATATAGGAGCTATATAATCCAAACTTCTTCCTATGATGAGAGTTCTAGCACATAATATATACAACTGATAGAGGTAAGTCAAATCAGTTAAGATCTTGCTGTTCAAGACAGGAGGCAAGTCTAAAACTCAGAAACAGAAATACAAATAGAAAAGAAAGGAACAGTGTGTGAAGGATGTTGGGTCAGCAAGTCTATATGCCTAGGCATTCATTAAATGAGGAGGAAAAGAGAAAATTAAATGTCAAATTTAATTCTAGAGTTCTAAGTCTAGAGGAATAGAAGTTCACTTGAGGAAAATGAAAAAACCAGAAGAAAAGGCTGATTTTGAGAACAAATATTGTAAAATATCTTTAAGACTTACAGAATTATATCGGCTGCAGCAACTTCTTACTTGACATGTTTCCAGAGGCAAGGGAAACAAGAGCAAAAATGAACCATTGGGACCTCATTAAGATAAAAACCTTCTGCACAATGAAGGAAACAATCAGCAAATAAAAGGCAACAGACAGAATGGGAGGAGATATTTGCAAATGCCATTTGAGATAAAGGGTTAGTATCCAAAAATCTATAAAGAACTTATCGAAATCAACACCTCCCCCAAATATTCTGGTGAAAAAATGGGCAAAAGACATGAATAGACAATTTTCCAAAAAGACATCCAGATGGCAAACTGACACATGAAAAGATGTAACTCATCATCAGGGAAATACAAATCAAAACCACAATGAAATATCACCTCACACCTGTCAGAATGGCCAACATTAACAACTCAGGCAACAACAGATGTGTGAGGGTGCAGAGAGAGAGAGGATCCCCTTTGCACTGCTGGTGGAAATGCAAACTGGTGTAGCCACTCTGGAAAACAGTATGGAGATTCCTCAAAAAATAAAAAATAGAACTACCCTACCACCCAGCAATACCCTATGACTGAGTATGTATATAAAGGATACAAAAATGCTAATTCAAAGGGACATAGGCACCCCAATATTTATAGCTGCACTATTGTCAATAGTCAAAGTATGGAAAGAGTCCAGATGTCCACTGACTGATGACAGGATAAGGAAGATGTGGTATATATTATACACAATGGAATACTATGTGACTGGGTGATCAAAATGAATGAAATCTTGCCATTTGCAACAACGTGGATGGAACTAAAGTGTATTATGCTAAGCAAAATAAGTCAGTCAGAGAAAGACAAATATCACATGAGTTCACTCATATGTGGAATTTAAGGAACAACAGATGACCATAAAGGTAGGAAAGAAAAAATAAGATAAAAACAGAGAAGGAGACAAACCATAAGAGACTCTAAAATACAGAGAACAAACTGAGAGTTTTTGGAGGGGTGTTGGATGGGGGGATGGGCTAAATGGGTGACAGGCTTTAAGGAGGGCACTTGTTGGCATGAGCACTGGGTGTTATATGCAAGTGATAAATGACTAAATTCTATTCCTGAAATCATGACCACACTATATGTTAACGAACTTGGATTTAAATTTTAAAAAATCAATGAAAAGTTTTCTTAATTAAAAAAGCCTTACAGGATTATAAATTTTCTATTAATTTGACACCTCTAAGGCATCTAAGTCTTTATGAAAATTTAAATGCATTAAAGTAAACTTCCAATAAAAGCAGAAAACAAACACGCATACTCATGCACACACACACACACACACACACACACACACACAACTTTAGATAAAGAAAAAATTGTATAATCTTCCTGGCATGATAAGTTCTGACTATAATTTTGCCTATTCGATTAATCTTCCTTCCACAAAAAGAAAAGCAATCATTAGTATTGTTGAATTTCCTTAATCTAACCAATATTTACTACACACTATTGCACATGCTGGTGATATAGATGCAGAGATCAACAAGGCCTCTGCCCTCATGGAGAATGGCAGGAACATCAAAGATAAGAGTAAATGCATAAATAAAATATATCATTGTTTCAGGAGGACATGAGTGCTAAGAAGAAAAATAAAGCAAAATGAGTATCAGAGGAGGGCTGGGTTTCTCGGACTCTGTCTCAGGGGAGATCAAGGAAGGTCTCCCTGATGAGTTAATATTTGAACAAAGACCAAAGTGAAGAAATGAAATATGGTCAAAAAGCAGCCCAGACAGGAGTAGTAGCAGCAGCAAAATCCCTGAGGCCAACAGCCGGAGAGTATTACTTGTTACAATTTTTCTTCTTTCCCTACCCTTGCTATGGTTCCATTCTGAGCAGCCGACTCCCCTTAAACGTTAGACTCAGGTGTGCATTTTGCTTTTGGCCCAATGGTATGGGAATGGATGTGATAAAGTCACACCTGTCCAGAAGTTTTGCATGTTCTTGTATGGTTTGGCTTGGTCTTTAGTGCTCCTGCCCTCTGTCATCAGAAGGTGGCAGCTCTGGGTGGCTGCCACTCTCAGAATGAGAGACTCGTGAGGACTTGATCCGAAGCCTGAAACAGGGCTGTCCAACTAGTCCTCAAGGCCATGAGCATTGAAAAAGGTTTTCATTTTAAATCACTAAGATTTGGAGAGGTAGAGGGTTTCCACAGCACTGCTACAGTAGAAACATGACTGATAAAACAGAACCAAGTCTGAATATTCGTGGAATAAGAAAAGTTTGAAATAGAGCAGAATACACAGCAGGAAGAATACTTAAACACCAGGTCAGACAGAAATTACATTAGACCCTGTGGGGCGTTCAAGTTTGAAATGTCTTCTAAGTGGGAAAGGGAGTGTAAAAGATCCTGTTGGGGTTGTGGGAAGAATAGAATTAAAGGAGACAGGGCTGGGGATGGCTACCATGAAGAGATGTTTCCAGTACTCTAGGGAGGGTGATTGGACCATAGGGTGGCAGTGGGGAGGGGAGATGGACTCCAGATGACACATTTGTCATTTGAACTGGCAGGACTTGCTGGTATCTTGGAGGTGGGAACACAGGCCAAGAGACACAGAGGGTGACTCCCTAGAGCTCAAGCCCCAGAATAACTGAATAGCTCTCTAGAATATTCCCAACACTACTACTTGCTCTATGGGACACAAGAGTTTCACATACTGAAACCTTCCAAAATAACACATGAATTTTATTTATTTATTTATTTATTTATTTATTTATTTATTTATTTATTTATTTAAATGTTTATTTATTTTTGAGAGAGACAGAGCACAAGCAGGGGTGGGACAGAAAGAGAGGGAGACAGAATCTGAAGCATGGTCCAAGCTCTGTCACACAGAGCCCAACATGGGGCTCAAATCCATGAACTGTAAGATCATGACCTGAGACAAAGTCAGATGCTTAACCAACTGAGCCACTCAGATGCCCCAGTAACACATGGATTTTAAATGAAGATCATCTTTGCTTTAGAACAAAAGAGAATTGAAATCTTACTATACATGTTGATTATCTCCAGGAACATGTTGCATTAGAAATAGCACAATTCATAGATAGAGTACCTTCGCAGATCTGTACCTGTGTTCACACAGACAAATGATTTTAACCATGATTTATAGCCATCTTAAGGAGTACGGACACTGAGTCCTGTGTGAGTTGCTGGTGCCTGTCTACTTTGAATTAGGATATTCAGGATCTAGAAGGAAAGGACAAGTGGAAAGACTTTACACAGAATTAGCTGGTGTATTCACATGAAGCAAGAAGTTAAATGTGGCTTTAAGGTTTTAAGTAAGGCTGGCAGGGAAAAGATGCACTCTAAGATAAAGAGAGAGCAAGGCCAGTTTGGGGAGGGAGGTAATGTTGGGTTTTACAAGTGTCATGTTCAAGGTGACAGCAGAGTATTCTGTGGAAATGAGCAGGGATGCCTGGAGAGAAGGGACTAGAATAATAATAGTAATCACCAGCTAATAGTTTTCGAGCACTTAACTTGGTGTTTGGCACTGTCTAAGCACTTTACATGTATTATCTTATTTGACCCATATAAAAACCACTAAGAACTAGGGCCCACTTGAGGAATCTTGCTGGGAGAGGCACACAGATTCCCAAGTGGCAGCCAGGCTGATGGGGGGTGGGGAGATTCTAAGATGTAGAGGCCAGAGGGAGGGGTGGGTGTAGAGCTTTATGAATTAAATACATCCTTGGCCTCTCCTGCAGTCACACGTAGACTGGTTTTCATGAACTCTGCTATAGGATAGCTGCTCCTGGGTTGTCTTTCCTCTCTACCCCAGCTTTTAGACTCTCAGAGAAGTCTCATATTGTATGTCTGTCCCTTGATGCCTAACACAGTCCTGCTTTTTCTCTGTGTCTGCTTCATTCTCTACACCTGTAGGGTGGACTCACCCCCAGGTTGGAGACACGGTCACTGACACCACCACACTCCTGCCTTCGCCTTCGTCAGAATAGAAAGCAGAGTGTTGCCCATCTCCAGCCCAGATCCCGAGGCGAATTGGACTGTGTTGGCTTTTTCCAGAAAAAAAGAGAGCCATGCTGCATAAATCATGAACAAAGAAAAAATATATGCTCTCCTTCGATGGCCAAAAAAGAAAAAGGCTGAGCCCATTGCCAATCTAAAGAGTCAAACATAGAGCGTATGACTTAGAATTGTTGAGAACTACATATAAAAATGATTGCCACTCTTCTGATAAAATATCAATCAATGCTTTTTAAAGCACTAATTTAAAACAGCCAAGAGAACAATTAATGGAATGCACTAGAGAATAGAAATGAGTCGTCCATCCTAAAGAGAAGGCCGAAGTGGAACCTCTCTTTGGACCTAACGGTCATCACACAGATTTCTATTTTACTTTCTTATGTAGGGTGTGAATGATGCAGGAATCAGGAAGATATACTGGGCCAGATGCTAATATTTTAGGCCTTGCAACCAACAGGAAAAATTAAGGATATAACATAGGTATGTAACCATGTAAAATATAATCTTCAAAACTATAAAAACAAAAACAAAACCTTTCTTAGCTCACCATTCATACAAAAACAGGTGGCAATCTAAATTTGTCCTTCAGGCCACAGTTTGGCAATCCCTGATATGGGCCTCCAGTTAGCAAATCCTCAGAGTCTACCATTTAAATTTAATCTGGCTTTCTTTGAACCCATAATCAGATAGCTTTAGAGAGGGTTAGGATGCTAGCAGTTACCTAATTGATTTTTCCATGGCCCCATGAGGAAACGGCCCTAGGCTCTGAAGCGACCTGCTTATTATGCCTTCGATCCTAGTCTGCAACAGAACCTGAAGAAGACTTTGGTTCTTTAACTCCTGATCCTTGACCTTTTCCTCTATACTGAGGTGCCTCGTACAGATTCATTCTTAAATCACCAACACCAAACCACTCAAGTGTAAATACACAGGCATTCCTGCTGATCATAAGTTGGGTCATACAGTTAGTTGCTGATTGTTTAACTGGTCCCAATTTCGAAATTGATGGGGATGACTTGGCAAACTGGAGCATAGAAATTTAACAGCTGTGGGGCACCTGGGTAGCTCAGTGGGTTAAGCATCCGACTTTAGCTCAAGTCATGATCTCACTATTGGTGAGTTCAAGCCCCACGTCTGGTTCTGGGCTGATGGCTCAGAGCCTGGAGCCTGCTTCAGATTGTGTGTCTCCTTCTCTCTCTCTGCCCCTCCCCCACTTGTTCTCTCCCCCCTCCCCCCATCTCTCTCTCTCCTTCTGGCTCGCTCTCTCTCAAAAAAAAAAAAAAAGAAAAAGAAAAAAACACAGAAAGAATGAAAAGAAAGGAAGAAAAAATGTAACAGCTATGGGGAGGGCATTGTCCCACTCAAGAAGTGCACTTTGTCAAGTCTCCAAGGCATCAAGTGCTACAGCCCAGGCCACCAACCTCCCAACACCTCCATCAACGGCAACAGCAATACCATGAACAGGGACTACAGTGAACATATTTGAACATTTACTCTGAACCAAGCACTTTTGTCTACTTTTCATTCATTATTTTAAGATTCCAAAAAAGGAGTTAAAGTCTTTTTTGTAGGTCCTTTTTTTTGCGTACCATCAGATGACATATACAGCTTGGCTGTGTTAATAATGCACATTACATAACCCAATTCATTTGTCATTATCGCGGCTGGTTTCTAAGGCTTATGATTTACAACTCTGACATGCCACTATGAATTAAAGCAGGGTGGGTGTCCAATACAGCTGGCAGGAATGATGGTCCCCCCCACGAAACACAAATTCTTGAAGACGGAAAGCAGCCAGCATACCGCGTAAAGCCTTCTGTATGATAACTTCTTGTGTTCCTTGGCACACGGCACACTTATTTCACTACACAGACACCTCCCTCACCTCTCTAGTGGATAATTCACTCTCATCTGTTGTGAATTTTCAGAGCATTTCATCAAGATCCCGCACCTGGTACCAGAGATGCCTGCAATGAGACCACCCTGGGAGAAGAAAACAGTGTTAAACAAGTTCTGAAAAGTCTGTGTATTGCCAGAAAGCAGAGAGATGAAGAAATTTAAACAATGAATAGAGCAAAGGCCAGTGTAAGGTATCTAAAGAAACAAACGGACGTATTCTAACAACAATACAATAAGCACACCAAGTGATAACATTGAAGGTGTAAGTCATTCTCCAGATTTACCCTTCAGTCAATCCAAACTGCTTTCTATTCTCCTTACATCCTTTGTGTTTTCCAGTCTTTGTCCTTTTACCCAAGCTAGCCTCGGTGTCTAGAACTCCCTGATGTCTCAATCAGTGGCCCTCAAATGTTTTCCAGACAGCCATGTGGTTGACGATGGCTCATGTTAGCAGTGTGAAGTGGTGGAAAATATCTCCGAGGAACTGTCTGACATTTGGAAAGCCCCACAGATTAAGGGAAGGAGTGTGCAAGCCTCCAGCTGAGTTAGACTATCACTGATTTTCAACTCCGACTACACAACAGAATGACCTGAAAGTTTACCTAAAAATCTGATGCCCAGGCCCAACCCAGGTCAACTGAATCAATCTCTGGAGATGGTACCAGGGCACTGCAAGGTTTTAAAAGCTTTCCAGGTAAGTCTGTCGGTTCTGAAAACCACTGGCCTAAATTCCAAATGTTACCCTATCTCCCAGGATCTCAGCTTTCCTAAATCCCCAGGTAAGACATCAATAAATGCTGCTCTACAACATCTTCTCTGAAACCCTGAGGTCAGATGTATTTCAGAATTCTGAATTTTTTTTTTTTTGGAGCCCCAGTGTCTGCATGCTTGTGTGAATTGAAATATGTAACACCCCAGAAAAGTCTAGGGTAACACCCCATCATCAAACACATTACCCTTCTATAGTGAGACCAATAAATATCCATACAAAGTGGGATAAATAATCTATAAACAGCCTTATCTTAGTTGAGATCAGGTTCTATTCTCAAATGAGTTAAGAAATAGGTTTCCAATTTCAAAGCACACTGGTGCAGCCACTCTGGAAAACAATATGGAGTTTCCTCAAAAAATTAAAAATAGAACTACCCTACAACCCAGCAATTGCACTACTAGGTACTTATCCAAAGGACACAAAAATGCTGATTCTAAGGGACACATGCACCCCAATGTTTATAGCAGCACTATCGATGATAGTCAAATTATGGAAAGAGCCCAAATCCATAGGCTGATGAATGGATAAAAAGGTGGCATATGTATACATATACAGTGGAATACTACTCAGTGATCAAAAAGAATGAAATCTTGCCATTTGCAACAATGTGGGTAGAACTAGAGTGTATTATGCTAGGCAAAATAAGTCAGGCAGAGGAAGACAAATATCATGATTTTCACTCATGTGTGGAATTTAAGAAACATAACAGATGAACACAGGGGAAGGGAAGCAAAGATAAGATTAAAACAGAGAGAGAAAAACCATAAGAGACTCTTAAATAGGGAACAAACTGAGGGTTGCTGGAGCGGAGGTGGATGGGGAGATGGGCTAAATGGATGATGGGCATTAACACTGGTTGGGATGAGCACTGGGTGTTATACGTAAGTGATGAATCACTGGGTTCTGCTCCTGAAACCATTACTACACAGTATGTTAACTAACGAATTTAAGAAATAAATTTTCAAAAAAGAAATATTTTTCCATTTTCCGAGCTTTGAGATTATGGAATCATGGGTAATAGATTGTAGACCTGGGTTAATCAAGTAGCTCCCTTTCTCTACGTAAATACATTAATCCCAAAGATGAACGAGAACTTGGATCCCTCCCTTTGACAAGTTAACAATTTAATTGGAGAATTAGGTAAGAGGTATGTAAACAGTCAGTTATAGTCCCGTCCACTTTTCTCAAAGCATGCTTATTACAGTGGTTCTCACTTCTGCCTGAGCATAAGTCACCCAGGAACTTGTAAAAAATATTGTCATGGCCACCTTCCAGAAATAATTAAATCAAAATGTACATATACATATTTTTGCATAAAAATACATATTTTATACATATACATATTTTGGGCATAAATTGTAAGCTTAAAAATAATCACAAAAAAGAAAATACAGTTCAAAGAAGGCTAGCAAACTGATATTCTATTGCCGAATGTAAGTAAAAGTGGTTTCAGAACTTGGGCTCTTTGTGGTTTTAATAATTGAGAAAATACTCAGGATGCAGGGAGAGGCTGTGGAGGGATATGGAAGAGTGGTGAGACATACTTCAAAAGGAGAAATCTGGTTTGCTAATACACACACACACACATATATGTATGTATACATATATATACACACACACATATATATATGGAGAGAGAGAGGTGAAAAGATTTTTTTAATGGTTTTTATTTTGAGATGGCGGAGAACCAGAGAGAGGGAGAAAGAGAGAATCCCAAAACCCCAAGCAGGCTCTATGCTGTCAGTATAGAGCCCAGTGCGGGGCTCAAACTCATGAAGCATGAGATCATGACCTGAGCTGAAATCAAGAGTTGGACACTGAATTAACTGAGTTATCCAGGTGCCCTAAGAGAGAAAAGATTTGATGTGCTTTTCTTTCAATCAATGCCTCTTGGTTAGGCTGGGGAAGAGGAATGGCAGCTGAAGAGCTTGAGAGAAGCTTCTGGGCTCATTCTCTCAGCCCCCTTCTCCAGCCTCCATCTCTACACCAGTTGAAGACTTCTCCAAATCTGCTCCACTGTGTTAATTTGTTATATACTATCCTGTGACATCTCATCAATTTTCTGAGCTGTAATATAAGTCTTTTGTTATGAATTAAGATTTTCCATATATATATACCTATCTTCCTAGGCAGATCATAAACCAGAAAAGAGAGATGATGCCTCATCTTCTGTCTTCCCACAATACTACTATGCCTCACATAATTTAGATTTTCAATAATGCAATTTTATTTTGCCCCCAAACCATGGACCTCCCCTGAGATGGACAAAATTGAAAACAATATAAATCAAAGAAAGAGAGAAACATAAGAATGACTGCTTTTCCCTGGCCTAAAATTAGGAATGTTCACTCTGGACCCAAAAAAGTGGACTGGGAAATGCAAAACTCAAAGGTGAACAGGCGTACTATAAATCACCAAGTGAAAAAAGAAAACTGACAGATGTGTGAGAGTTCTGAATGCTCCTTACGAATCCAGATGACCTACAGGTTTTCAGTCGTTTCAAAAGTAACTGAATAAACAAAGGAAGAGAAATTTTTAACAAGTTATGAACAGA
This sequence comes from Proteles cristata cristata, assembly GCA_017311185.1. NCBI lineage: Eukaryota > Metazoa > Chordata > Mammalia > Carnivora > Hyaenidae > Proteles > Proteles cristata. The sequence continues at coordinate 1,417,021 of JAESUZ010002218.1, forward strand.
AGGCTTTAATTAGACTAACTGCCTACAGAAAGAGAAACATCGCTGTCAGCAAAACATCACCCTCAGCGCAGCAAACAAAACTGAGAAATTATAAACACATCTCTGTATCAGTGAAATGACACTTGAAGAGAGACTGCATAACCAATCGGAGCCTCCATTTTTTTCCTAAATTATATGGAAGTGCCTGAGACAGTGAGAAACATGTGATGTTTAGTTACGTGCACAGAAAAAAAAATCTAGATTTTTACTAAGATGTTACGGCATCTTAGTAACAGCAGGTATCTCTGGAGAAAGCCCCTGGTCAAGGAGGACTGGCTCAGTTAGGGTTCAATCAGGGTAGCAGACTACTAGGAAGAAATATATTCTCCATATATAATTAGATAAAATATATATTCTCCATATACATTGTAAATTATACACACACACACACACACACACACACACACACACACACACAGATTTTGTTATGAGCATTTAACGTGGCAGTCAGAGTGGAAGATGGATGCAAGGTGGGGAACAACGAGAACAAGGTGGAATCCACAAGAATGGCCTGGTCTTACTGAAACCCTTTGGCATCTGACCTATGTGCAAAGGTGTCCTACAGAAACCAGAGCCCTTTGCTACAAGTTTAAACACGTAGTCTAGCCCGGGAGTCTGAGAAGCCATCTGAGGATGTAGGAGGCAGTGGAACGGCCCAGGCCCACGTTCTGTGCCCACCATGGACATGAGTCCTCAGATCAGCATCACCACAGTGAGCTCTAAGATGGCTGCCATTTTCTTGTGTCGTCTTCGCCCATATGAGAATCTGTGCCTCCTAAATGGAGACGTGAAGAAAAACAAATTCTGGGAAAGGTAGTTCTGCCCTACTCAATTTGACACATTACAAAGCCCCCAAAAGGACTTTAACTTACATTGTTTAGGAGGTTTTTTGAAAAAAGATATTTTATTAAAAATGATTTTTAAGTCTTTGAAGAAATCAGTTCTAAACGATTAAACTATAGCGCATGGATAAGAAATCAATAATTTATTTTTAAGGCTGCCATGACACTGGTAATATTCAAGCCAGTGATTTAGATAAATAATAATTTAAAAAAAACCATGGGGCACGTGGGTGGCTCTGTCAGTTAAGCCTCTGACTTCAGCTCAGGTCATAATCTCAAGGTTTGTGAGTGTGAGTCCTGTGTAGGGTTCTGTGCCGACAGCTCAGAGCCTGGAGCCTGCTTCGGTTTCTGTGTCTCCCTCTCTGTCCCTCCCCTGCTCTCTCTTTAAAATAAACATTTTTAAAAAATAGACAAATAATCAGAAAACAGAAAAAATGTGCAAGCTGGATGTTTAAAAATATCCAGAGGATAAACTCAATGTCCTCAACCAGGATTTCTATAATAATGGCACAACTTTGATAATTTTCTATTTTCTGACAACCACAAAGGTAGAGTTCTGTGCATCTTCCAAAGAGGCAAAAGTTCTCAAGTTTCATGTCTGATACAACATCTCTTTTCCCTTAGTTCACCGCAAATACTTTTGTGTCCAGCAAACTATTCATCACATTTCCATATGATTTCTTTCCAACTAATTTGGTCTTTTTAAGTCGTGAACTTCCAAAATTAAAAAGATATGAAAAATAGCAGTCATCAAAAGGAAGAGACCATATGCCTCTACCAGCCATTTTTTAAAAATAAAAATCATCCTTTTTGTGGAACTTGAAATAAAATATTGGCATTTCTGGAGGCCTCCCTAAGTGTGTTTTTGATAATATGGTGTTACTGCTATTTTTATGTAGCCCAAATGAATATAAGGACTGCATCAAGGAGGGGGCGGGTAGGAATGCAGGTCTAATAATGAGAAGCTATCATATCCTTAGCAATCAGAAGTATCTGACTAATGGAGGCTTCACCTTGCAGCAGGCAGTAGTGTGCTAAGTAGTTTACACAATCCTTGGACTTCACTTACACAGCAAACCAAGGAGGTAAGTGTTATCTCCATTTTAGTCATAGAGAGAAGGGTTGAAGAATTGTCAGAAACCTGATTCCAAAACACATGTGTGCTACCGTAGTATCCTACCTTATTCTAGCTCTGTCCGTGGCCACGGCCCAGGACCTTCCTTGTTTTAATAATACAAGCCCATATTTATGGAGAACCACCTGTAATAAATGTGGGTCTAAATGATTTATGGCTTTATAATCACTTAATCCTCATAGCTGTCCCACAAAGAGACTACTATTTTCAGCATTATATACAAAAGGAAGGTAAGCATCAATGAAGTTCGTTTAGTGGGAAAAAGAGAAAGAATTTGAACCCTACAGTGAGAAGAGGAGAAAGAATTTGAATCCTGGGATTGGTTCAGATTCCAATGCTGCCATCTTCTATGTCTTTATCTCAAGTTTAAATATAATACTCCAAGACTGTGTACTTACCCAGCTAGCTTCAAGCGACTTTATTTCTAAAGTCTTTTCAATTGCACTTTCATTGCAATGAATTGCCTCAAACTTTTGGCTTTCTCCAGTTTGGGGGTCTTACCTTTGACCGTATTGAATTTGTTTTTACTCGCTTCAGTTATTGCACACTCTAAGAATTTTGGCTGACGGCCAGTTCCCCCCAGGTGTAAAGACACTCTTAGTGACCTTGTGCAATATATTCCACTTTAGCACCCCATGACCCCAAGCCTAGATGTGTTCCTTACTACTTCACAAGGGGGATAAGGACATAGGCCAGATCCGACATCTCTCTGTAACACTCCCACAGGTGTCCACAGGTGTCCACTTAGCATCCTAGGCCCCCACTGGGAAATTCACCAAGGCCTTGTTGCCCTCGGTGGGTCGGTGCCTGCTGGTTAAATTGCTCGCATTCTTGGTCCAAACAGACTCACCCCGGTTTGCTGAGTCATGCTTCCTGATAAAAGAAAGTTAACGAAAATGCTAATGTGGGCTGCTGAATTACTGGACGTTATGGGGCTAAAGCAAAGTTTCCTAGAAAACACTTTAAAACTGTTACTGTACTGACAAAACAACAAAAGGAGCTTGTGAGACGGAAGGCACACAAAGATTAAAAGGATGGCAAAAGGGGCGCCTGGGTGGCTTAGTCGGTTAAGCGTCCGACTTTCGCTTAGGTCATGATCTCGCGGTTCGTGGGTTTGAGCCCCTTGTCGGGCTCTGTGCTGACTGCCAGCTCAGAGCCTGGAGCCTGTTTCCGTCTGTGACTCCCTCTCTCTGACCCTCCCCTGTTCACGCTGTCTCTCTCTCTCTCTCCTAGAAATAAATAAAAAAGAACAAAAACAAAAACAAAAACATAAAAGGATGGCAAAAAAGGTCAAAGATATTCTTTATTTGAAACCTTAAGAAATGGGTTAAAATTCATTCATGTGCATTTCTTTATAATTTATAACAGAAAAAAGCAATTAAATATATCAAATTATTTATATTTATATTAAGCTTAAATTAATTATTTAAGCTATTAAATATACTAAATATATTCAGTAGGTATATTAGGTAATATTAGGTAATATTGATTCTCTTAATAAAAAATATATTAGGCAATATTGATTTTCTTAATAAAAAAGATAATAATATCAAGTTAAAATATTAATTTTATAGTTTTGTTATTTTTTAACACAAACAGTATTTTATGGAAGTTATATATTATTTAATATTAGAAGTGTTATTGCCATGTCTGAGCATGTATCGGACCTAGCCATAACTCTACTTAGTTTTCATTATATCATCCTATGGAAATCAAAATATGGTAGCAAGATAGGAACATAAAACTGAGGCTTCCCCAGCATCACTCTGATTCCCAAGCCAGACAAAGATCCAGCAAAAAAAGAGAACTACAGGCCAATATCCTTGATGAATATGGATGCAAAAATTCTCAACAAGATCCTTGCAAATCGAATCCAGCAGCATATCAAAAGAATCAAACACCAAGATCAAGTGGGATTCATTCCTGGGTTACAGGGCTGGTTCAACATTCGCAAAACAATCAATGTGATACATCATATCAATAAAAGAAAAGATAAAAACCATATGATCCTGTCAATAGATGCAGAAAAAGCATTTGACAAAATACAGCATCCCTTCTTAATAAAGACTCTCGAGAAAGTTGGGATAGAAGGAACCTACTTAAACATCATCAAAGCCATCTATGAGAAGCCTTCAGCTAACATCATCCTCAACGGGGAAAAACTCAGAGCTTTCCCCCTGAGATCAGGAACACGACAGGCATGCCCACTCTCACCACTGCTGTTTAACATAGTGCTGGAAGTCCTAGCATCAGCCATCAGACACCAAAAGGAAATCAAAGGCATCAGAATCGGCAAAGAGGAAGTCAAACTTTCCCTCTTCGCTGCTGACATGATACTCTACGTCGAAAACCCGACAGACTCCACCAGAAGCCTACTAGAACTGATCCAAGAATTCAGCCAAGTTGCAGGGTACAAAATCAAAGTACAGAAATCGGTTGCATTTCTATACATCAACAATGAAGCAACAGAAAGAGAAATCAAGAAACGGATCCCATTCACAATTGCACAAAAAACCATAAAATACCTCGGAATAAACCTAACCAAGGATACAAGAGATCTGTATGATGAAAACTATAGAAAACTTATGAAGGAAATTGAAGAAGACACAAAGAAATGGAAAAACATTCCATGCTCATGGATAGGAAGAATAAATATAGTTAAGATGTCATTACTACCTAAGGCACTCTACACATTCAATGCAATTCCAATCAAAATTGCACCAGCATACTTCTCAAAACTAGAACAAACTATCCAAAAATTTGTATGGAACCACAAAAGACCCCGAATAGCCAAAGTAATCCTGAAAAATAAAACCAAAACGGGATGGATCACCATCCCAGACTTTAGCCTCTACTCCAAAGCTGTCATCATCAAGACAGTATGGTATTGGCACAAAAACAGACACATAGGCCAATGGAACAGAATTGAGAACTCAGAAGTGGACCCAAAAGTATATAGCCAACTGATCTTTGACAAAGCAGGAAAGAATATCCAATGGAAAAAAGACAGCCTTTTTAACAGATGGTGTTGGGAGAATTGGACAGCAACATGCAGAAGAATGAAACTAGATCATTTTCTCACACCATGCACAAAAATAAACTCAAAATGGATAAAGGACCTGAACGTGAGACAGGAAACCATCAACACCCTAGAGGAGAAAGCAGGATACAACCTCCTTGACCTCCACCGCAGCAACTTCTTACTTGACACATCCCCAAAAGCAAGGGAATCAAGAGCAAAAATAAACTGATTGGGACCTCATCAAGATTAAAAGCTTCTGCACAGCCAAGGAAACAACCCAGAAAATTAATAGGCAACCAACGGAATGGGAAAAGATAGTTGCAAATGACATATCAGATAAAGGGTTGATATCCAGAATCTACAAGGAACTCACCAAACTACACACCCGAAAAACAAACAACCCAGTGAAGAAATGGGCAGAAGATATGAACAGACACTTCTCCAAAGAGGACATCCAGATGGCCAACAGACACATGAAACGATGCTCAGCATCCCTCCTCATCAGGGAAATACAAATCAAAACCACACTGAGATACCACCTCACGCCAGTCAGAGTGGCTAAAATGAGCACATCAGAGAACTCTAGATGCTGGCGAGGATGTGGAGAAACGGGCACCCTCCTACACTGTTGGTGGGAATGCAAACTGGAACAGCCCCTCTGGAAAACAGTGTGGAGGTTCCTCAGGAAACTAACAATAGAACTCCCCTAGGACCCAGCAATAGCACTGCTAGGAATTTACCCAAGGGATACAGAAATGCTGATGCATAGGAGCACATGTACCCCAATGTGCATAGCAGCACTCTCCACAATAGCTAAAACATGGAAAGAGCCTAAGTGTCCATCAACAGATGAATGGATCAAGAAGATGTGGTTTATCTATACCATGGAATACTACACGGCAATGAGAAACAGTGAAATCTGGCCATGTGTAGCAACATGGATGGACCTTGAGGGTGTTATGCTGAGCGAAATAAGTCAGGCAGAGAAGGACAAATATCATATGTTTGCACGTATAGGAGGATTAGGAGGAACTTGATGGAGGAACAAGGGGGAGAAGAAGGGGGGAAATGGTGGGGGAAAGGGAGAGAGGCAAACCATGAGAGACTCTTGAATGCTGACAAAGACTGAGGACTGATGGATGTGGGGGGGGAGGGAGGATGGACATGGAGGAGGACACTTGTGGGGATGAGCACTGGGTGTTATGTGGAAACTAATTTGACAATAAACTATTTGTAAAAAAAAAAATTAAAAAAAATAAAAAATTTAAAAAAAAAAACAAAAAAACAAAAACTGAGGCTTCCCGATGTTTAGCTGGTCTTGCATTGGCCATTCAAAAAGCCTTTATTTTATCTTGTAAAGCATGTTTCTCATTTTTTGTTCAGAAAGCAGAGGTATATATAGAGTGGAAGATTACTCAGACTTAAAAAAGAAAGAAATCTTGCCATTTGCAATGACATGGATGGAGCTAGAGAGGATTATGCTAAGTGAAATAAGCCACACAGAGAAAAACAAATACCATATGATTTCACGTATGTGTGGAATCTCAGAAACAAACAAATCTGGGAAAAAAGGGTTTGTCAAATACAGAGAAACTGTATTTGTGTGGGAGGATGGATGAAATAGTGAGAGAGATTAAGAGACTTCCAGTTATAAAATAAATAAGTTGTGGAGATGAAAAACACAGCATGGAGAATATAGTCAGCAATATTGTAATTCGGTAGGTGGCAGATGGTGACTACACATCGTGGTGAGCACTGAAGACTGCATAGAATTGCTGAATCACTATGTTGCATACCTGAAATGAATATCAACTATACTTCAATAATAAATATATATGTATAATATTTTTTAAAAGAAAATGGAGCCTAAAGTTATTCATTTTCTCTTGGGAAGATTTAACTTGCTTATTTAAGTCAGTTTGAATGCTCTTTGTTTAAAACTTCTCTGACAGATATCCACCAAAGAAATCCATGTGTATGGTATGAGTGTGCAACAAAAATTGAACATGATCATATCACAAATGTGTTGTTGTAAGTTGATGACATCAGACAATGCAGGTAAGCAACCGTGAACTGATGGTCTACTGTACCAGGCAGATTTATTTCTAAGTCCTTAGTTTGCATCAAGGCAGGGATTCCTACGTGCAAGTTCTCAGGCCTTTTGACTCATTTTTTTCCTAGCAGATTATCTCAAAATAATGAGAACAGCCAGAAAACGCATTTTGTTTATTTCTTAGGTATATCGTAAATGCATTTTAGGAAAAACATGTTTCCAGAACCCTCTCCTCAGTGAGCAGAGCTATTCATAACATCTCAAAGAGCAAAGAAATTCTTACCAATGATGAACAGTCTGGGAAATTCTAGGTTAAAATAGTTTGCCTTGATAGTGATATCTGTGCGTTTAAACTTCTGGGACAGTACCTTCACCCAAACACCTGAAAGATTCCTGATCAGAATGCCAACAACCAAAGCAGATCAGGGGCTACTTAGTTTTTGGTGTTAATCTAACCCAAACTTCATCCATCCTTGGGGCTCAGCTGTCAGGGGTCTCAAGTGAGTCCATGAATGCAGTGTTGACCAATTGGTAGCAGGGTAGAATTCTGAGCTTGAGTCAGATAGTATAGGGTTCAAACCCTTGCCAACTTTCACAAGTATGTTCCCTCTTTGCTCCTGATCATCTGTAGAGGGTGCATAACAATCACATTATTGTATATATTTTTAAACAATTTTTTAATGTTTTCATTTATTTCTGAGAGAGAGAGAGAGAGAGAGAGAGAGAGAGAGAGCATGAGCAGGGGAGGGTCAGAGAGATAGGGATCCACAGAATCCAAAGCAGGTTCCAGGCTCTGAACTGTCAGCACAGAGCCCAACATGGGGCTTGAATTCACGAACCATGAGATCATGACCTGAGTGGAAGTTGGAGGATGCTTAACCAACTGAGCCACCCAGGTGCCCCACATTCATGTATATTTTTAATAAATAATTGGAGTCCCTACCGCACATCAAGCTCTGTTCTTGATGCTAAAGATAGAGCTGAGAAACAGATAGACCAGATCTCTGAGGGAGACTACCACCTAGCAAAGAGAAGATAGACAATTAATAAGGAGACAAATAAATTAGAAAGATAATTGCAGTTTCTGCTAAGGACTATGGAAATAATAAAAACCAGTTACTGGGCTAAGGTTGTGCTGTCAGATACAATAACCACTAGTGACATATGGCTATTTAAGTTGAAACTTATTAAAATTAAATAAAACTAAAAATTCAGATCCTCAGTTTCAGAAGCCACATTCAAGTTCTCCATAGCCACATGTGACTGCCATGTTGGACAGCTCAGATACAGAACTTCTCCATCATTGCAGGAAGTTCCATTGGTGGTACTGTTAACTAGAGTGGTAAGAGGTATGGGTAAGGGACTGCTTTGGATGGCATTAATATGCATAAACAACTGTGCAGTGAGGGAAACAAACTATAGTAGGGACTCCATTAACTGAATCTATTATGTTAACATATCTCATAAGTCTATATTTTTTCCTACTTAATTCCTCAGCTTATAAATCCTGGTAAGAGACCCACTGAAATGTGGTTTGCTTTTTACTTCTAAATCATGGACTTCTAATACCTAATTCTAGGCCAACAATTTAGGCTCAACACACTTGAGAGAATGATCATTTTCTTCTGCATAGTTTCCTTGATTAAAAAAAAAAGAAGAAAAGTTCCCCCAAATTTTGACGAATTATAAACCTCAGAAGTAGTCAAGTACATTAAACAGAAAGGATAGTTGGAACAGTTTTTCAAAGGTTAAAACTTTATTTGAAGTCAGAACACATGAGATTTCAAGATCTAACTTTGAAAAGCAAATTCTTGCCTCCTTGATTCTCTGTAATGGGCACCGACATATTCCATCCACATCTTAAAGATCTTTATGACCACAGAACTTGACCTTGTGTTACATTCCCAAAAACTTATGTGTACAGTGAATATTTATGTTTTGAATCTATCTCCCAGGTCATGTTATTTTGGGAATGTTTTACTTAGATAAAAGAAAATAGCATCAATACATAAAACACCCAATGAGTATTTATTGAATTCCTAAAACATGACCAGCTCAAGAGGCAGAAGTACTCAATAACTAAAACTTTTTACACGTCCTTCACCACTGCATTCCCTGACTCTAATTTTTTTTACTCTACAGTTAACCATAGTTTGCTGTGCATATTCATTTTGAACATCATATAGCAAGATAACAGTGCAATGAATGATTAAGTCCATTTATCTTTGCACATTAATTTAAGAAGCAAATGCAGGCTAATGTACACTGATACATTTCATCTCTATTTCTTTAAAAATGACTACGCATCATCATTGGCTTTGTCTCAGCCAGGAATTTAGCAGGATTTATGCAATGAAAGATCCAGAAGGAGGTATATTTCCAGCTGGAGCTGGAGGGTTAATTGCATTCCTGTTTGTCAATCTAATAGCAATGGTGTTAATACCTATAAGTGTGAAAATCATAAACTACTCCTATAGCAGCCATCAAAGTTTTGTCGACAAAATGGCTAAATGGAAAAAGAGGTGAACCATCTCATTAGAACTGAGAAGTGTTGATGGAGCCAGCGGGGAGCTCTGAAAATGATTTTCCTCCTTTTGGTGTTCCCACCTGGTGCCCTCAGGGTAGACAAACGTGACATGTTAACCATGTATGCGGAAATCGTGTCCAAATGTATTAAGCAAACAAATGTGAAATGTAAAACCCCACAAGAGGCAAACCTAGGTAAGTTTTGTTAGCTACACAGCTGCTCCCAGGACCTGTGGGCAGCTGTTCCGAGTTCCATTTTCGAAAACCTGTGAGATCCCTTTCACCTTCTCTTTCCGGGCTAAGCAAGCAGATCAATCTATTTATACCTGGTTGGAGTACAAAGAACAATCTCAAAGCTATGTCTTAAAAATCCTTTAAGAAATGGACTGCGCCCAATTATAAACCAGAGTTCTGGCTATTCCACATACTGCACGGTAACTGGGATTGCACTTTCTTCCACATCCCCGTCAACAACTCTCTGAAGCAGCATACAAGCATTGGAACAAATTAATGAGTTTTTAAGGTCATGCAAGAAATAACATGTTTTTTGTCTCAGCCAGAGACCTATTAGCAAACTTGATGTAGCAGCTGCGTGTTCAAGCTTCCTGGATTATTCCTGATCCCAGAAACAGGGAGGTAATTGTTCATGACCTTCTGCAGCAGTGTTCTACAGGAGCATGCTGTCGAAATTTACTTGACAAATTTTCAAGAGAGATACCTTCAAGAAGTAATACTTTGAAAAAAAAATGGTACCTCATCAGTAACCATATGTAAGATATCTAGGATGTTGTTTTTTTTCTTTCGGCCTCCAAAAATATTACATGTTCATGCTTGTGAAAGGAAGAAATACACAGAAAATGAAGACCAAGATTGTGAAGTTTTCCTTGTTTTCTAACTGGCTTTGTTCGCTTCATAATATATCATAAACATTTTCCCATGTCATTAAATATTCCTCTAAAGTTTGAGTAATGGAACAGTCTAATTTGAACAGTCCTCACTTTTGAAATTTTGGGTGCGTTCCAAATTTATTATTATACATTACACTTTGAGGAACATGCTTATTCATAAATCTGTCTGCATGTTTCTTTGAGATACATTTTGAAAAAGTGGTAGGTCTGGGTCAAAATGCTTTAAGTATTTTTAAAGACTTTGGTAAGTATGGTTGAATTCAGACAGCCACTCTGATTTATGTACAACAGAAAATGAAAATAAATCATCTTGTGGAACATTTACAGTCAAGAGCTGAATACAAAATGGCCACACTCTTGCTTTGAATAGAATTCTTCCCTGCAAGGGTCATTGGTTGATCTTTCATGACCACCAGATGTCAGTCTAAAACAGAGCAAACTGAACTAGACCTAGATGAGGATAAGGGGAATCCACTCCTTTAGTCTTATGTATACTTGGCTACCCTATGTTACTCAGGCTCCCAGGGAGATCGAGTTTTATGAAATAAACGAATAAAATAAATGAACATTGTCAATTGGATAAAGCACTAAGACATCAGATGCCTTTCAATGACCCTCAGGTTAAAGGCCGATCATCTGTTTTGCTTTCTATTTCCCTAAAATCATCTTCATACACTGGTCTCACAGCTGAATCTTTTCAGAAGTAGACCATGGTTTCCGGGGAAGCAGGTAGGCATTTCATGCCAACCCATGTACTCGTTCGCTAACTCACAATGAGATAGAGTCTCCCGGGGGTAACATGAAACATTTAAGGTGAGGTCTTTGACTTTTTCTATTTAGTAGTTAAACAAGGACTTCTCCCAAGCAAGGAGGAGCAGATGCTTTGATATGCTTCTCAAAGCATGAGGTGCCTCTCCATACCGACTTTGGACGGCCATCATTATTTCTTCTGACTTTAGTGATTGCTTCCTTGCTTCCTTCTCCTGTTTCTGAGGAAAGGATGCTCCATGCCCCAATGTGTTTGGAATCTCCAAAGATGTGGTAGAGTTGTTTTCAGGCTGCTTGGTATGTGCAGACAGCTTTGCTGTAGCTAACACGGTGATGCCACTACGACACCAGCCAAATGCCATTGGAGATCCTAGTTCATGTACTAGTGCAGCTACCTGGGAAAAAGATACGTGAAAAGGGAAAAGCATAAAGGCACCTCACAGTGTGCCAAAATTATGAAAATCAAATGGGGCTTTAATCTAAAATATGCTAAGGAAATTAAAAGGATTTATTATTAATACTGGTGTTTTTATCGCAAAAACACTTAAAATAGGAGGATAAGGACAGTGACACCTGTTGAGTAATAAGTCTTTCATACAAGGAAAAGAGGTGTTAAAAAAAAAAACAGGGATAAAGAAAAGTCCTGAATCTACATTCAAATAATAAAATTGTACAAAATGGGATGTGTTAAGCCTGAGTATTTTAGATGACAAGTGGGTAATGTAGCTGGCAAAAGAACTAAATGAACCTTCTCTTAGGCTACATTCATAGGAGTCCAGTGAGTGTCCTGTGAAAGGAAACTTCCACGTCACTAACCCAAACACAAGAGGAGTGTTTTGCTCAGTCTAGAAGGGAGGTAACAAACTGGACTCCATCTATAAGAAAGAAAACAGAATTAGAATCTCAAAACCTTGTCCTTTCAGCAAAGAATGAGTTTCCCTGAAGAGAAGACTTAGGTAACAATGTGATCTTTCTATTCAAATACTGAATGATTATCTTATTTAAAAAAAATGCAACTTATCCCATCACCCATGTTCACAAAGCAGGCATCAATGACTGAAAGTCTCAGGCAGACAGATTTGGAGACAAAGTCAGAGCTACTGGAAGCTAGGGGAGAGACATGGAACAGATTCTTCCTCACTAACCCCAGAAGGAATCCACCTCTCTGACACATTAACCTTGAACCCTGAGTCTCCAGAACCATGAGACAATAAATTGATACTCAGTTTGCGGTACTTTATTATGGCAGCCCTAGAAAATCAATACAAATGACCTATAATTCCTATAGTAACCTCCTACCTCTAAACTTACTGTTACATGAGAAAAAGAAGCACCTACCAATTGAAACTAAACCACTGGTTGAATTTTGTATTTCCTGTAAGTGGAATACAATCTTAACTAAGAGATCGGGAAAGGGAAGAAAATTAAATCATGAAAGGGTGGTAACAACTGGGATGAAATGGTTGGGTCAAGAATTTCAGAGGCCAAAGACCTCCTTCTTTAAATAGGGGCTCCGTATTTTATTTCTCCAGTGGCATGCTTGCATGAATATAAGTTAAAGGCCTTAAGAGTACCTGGGTGGCTCAGTCCGTTGAGCATCCTTGATCTCGGCTCAGTTTGTGGGTTCAAGACTCACATTGGGCTCTGTGCTGGCAGTGGGAAGCCTGCTTGGGATTCTGTCTCTGTCCCCCCTACTCAAAATAAATAAACTTAAAATCAATCAATCAATTAATTAATTAGAGATGCTTGCTCACCAAAGCCAGGTCCTTTGGGTAGTTTGGTCAAAGAAGTAAGACCCCCCCATCTGGCTCAAAGAGAAGCGTCTACTCTTTGGCCCAGATTTTGGAATTTTGCCAGTCTCAAGCTCATCAATTTCTTCAAAGTCCTGAGGTGACAGAATTCATAATAGTTGTCATTATTTGAGCTATTGCTGTAGTTACACAGACCCCTGAGCATTTCCCCTCTGTAAGAATGAAAAGTTTGTCAGGTATAGTATCCTCAAAACTTTTTTCTAAGTTTTTTCCTGAATGGCCTCCTGTACAGTGTGAGAGCTTTTAGCACGCAAGGTGTTGTAGTGGACCTGCATTTGATACTTTCCAACTGGCCCTCAATTGTACATCATGTAAAAAGTTGCTGCTTCATATACTCTCACCAGAGGTACTTGTAAAACTTCACCCTTGTTCACGGCAGAGACAGGTAGACACCAGTTCTGTCCTGGGCTAACTCCGGGTCTGGAAAAACACCTGCTGCTTTGTGCCCTTCTGGATGATTCGTTTGTTTATTTGTTTGTTTGTTATTTACAGCTGCTTCTATCCTCTTAGATATTTCCGGTGTGAAGTCAAATGGACCCTGAAGTCCTCCATAATGAGGATTTGAGGGGATAACTTGGAAAGACCGAGTCCATGAAGAAAAACCAGGAGTGAGCAGACTTGAATTGACAACAAGAATGGTGGTAAAATATGAGGGTAGGAGCTTCAATAGAGAGAAGTATTTTGCTTGAAGGATGAAACATAATGGTTTAGAAGGATAATGACAGTCTTATAATTGAGAGAATTCCAATACCATCTCCAGGCTCCCTGGTAGATGGCACATGGGAAATTGAGTTCATTTGGTCCAAGAAAGCTACAGTGAAAGTGACCTTGAACTTGGTTGATAGATGTACCTTAAAATGTTATCACATGAATTATTCAAGTAATTAATGCCCAATAAAATTTAGGATCTTAACTCAGATTTGGAAGGGATTTTGTAGGTATTTAGTTCAGTCTCACACCAGAGTAAGGATACTTGTCCTTGAGTTTTCATTTCAAGTTGAAGGCACAACCCTGGCCTTGGAGTTGCCTTTAGTTATATGAATGTACGTGAAAATAGAGGGAGGGTCAGAATAACTCATGACACATTGTCGCAAATGTGTTGATTCAGCAGATTATTTTTAAATACATCCAATTTAAACTCTCATTCTTCCCTTCAGATTCCAGTACAAAAGGGCCTCTTTCCAAAGAAAAAGCTCTTGTGACTATAAATATACACTGACAAACTGCATACAGAATGTCTCAGAATCTAGAGAAGGCCATCAGAGAGCTAGCATTCCACAATTTACAAAACACAGTAATACACATATGTTTATTATACATAATTTCACTCCTTAAATTTTTGCAACACTACCATAGTCCTTTAAGAAAAAAAGTTGCACTTCCCAAGGTAGTTTCTTATGCTCCCTGGCTTTTCAGAAATCTACCAGACCAGAGCTATAATAGGACAAAAATTCTCTTTGCATTGGGGACGGCTATTGGCTTATAACTAAAATGAGAGAACAAAGTACCTTACTATTTTCCCCCTCTCTCTCTTCCACTAGAAATAAGGGGGGAAAAAGTTAAAAGCAAAATGATTTGAAAAATGCTCACTGCTGGGAGGAGAAGCTTCTCTGAATTTGGCCATTTGTCTCCCTGACATTTACTGTCTGAAGATCACGAGGCTTGCTAGATTTTGCAGAGCTAGGTAGAGTGTGACAGACCTCTCTAACTATTAGTTGGAAAGCTCATAAGCATAGGTATTCATTTGAATTGGATATTTTGAAGAATGAAAAATAGATACTGATTAAGTACCTGAAAATTATGTGAGAAAGCATACCTGGGGCTATGAATGTCACATTTTCTAAAAAATCTGTTTAATATGTATTCATTTTTGAGAGACAGAGAAAGACAGAGCATGAGCGGGAGAGGGGCTGAGAGACAGAGAGGGAGACTCAGAATCTGAAGTAGGCTCAAGGCTCTGAGCTGTCAGCACAGAGCCTGATGTGGATTCGAGCTCACAAACCATGAGATAATGACCTGAGCTGGTCAGGCACTTAACCGACTGAGTCATCCAGATGCCTGTTTCATTTTTTTAAAATTTTATTTATTTTGATAAAGAGAGAGAGGAGGTGAAGAGGAGCAGAGAAAGAGGGAGCAAGAAAGAATCTCCAAGCAGGCTCCACACAGTCTGCACAGAACCTGATGTGGGGCTCGAACCCATGAACCATGAGATCATGCCCCGAGCCTAAACCAAGAGTCACATGCTTAACCAACTGAGCCACCCAGGTGCCCCTGTCTCATATTTCATTAAACAAGAAATGCATGCCATGAGGGACTCCCAGAAAGAACTCGGTTTGAGCTGCCCCCTTGACTCTCCTTGAAGTATGGAGGGCTAATGGGATGAGATAAATAGCTCTGTCAACAGTGCTCGTTCTCTGCAAAAGGTACATTTTATTTTTCCGGGGTCAAAAAAATTTATCCTGGAGACAGTATTTTTCAGAAGCATATGGTTCTCAAGTGAAGGGAAGCAGCTGAGATACAAAATCGTATGCCTTTCTTTACTTTTCTATACCTGAATGTGGCTTAGCAGCCCCAATTTTCATCGCAAACAGAAATACTTAATGGTATCATTTCGAGAAGACCTGATTCTTGTGGTTTTACTATTCAGGTGCTTTTGGTTTATTTCTCTTCAGCTGAGGGATTTCTCCAGTCCTCACCCCCAGGTGGCATCTGATCTTGGGGGTAGCATCCCAGAACAAGTTGGCGGGTAGGCGGGTGCATTGAGTCTATGTGCTCCCATCTAACCCATTGAAGAAAAACTTATTCTGATATTTGTTAAAATGTTAAGGAGATTTTATTTGACTATTGAAATCAGAGCTTGCAGCAGGGGGAGAGATGGGGTTCACCTCCAAATACAGTAAAGACAAGCAGAGATTTATAGCCAGGGAGCAGAATTGGGGGTAGTTGGATGGAAAATCACTAACAGGACCCATCAAGGATGGGGGAATTTTTACTAAACTGACCCAACAGGATTCTTGCTAAAAAGAAGCCAAGAATGCGTACTTCAAAGGATAGTAATAAGGAGCTTGATCAGATGTCATGGGTGGGGGGTGACTCAGCAGGATTCTTTGTGAACACTGGGCTGGGCGGGACCAAGGGGGAGGTGAAGCTGGAAAGAGGGCTCAGGGGAGCCTGACTGAAGTTGGGTCCAGAAGTGCCTTTTTCAGTCCTTGCCAGCCTCCACTGAGGCCTGGCTCACCCTGCCGGACTTGGGTCTCAGGCACTGCCCTCCCCCCAGCATCTGCTGTGAAGGCCCTCAGCCCACAGCACCCTCAGCTTGTCAGAATAGCCATTCCTTCTACCCCACTGCTGAGATCTTTCTGCAAGCTCCTGGGGGCTCAGAAACTAATCTGCATTCCCACGTGATATTGGCGGGCTCAGGACTCTGGGGGGACACCTTCCATGTCATCCGCATAGACCTCTGCCAAAGGTGCCATTACTCTAACCTATGTAACTTTGGGGGTTTCTCTTCAGAACTCTCATTTTCTTCAGCTACTTTTTGAAAAGCCAGAGGTTGACCCTTTTATTTAAAATTGTTTTAATGTTTATTTATTTTTAAAAGAGAGAGAGAAATAGAGCAAGAGCAGGGAGGGATAAAGAGAGAGGGAGACAAAGAAACTGAAGCAGGCTCCGGGCTCTGAGCTGTCAGCACAGAGCTGGATGTGGGGCTCGAACCCACAAACCATAAGATCATGACCTGAGCCAAAGTAGGATGCTCAACCGACTGAGCCACCCAGGCCCCCTTGTCTCTTTTATTTAAAACTCCCCCATAACTTACCAAGGGTTTTCCACTCACGTGGACTAATTATGAATGAAGTAATTGTTCCAAATCTGCCAAACGTTACCTCAGATTTGAAGAGAAGTACTGGAAGAGCCCATAATGTAATTGGAAATGAGAGACAAAAGAAAGGGAAGACAGAGAGCACATATTTTCTTCTTTCACGGAATGTTTTTCAATTGGCAAATTACCATCTAGGATTAGGAGACATCCCACATATAAAGGCTAGATCTGTATTAAATTAGGCTCACTTTTTTTTTTATAATGGAGTATAGTGTTACTTGATTCTAAACGAGGAAGTAATTTTTTCCACATAACATTCTCTCTATATAATTTCAGGATCACTATCTGGTGAGAACAGGTAGAAATCTGAAATAGGAGTACTTGTCAGGATGTCAGGAGGCCTAGGATCTATCTGAGTTCCATCAGGAGCAAGCTGGATGTCCTCGGCCGAACTATACCTCGGTTGCTACCTCTGTCAAATGACAGACATCTGAATATGCAAGCTTCTTTTCTGTTGTGATACTTGATGGCGGTGTTACCGGAAGCTGGGCTCCCAGCTTGAGGCCAAAGAACACATGAGCAGGACTGAGCATGTTCAGCAGGCTACCCTGTGGGCCGCTGCAGGAAGACCCAGATGCTTCTTGGAGGAACTCCTTCAAGACAAAGACAAGGACAAAGAAGCCAGGATCCATAAGCCCCACCGACAACAAAAGCCCCCATTGACAGCGAAGTGGTTTTTCTGAATGTGTGACAGTGTTTACCATTCGTATCTGCCTAACAGTGAAGGACTAATTAAGTAATTATTAATAAATTAATAAAAACTGAAAGACTGGGTTCACAAAAAAACAAAACAAAACAAAAACACTTGGAGTTCCTGGGTGGCTCAATTGGTTAAGTGTCCTACTTCAGTTCAGGTCATGATCTCACAGTTTGTGGGTTGGAGCCCTGCATCAGGCTCTGTGCTGACAGCTGAGAGCCTGGAGCCTGCTTCGGATTCTGTGTCTCCCTCTCTTTCTCTCTGCTCCTCCACCACTCAAAACAAATAAACATTTTTAAAAAACACTAGAAAATATGGAGTCAAAGCATGGTGTTTTGGGGTTTTTTTTTCTAAATGTTTTATTTATTTCTAGAGAGAGAGAGAGACAGCGTGAGCAGGGGAGGGTCAGAGAGAGAGGGAGTCACAGACTGAAACAGGCTCCAGGCTCTGAGCTGGCAGTCAGCACAGAGCCCGACGCGGGGCTCGAACCCACGAACCGCAAGATCATGACCTAAGCGAAAGTCGGACGCTTAACCGACTAAGCCACCCAGTCGCCCCATTGGGTTTTTTTTCTTAAATGTTTATTTGTTTTTGAGAGAAAGAGACAGATATGGAGCGGGGGAGGGGCTGAGAGGGAGACAGAATCCAAAGCAGGCTCCAGGCTCTGAGTTTAGGGTCCGACAAGGAGCTCAGACCCACAAACTGTGAGATTGTGACCTGAACCGAAGATGGACACTTAACCAACTGAGCACCCAGGTGCCCAAAGCATAGTGTTTTGTGACCTTCTAACAAACTGTGTCACAAAAGGAAAGTGGGTATTTTCCACCTGTCATCATCACCAGAGTCCAGAATGTTAGCCCCTAGAGGCCTTCAATGTTGTTGCATTGGTTCTTAGAGGAAGCACAGTGGCGCACAGAGAGGGTGGGTGGGACGCTCACAGAGCAATAGGCACACCAGGTAGGACATCCAGGCAATGCCCAGTAGACTGTCCCCAGCACTTGGCAGCTCGTGGCTTGAGCACAGTTGATCCGGAGCTATCACAAGACAGCTCTGAGGATTCCCATTAACTCTGAAAGACCCTGCCGAGGTTAGAGGGCCTGCGTGAACACAAACCTAGTGCAAAAATAATTGCTTTCGACTGCACAATGAGCATGTGCCTTTCTTCCAGTAATAGAATCTAATTTTTCTTCAGGAAACGACCCCTACTTCACTCTCTGTCTTAGCAGTTCGAGTACAATCGATCCAGCTCCGAGGGGTGGGCGTGAATCCCAGGAAATGTTAATTGATCTAGTCCTTCCTTTTGGCCATTGTGACTATATTATGGACAGGCACATAATCCAAGTCAGGCCATGAAATGAAAGTACAGGACTTTTACAGAATTTTTGGAAAAGAGACATCCTGGGATGGCAAACGATAATGAAAACGGAAACCTTGAACTGCCAGAGACTGATACATGGCAAAAGCTTGCCTGAGAAAGAAACAAACATGGAGGAAGTAGAGCCAAGTGCTGTGAAGAATTCTGTAAAACTTGGAGAGGAGGCAAAATGTGAGGTAACTAATATGTCCTTTCAGAGATGAAGGCCTCCTAAGGACTATCTAGGGAAATGAACTTAGTTTGACTCACTCATTTCTACTGATATAAGATCCTGAAGTAGTGAGTCCCATGTTAACTTGTAGATATTTGTCTGGTAGAGATGCAAATGATGTTCGTCCAGTGGAACAGATCCTCTTAAACATTTCAGTTTATTGCCCTGTTGGATATTAACCAGTTTATGGGTCCCTCTAGAAATCTTATTTTAGTATGCCTTTATTGAGTTGCATGTAAATGCCTAGCCTCTCAAAGGATGTGTAGACCGGTTTTAATATCTTTATAGTTCTCTCATTAATTAACCTGTTAAATAAAACCTTTAGCACATGGTTATTTTATATTCACCTAAGAGCCATTTTTTAAAGACTACTTTTTGGGGGAGCCTAGGTGGCTCAGTCGGTTAAGCGTCTGACTCTTGGTTTTAGGCTCAGGTCCTGATCTCACAGTTTCATGAGTTCGAGCCCCATATCAGACTCTGCACTGACAGCGCAGAGCCTTCATGGGATTTCCTCTCCCCCTCTCTCTGCCCCTCCCTTGCTCATGTTGTCTCTGTCTCTCTCAAAAATAAGTAAACTTTAAAAAATTTTTAAAATAAAAATAAATACTACTTTTTTAAAAAGTATACTTGAACACAAGAGATGAAAGGGAACAAAAGGAACCAGAGAACAAGTCCTATCTACTTCACTTCAATACCTGAATCCTGTTACCCCTACATGTGGACTGCACCGTCCTTTGAATTAATATAGTCTATATTTTGGCAAGTGAGTGTGAGCTGGGTTTATATCTTTTGTGTCCTAGATTCTGACATTCGGTTCCAGTGGTTTTCCCACACCACCAAGCAATTCTCCAACTCCAGCTGGATGTCCAGTAGTTCAATTCAATTCTGACACTATCTACCTGGAGATAGCATCAGACTGCACAGGTGAAAGATTTCAGACCCACACGACTGCTTCCCATCTCAGATACTAATCACAAGCCTAAGTTGTCTCCCTGTGCCTCTGACGCACCCCTGTAGATTCCAACCTCCCCTTCCTAGGGTTTGACTGATTTGTTAGGTTGGCTCACAGAACCCAGGAAACATTCTATTTTGACTAGATCACTGGTTTTTATAAAAGGATACAACTCAGGAACAGTCAAATGGAAGAGATGCACAGGGCAAGGTGTGGGGAAGGGGATGCAGGGCTTCTGTGCCCTCTCCAAGTGAGACATTCTCTTCAAATCTCTTTGTATTCACCAGTCTGGAAGCTGTCTGAACCCTGTTCTTTTGGGTGTTTATGGAAGTTTCATTACATAGATATGATTGAAATAACTCACTGACCACTGGTGAGTGATTCCACCTGTCACCCCTCTCCCCTCTTTGGAGCTCAAGAGGGTGGGGCTGAAAGTTCCAAACTTCTTACCTCCTTGTTGGTTCTCCTGGCAAACAGCCCCATCCTTAAGTGCCTCACAAAAGTCACCTCATTAACATAACAAAGATACCTTTATGGCTGCCATCACTTAGGAATGAGGATGAAGACCAAATATATATTTCTTGTTATAAACCATAAAAACATGGTACCCATAATAGTGGTGATAACTACTAGTGAGCTCTATAGCCAGAAAAATGTAGTTTGATACCAATTTGAATATACAGCCTAGTAAAATCTGAGAAATATAAGATTGCATACTAAAATAGAAATTTTTAGTATTAAGGTCAGCCGAGGTTCCCAAAACAAAAAATACTGTGTCTCCTCCACAATGTACTACCATTAAGGCTAAAAAGGTAATTCTGAAACACAGTTTTGTGACCCTTAACTGATCATTAGCCTCAGCTTATTAAAAAAAGCAGGAGAGGCTGAGAAAAGTATGGGATACTGGAAGACTGTGCCATATGGGATATTGTCACTGTGCTGTGAGGTCCCATCTCATGGGACATGAGTAAAATCTGCCTTCTCCAGACCTCAAATTAGAACTTAGAGAGCAAGATAGGTGGACGGCAACTGGAATCACAGCCAAGACTATAACAAGCCAGAGACTGCAGCTAGTTAGTGCTCTGATAGAGAAGTAAAAGTGTGGTGGCTTCACTGGGGTTGACCTGCCCTCCCTGTTTGTTAGGGTGAAAAAAATCATGAATATTTCCTGTGGAGTAAATATGGATCATGCACAAGAAAGCTGGTTTCTTGGAAGTCTTCTTGGATCTTTTCTAAGATCAGCAGAAAGAATCTAGAAGGGTCTCAACTGGGTCCTTAGTGGTAAGGGAAGGAGTCACAGAATTCAATGAAAGAGTCGCCTTCTCTAGTATCAAATGGACTTCAGGCAAGAGATCATAATTATTCTTCTGTCTCCTTGCTTAGTTTGGACATATTAAGTTCTGAACCAAGACAACATTTGGGGACAAAAGGGTAGCCATAAAATTCATGGGCCTTGGTTTAAGTTTCATTTCAGTGGATGGGAAAGAGTTACCCCAAAAAGCTTTAAAGTAGGTTCAATAATTTTCACAGAAGTTGAAGTAAGCTGTTTTCTCATTACAGTCTATGAGTCCTGCTTGGCTAATGTAACCTTTACTTAGCTATGAAAGTCTTTATACTGCCTTGATTATTAAATGAGGGTTTCTCCTGTCACTTAAACATTTCTGAAATCAGGACACACCTTGCAATCAACATGTATGTTTAACATTATAAAAAACAGTGTAACTTTGTTTTTAATCTAAAATATGTTATTAAGTGGATGGTGAGCTTTAGAATAAGAGAAATACGGTAACACAGCAAAATCGCTGTGCCATTAGCACTCCATTCCCGCTACCACATCAGAAACTGCAGAGACATTATTTTCATAATGAAATCTGACAACCTGACTAAGGAACAGTGGCCCTTCAATTCCTATTCGGACAAAAACCACATTTCTGAAATCCCAAGAACCACATTATCAGGTGCCCATCGTCAGAAGAGGTGATGAAGCTGTGATCAGCCAAGCAGACAGACAGAAAGGTCTGGTGAGCCTGGCACCTCCTTCAGTTCCATCACTGATGTTGGCAATCATCACTCTCAGGGAACCTGAGTATCAGCCTCAGCCCAGTGTCCCCAAGCTCAGGGGACAGGACAGGACAGGACAGCAGAGATTGCCTGGGATGCAGAGATGTTTTTGATGCCACAGAATGGAGTGACAGTGACAGATGGCCAGAAACCTACCTGACCAGAACAAATCAATTTAATCAGATGTTGGAAATATCAAATGATAACATTTTATTTTACAACTATTTAGACCCCCGAGGAAACTCTCTTTCTGGGTGAGGTAAACCATGATGGCAAAGCAAGCTGTTTTAGGTCCTCTTGCCCGAAGTCTGTCCCCATTATCAGGCTGAAGAGTCTTTCTCTCTTTTCCCACCCTGGATGGAGGGTCTGTTAGAAACTGATGAGCTATAGGTCAGGATTGTGCAGGTGGTGCTTTGAAACCAGGAGAATGGTTAAAGTTGGAAAATGCCACAACTATCTCCAAGACACAGTTATTTTGAAATGAACTACTGAGCCTCCAAACTGGAGAAGAATTGTTGGAGCTGGTAACCAGGAAGTCAAGGAATCCTCTGCCTTCTGTCTCAGGCACTGCCACATGCACTGACCCAGGCCACACAAAAGCTTCCACATGTGAAGGGAAATGCTATCATTCTTTCTCCTACCATAACAAAATGGTACCCCAACTCCCAGGCATCATATACCTCCCTGAACACCTGCAGGCTCCAGGAAGCCTGGTCCAGAAGATGCCCTGTGTCTGTTGACTCTCAGTCCCAGACCACTTCTTCTTCAATCACATACCTTGGCAAAGAACCAGCTTCTTTCTTTCCATCTGCCCACAGCTGGCTTGACTGCTCTCCTCTGCCACTAAGTCTTGGTCAGAAACATCGTTTCTACCCTTACAAATACTTGTAACTTTGAATTCAGGCTGAAAGTAGTGGGTCTTGGTCCTTCTTTGGCCATAATACCCCTGGCCTCCTCAAGTAAACTTGCCGGTCCCCTGCCCAGAAATCTTCTATATGTTGACAAAGGCTCTGCTTGATTAGCAAACAAGTGTCATTGAATTTTTAAAAATCATATCAATAACTCTGTGGTAGCAGGGATAATACTCTGAATATTGAATTTGGAATGAGGAACAAAACTGGTTTTGTTTCCTCCATAGAGCATGTTTTCTAGTAACCACTCTATCATTATATCTTTCAGGAATGGTGGGAAGAGTGCATTCCACTTTGAAAATGAATACAGAGGTGCCTGGGTGGCTCAACAGGTTAAGTGTCTGGTTCTTGATTTCAACTCAGTTCATGATCTCACGGTTGTGAAACTGAACCCCAAATCGGGCTCTGTGCTGAGTGTGGAGACTGCATGGGATTCCTTCTCTCCCTAGTTCTCTGCCCCTTCCATGTTCATGTTCTTGCTCTCTCTCAAAATAAATAAACCTTAAAAAAATCCTGAAAATAGAACCAGCAATTGCACTATTAGGCATTTACCCAAAGGATAAAAAAATACAGATTCAAAGGGGCATATGCGCCCCAATGTTTATAGCAGCAATATCAACCATAACCAAACTATGAAGAAAGATAAAATGTGAATTGAATGATGAATGGATAAAGAATATGCAGTGTATATATACCAGCCATCAAAATACATTATTACTCAGCCATCAAAAAGAATTAAAGTCTTGCCATTTGCAATGACATGGATGGAGATAGAATGTACTATGCTAAGTGAAATAAGTCAATCAGAGAAAGACAAATACTATATGATTTCATTCATAAGTGGAGTTTAGGAAAAAAACATATGAACATATGGAAAGCAGAGAAGAGAAGAAAGGGAAACAAGCCACAAAAGACTCTTAACAATAGAGGATAAACTGAGGGTTGATGGAAGGAGGTGGATGGGAGATGGGTTAGATGGGTGATGGGTATAAGGAAAGCACTTACTGTGATAAGCACTGGGTGCTGTATGTAAGTGATGAATTGCTGAATTCTATTCCTAAAATTTATATTTCACTGTATGTTAACTAAAATTTAGAGAAGAAGAAGAAGAAGAAGGAGAAGGAGAAGGAGAAGGAGAAGGAGAAGGAGAAGGAGAAGGGGATGGGGAGGGAGTAGGAGGAGGAGAAGAAGGAAAGAAAATGAATAGAAATAGGCATAGAGGGGCGCCTGGGTGGCTTAGTCGGTTAAGCGTCCGACTTTCGCTTGGGTCATGATCTCACAGTTCGTGGATTCAAGCCTCCTCAGAGCCTGGAGCCTGTTTCAGTCTGTGACTCCCTCTCTCTCTGATCCTCCCCTGCTCACGCTGTCCCTCTCTCTCTCTCTCTCCTAGAAATAAATAAATAAATAAATAAATAAATAAATAAATAAATAAATAAAACGTTAAAAAAACAAAAGAAATAGGCATAGAGATGGGATGGGAAGGAAGAGAAAGCCAAAACATTCCCATTACAGGGGGAATGTGAGAAGAGCGAACAGAAAAGAAGCAGAAGTCAGCCTTGTGTGCTCTGTGGTGATCTTATAACACCTCAGGCAGAAAACCTGGTAGTTAAAATGTATAATTTAATAGGAAAGGTGAGCGCTCAAGGATTTTGTACCATGTTCTGTTCTGAATTCTGGAGAAGACCAAACTATAGCATGGCCCCATGGTAAAAGTAACATGATACCAACAGAGCAGAGTAAAAAGTGTTAGCACAAAGTACTTACAGAGATATAGAAAGGGTATAAGCCAGCACACTAGAGTCTTAGGTTCTCATGTAGCAGGAGAGACTAAGATCAAACTCAGCAGCCCAGTGACACCACACAGCCTCAGAGCCATTGTTGAACCGAGGGACAGCTCTTCACCACCAAGAGACCAATCATGGTAGCTTTCCAAAATGGCGTCCTCCCATGTCTAATTTATCCATCCACCAAAACTGCCATTTGTAGTAGAAGGCTGAAAGCCACATAAGATTAACTCTTTACTTAATCCTTCCAACAGGAGACTCGGCAGTGAGTCTTCCTGGGTGGGATTATCACAATATTAATCTCTTGTGGCTCTTTTTCTGTATATCATCTGTGAGGGGACTGAGGAAGGGACTCTGTAGGAAGAAGACAGGTAGACATCTGTGACTTTGTGAATAGGAATCCGTTGGCTTTTAAGGCTCCTGAAAAGGTTTAGATGCATATATCTAAGTGTTAGCTCTCACTCCATCTGATCCAAAATAGAAAATAAAGAAATTCTATTTTCTTTGCACACCTGAATGGTAGAACAAGAAAACCCATGACTACATTTTATGTTTGCCAAGAAAAATAAATTGGGCTTTACTTAACCAAAAATCTAGCCACATCTAGATATTCCATTATTTTGTTATTGGTTTGTTTTCCTTGCCAGAGAATGGTTATTAGGATGGTCGTTAACTGAGATGAGAAATACAGGAGAAACAGCAGAGGTGGGAGAGAGGAGGACCATGAGTTATGTTGGAAATGGAGGTTGCTTCTTGTCACAGTTCTATGTCTGAAGCTCATATAAGAAGTTTGAATAGAAAAGCAGATTAGTAAAACTATCTGTAGAAAGATCATTGCTGCAGTTATGAAACTGAATGAAACTGGCTTCAAAGAGAGGATTAAAAGAAAAAATAACCTTGTGGGACACTTTTATTTAAAGAGCAAATGGCAAAAGATGAGTAAGAAAGAAAAGAAAGAGTAGCAGGAAGTGAAGCCCACAAGAGCCATAGGGACCAATGGAAAAGAGAGTTCTAAGAAAGAAAACCACACTGAACTGCTCTTATGGTTCATTTCCTATCTTCATGAGGACAAAGAAGATGGAATTAAGTCACTTGCTGAGATTGAGGGATCTAGGGCTGCTATTGACATATGGGGGGAAAGCTTAAAAAAGAACAATAGATGAATGAAAGTATTGCTGGACAGTGGAGAAGAGGCAGCTGAAATCATAGCATGAAACTTTAGCACATCAAAACTTTAGCACTGATTTTGGTTGATTCCCCTAAAAGCCACCAGGAAAATGTCTTTATTAAGTAAGAGAAGTTTATTAGACTTCAGGAAGACAGAAGAGATCCTAGAGAGAATCTCAGCAACATGTTGGCAGAAGGAAGCCAAAGGAGAGTATCTATGGGATTTGGAACCTGACTGGGTGATTTTTTAGGCATGTTGGGATTATACAGAGTTATGACATGATAGCTTGAGAATGATGTGCCCAGAGAGGCAAGCATCTAGAAGCAAATCTTTATGGTCAACCTGTTGGTCTTATTTCTCAGGAGCAAATATTTCCTAGAACAAAGAGCTAAAGTATTCTATGCTAATTCTCAGAATTATTGACTATAGGGACAGGAAAGTGTACCCAGTTACTGTTATCATAGGAACAGGAAATTGCTTGGTTTCAGTCCTCATTTATAATTTTCTCTGGAGACAGCAAAAGAAGAGCAGGAGTCAAAGGAAAAACGTGGGATTACTCAGAATTAAGAACTGACAAGTTGTGTAACATAACTGGTGAAGATGGTGACAGAGTCAAGCTCGTTAAAGAGAACGTAACTGAAATAGCAGAGCCCTGGGTAGGAAGGTGGGCCAAGACAGGGAAGAGTCCAAAGCCTAGTAGAAGAAGAAAAAGAGCAGAGGTTGAAATAACAAATATCAGAGTCAACAAGAATAAGGATTTGAAAAGGTCACATGATAGCTGGGTGAGTTGAGAAAGGGTAACAATTTATTTTCACATATGAGGGGTGAAAAAGTAACTTCTCATACTTACTAATTACAGGTAATAGGTTTCCCCAATTATACCAATGTTTATAGAGTAATCTAGGATAAGTGATTCTCTTGTCCTTTCCACCAATTTTCAGATTGGTAAATTCATTCTCAGGCTTTAACACCAGTTCAGATCCCATCTCTGTGAAGCTTTTCTGCATTTCCCAGTTATCTCCCTTGAATGATTTTACCACGCTCTGTCCAGACCTCCATAACGAACCCCATCACATTACAATATATTGTTCACACATGCAATGGAACTGAAAACCACATTGCTTTTTAAAACCAGAATCGATTGCAGACACTTTCATTCCTGAGGGAGTGGCAAAAATTCTATATAGAGTCTTCTATTTAACAAAATAGATTCTCAGTCCACCATGGCTGTGAACTCCAGAGTATGACTTGGAATGGTCCAGTGAAAGTAAGAGAATAAAATCGCTTTGTATTTAAAATGGGCAGGAATCGGTGGGGGGGGGGGGCAGGTTGGAAGGAGATCAATAGGGAAATGGAAAGAGACTATTGAGAAAGCAAAGACCCACACAGGCAGGGACCAATGGAGCGAAATCAGCCAGCTGCCAGTAATGATGTTGGCCTAAGAGATTCTAAAAGAGAGTAGGATGACATTCACATTTAATTACTTTCTATGTGGTTCTTTGTCACTATATGACCCCAAACCTTTAATAAAGTATACTAATCCATGAACCCCTGTGTTTTGCAAAAAATCAAGGAAAGGGGGCTGAACTCCATATCTGGATTTATTTAGAGCATAGAAAACAGAATAGCCATGAAAGGTGAGGGTCAGAAGGAAAATTAAGTCATTGAAGTCATCCAGAAATTGGAAAGAAGACACCATGAGAATGTAAACCTGGGGAACCTAAAACAACAACAATGAAATCTTAAGAGTGTTTGGACAATTTTTTTTAAATATCTAAGGAAAGGGTATCCCAGATGCCATCTCAGATGTATGTATGATTATATACAAGTACCACTCATTATACGTCATGCACTGAGTAAGTGGTCAATAAGTATTTGTTAAATAAAAAGAGAAAAATACATGGATTAAAAAAACAGTTCTGTTTTATTAGGGCAGGAAGATTAGACAGTTTCTTGCTGGTGCTTTTTTTTTTTCTCAAAAAGCAGGAGATCATGTCTTACATTTCATATTCAAAGACCTGTAACAGAAAAGGGTCTCATACATTTCCTGAGAACTATGAATAATAAAGCTGGGAGGGGGAGACTGCAATTATTGAGAGCAGGTAAAATATAAAAGGAAATGAAATCCTTACAAAAGAATATAGGAGTATGCACAGATTATATGAAAAAAATAATGACCAAGTTGACAAGCTTAGCCTCAACAGTACAGTGTTACTTAGGTAATTAATTCTTACATCATCTCTGTAAAAAACAGATAGCAGCAACTTATATAACAAACAGGAAACCAGAGGCCAAAACAAATTGGATTGAACTGATATATAATATTCAGCAAGTCAGTAATAGTGTCCAAAGCCCAGTGTCCCACTCTAACATTGGTAGTGAGGAAACCAATACTGCAAAAGGAAGACCACTTTCAAAATTCAGAAGATTCTCTACCAACCCCGCTAGAATTACAAAGCCTTGCTAGTATTTTATTTCACTACTCATCTCTGCTAAAAAAAAAAAAAAAAAAAAAAAAATCAAAAAACAAAAAATCCCACCCTTGTTATACCCTTGCTGTTGTGCTTAGCATTAACCTTTGGACATTTTCAGATAACACTGGAGGCTCTCTAGAAAATGAAGAATCACAGTATTAGTAGTAAATTGTAATTTTAAAATAATAGATAGGAACTTGCATTTTTATGCACCTAAATCATTTTTTTCATACCATTTTGATGGAATCTAAAGCAATAAACCTTGCTTCAAAGACTTAGATTTATGGGCCACATTTATAATATTAAAGCACTCTTCCAGACTAAAGCAGAAAAAATGAAAATTAAAGCAATGTGGTTTTTTCTTTATTTATAGGATCAAGGCAAGAGAGTAAATTCAAGATGATAGAGAGTGCTGTCGACCGAGTAGATGTGAACCGTGAGGATTACTTCAAGCCATGAAATCAGTCCATTTAAATATATAATTTTAGTGCCAGCTCACTGAATGTAGTAAGGAGAAACAGACTAAATTTAAAAGTCAAAAACTATTTATGTTTTTAATTGTTAGGGGCTTACACAGCAAACAGAATATATAAAAGCCTGCCATACAGATTTGTTTATGGAATAATATGTTACTGGAATAATTATTAGGACATTTAATCAGAAAGTACAAAATCTTTATTCTACTCTCCTGGAAAAATCAACAATGTTCGTACTTCTCATTTTTGAAAAAGGATTTATAATACTTACCATTAGATGATTTTTGCAAAGTGCTTTTAGGACCTGGGTAAAGAGCTTCTTCTCAAATACAAAGCACTGAACAATTTTTTTCCCTTTCTTTTCTTATCGTAAAAAATAAGGACTCCATCCATCCCATCAAGTCATTTTACAAGGCCAAACAAATCACTTATTTCCTTCCCCTTCCTGTTTTCCACAAGATTTCTAGGCAATTTTTCAGAAAGCACTTTTCTTCATCTTTACAAAAGAACCTTCCCTCCTGCCCTCACAGTTGCCCTGCGTGTCTGAGACTGACTTTACATTCTTACTACCTTTATGCCCCTTGTAATAGATATCCTAAAACAAAGCTGCCATGGATAGAAAACTGTAAAAATAAGTGAAGACTTCTGAAATCTGAACAAACAAGGTTATCCCTTCAGAGTTGACTATACTAAGGAAGTCAGCCATCACTTGCAGAAACTCAAAAGTGATCAGGGAAGTGAAAAATCTTGATAGTGAAAAGCAAAAAGGAAGGCTTCAGGTATGATCTGATTGAAGGTTGTTGGCATTGGGGAGCTGGAAATGGAAAACTAGAAGTGGAGCATCAAATGTAATTCTGGCGGGGAGCATATTCGGCTATCTCTGAGTTGGAAGCAGAAGCAAAAAATTGGGAAGCAAGCAGTCATTGAGCATGCCCGGTCCCACTGAGGAATGGTTGCTAGAGCAGTTGTATTCTGGCTTCTGGAAGAGTTGTTACAGAGGCTGTGGTTTGGCTTCCCAGGCTGTTTGTTGCTGACTGTGGGTCAGAGTTCTAGTGTCAAATATGGTCTGGTCTGGTCACTATCTGTTTGTCTATTCAATCTCTCATCTGCCTTTTTGGTCAGTATCTTACCTGTGAAAGTTAACCAATTCCCAGAAGGCTAGAGACCAACCTTCAATGCTTGAGAGTTGTTAAGTCACCTGCATATTCAACCGCATAGCAAGATATTGTTGACCTTTTGATTCCCTCATCAGGGCGATCATCTGATGAGGGATTGGCTGTTCGGGGCAGAATGTAATGGGGCAACATAATGGCCCTCGTGACAAAAACAGGAACTGTTAGTAGTTCCTATAAAATCATGGAGCCAAGAATTCCAATTGCCCAATTCAGGTCAAGAACAAATTTTGTAGACCATGAGGACCAACCTCAGAGACACAAGTAGGTTTTTCATTATGGTGATGTATAACCTGCTCTGCCATGTCCAATCATTGATACAAGTCGAGCACGAATCAACAGCGGTGCGGATGCCACTGAGACTAGCCCACAAGAAATCCAGGGCACTGTGGCTGTCCGCCAGTACTTGCACCAACGAGTTGAGACTGATCCGTATTCCATTTAAACCAGAGGTGGTATCATTAATCACTTCTGCCAACGTTAATGATAAGTTTCTCGAAGCCATTTCCATTTTTATGATTCCCACAGGTGAGAACACTGATCTGATTGTCTGCATAAACTGTGACTCAGTAATTCTCCCAGGTAGAATACCTGAGTAATTAAGGGTGGCATTGTTTTGGAGCTTGTATCTGAATCAGCATTTCTAGCCTTGATGATTTATAGTATCAGGGTCTCTATGTGCGGACAAGTCTCAGAGTATTATTCCTAAAGTGTATGAGGTGCCAACTGAGGCAAATAGGACCAGGCATCCTGGACAAAAAGGAAATAGTATCCAGTAGGGGCACATGGAGACGAGGGGAGAAAAAGGAATAGTTCATGACCAAAGGTCAGAACCAAGGCCTTACATTAGTTGTGTTACATGTTTGGATCTCAATTATTCTCCTGCTGTGGCAAGTATTTGGTCCAACCTATGAATGTTGTTTGAGTTCAAATGAAGAATAACCTTGGTTTTTATCGGTAGATTGTAATACTTTTTTTTTTTTCTAGAAAAGAGGGACACGACAAGGTCACAGGTAGATTTGTTTAAGGTCATTTGCCCATGTTTAAGGTGAAGTGGAAATGTCATTGGTTATAATTCTCTATGATCACATTTGATGAAACCAGAATTTATCAGTAGTTATGGGGATAGAGTGATGGATGGAATGTCCAGCAGTCAATAAGACAGAAAGCAGTGACTGCTTTTGGAGATAATCTAACAATTAGATTTTAGAATAACTCTGTTTTGATCTAATAATTATCATTAAAAGGAGAAAAGGGACTGTTATGGGTGGGTGACAGCCAAGTATCTATAGAAAATGAGAATGATTATAAGGAAGCAATGGAAAGCAAAACAGGAATTATTCAGGTGCTCTGGTCCATCATCTTGGGGTGAACCTGTCCACTCTCTGAACTTATTCCAAAGGCCTTGGGCCAGCAGTCCACTTCTGAAGATCACCTGTTCCTAGAGCATCTCTGAAAATATTCAGATTGAGGTTTTTTGTTGGAGTAATCTTTTAATTCTGTGGAATTCCAATTGCTTCCTTAGTTGCTAAATGTGGAACCCAAGGATTGACTTTCATCTGTCTCACTGCTACATTTGTTGTTAATAAGACATGATAAGGTTCTGTCTAGTGAGGTTAGAGAACAGTTCTTCTCTGATGTCTCTACCAATTGACAAATTCTGGTTGAAAAACATGAAGGGGCTCTTTGGGAAGAAGCCATAGGAAGGTAGCTTCAACCTGTTGGTGATGAGACTGAGTATAGTATTTGAGTCCCTTGTAATATTTTGCTATATGTGTTTACCGCAGGAGGAAGGCTAGTATCAGAGGTGACATTCCTAAGTGTTTGGGCTTTCCAGTTACTGATTCATAGAGGGATTACAAATGTGTCCCCAAGGAAGTGGACCATATGGTCATAATGGTTGCTGAGAGCACCTTTGGCTATCGGGGCTTAAGGATTTCTGAATGCTTTCTCAGTTTTAATTTGCAAATAACATTTTTTCTTTCAACATTTCTGGAAGATTGTGGGTGGTAAAGGCACTGTAATTCCTGAGTAAGAGATAATATCTTACTGAGTAATTTTATAATAATTCCCATGGCGTGTATATATTGATCACTTGATATAAAAATTGGTATATCTCAGGTTAAAAACACAAAATCCAGCAGCTTTTCAGCAGTGAAGGGCTGTCTGTAACTGTTTGGCAAGGAAATGCTTCAATCCACCCTGAAAATAGACATGTAAAAACTATAGCACATTCAAATCCTAAGGAAGAAGGAAGCTGGCTAAAATCTATCTGAAGGTGTACAAAGGGGGTCCTTAAGTGTCAATTCCTGGCCATGTCCCATCTTTACATTTTTTCCAAGATTTTATTATTAATTAGTAACACATGGCCAGTGTGTCTGTATCATAGTAAGTAGTTTTATGAAGAAATTTAACTAATATCCATTTGAAATCATCAGATGTTACCAAGTAGCTAAGTTGAGAGTGCCAGAGACCATCTGAGTGAAAATGCAACCATATGTTTTCTATTCTTTCTTTCTCAAATCAGGACCTAAATGCAGATATTTTATAATGGTCTTTTTAAGTTCCCCCAAATACTTATCCTTAGGGTGATTAGTTAAAATCATAAGCTTGGTTAAGACTGCTTGTTTGGCATAATACTCTGTTAGGTCATTTCTTTCCCCTCCTGTATTATCACTTTTACCATGGGCCTCAACTTTTATAAGAGCCACCTCTCCAGGAGGTAGGGATACATTCAAAGTTCCTTAATTGCTATTCATTTTTTATTAGGGTTGCAGCGAAAGTGAGAAATTCCCTTTATTTCCAAAGGTTCTCAAAGTCAGGTACTATTCCAAAATGTTATCTGTCATTTGTATATGTTTATTCCCCAGTCTTTGGATAGTTTAATAAGCTCTGGGAATTGCAGTAAATTCTGTCATCTGATCTAATTTTGCCTCAGATGGAAGACTATATTCTAAACAAGAGTTTAAGTTAATAATAGGATATCCTGCTTGATAACCTCCAGCTTCAGTTTTAAGGTAGGATCCATCAACAAATAATATATTAGGTTAAGGTTCTCAGTGGGAGTCTCTAATAAATCTGAATGTGGTAGACAAAAGAGGTCAAGCAATGGTAAGATTCCCCTTCTTTTGGTAGAGGCAGGATTCAGGATTCTGCAACAGTAAATAGTAACGTGAGGGGGTGAAATTTATGAAATCTCATAAGAGATTAATAGGCTGGCTAAAAAGCATTGTGTATTTTCAGTCAGTAGTAATGTCTGTACTATGGGAGGGATCAAGCAGGAACCTAGCTCTAGTTCAGCAGAAGTTTCAAAAAATTTTGCAGTGGTACCTGCTACCTTACGACAAAAGGGTCCTTGCAACTGGGTCAATATTGAGGCTGTGTTAAGTGGTGGTTTCCAGGAAGCTCAGTTTCCCAGGAAACTCCAAGAGCTTGTCCATACCGTCCAAGCACAAATAGACAAAAGGGCTATCTGGATTTGGGAATGCCATTATGAATTAAATGGTTCCTCCACAGCCCACAAAGATGTGCTGAAGTCTTAATCCCCTTAGAATGTGACCTTAATTTAACCCAGGGTTGTTGCAGATGTATTAGTTGAGATGAAGTTACACGGGAGTGAGTGGGCCCTTGATCCGGTATGACTGATGAGAGGACCACCACGTGATGACAGAGGTGGAGATTGGAATGATTCATCGACAAGTCAAGGAACGCCAAGGGTTGCAGACGCACACCA
Source organism: Proteles cristata cristata (assembly GCA_017311185.1). Lineage (NCBI taxonomy): Eukaryota > Metazoa > Chordata > Mammalia > Carnivora > Hyaenidae > Proteles > Proteles cristata. Next base: position 1,451,019 of record JAESUZ010002218.1, read on the forward strand.
GAATCTAGGAAGATGAGAAGAAGGATTTTCTCCAACAGATTTCAGAGGGAACTTGATCCTGCCAACAGCTTGGTTTCAGTTCTCTAGCCTTTTTTATGTTTGTTTATTTATTTTGAGAGAAAGAGAGACAGAGCAGGTGGGGGAGGGGTTGAGGGAGAGCAAGGGAGGGAGAGAGAGAGAGAGAGAGAGAAAGAGAGAGAGAGAGAGAGAGAGAATCCTAAGCAAGCTCCACACTCAGCTCGATCTCATGTCCTCAAGATCACCACCACCGTGAGATCACAACTTGAGCCGATATCAAGAGTTGGATACTTAACCCCCTGAAGCACCCAGATGCCCCAGGTTCTAGCTATTAGAAATGAGAAAATAAATTTCTTTATTCTAGGCTGCCCTGTTTGAGGTACTTTGCTATGGCAACCCCAGGAAACTGACAGACATTCCAAAGAAAGGAGGTTGCTGAAGAACCTGCTTTAGGTTCCGGAAGACCTACGCATGTGTGAGCTCCCTGAAGAAAGAGTGTCTTACTGAGGATTTAGTGAATTCATAAAGAGGTGTCATAATGCAGAAAAAGTTGGCACCCACTGTCCGCCATATCCAATTAAACCTAGAAACCTACCCAGTGTCATTTTGTGAGGGATCTGGGATAAGTTTGCAGGTCTTTATCAGGAAAGAGCATTTTTTTTCTTAGGTAGGGAATGCCCTATAAAGGGGGACAAAAGGAGGAGAAGGGGGAGGGCTCATCAGAAAAATGAGTTTAGGGGCGCATGGGTGGCTCAGTCGGTTAAGTGTTCGACTCTTGATTTCAGTTCAGGTCACGGTTTGTGAGATCAAGCCCTGCACCAGGCTCTGTGCAGGCACAGAGCCTGCTTGGGATTCTCTCTCTCTCTCTCTCTCTCTCTGTCTCTCTCTCTCTGCCCCTCCCTGGCTCTTTCTCTTCCCCTCAAAATAAATGAATAAATAAACGTTCAAAAAATTTGGAAAAATGAGTTTAATTGGTTGTTGCTTAAGTCTGTCAAATTGTTTTGGTCAAAGAATCTTTTGGCAAAACAATTTTTTAATTAGAATTTTATTTATTTATTTATTTATTTATTTATTTTTGCAGACATTAGGATAGCTTTTATTAAAAAACAAAAAACAAGTATGGCAAGGATGTGAAGAAATTGTACTTTGTACATTGCTAGTGAGAATGTAAAATGGTACAGCCACTGTGTTAGAGTTTGGTGGTTCTTTTTTTTTTTTTTTACAAATAGTTTATTGTCAGGTTGGTTTCCATATAACACCCAGTGCTCATCCCCAATGCTGAGAACAAACTGAGGACTGATAGAATTTGATTTTAAAAAAAGAACTAGAATTTAATTAGAAATGCTTAAAAATACTGTATTGTGCACTTAAAAACCTTGTTAAGAGGGTAGATCTCCAGTTAAGTTTTCTGCCTACAATAAAATAAAATGAAACTGTAATTAAATTTAAATACAATGTCAGAACAATTCTTATTTCTGATAATGGAGTTTTGAATTTATTCATGAAATATTCAATATCAAACAAATAACTACTTTTGGTAGTAAATGTAATGTAATTTGCTGAAATATGAATCCCTATAACTTGCTTCTTCTTTTCAACATGTTTTGATTAACAATGTTGCTCTGCATCACTATACTATTTTTATCTCCAACATCAGAATCTAGTTTTTTGCTCTGAAGTCTGTGTTGAGGGAAAGGAGGAAATGAGCCTTTATCTGTCTTCAGCAAGGATTTTAGAGATTGCCTTTGTGGCTTGTAAGTGACCATGTGGGAGGGAATGTAAATTGAGTCTTCAGAGGATCCAATGCTCTGTCTAATCTGTGGACTTTAGGGTTATACTTTCATGATTTACCTCTGGGACAATTTATTAAATAAAGGCTTTATTTCATTTCAGCAATCATTTGATTCAGAAGCTTCTGCATAAAAATAAAGGATACTGCCCATCAGCACTGAGAAACCTTATTTCCTTTCCTTTCTGAGGTGCCTCTCAGCGAACAATTTTGTTTAAGTCAAATTCTCCCCAGAGGGGTCATTGAAAGCCCAAATCATCCTTGTTGAAGTTATGTTATTTAGAGATACAGTAGCCTGAATAATGAAGATAAGCAGAGTGCATATAAGATGCAGGAATTTTCCCTGGAAGAGCAAAGGATTTAGACTTAGAGGATTCAATGAGAGCTGCCAACAGTAGACAAAAAAAGCAACACTTATGCTCTTTGTGTCTTCGATCTCTAACCTATTGTGGCTGCCTACGTTTGAATGAATGAAGACTCCAAAGTTTGTGTTTCCCTTACCCACTACTAGCAGGTAGGAAACTAGAGAGAGGGCTCTCTCTGAATCAAAGCCAAGTGCTCTGGCCAAAAGTCAAGAAAAAAAGCGAAACATATCTAGTTTCATTGGTGTCTGACACCAAAATTTATCCAAATGGACACCAGGCCAGTGAGAACTTCACATTTTACCCAGTCATGAGACTAGATGGAACTACAGGCTTCAGGCTTGTGCCTTTGCTCCAATCTTTTATTCTCCTTCAGTGACAACACTATTAGATAGCACAACACAAAACAGTAGCACAGAGGGAACAAAACAGAATGAAAAGAAACGCCTTGATTCTACAAAGGATGCCAAACAAACGGAAACCAATAATAAAACCCATGTACCGATCTTAGAATAAATAACCAAGGCAAAGAAAGCAGAGCTCAGACCTGGTCCTGATGTAACATCCCATCATGGACTTGATGAGCCATGAGCAGTAAGATCTGAGGGAACTCTGTGGGTACTGGGCTAGGTTGAAGGCAGGGATCCACAGCATTGAGCAATGTACACTGTATCTTGATAGAATCTCAAAGAAAACCCAAATACACAAAGCCCACCCAATGGGAACAACATAGGCTATTTATTCAAAGTTTTCCATATAGCAAAGGAGTCAACACTATCGCTTGTGTTTGGTAAAGAGTTAAAGACAGGCAAGGAAATATGAAAGTTTTATAGTGAAAATAAAAAAGCATGGCTTCAAGTATGGTATGTTGGGAAGGTGTCCATATGGGGAAACTGGAAAGAGGCTAACCAGAAGGAAGGCATCATATGTAATTTGTTTGAGGAACATATTGGCTTTTCTTAGTTGGTCCTGAGTTTGAAGCAAGGCAAAAAATAGAGAAATTGTCAGGAATTAACCAAATCCTGGCCATTCTGGACTGGTTGATGCAAAGGTTGTGGGTCAAAGTTCGTTTGTCATATTATGGTCTGATCGTTGTTCTTTTGTATAGTTTCTCAAAGCCTAAGGACCTATTTTCCCTTCATAAAAAGTATTTTATTGTAATACAGTATCTTTGTTCAAGCTGCTATAACAGAATGACATAGGCTGATGGCTTATTAGCAACAGAAATTTCTTTCTCATGGTTCTGGAGTCTGGCAAGTCCTAGATCAAAATGTCAGCAGATTTGACTTCTGGTGAGGGCTGCTTCCTGGTTCATAGACGGCTGTCTTCTCACTGTGTTCTTGTACGGCAGAAGGAAGGAGAGAGTTCTTAAGGTCTCTTTAATAAGGCTATTAATCCCCATCATGAAGTCTCCATCCCTGTGACAGAATCACTTCTTATAGGCCTTTCCTTCTAAAACCATTACACTGGGCATTAGGATTTAACATATGAATTTTGGAGGCACACAAACATTCTGTCTATAGCACACAGACATAACATGTAAGCAGAGAAGACATTTTATAAAGAGCATTTGTTACAGCAAGAATAAGATGAAGTTTTTTAAAGAAGATCTTCATCTTTGAGTTGTTCTTTTCTAGTTACTACAATAAAAACCAGATTTGTTGGCCCTTAAGGCTATAAGTAATTATGTTCATCCAACATGATATTCTTTAACCAAACCCTTGATTTTTAAACCTCTTGTTATGCTTGCCTGGGGGAAGTCACAGCAAAAAGAAGTTTGAAAATATATAATAAAACTTCATTAACCAATATCTTCAATTCAGAACACTTGATAATTCAGATAAGGAAAATACCGAAGCCATTACCCACAAAGAAGTATTTTTCTAAGTACATTATTGTGTACACCTGAAAGTTTAAAAATATACTTTTGTTTTTTTTATGTTTTCAGGTTTTACTGAAATATAACTGACATGTAACAGTATATAAAAGTGTACAACACAACAATTTGATATACATATATATTGCCAAATGATTACCACAATAAGTTTAGTTAACATCCATCACCTTTCATAGTTAGAATTATTTTTCTTATGATGAGAATTTTTAAGATTTCCTCTATTAGCAACTTTCAAATATACTCCACAGTATTAGTAACTACAGCCACCATGCTGCATATTACATCCCCGGAAATTGTTTACCTTATAACTGGAAGTTTATACTGAGCAATAATGTTGATCAGTTCTCCAAATTTCCCAACACCATTTAAGGAAAAGACTTGTCTTTTCTTCTTGAGTATTCTTGGCTCACTTGTCAAACATTAGCTGGCCACATATGTGTGGGTTTAGTAACAAACTAGGCTCTCAGTTCTGTTCCAATGATCTATATGTCTGTTTTTAATACCAATACCATACTGTTTTGATTGCTATAGATTTAACTATAGTTTGAACTCAAGAAGTGGAATGCTTCTAACTTGGCTTCCTTTATCAATATTGCTTTAGATTTTGGGGTCTTTTGTGGCTCCAAACCAATTTTAGGATAGTTTTTTCTATTTCTATAAAAGATTTCATTGGAATCTTGATAGAGATTGTATTGAATCTATAGATGGCTTAGGTAGAATGGACTTTTTAACAATATTAATTCTTTCAATCTATGGACACAGAATATTGTTCCATTTACTTGTGCCTCTTCCAAATTCTTTTATCAATGTGTTATAGTTTTTAGTATAGAGATCTTTCCCCTCCTTGGTTTAATTTATTACTAAATATTTTCTTGTTTATGAGGCTGTTGTAAATGGGATTTTCCTTATTTCTTTTTCAGGTAATTTGTTACAAGTATGTAGAAATACTACTGGTTTTTCTAGTTGATTTGGTATTATACAGCTACTGTATTAATTAATTATATCTAACAGGTTTTTGGTGGAGTCTTTAGAACTTTCCATATATAAAATCATGTCATCCTTATTTTTATTTATTTTTTAATGTTTGTTTATTTTTGAAAGAGAGAGACAGACAGACAGAGCATGAGCAGGGAAGGACAGAGAGAGAGCAAGACACAGAATCTGCAGCAGACTCCAGGCTCTGAACTGTCAGTACAGATCCCTAAGTGGGGCTCTAACTTATGAACCATGAGATCATGACCTGAGCTGAAGTCGGACACTTAACTGACTAAGCCACCCCGATGCCCCACATGTCATCTTTAAATAGAAACAATTTGACTTCCTTTATGACTCTGATACCTTTTATTTCTTTTTCTTATCTTATTGCCCTAACTAGGACTTCCAATGCTATACTGAATAAGAACTCTGAGAGTGGGGGATGAGGGGGGAAGAGGCACCCGGGTTGCTCAGTTGGTTAAGCAACCAACTCTTGATTTCAGGTCAGGTCACAATCTCACAGTTCATGAGTTCAGGCCCCAGGTTGGGTTCTGGGCTGACAGCACATAGCCTGCTTGGGATTCTGTCTCCCTCTCTCTTGCCCCTCCTCTACTTGGTCTCTATCTCTCTCTCAGAATAAATTAAGGAAAGAGAGAAAGAAAGAAAGGAAGGAAGGAAGGAAGGAAGGAAGGAAGGAAGGAAGGAAGGAAGGAAAAAGAAAAAGAGAAAAAGAAAAAGAATGGTGAGAGTGGGTACCTGTGTCTTGTTCCTGACCTTAGCTGAAAAGCTTTCAACCTTCCATCACTGATTATGATGTTCGCTCTGGGCTTAGTATATATGGCCTCTATTTCTGTAAACCCTGTCCCCCGTCTCTGTAATCAACCTAATCTCCGGTGGTCAAGCCTTATTCCCCATGATCTCCATGAAACAACAGCTAACTAGGCCTCCAGGCCTAGGGAAGCTGGATGTCCACCCTGGGTTCTCTTTTTCCCACCAGAGAAACCATAGTTGCCGGGAGGCCCTCTCAGCATGGAGATGTGCCATCTTGGGGGAGAGCGATGTGCTCGGAGTGCAGCATTCCTCTTACCCTTCTAATGCTGTCTCTGGTCCCTGGGATCCAAGGGGGCGCTCCAGCCTCACCTGTGTTCTGAGATTTTCACAATAGTGTCCTGTCAATGGCTGCCAATGGGACGGGAGTCAGAGAGACAGAAGTCAGAAATAACCTATGCTGCCATCTTCATGGCATCATTGCCAGAAAATCTGCTTTTCCGGGTCATTAATTAGAATTTTTACTAATATTGATCAGTTCTCCAAACCTTACGAGTCTATATAAAAGAGGACTTACTATCAGCGTGACATGCTGTGCTTAAAGTAAAATAGCAGGATAGTGTGAAATTCCATGTGATTTTAATAATCAAAGATGTGAGCAAAGGGATAGTTTCTAACAAGGTGGCTGATTCCTGGTGCATTTATTGTAAATGGAAGTTTCACAAGTTGGTAGGAATTTTTTCCTATAACATGCACACTCTTCAACAATATAGGCATTTTCTTACTGTAATTACTAAATAAAACAAGGAAGTACAAGGTGTCACTATATCTAAATAATATTTCCCAGTGTAATAAAACAGAAATGAACTTGGTGACCTCAAAGATCTCTTTTGGTCCCCAAGGTTTGATTAATAGCTCACCTTTGTGTAAAGTTTAATATGTTCCAAGTACTTTGAAATGGTAAACTTTTTTATGTGATTCTAATAATAATATTTATTGAGTGCCTGCTGTGTGTTGGACCCATTTTAAAATTATCACCTCTTTAACTCTCCAAATCATCTTGTCAAGTAGCTGTTGTTATTATTCTTGTTCTCTTTTCACAAATAACAAGTAACCCTGGAAAGATTAAGCACCTTGACTCCAAGCTCATTCCCTCTCTATTTTGCCAGCCGGCTCTTGCTCCCTTGCAGGAAAGGGAGCAAGCAGAAACACAGGGTCAGAGAGGCGCCTGGGTGGCTCCATCAGTTAAGCGTCCAACTTTGGCTCAGGTCAGGCTCTCATGGTTCCTGAGTTCGAGCCCTGCATGGGGCTCGGTGCTGACAGCTCAGAGCCTGGAGCCTGCTTTGGATTCTGGTTCTCTGTCTCTCTCTGCCCCTCCCCCACTCTCACTCTGTTTGTCTCTCTTTCTCTCACTCTGTTTGTTTGTCTGTCTCTGTCAAAAATAAATAAACATTAAAAATTTTTGAAAAAAAAAAAAAAGAAGAACTGTAGGGTTGGAGATAGTGAGCAGGAGGCCAGATGGGGCAATATCCTGGGGCGGGAAAGCCAGAAGTCTTGTCTCCACGCTATGGGTGCAGTCAGGCTGCCCAACCCACAAGTGGAGAATCCAAAACCAAAACCAGATCAATCACACCATGGGTTCGAGAACCAAGAAGCTGAAGCAAAAGGGGAGTTGCCAAACCTCAGCAAGAGAAACCTAAAATATCCAAATTGAAAAAAAAGTGATTCAGTTAAAAAGCCAGGCTAGGGACACCTAGGTGGCTCAGTCGGTTAAGCGTCCCACTTTGGCTCAGGTCATGATCTCTGAGTTCGTGGGTTCGAGGCCCATTTCAGGCTCTGTGCTGACAGGCACCCCCCCACCCCCCTCCCATTCCTGACCAGGTCTGCAGCAAGAAACGGATCAGACCAGCTCAGCGCTGGCTAACCAACTTGTGTTGTTGGAGAAAAGAAATTTCACAGAACCCCAAACATTACAGGAGTGTAATCACCGGTGGCTGTTAGAAGTGTTGGGTTTATGATCCACAAAGGACCCGGAGGGGAAATAGCGGAGACCTCTCCAGTGAGTAATTCTCTGGGGGTGATAGGTATTCAACTGGTTTCTCTCGATTAACTAAACCTAATCCAGGTCTAATAAAATTCATCCTGACTCTCTTTTAAGAGACAAATCTTTCCCCTGCTTTGTGCTTTTATAGGTTTTAAAACTATGGTATGCTTCAGTGCTGATGCTTGGGCCGAATTGATTTCCTTCCCCCCTTGGATTCTGTGTCTGTGTTCTACAGGAGGAAATCAATGTCTGGGGAGGAGACGGCGGGGGGGACCTCAAGAAGTATTTTTGATATGATAAATATTTCCAGTACACAATTATCCAAGGCCCCTGGGTACTAGCCACGAGGATACAACACAGTCATTCAATATAGCATTTGCCTATAGTTTTTCCCCAAAGAAACATAATAACTGAAGAGAGGAGGGAAGGAGGAGGAAAGGGGAAAAATCATAAGGTGGAATCGACATGGCCTCGTCAATTTTGGTCCTTACTTAAAGGTGCATTTCTATGAAAAACTTCGACAACAAACTATTTAAAGCAGACACTGCTGGGGGATCGGGGATGCCGCGTTGCCAGGCCTGTAAAGGACAGCTGCTGAGAGCCTGCTCACAATTAGCTGGCTTGTTCCTGGTAGAACACAGCAACAGGACAGCTCACAAAAGAAAGATGGCTAATCAGGACATAGGAACTACTCTGATTAGGTTACTAGTGTTTGACGAGAATGGTCAGCAGGTGAAACACCTTTGAAAATGGTAGCACTGTGATTTGTTTGTCTATTTTAAAAATACTACACATAAAATAACATATTAGCCATTATCTTCTTCGGTTGTCAAATGCCACAGATTTTTCCTTGCTCAAAAGGCTCTCACACATGGTGCTGTCTTCGCTTAGAACGCTCTCTCGGCTTCCCACCTTTCTACCTCCATCCCTTACTTGCCAGCCTTTGTCAGGTTCATTCCTACCCACATTTCTAACTTAAGCTCCAAGGTCACTTTGATGCAAAGGCCTTCCTGACTCTCTAATTAGATGAGGTTCTCCTGCACATATGCCCTCCTAGCAGCTGTATTTCCCCTTCCACTCATCCTACACCTGACTTTTTTGAAAGACCCATCGTCTCCTCTTTCTTCCCCCACTCCATTCCAAGGAATCCACCCCCAGTGATTGCTTCGGCAGCACATATACCAAGGAATCCACCCCTTACAGTACAAACAACAGAAGATCCAGCCTATGTTTTCATTACATACGTTCGGCATAGTGCCTGGCACATAATAGACACTCAATAAATATTTGTTGAATGAACTCATGGATAGGACAGATTAAAAGAGACAATCACACAAGTATCATGCTAAAGATATTATGTATAATCAAAGTAACATTAGCTTTGATAACAAAAGCATCAAAATCATAATGGTTTAATACAATAGAAGTTCTTTGCTTGCTCACATAATGTTTTACTGCAGATTTTCCTAGTTGAGGAGAGGAATTATCCTCCGTGGTGAGTCGGAACCCAAGCTCCCTATGTCCTGGGAAGGGAGAAAGGGGAGCATCAGAGCAACCTTGTCTATGTCTTAAAATTCTCAGCCTGGAAGGGACACAGATCACTTGTGATCACACTCCATTCAAAGGGATTAATCATCTGCTGTATCTGGAGCTAGAGGCACTAAGGGTTAGAATCCCTGTCTGGGCATCATTCCCCCAGTGATAGTGCGACATGTAAAAAAGAGTCCAAATTTTTAGTGGATGGCTGACACGGAACTAGCCCACACATACGATTAGGCCAACCCAGATAATTCAAGCTGAAACAACCCTCCCTACAGAAGCCCAGATTCTCTGATCCACACATTGCTGGTCAATCTCACGTGTGAAATCGTGGCTCTACTAAGGCCTTTCTCATACTGATATTTTGCATTAATAAGAGTAAAGTCCCCAAAGCTCTCTGAATGCTCCTTGAAGCTGTTACAGCTTTATTGTGTTATTATTCTAGCTTTATTTAACAGTGTATCAAATTTTACATACAGCAAAAAAACAACCTAAGTGTTTTCAACATTTCCTTGGATGCCGAAGTTCTATTCTAACCACCAAGCCTACCCTTATTTAATTATCAGTCGTATAACCTAATGTCGCATGGCTGTATACCCACCCAGAAATAGCTTTGCAATAATATATAAAAGTGTAGATAATTTAAAATGGGGTGGCACTGGACTTTAAACTACAGCTCAGAATATTTTTTTATTAGCATCAAAGAGAAGAACTAGTACAGGAGTCTCTAACTGGTTTTAGTGAACTGTTGCCACATCTGAATCCAAGAATTACTAATTAATGTCTTTGAGTGTTTTACAGGCACAAAATGTCACTTAAATAATAGCAAGCATATCCCCAATGTCAAGTGTAATAAACAGAAAATACTATTGCAAGTAATAGTCAAAACAAATATGTTGAGGATCAAAGTCTTTCCTTGGATTTACCATAGGGAAATGGATTTCTAATTTAATGCAAATACCAATAGACTCATATTTTCAAAGGAGAATATTCTTGTGAGGTCATGTTGATAAACAAAGTTAAGTGTGGGGCGCCAGGGTGGCTCAGTCAGTTAAGCATCCAACTCTCAATTTCGTCTCTGGTAGTGGTCTCACTGTTCGTAAATTCCAGTCCCACATGGGCCTCTGTGCTGGCAGTGTGGGGTCTACTTGGGATTCTTTCTCTTACTCTCTCTCTCTGCCCCTCCCTTGCTTGCTCTCTGTATCTCTCTCAAAAATAAATAAAATAAACTATTTTAAAAAAAAGTTAAATGTGCGCCACTTACTATCAAAAGTAGGTGATGCTGAATCCATTAGAGGACCATTTCTGCTCTTCTGAATTCTCAAGATGCTCCCATCCAACAGCTGCTGATGTGGTGAAGAAGCAGTTATTCATGTCATCACGGGTGACTTGCAACACCCTCGCAGCCTCAAGAGCTGACTTATTATGCTCTTTGACCAAAGGCAGTTGGGTTGACCTCATTATTTATGTGGGCTTATTCTCCTTCCAGAAAGATGACTTGTTACTGCTTTAAGGATTAAGTGGTATGGGAGTCAATTTGGGTGGAAAAGTTATACTGCCCCATGTTTGCTTTCTAGCATGAGTTCCATTCGAATGGTAATAACATCAAAATTGGTTAAATATTGAGATTAGTTTTACAATAGCACCGGCATTCCAGCAATTACCCAAAAGAGACTACTGTCATTGGCTTGAAAGAAATCAGAGCTATCCGAACAGTTGTTATCCTCAGAAGACAGTAATAAGATAGAATTACTGCTGTACTTTTTTCTTCCTTTGCCCCAATTCAAATAGTCGATTCAGTTTTTGTTGCCATGGGTAGGGAGGGGCAGAGAGAAAGGAACTACAGCAGAGCAAAAATCAGGAGTAGTTTGGTAATCTCTCAGGCCTTTTTCCCAAAGGCGTAATCCCTAAAACTAGAAGATTAGATAGAGCACCAAATATCTAGGCCAGAATCATGAAAAATATGATTTCCCTAAAACAGGAAAGAAATTCCCAGGACTTTCGGGCATAATTTGCATAATGAGAACAGAAAGGTCCAAAGGTCTAAATACAGAGGACATATCCCAGAGAAAGTCATCAGAGGAGTGGAAAGCCTTCAGTAATGAAAAAACTACCTTTATAAGAAGTTAGGAAGCTTTTCAAAAACTCTGACACCCCCAGCTTGACAGAGAGCCCCTGGATTTGAACGGCTTCACTGAAGAGAATGACTGAGTTTCAAAATAGATGACCCAACAACCAGGTGCTGTCATCCTGACTCCAAATGTTAGCATTGCGTAAGATCTTGGAACAATCCAGAAAGCTGGGGGTAAATCACAACGACTAGGGCTAAAGTTTTCCACCAGCTTAATGGGATATGAGGCTTAAAATAGAAGTCGAGCTAGACAAAGTAAAGGGAATTAAAACAAGAAAATGGGAGCAGAGGCTAAGAAAATACAAGAGACTTTCATATCTAAAAATGTATAAGTCTACTTATTCTGAGAAAACAACCTCTCGAGGCAAACAATTTATAAAATGCTGGATAAAGTACTGTAAGCTTTTCATAAATATATTTCTGCACTCACATCGCAAGAAAGCAAAGGTCCCCTTCCCCCATAGGTGCCCCAGGTTTGATGATCAAATGGGTACCAAGAGATAAGAGCTTGGCTTGCATAAATTGGAGTAATAGGATTAGATTTTTTACAAAATTTTTAGTGTCTATTTATTATTGAGACAGAAACACAGCATGAGTGGGGGAGGGGCAGAGAGAGAGGGAGACACAGAATCCAAAGCAGGCTCCAGGCTCTGAGCTGTCAGCACAGAGACCACGCCGGGCTCAAACCGTGAGATCATGACCTGAGCCGATGACCTGAGCCGAAGTCGGACACTCAACTGGCTGAGCCACCCACGCGCCCCATGGATTAGATATCTGACATATTGCAAGGGCCCTTGAAGGGTGACTACAATTTTAATAAAGAAATTGGCTAGAATAGGGGCTCCTGGGTGGCTCAGTAGGTTAAGCGTCATACTTCAGCTCAAGTCATGATTTCAAGGTCCATGAGTTTGAGATCCACATTGGGTTCTGTGCTGACAGCTCAGAGCCTGGAGCCAGCTTCAGATTCTGCGTTTCTGTCTCTCTCTGCCCCTCCCCTGCTCACACTGTCTCTCTCTCTCCCTCAAAAAATAAATAAATGTTGGAAAAAGTTAAAAAAAGAAAGGAATAGGCTAGAATAATATATACCCATTGGTAAAGAGAAACACAAAAGGTAACTTATCTGTCAGGGACTCTGCTCGGTTCTGTATGAAAAAGAGAAAAAATAATAATAAAGAAAATAGCCTCCCTCATAAATCAGAACCATAGCCCTAACTTCACATGGATTTGGAGTATGAATATACATTATCAAGTTCAAGAAACCCCAGGCTAATAATGTGAAGTTGTTTTAGGTTAGAACAAATCTCCGAGACCTAGCAGAACCAAACGCAAATCTTTGCTAAAGCAGAGGTCCGAAAACTATGGCCAGGAGGCCGGATCTGTTTTTGTATTGCCTGTGATTTCGGAATAGTTGAAAAAAAATCAAAAGAAAAATATTTCATAACATAAGGAAAACTGTATGAAGTTCAAATTTCAGTGTGTGTAACTGAAGTTTTATTGGGACACAGCTGTACTCTTGTGTGTCAACGTGTTGCCTGCAGCTCTTTCACGCTACAGCTGCCGTGCTGGGTGAGTGGGGGTGAGTGCTTGGGACACTCTCGTGGCTACATGCTGCTGCTACAAGTCACAGTGACAAAGTCACAACTAGGCAGCACTGTGAGTGTCGCACGCATCACACCACCACATTTTATTTCTTTCTATTATTATTGCGTACCCCACCCATCATGTCAAAACAAATTTAAAAAGTGAAAAGTAAGGGCGCCTGGATGGCTCAGTTGGTTGAGCGTCCGACTCTTGATTTTGGTTCAGGTCATGATCTCACGGTTTGTGAATTCAAGCCCCACATCAGGCTCTGTGCTGTGACAGTGTGGAGCCTACTTGGGCTTCTCTCTCTCTCTCCCTCCCTCTCTGCCCCTCTTGTTAATTCTCTCTCTCTCTCTCAAAATAAATAAATAAACTTAAAAATTTTTTTAATTAAAAAGAAAAGTAGGGGCGCCTGGGTGGCTTAGTCGGTTAAGGGTCCGACTTTTGCTTGGGTCATGATCTCGCAGTTCATGGGTTCGACCCCCGCGTCGAGCTCTGTGCTGACTGCCAGCTCAGAGCCTGGAGCCTGTTTCAGTCTGTGACTCCCTCTCTCTCTGACCCTCCCCTGCTCACGCTGTCTCTCTCTCTCTCCTAGAAAAAAAAATTAAAAAAAAAAAAAATAAAAGTAGTCTATCACACGTTTCAGGCACTAAGGGATGTGGATTATTCTGTTATCTAATGAAACTACAAAGCATTATGTTATTGCTGTACTAAAAGAATTCACTGTAGTTCAATATTACCAGACTAAAAATTGCCACACTGTTACCAATACATATTATTCACCAATTAGAGAAATTACAAAATTTGAAAACACATACATCATTAGAATCGAATTTTTCTATGAAAATTAAAAAATCAAAATGAAGCTACAACCAAAGGAACTTTCTAAGTAGCTCATTTCTTAGCCAAGGAAGAAAAATTGTTTACCAATTGTGAGTTAATTAAACTGTATTTGATTGCAGCAGCCAAAAATAAGTGTCCAGATAAAGTAAACTGGTGTGGACTATAAGTCTTTTTGTTGCTCAAAGTGTTGAGGACATTAAGAGTGACAGCACTAGTCAACTTAAAAACCAGGAAAATGCTTCTAATGGCTTTCCTTGACTCTTAATGGGTCAGTAGATGTTACTGGTACTGTTCAGTTGTAGTTATTTGACTGAATTTGAAATGACTGGAAAACCAGTCTCTATAAATGTTTGGGGAAAACTAAAGTCAAGAATATTTTCTTTTTTTTTTTTACCCAATGGATACAGGAGTGCTGATGCATAGGGGCACATGTAACTCAATGTTCATAGCAGCACTTTCAACAATAGCCAAATCATGGAAAGAGTCCATCAATTGACGAATGGATCAAGAAGATGTGGTTCATCTATACAATGGAATACTACATGGCAATGAGAAAGAATGAAATCTGGCCATGTGTAGCAACATGGATGGACCTTGACGGTGTTATGCTGAGCGAAATAAGTCAGGCAGAGAAGGACAAATATCATATGTTTGCACGTATAGGTGGATTAGGAAGAACTTAACAGAGAACCATGGGGGAGGAGAAGGGGAAAAATAGTTGGGGAGAGGGAGGAAGGCAAACCATGAGAGACTCTTGAACGCTGAAAACAAACTGAGGGCTGATGGGGGTGGGGGAGAGGTGAAGGAGGGTGATGGGCATGGAGGAGGGCACTTGTTGGAATGAGCACTGGGTGTTATATGGAAACCAACTTGATAATAAACTACTTAAGAAAAAAAGAATATTTTCTTTTTTAAAAATTTTTAATATTTATTTTTGAGAGACACACAGAGAGAGAAAGCATGAGCAGGGGAAAGGCAGAGAGAAAGAGAGATACAGAATCCAAAGCAGGCTCTAGGCTCTGAGCTGTCAGCACAGAGCCTGACGCAGGGCTTGAACTCACAAACCATTAGATCATGACTTAAGCCGAAGTTGGAAGCTTAACTGAGAGAGCCACACAGGCACCTTAGGAATATTTTTAAAGATGAAAAACACACGAACTCAGTATAATCTGAAGTAGAATCTGTTAAGATGTGTTATAACTGATTGTGACAAAAACATGTGTAGAACAGAAAAAAAATCTTAGTTGGATAAATGTACAAATATTATGACAATGTAAGGTATTTAAAACCAAGACTATTCATTATATTTTTCGTTAGAACTATTTGTGGAAATAATTGGAATTTATCATGTATTATTAAGCCTATAATGTCATTGGTGAACCTCATTTACTTTTACAAATTCACAAGTTTCATTTCCGTGAATTTTTTTAATAGAAGCCGAATATTTTGACTTATTTCACCATATATTGATTTGATAACTTAATAGTGGTGCAGTTTTGCTGTATATTTTGTTTGTTTGTTTGTTTGATTTTAGCTCAGAGCTGAGAATGAAATTTTCCTGAATGACAAAACTACCCTTAATCTCTATTATTGAACATTCACTCAGTGACTTTGGAAGTTAGCCTTTGCTGCCCTCTGCATGAGCTGATTTCTTCCGGCTTCAGACAACAGAAACATGACTTGAACCAGCATGACTGGAAGGGGCAATTTATTGAAATGTTAAGAGCGTCAAGAAAGGCAAAGGTGTGGTTGCATCTCAGAGACAAGTGTGACTAGGGACTGGAAAGCCATCAGATCTGTTTTCTCCCATTGCTCCTTCTCTCTGAGAGTTAAGTTTCTGTATCCTCCTTCAGACTAGCTTTTTTCCACATGGTCTACCAGAATGGAGTGGTCTACCAGAAAACCACAACCCCATAATTTCATCTCCAGGGAGCAACTGTTAGTGGCATTTTTCTGGTGCCAAGTTTTAAAATCCTGAAAATCAAACAGAGTCTGATGACTGCTCTACATGAATCACTGCAGCAACAGAGGAAGGCTATATAGGAAGATGCAATCACCTTTCGAGTCACTTGCTTACAAAAAGGGGAATAAGCATCTCTCCGAAAAAAACAAACAAACAAAACAAAACAAAAACCAAAGGTCTTCCTTGGACAGGTACAACAGTTGACATCCTTAGCAAACTTTGAAGTTATTTCCCTAGAATTCCTCGGATTCCCAAGATTCTGTTAAGTCTGCAAAGTCGAAACTATTCTCATAATAACACTAGATGCTATTTACCTGTATAATTTTCTTTAAGCGTTCTGGATGTCAACTTAGGCATTGATAGTGTCAAAGCAATTGTAGGTAAAACTTTGGTGTCTTAGCATAACAAAAGGCAGTCACACCACTTTATACTTGTAGCCTGTAGCCATTATATTCTTCACCACCATGCATGTTCAGTTTAAAGGGGAAAAAACATGTTTCACTTAGAAATGTCCTTAAATAAGCAGCAAAAATCATTAACTTTATCAAATCATCATCTTAAATACACATCTTTTTTATAGTCTATGTAAATAAGTGGGACGTATGCATAAGGCATATTTGCTGTAAACCAAAACGAGATGATTGTCCCAAGGAAATGTACTCATTTGATGACTCAAGTTGCAAGCTGAACTAACCACTTTTTTTTTTTTTTTTTTTTGTGAAACACAAATTTTATTTGAAAGAATGACTAAGGCAAACTACGGTTATTCAGACTTGGATATTTGTAGGACATCTTCCCCATGATGCTAGCCTGTCACTTCAAGGAATGCAGTTGACAGTGGTTAGTGCCAATGGTAAGATTCAAGCTGTCAAGTGAAAATTAGAATCTGGTCAAACTTGTATCCTCCACCATTAACTTGACAGCTTCCTAATATTTAAAGACTTTTCTGATGATATAGGTGGAGATATTAATTTTGATGCTATATGACAAGATGTGTTAAAATTTGGAAGATTTCATAACTCAGTGAACCAGTATTTCCTATACGACCAATGCATGATGTTACAAAATTATACATGGGTAAAAGATACAATGTGTTGGCCTAAAAATAGACCAACAGATTTTATATATGTATGTGTGTATTTACTTATTTATCTGACATTTATTTGTTTTTGAGAGAGAGAGAGATTGAGAGAGAGATTGAGAGATTGAGAGAGAGAGAGAGAGAGAGAGAATGAGAGGGAGAGGGAGAGAGGGAGATGCAGAATTCCAAGCAGGCAGCAGGCTCCAGAGGCACGGAGCTGTCAGCACAGAGCCTGACGCGGAGCTCAAACTCTAGAACCAGGAGATCATGACCTGAGCCAAACTCAGACGCTTAACCACGGAGCCACCCAGGCACCCTTAAACCAACAGATTTTAATGTAACAGAATATGAAATTTTCATTGAGGTGCTTACAGATTCCACATTGCTGCTAACTTTTAAGAGAAGACCACTGGGGGCGCCTGGGTGGCTTGGTCGGTTAAGCGTCCAACTTTTGCTTAGGTCATGATCTCGCGGTTCGTGGGTTCGAGCCCCGCGTCGGGCTCTGTGCTGACTGCCAGCTCAGAGCCTGGAGCCTGTTTCAGTCTGTGACTCCTCTCTCTCTCTGACCCTCTCCTGCTCACGCTGTCTCTCTGTCCTAGAAATAAATAAAACATTTAAAAAAAAAAAAAAAAGAAAAGAAAAGACCACTGATTGGGTTTTGGTGCAATATTAAAGAAAACAAGCCATAATTATCTAAAGGGTCCTTAAAATGCACCTCTACATAAACAAATGGTTTTTGGAGTTCTTAATCCACTTTAAGAATGTAAGGGGTTCCTGAGACCAAAATGTTTGAGAAATGCCACTCTACACTCAGTGTGCGTGCTTAGACTTCTAGGAACAAACGATAGGGTCAATGCCTCTGAATAGTAAGGAACTTCTAACACTGCAATAACAATTGAAAAGATTTTATTATTAATGATCATTTTTCATCATTATCATCATAACCAGTCCTACCAACTATAACAGTAAACATTTATTGAGGCTCTCCTCTGTCTAGGGTCTGTTCTAAATGCTTTCTGTGCATTTAATCCTTACAACAATTCTCTGAAACAAGATATCATTATTGTTACCATCATCTCCATTTCTATTTATTTATTTATTTATTTACTTATTTATTTTTGAGAGAGAGGGAGGGAGAGAGAACCCCAAGTTCGATGCAGGCCTCAAACCCATGAACTGTGAAGTCTAAACTAAGAGTCGGACGCCTGACCAGCTGAGCCACCCAAGCACCCTGCATAATCTCCATTTCACAGAAGGGAAAACTGAGAGTCAGAGAGATTAATGAGGATTAGAGGCCATGCGATCAGCAAATCTTAGACTTCTAACTACTCCACTGTCAGTTAAGAAAGTCCCACAAGCACTGCTCTGTACTTTTACAGGATATATCATGAGGTAATGCAAAATGCAGGACAAATCAATGTGCTATAGCCACACCGCCCATTATGGTAGCCACTAGCCATGCTAGGCTATTGAATTTTCAAAGTGCACCTGGTCTGAGTTGAGACATTATGTACGCATAAAATATACACTGGGTTTTGAAGACTTAGAATGAAAAAAAGAATGTAAAGTATCTCATTAACACATTTATATTCATTACACGTGAAATGATATTTTAGAGATTTTAAGTTAAATAAAGCACATTATTAAATATATTTTAATAAATTAACTTCACCTCTTTCTCCTTTTTAAAAGAAGTCTCCTTTCAGATTTCTAGAAATATTTAAATTACACGTGTGACTTATCTTTTACTCCTCCAGCATCAACTCAATCACGTTTTAGACCTGTTTAAATAAGAGGCCTCATTATGTGCATCACCTCCAAGAAGACAGTTTTTTCCTGGAATATTTTAAGGGCTTCCTCCTTAATTAAAATAAAAATTAGTGACATGTGGTTTTGTGTCCTCAAAGAGCTCATGTGGCTTCAAACAATTTTATTTAAATGAGGGAAGCAATCACGTTTCATCATGCCCTTTTAAAATTGCTCTTGTTCCAGCAAATACTTCTTGGCAAAGTTCCAAATTTACACTTTTACACATATTGCATTAACTGCTTTTAATCTGTTTTGTCATTAATATTTCAAAAGAGGGAATCGGGAGTTAAGAAGAGAAAAGCAAAGCGATGTGAGGAAACATAGAACCCATGAAGACGTTTTTGCAATGCAATTTGAGAAAAAAATAAAACCAGGACAAAGCCTATCCAGGTCTTGAGGCTGCTGCACTCCTGCCTTTGGGGAAGAGGGTGAGGTGGGAAGAGCTGTCACAGCACGTAAGAGCCTTCCCCTGCAACCCAGTTGTAGCAGTGGTGGGATCACTGAAGGCGGAGCCCCAGTCACATAACTGAATGTGTGAAGAAATAAATGCAGCAGGCAGTAACGCTTTGCTCTTGTACTTAAGATCCAAAAAGGTTTTACAATGCACCCCCCGAAGTTTTTCCTTTAATAATAGATAACATTGACTGGCACTGAGAACACGCCGACCTTTTTACCTATATAGTCCATGTAATCTTCCCAATAACGCCCGGAGGAAACTGAGACATAGCGGTGCCAAGTAATTACAGTCACTCAGTTAGTAGATGGTAGAAAGCAGATGAGAATCCAGCCTTCAGAGACCATGTGCTAGATAGACATCAGGACCCAGCCTCAAACCCCTGTACAATCGTACCGCTCCACCCACATCTCTCAACCAAGTTATTCTGTCTCTCCTAGGCCGGGAAGTATGCAAGGGCCCACAGCTAACATTTCTATATTACCTAACTATATTATTTGATATTATCTGCAAATTATAATAAATTCAGGATGTCGAAAACCCAGTCAACCAAGGGCATTTTTTCATAAGATGTTGAAAGTCTACAACCTTAGAAATTCATTTTAACAGTGATCAAAAAAGAGTGGAAGCAGAAAAAGGCAGATTTATCTTAGATTTTATCCCACTGGAGTCTTATAAAGGGACTAAGAGAATTCTATGAAGAAACTGGTTTTTGCTCCCAGACGTGACAAAAGAATTGCATGCAAATTCTATTCCTGGACCCACTGAGGAGTCCAAGTCCCCCTGGTGGAATATCTCATAGCATCTTTTGGTTTCCTTCACACTTACAGTCTTTTTAATTGTCTCTCAGTCTATTTGTAAAGTTCATATCACCTTATGCGTATAAAGTTTAAACATAGCACATCAAATGCTTGGAGCAATTCCTAATACATAGCCGAAATTCCATAAATGTTAGTGGCTATTATTATCTATAGACTTTAACATAATAAGCTATTGCATATATTTTTAAACTCTTTAAAAATTTTATTTATACTGGGGCGCCTGGGTGGCTTAGTCGGTTAAGCGTCCGACTTTAGCTTAGGTCATGATCTCGCGGTTCGTGGGTTCGAGCCCCGCGTCGGGCTCTGTGCTGACTGCCAGCTCAGAGCCTGGAGCCTGTTTCAGTCTGTGACTCCCTCTCTCTCTGACCCTCCCCTGCTCACACTGTCTCTCTCTCTCTCTCTCTCTCCTAGAAATAAATAAAAACATTAAAAAAAAATTTTATTTATATAAACAAAAAAATTTAACCTAGCCTCAAACCTCATTTGAGCCTCACCCACTTCTCTCATCTCCCCACCATTTTTAATGTAATAAACTATTGCATATTTTTCTGATTGTTCATTCGATGTTTGACTTGCCACTACTAGAACATAAGCTTCCTGATGGCAGAGACAGGAACCACTGTGGCACACATCACAACTGTCCCCTGCTCTCTAGCTCTCCTCTCCTCTCCATCTGGGCTAAGAAGATTGTGTTTTCTTGCTTTCTTGAAGGTGACATGGCCATTGACTTGCTTTAATCAATGAAATATGAGCAGAAGTGCCACTTCCTGGTAAAAGACTTAATGCTTCACTTAAGTCTCCACTTCTCTCTCTCTCTCTCTCTCTCTTTTTTTATCTCAGTGACTATGGAAGCAGGATTTGATGTGAAGGTTCAGCACTGAGTTCCCCAAACTAGAGGAGAGCTACTCTGGGGAGTGACCTGGATCTACAATAGACGTTGATGAACGAGAAATATATCATTATTGCGTAAGCCTCTGAGATTTTAGGGTGGTTTATTACAGCAGCATAACCTAGCCTACCCTGACTATAACAACCTGTTACATTTCCACAGCCTAGCATAAGGCCTGACATTTAGTAAGTGATCAAATATGTTTTCATTAAAGTAATAAATTAGAAGTTTGAAACATTAATAAAAATGGAATGATTTTAAAGAAATCATTTTCAACTCTATTCCATGTGTCATAAAAAGCTTAGGAATTTTAACTGATTCAGAGGTGGGAATCACCATCCTTTGGGTACCAAACCATCATCTTAGATATCAAAGCCAGAGGCACACATGCTTTGCACCCCAAAAAAATTCCATTAAAGTTTTGCTGAAATCCAATCAAAATTTTTTTCTGTGCGGGAGTTTTGGAAAACCTTTATTTCTGTCATAGAGTTACCTACTGAAATGGCCCTTATTGAAAGGCATCATTGCCTTATATAAATTTTATATATATATATAAATAAAAATATTTATATATAAATATATACATCTTATTTTCTATATAAAGTTCACCTGTGTGTGATCCTTGCCCCAAAGACAACCACAACCCACATGCAGAAATTCTTCATAATCATGTAGATAGCACCAGAAACTGGAAAAACCTCAAGGTCAAAAGCACTCAGAAAACACGTTTAACAAATTCAATTTACAGTTTCTCTGGCTAGGAAGGAGGAAAGGGGGATAGGCACTTGGCTCTGAGATCTTTTACTTCCCATTCCAACAAGGATCAATCAATTAACCCAGGAAAAAGATCCCAATAAAACAAAACAGAACAAACCATCAAACCTCTGAGCCCAGTTTAATCTGGCTGTGGAAGGCTGACAAGCCACACAAGTGGTAATGGTGCGCTCAGGCAGAGGGATGGATGTCATCACAGATACAGTGATAAGACGCAAACAAGTGAGAAAATGAAACCTGAGTACACAAAAAAACAAGCCACAAGAAAAGAAAGCTGCTCCCCAGCGCTGCTAATGGTCCCGAGCAAATTAATTCTTTAGGAAGGCTCATTAATTTCAGCCGCTTTCCAGCTCTGGTGACTAGGGGATCAGCAGGCTCCTAAGAACAGAGATACTGGAGATGATCTGGCATCTGGTCTGACAGAGGTGTTAGAAACAAGCAAGTTGAAGGTGGTGGGGAAGCTTAAGTACAAGGTCAGCTTGATCTGTGCGAAGATATAGAAACTTTGGGGTTTGAAAAGCGAGTATAGTACAAAGGATGACGCGGGGGCCTGGGCAGGCATCCTACCTGTACCATTAGCTAGTTGTGTGACCTTGGGCAAGTACTTAAACCTCCCTGTACTTCCACTTCATCCCCTGAAAATCGTGCCCACCTCAAGGGATTGTTGTGAGAAGTCACTCGTTTAATATCTGTACAACACAGTTGCCCAGCACACAGCAATCACTGAGGAAATGTTAGCCTTTGTTTTTATGACGCTGGTGCACAAACTGTTCAGTTATGGGGTCCAGCCCTTACCAGCTATGTGACCTGGAGTGTATTACTTCTCTGTGCCTCAGCGTTCTCATCTGTAAAATGGAATAACAGTAATTCTTATGTCACAAGATTGTTGGGTGGAGTCATGATACCACACCTAGAACGTTGCCTGGCTCGGTGATCTCATGATCACGGCTACCTGACATTAGTATTATTTCTTCCGGTAAGAAGCTGAATAGGCGAAAAGGCTTCCTGGCTCAGGCACCAGGAAGTGCAGAGGGGTTGAAGGTGCATGAGGGTTTAACGTGCACGCAGCACAGTAAGGTGCATTCTCTTATGCAACAGTGGGGTCTTGGCTCTTTGAGTTGACGCCTAACGTGGCATATGGTCACCTGTTGTAAGCATACTCAAGAAAAGTTGAGATCAGTTCCCCAGGGCGGAGATCTGCTCACACTTTGCATCCCTGCATCCCTTTAGTTGCCAACCCCGGGGTGGGGGGGGCTAGACTCTTAAACCTTTTCAAAACTCGAGTCTGTCCAGCAGAGGCCGCCCTGGGCTGGGGCTCCCGGGACCTGCGCGCCGAGAAAGGGGAGGCCAGAGGGTGGCCTCGTCGGCGCTGCGGGGCCGGGGTGGGAGGGGTTTAGCGGGGGCAGGCGCGGCTGCGGAGGCGGCCCCGGCTCGGCGGCTGGGATGGAGCAGAAACGCGCCGGGTGCGCGAGCACACGCAGCTGACCGAGCCGCCCCGCGTTCGCCCGGCTTCTCCGCCAGCCGCAGCAGCAGCCCGGGCCGCCCAGGCTGAGCGCGCAGAGCCGCCCGCGCCTCCCGGCGCCCGCCGCAGCCCGCCGGGCGGAAAAGGAAGCGTCCGCGCCCGGAGCGCTCGGTCATCCCCGGAGCTCGGCGCCGAACACCAGGGTACCATGGTCTGCAAGACTCTCTTCGCTCTCTGCATCTTCACGGCAGGTATTTGGGGGCGCCGTCCTCCCCGAGCGGCCAGCGCTGGGGCCGGGGGCTGAAGCGGGGAGACCAGGGAGGAAGTCACCGCGCGCGGGCGGCGGGAGTGGGGCGAGCCTCCGGAGTTGGGTGAAGGTATGTGCGCACTTGACTTTGGGGTGGTGTGAGCCCGTGGAGATCCTGGGCTGTGCGAGACCGAGGGGGTGACAGGGTCCCTCCTGTCGCGGCTCGCGCCCGCACAAACTCGGGGCTTTGTGGAACAGGTGGCTGTGCGACGCGTTCGAACCCTGGGTGGGCGACTTGAGGCTTTTCGGGTCTCCGAGCACACCCTGCCAGGGCCGGGCAGCCGACTTCTTGAGGCGGTTGGAGCCTGGGAGGGATGAGAACACTGGAGAAGCGGGCGACGTCGCATCTGGGTGGCTCCAAGCGGTGGCCGCGCGCGCGGCGGGTCTGCTTTGCGGTCCCCGGGACTCGGCGGTCTCCGGTCTCCCGCGTCTCTTAGTTGAGCGTGGGGATGATGCGGCACCGGCAGCCCCTCGGCAGCTGCCTGAAGCCGGTCCAAGCTCGTGATCGAACCTGGGTGTGCAGTTCCACCCTGTGACCCGGAGTCTCCCCAAAAGGCGTGCCGTGGCAGGAACTGTTAAGTTCGCTGAAAACCACCCCCGCCCCCGACCGCAGGCAATTCGGGACCGTTCGCCGCGCGCGCCGGCGGGTCTGGGTCCCACTGGCCGCGGCCTCTGGCAGGGGCTGCAGAGAGACGATCAGGACTGAGCTGGGCTTAGTGGGGGTAGGGAGAGATTCAAACACGCCTTCAGTCTGGTGTTGGGTACCGAGTTGATCCAGAAAAGGGAGCCCGACGAGGGACAACGGTCTGTGGATCAGGCGGCAGTGGAAACAAGCAGCCGGAGTGCGCGGACACTGGCATGTTTCTCTAAGAATGTTCCAAAACCACATAGCACAAGCCGATTGGACTCTGTGCATGAATTCTGTTCCTGCCGAATTGCCTGCGCTCCTGTAATTGTGGGCACCGGTCGTTACAATCCCTTGAAAAGAAAGCCACGGGTTTCCTGACAGCTCACAAAGGATAGTGCCGTTTTCAGGAAAAGTTTCCAGACATGAGGTTATAGCGTGTTTTGTTTCGTCTTTGTTTTTGTTTTTCTCTACTTGCTGAAAGCCTGAGAAAACTCCCTCTTCCTTTCGGTGTCCGCACGGTTAGCAATCTAGCAGTCGCGTCTGCGCATGGTTGCGGAACACTCTGGGCGGCTTTGGCTACGCAGCCTCAGCGGGCAGCGCCAGGATCCCAGCAGGTGTAATGGCCACCATCCCAAACCACGGGATTGCCGTGTGAGGCAATTCCAGTCCCCCTCCAAGCAAGAGAGGTTTATGAAACGACAGGAAAGTGCCTTTACTTTTCTCCTCGCTAGAAATCTTTTCGTGAAACTCAAAGCCCAGAAAAACTTGAGTGAGCCAGTAGAGCCTGTAGATCGATTTGTTCCCTATTTTTATCTTGTGGCTGGTCTTTTTAATATTTTTAATGTTTATTTCTTTTTGAGAGAGAGAGAGAAAGAGACACAGAGTGTGTCCAGGGTAGGGGCAGAGAGAGAGAGGGAGACACAGACTAGGAAACAGGCTCTGAGCTGTCCACACAGAGACTGAAAAGGGGATGGAACCCAGTGAGATCATGACCTGAGCGGAAGAAGTCAGGCTCAAGGACTGAGCCACCCAGGCACCATTGTGTTTTTAATTTTTATTGACAGCTCTGGTAGTTGGCACTACCTGTATTAACCTTTCTAGGCAGTGTATTGCAGCATTTTTTTCTAAGGAGCTCAACATCTTTTTTTCTTGGTCACTTTTAGATTTTAGCCCAGCTATTCTGGAGGTAAGACTATTGCTCTTGTCCATCAGTGGAGTGAGAGGGCTGGTGGACCCACAAGCAGCATCCTCCCCATCTATGCATATGTGTGTGTTGGGGGGTGGGGGGGTTGTGAACAGACAGGATCACAGCTTCCCAGTTTGGGGGCTTTCCTGACCCTAGAAGACCTAGTTATGTCTCTGTGTACATCTTTCAATCTTCCATCTGAAGGAACCTCTTTGGGGGAGCTACTTGCAATTTGTTGTCAGGAAAATAATGTAAAAATTTGCATAAATATCTTATGAGATTCTTTGCATCCAAAAGTAGGGTGTTTTCAGAAGCAAAAATATCATTTTTTGTAGGAAAAACAATAGAGGTGTTGGTAAAGGAGAGAGGGATGAGAGTTCCTGAAATGAGTGTGCCATGCATGTTTCAGTGACTCTTGCCACAGCTCCTCTGGTAAAGCTCTGGTTAGTTTCACCCAGCAGTTGCTGCTTTTCTGTTCTACTCTTCCTCTTCCTCTTCTACCTTCTCTTCCTCCTTTTTCACCCTTCCAGTAAAGTTCTTCAGGTGATACCTTCTTGAGCCAGAAATGGGTTGTGGCAGGGGACACTCTTTAGCTTGGTAAATCCGCTCAGTATATATATATATATAGCACTTTCTCCTGCCTGTATAATGGACGCTTGCAAATATCTGGGCATTGGCAACCAAATAATTGACATTTATTCACTTGTATTTTAAAAAAGGAGGAAAGAAAGCTTGGACTGTCTTCAGTTCTTTCTAACGGGACCGTGGTATAAACTGTTATGGCTATTTTACAGACCATTCTCAAACATCTCTCCGTACAAGGCACACAGGAGTACTGCCTCCAAATTGAAATGCAAGCCAGCACCACCAAGTTTCGGCTGCAGAACGGAGGAGGGAGGGAGGATGTCAGGCCACAGGAAGCTTCCATCTTCATCCCTCTCTCTCCCCCTCCCCCTCCCGGATTCTCTTGTCCTTTCCCACCACCATCATTGCCACCCTTTGGTGTTCTGTGGCCGAATTTATTTAAAAACTTCCTCACCGAGGGACACCTAGATGGCTTAGTTGGTTGAGCATCTGCGCCAGGTCATGATCTCGAGGTTCATGAATTCGAGCCCCACATCAGACTTCCTGTCCTCACAGAGCCCATTTCAGTTCCTCTGTCCCCCTCTCTCTGCCCCTCCCCTGCCTGTGCTTTGCCCCCATCCTCCCACAAGAAAAACCTCCCTCACTGACATCTGAGATACACTAGAACTTTCCAAAGGCCTTTTCCAACACTCAATGGAGACAAAAGGGAAGCCAGCACAGGTAAAAGAAGCACAAACCTCATGATCTTTGGAGGGTCTGCCCCGCCTGTCTCTGCTCTCTCCGTAGAGAAACTATCATATCCTAGCCCAGTACCTAGGCCGACTTGTTGGCCTTTGGTGATCAAGACCAGAAGAGCTAGACTGCAGTCTGCCACCACCATTTTGTGCTCTGGGCTTATCAGATAGCTCTTCTCCGGGTGACTAACATCTAGAATGTCCTTATCATGGAAGGGCGACCCCACCCTGCACACTTATGGGTCTCTTCTCACTACAGATCCTGATACATAGGTCAAGAGCTTATCATAAGCATGGGAAAGCCTTATCATAAATCATATCATAAACGTATTAAAAATAAACCAAAAATGCACACACATTTAAGGACGGTGAGGTCATTCATGGTTGTCTGGGAGTGGGGTGATGGGTTGCTCATGGCCCTTTAGCCTGGTTATCTCCTTTTCCCCTGAAGTCGGTAGCACAGTCAAAGGAGTGACACCCCCTTCCCATGAAACCTGACCCGAGAAGGAGGAAGGCCTTCATTGCTATCTGACACCTTTACTGAGGCAGTGTCGCATAGTGGTCAGCGGGAAGATTCCGCAGCTAGATTGCCTAGATACAAAGCTAAGTTTTACTCCTACCGAGGGTGTAATTTAGGGCAGGTAACCAGACCATTCTGAGTTTTCTTCTCTACAAAATTGGGGAAGTAAAACCTCGTAAGGGTGTTGAAAATGTTCAGTGACCAGGTAGACCTACAGGGCCCGGGACGTAGTCAGCACTCAGTAAGTGTTAGCCACTGTTGTTTCTGTTACTCTTATACATAAGGTTAACTACTGACTGCTACCCATCAGGTCCCCCTCTCGGAAACCGAGTTTCTATGCTTGTGCTCAGACTATGTCAGTCAAAGATCTCAGGTAATAATCCTGGCCCAGTGCCAATTGTTTTGGCACACCTTAATGTGCAAATGAAGAAAATATTCAGCGGAGTCTATGAAATGCCTCATTTGAAAAGGTTAATAACGTGTCCGCTCAGCTTTAGCACAGCGGTCCAAAAAATGCTCTGTAACCAATCGAAGTCAAGTCTCATGAAGGACCTTATTTCTTCCACAAAGCCTTTTGCAAACGATGTGCGTTTCAGAAGCCCAACTCAGCTAAACCTTTAAGTCAGATTCTGAGAGGTGCAAATTTTGGATGATTCAGCTCAAAGAACTTAGGAAGAGGCAGCTCATGGTTATCTGAATGATCCAGAATGGCTCTCTCTTTCTCTCTCTCTCTCTCTCAAGCCCCAAAATATCAGGACTGGCCAGATCTCTAATTCACCTTGAGCATTTGGGCCAGGTTGAATTGTGTATATGTTTTTATAAGGAAAACATTGGTCAAGCGTTTAGACGATCAGACGTTCAGACGTTCGTAAGCAAGAGTTTTCTCTGCAGGGGTGGGTAGGTGAGGGAGGTGGCTACAGAATCTGGAAACAATGGAGAGGGATATTTTAAAAATATTTTCAAAAGGGATTGGCTGTCTTAAGACCCAGAGCACTTACAACAGTTTGCTTCCTTTTGGAAGTATCTGTCACGTAAATTGGGCATGTTAGTTTAGGAATCAAATATTTGCTTTGCTAATAAGATACTGAATGAAACAGTTGTTTGGAAAAAATTGAGGTTTCATTTAGAAGACAGTGGCAATTCTGAAAAGAGGTAGGCAAGTAGTGAGTGCGTGCCTTAGGCAACAATTGTTTTTTACCCGGAAATGCAGAGCTAATAGGTTGTCGTCCAGCTAATGTGCAAGTGGGGTGACTGTAAAATAAGACTGAATTATGTGTGGCATTACTTATTTTTTAGTCACAGCTTCAATTATTTAAACGACAGGATTCATGTAACATCAGATTTTCTGATGTGTGGATCTTTTTTTTTAATGTTTTTTTTTTTTAATTTATTTCTGAGAGAGAGAGAAAGAGAGAGAGAGAGACAGCGTGAACAGGGGAGGGTCAGAGAGAGAGGGAGACACAGAATCCGAAACAGGCCCCAGGCTCTCAGCTGGCTGTCAGCACAGAGCCCGATGCAGGGCTCGAACCCACGAACCGTGAGATCATGACCTGAGCCGAAGCCGGATGCTTAACCGACTGAGCCACGCAGGCGTCCCTTCTGATGTGTGGATCTTTCAGGGCCCATCGTAATCCTTACACCAGGATATCCCATTTCTTTTACCTGTCTTTTACTGGTTTTAATGTCATTTATAAACCTTGAGATCTTTGCGAAGGTCTCAGTGATGTAGAAATCATTACAGCAAAATAGACAATTACATAATTCTTTCCATCTATGTTTTTCATTGGCGCAGGGCAGTATAATGTCAACTGAAAATAAGCTGTTTTAATTTTTTTTTGGCTAGTGCTGCCAGATTTAGCAAATAAAAACGCAGGTTGCCCAGTCTAATTTGAATTTCAAATAAACAGCGAATTCTAAGTATGTCCCTCATCATAGTTGGGACACTTAAACTAAATAATTCTTCGTAGTTCATCTTGAATTCAGATTTAACTGGGCATCCCGCATTTTATCTGGAACCCCTGCCTTTGGCCTTTCATCTGCGGTTCACCTAAACAATGGGCTTGATACAGGATTAGCTCTATTTTGAACCCCATCTCACCTAGCGTTAGTTGACCTGTACCTTTTCAGTCTGTTTGCGGGAAGACAAAGATATCAGACCAGTTCTTCTCTAGGATAGCAACTGCACTGCAGAGGGTGCAGAGAGCACTCTCCAAAGAAACATTTCGAATGGGGTTACGTCTCCATTCACTGTGCATTGCTATGCGTCTCTGAACAATTGGGATTTCTGTAGCCGTCCTGAAGCTCCATTTCCTTAGCCTCCTGTGCTTTTCCTTTAAAAAAAAACAAACAACAGTACACATATTTTAAATGGTAGCAATGCTCTTGCCTGAGAGCTGGAACTAGAAGCCTTCTAGAATCCAGCTGGCAACTGATTAAAAAAGAAAGAGAATAGCTTTGGATTTCCATGCTTTCTTCTGTGCCAGGATCTTCATACATCTCACAAATATTAATTATATAAGGTTTACATAATTCCTGCAGGATAGGTCTGTTGGAATACTTGCAATTCTGTAGGTATAGAGCCTGAAGCAGCATATTAGAATTTCAAGGCAAATTGGGGAAAAAACCCCCACACATCCTGAAGCAATTGGGCTGTGGTGGGAATTTGCACCTTTCATACCTAAGGCAAAACCTGTGACTAAGTAACTGTTACAAGGAAAAACATCGTGGGAAGTTACCAGTGTGATATTTAGAAACCAAGTCTATTCGATACAAAATAAGATGAAGGGTAGAATTCTTTGATGATACTATCTTCTAAATTCTGACACCTGATTTACTTTTTTAACAGGGAGGAAATAAGGACAGAGGAGCCCTAGTGCAGGTGTTGAACATGAAAAGAACTGGAGGAGAGAAGATTTTGTTTGATTTTGGGTTTTTTTTGGCTGTGGTTGAATGGGGTGATTAAAATACATGTTACCTTTTTTGTCTCCTTTATTTCTGAGGGACAGAGAGAGACGGAGACACAGACCGTGAATCAGGCTCCAGGCTCCGAGCTGTCAGCCCAGAGCCGGACATGGGGCTTGAACTCACAGACTGTGAGATCATGACCTGAGCTGAAGTCAGATGCTCAACCGACTGAGCCACCCAGGGGCTCCTATGTGTTACCTTTTAAATTACGATATTCCAGTTTTGTGTTGTCCAGAAGCGTAACCTTGTTACTGACGGAGTTTGCTCACTTACTGTTGTATCCGTGATGGATTACTACTGGTTCTGTCCGCTTCTTACGAAATGTTTTCAGTTTCTGTTAGAAAAGCCTTTGTGAGGGGCGCCTGGGTGGCTTGGTCGGTTAAGCGCCCGACTTTCACTTAGGTCACGATCTCGCAATTCGTGGGTTCGAGCCCCGCGTCGGGCTCTGTGCTGACTGACAGCTCGGAGCCTGGAGCCTATTTCGGAGTCTATGTCTCCCTCTCTCTCTGACCCTCCCCTGCTCACGCTGTCTCTCTCTCTTAGAGGTAAATAAAAATATTTTAAAAAAAGGAAAAGAAAAGAAAAGCCTTTGTGATCCCACATACGGACAGCAGACAGATGCCATTACACTGGTGTTGAACATTTATTTGACTGTTAAACACTCCACGCTATATGATTCTTGCTTTGTACTCTAACTTGGATTCTTTAGGAAGAGCAGTACCAATCACCGTAGGGATAAAAGGGTGCTCTCTTTAGCTACCAACAAGAGCCACAGTGCATTGTCAATATGTGCTTAGAGAAATGTTTAAAACACCATCATTCTACTAAGTTCATGGAATGTGTCAAGTTATATCAAGTTATGAAAGGATTTCAGTACATCCTCAAAATTATAACACAAAGGAGTCTTGATGCCCATCTGTTCATCAGAGGGTCTTAAAAGATCTGGTGGACCCAACTCCTCTCTGCTGGCCAGGGAAAAGAGGCAAGCTTTTGGTAGTTCACACACCCCGCCAGTCAGGAATCCTTGCTGTCTATGGATCTGCTGCCTGACGGCAACATCAAGAGGAATATGGCCATCACCCAGGCGATGAGGAACCCTGGACGTTTTGTTTTAAAAATTACAATGGTGATGGGGACAGGATTTAGGAGGAGAAAGCCCTGAAATTCTTCTTTCTGAAGAGATGTTCAGACAGACTTGAACAAGAGAAATAATCAGTTTTCAAGGATAAATGATCATTCATCATTTACATACTAGGAAATGTTGGTGGAAAAGTAAGTGTGATCTCAAGTTGTATATGAAAACTGGGTCAGAAATGGACAGTAGGAAGGGATCACGGCTGTTCTAGAATTTCTGCAGAGGATACATGGGGGAGGCATGAGACAGAGAATATCAGATGGCTGAATGTGTTGGTGGGGGAGATGGTGATAGGGGGTAATAATTAAAATCATTTGGGCTTCTAACGACCAAACCACCCCCCTGATGCTGCTGCTGGGAATGGAAAATGAGTCGTTTCATTTTTTTGGCACGGGGGACAACAAGAGATTCCTCCTCAAATTTATATGACTATAAATTTTACATTAGTATACCTTTTTAGGTTTGTGAAAGGTTGCAAGTTGAGCCTTCCAGATAAAACAATGTAGTGGCACTTAATGGTGGGTAAGTAAGGTATCCTTGGCATTGTAAAAGGGTAGGTAGAGTGAGAAAATGCTTCAAGATGTCAAGAGGAATTCCTGCTTGGTTCGGATCCATTAAGGAGGGCTGAGTGGCCTGGGGGTACCATCTTATAGCTGTACTTCAGAGAGTCCCAATTTTGAACAGACTCTCCTTTAAATGCTTATTGGATGGGAAGCACATCCCTGATATTTATCAGGTGAGGATGGGATTTGTGAGAAGCAACATGGTGTGGTGGAATGGGCTTTGGCCTAAGTCAGGCTGGCATAGAATGCCAACTCCCAAGATCTCAGTTTCCCCCCTCACCGAGTTTCGATAACATACATTGAGTTTCCTCCCTTGCCGGGTTGAGTACCATGTTAGGAAACATTCAGCAAATGTTTATGAAGCAGGTATGCCAACATATACAAGGTTTAATTTATTTCACTTCATTTGCTTGCCTGCCTCCCACTACTAGATTGCCAGTTGCAGGACAGCAAGAATTTTAGCTGTTTTGTCCCCACTGTGTTCCAAGAATGTAGAACAGAATGAGACACATAACACGTGCTTAGCAGATATTTGCTAAGTGAATTTTTAATTAATAAGCTACATATACTAAACATTGTCCAAGGCTCTGGAGATACAGCAATGAACAATACAGACAAAACTCTACCCTTAGAGAAATTGCATTCTTTGAAGATGATGAATTTTGACTTGGTCAGAGGAAAATCAGTAGTTGAATATCTAATAGTCATCCCAAACTCAACATATCCAAATCTGAACTCATGGACTTCCTTCTACCAAAAGGCTCCACACGCAGCCTGCCACATCTCAATTAACGGCAACCCAGCTTTCTAGTTGCTCAGGCTGTAAATCCGGAGTCCTCTTTGAGTCTTATTCTCTCAACACCCTTTATCCAGTCCTTCAATATCTCTTTGCCCTACCTTTAAAATAGACAGAGAAGTCAAACACCCTTTGCCACCTCTACTGCTCTCACTCTCGGGCGAACCACCATCTCTATTTCCTGGAATACTGTGGTGGCCTGCTCTTAAGTCTACCGACTTTTACCCTTTCCTTCCTAAAGTCTTTTCTCTACATGGCAACAGTTGATCCAGTGGAAATGTATCAGATGTTGTCATTGTTGTAGTCACAGATTTACAATGTCTTTTGGACTCAAGAGTAAAATCCCAAGTCCTTAAAGTGACCATTAAGACCTCCATGAGCCACCATCAACCACATCCATCCTTGGACCTGGGCTTCTACCACTTCTTTGCTCACCCTACACTAGCCACACTGGCTTTCTTCTAGCATGCAGTGCCTGGGTTCCCTGTCTAGGACATACTTTCTCCAGAGGGCTAATTCCCTCCCCTCCCTAAAATTTTTGCTCAAATGTCATCTTCTTAATGAGATTTCTCCTGACCAGCACTTTAAAATTGCAGCCTGTTGCACCTGACTCTACCATTTTATCTGTGTACCTTAACTGCTTTTGCAGCTCCTCTTTCTTTAATGTTATCTCCCTCCATCCCTAACCCATCCCTAGCCCCCTGGGATTTTGTCTCTGGTTTTCTGTAGCATCCCCAGTACTGAATACCATTGTGGTCCTTAGGGTGTGCTCAAAATATATTTGTTGAACTGAATGATTAAAATACATTTTTGGGGGTTGCCAAAATGAAGACTTAATTCAAATTTTACCTTAGATTCCCCCAAAGTGGGACATTGGCAAACTTGCTTACTATCAGGTGCTTATGTCTAGTGTTTCCAGTTAGTTTTTAAAAAAATAAGAGTCAGCCTTTAGTTTTCAATGAGAGTTACAAAAGCTAAACTTTAAAATCAGCTTTTTTTTTGAGCTATGCATATACAAAACACTTCTTTTAAAAATGTAAGCCTTTTTTTCGCCTTATGAATGTCACTTTAAAATAGCTGAAACGGGGCACCTGGGTGGCTTAGTCAGTTAAGCGTCCGACTTCGACTCAGGTCATGATCTCACAGTTCATGGGTTCGAGCCCCGCGTCGGGCTCTGTGCTGACTGCCAGCTCAGAGCCTGGAGCCGGTTTCAGATTCTGTATCTCCCTCTCTCTCTGACCCTCCCCGCTCATGCTGTCTCTCTCTCTCTCAGAAATAAATAAAACATTTAAAAAAATTAAAAAAAAAATAAATAAAATAGCTGAAACGTCTTAAGTTCTCTGGCCAATTAAGAAAATATCACCTTAGGGGGCACCTCGGTGATTCAGTTCATTGAGCATCTGACCCTGGTTTTGGCTAAGGTCATGATCTCACTGTTCCTGATCAAGTCCCAAGTTGGGCTCCATGCTGACAGTGCAGAGTCTGCTTGGGATTCTCTCTCTCTCTCTCTCTCTCTGTCCCTCCTCCACGTTCTCTTGCTCTCTCTCCTCTCTCCGAGAGAGAGAAAATGTCACCTAGGGACACCTGGGTGGCTCAGTGGGTTGAGCATATGACTCTTGGTTTTAGCTCAAGTCATGATCTCATGGTTTGTGAGTTTGAGCCCCATGTTAGGCTCTGTGCTGATGGTGCAGAGCCTGCTTAGGATTCACCACCTCTCTCTGTCCTTCCTGTTCATGCTCTCTCTCTCTCTTTCTCTCAAAATAAATAAACTTTAAAGAAAAAAAAAAGAAATAAAATGTCACCTTTAGGGCACCTGGGTGGCTTAGTCAGTTGAGGGTCTAGCTCCTGATTTTGGCTCAGGTCATGATCTTATGGCTTGTGGGATGGAGCCCAGAATCCAGTTCTGCACCGACAGCACGGATTCTTTCTCTTTCTCCCTCTCTCTGCCTCTCCCCTGCACATGCACGTGCTTGCACTCTCAAAATAAATAAATGTTAAAAAAAGAAAGAAAATGTTACCTTTGAGCTCAGCTTGAGAGATAAAGATACCTCCACTATTTGAACATTTTTGAGAATTTTCTGAATAACTAAAAATAACCCGATGATGAAAAAGTAATTTGAGTCTGAAGGAAGCATGACTGGCAGTTTCCCAGTGATGTTTGAGAAAGTTAAATACATTCTGATGCTCAGTGTTGAGAGCATAAGTTAGTCACTAATAAACTTGAGGAACAGAATGGGAGTTTCCTTGGCCTTAAGGACTCCATTGGTCATTCTGAAATATGAATTGTGTTTCAGTCCACACCATAGATAGAAGTGATTAAAGCCCTAACTAAATCAGCCTGCACCCTGTAAGCACTTGTGAGCAGCCAGGCAGGGCTGACACCCCCTGACAGGGCTGGTGTTAAAATCACCCAGGCTGGCATAGCCCTCAGCTTCATTATCCAGCCAATGCTCCTGGTACTCTCTGGCCCACATAGACACATTTCATTAGATAGCAGCTGCCAAAAAGAACATGAGCTCAGGAAATAAACCCATACTTGTCTGGAAGCCTTACGGCTAATGGTCAAATTTAAGATTGTACTAGAAGAGCAACCTATAAACAAACCAAAGAACAGAAAAAATGACACTTTGTATTAAAAACACCTGCCTTGCTTGTTCAGGGAGGTCTAATTGCCCATTCTTGAGGTGGGTAGGTGCTCGGGTTTCCTGAAGTCTAGTGGCATTGACTGTAAACTGGGGAGTGGCAGAGGACAGGCAGCCCGCCCTGATGCTGGAAGACCAGCAGGGAGCTGTATCTGTGGGTGTGGGCGTGGCTCCGGAGGACAGGTCACCATCCTCCCACCTCCCCGCTCTGGGAAAGACCGCCTCCAGGACTGAAATGAAATGCAGGGCCTCCGGTAGTTCTAGGCTTAATTTTTGAGGAACTGTCAGACTGTTTTACAAAGTAGCTGCATCATTTTACATTTGTGTATTCTATCTCAATAAAGCTATTCATATAACATTTTTTAAAGTTTTCATGTATATATTTTGAGAGAGTCCCAAGCAGGCTCTGTGCTGTCAGTGCAAAGCCCAGCAAGGGGCTCAGTCCCGCAACCATGAGATGATGACCAAAGCCAATATCAAGAGTTGGATGCTTACCCCACTGAGACATCCAGGTGCCCCTCAAGTAAAATTTTTTCTAAGAAAGGAAGGAAAAGGAATATGCATCGACAAGAGAAGTTTCCCTAAATCTCAAAGGCAAGTGTAGCTGCTGAAGGAGCAAAAATTACTACGTTGCTGAAAACAGTTTCAGTTTGGAGGCTTATCAGAAAGAGAGGGAGATGTGGTTTTTGAGATTAGGAAATTTACAGCCAATTTTTGTTAACAAAATTAAATGTCAGTAACTGATAGTTGTCTCTTGTTTTGTAACAGTTTTTAAAAGCTGCCCCCCAGCACTGTTTCTTTTTTTTTCTTATTATGGAAACTATAAACAGACACAGAAATTGACAAGAATGTGGTTCTCACAGGCCCAGACTTGATTCAGAGTCTGTTTGTTTTGGTTAAGAACTTTTTTTTTTTTAAGTAGGTTTTGCGCCCATTGCAGAGCCCAGCCTCGGGGCCTGAACTCATGACCCTGAGATGAACACCTGAGCTGAGACCAAGGGTAAGCTGCTTTGCTGAGCCACCCAGGCAACCCTTGCTGAAGAACTTTTAAAAACATTGATACATTGGGGGGCGCCTGGGTGGCTTAGTCGGTTAAGCGTCCGACTTTCGCTTAGGTCATGATCTCGCGGTTCGTCGGTTCGAGCCCCGCGTTGGGCTCTGTGCTGTCAGCTCAGAGCCTGGAGCCTGTTTCGGAGTCTGTGTCTCCCTCTCTCTCTGACCCTCCCCTGTTCATGCTGTCTATCTCTGTCTCCTAGAAATAAATAAGAATTAAAAAAATAAAAATTAAATTATACAAAAATAAATAAATAAATAAAAATTAAAATAAAAAACATTGATACATTGGAAAAAATAATTTAAAATATTAGTACACTGGGAATACTGTAAATGTCTAGTTATAAAGTGCTAATCCAATACACTAGCTTATATTCAAGGTTCATTCAACCGCATAATACCAAGCAACTGGAAGAATGAGGTAGTCTGTTCATTTATGTACTAACACATTAAATGGTCACAGTATATTGAACTAATAATTGTTACTTTATATTTCATAATTATATCAGAAAAGCAAGCCACAGAATAAATGTACATTGTGATGAAATATTTAAAACATTATTTTTATGTCTGTGCCTGCAGAGAAAATGATTCAGAGGAACCTAGTGGTTATTTCTGGCAAGTGAGCTTTGGATCGGTTTTGCTTCTTATGCTTTTTTGTTTTGTCTGAAATTTTTAAAATAGTTTGTATTACCTTCACAATTAAAAAAGTAAAGATGGTATCAATACTTTAATTCTTCTTTATTAACATTTAAGTGGTTGTAGCAACTGCTGGATAGCTATTTTTATCCTGAAAATCTTGATTCAGAAATCCTTCTGATGGAGCCTGCAAAAAACATATCTTAGAAAAACAAATAACCTCAGGAAGGTTTACAGGATGTCACTGACGTAATGGGTGGAAGGTTCTGGGAAGGAATTGACTTAAAGTAATATTATATTTTGTAAAAACAGAGTGCTACATAAATCATTGATCAGAACAACCTTCTTAGTATTTTATGAAGCTCTGACTTAACTGATCAGTATTTCAGATACTTTGTTCATTTTTAATATCTTGATTTTTTTTGTCACTTATGGGAGCAATTTGAAATTAAAACATTATTCTAAGCTCCTCTGAAATGAAATCTGTCATCTTAGATATCAAACGAGAAAAAACAGTCCTCAGAAGAATATAGGATTTGTTTTTCTTTAGCAGCATGAAATTTGTTATATCATCTTTTTGATAAAATAATCAATAAAATGTGGTTTAGACAAATGTGGAGGCATCCATTACTAACAGTCTGTGAGCAGATAGGGCAACCCCTTTATACTCTAAATAAGGCTCATAAACGTTCTGGCATAAAGCAGAGATTTCGCATTTGTAAGTTTTAGTTTTAGTAGGTATCATACATTATATGATGTTCATTTCATTTGCTTCTAATGCTGACAACCCCATGAGACAGACAGCATCAATCCCATGTTGTAGTTCAGTTCAGTAAGTCTCAGAAGGTAAGTAAAGAGATGTAGATCACACAGTTGATAAGTGACAAAACTAGGCTTTGACCCGAGGTCTGTCATCTTTTACCCACCTTAGCCCCTACTGTCTTGAATGGCCCAGTCAGACTATGTAAATGTAGTCTTTGAAGTTTCTCTCTCGATGCTGATCCTCTTAGCCATCCCCACACCTACAGACTTGTTCGAAAACCTTGTCATTTTTTTCTAGACAGTCACAGTAACTCCTAAATGGTCACCGGCCACCCTTTCCCTTCTCACAGTCTCTCACCACTCTTTTGGACGTCATTCAGGCCAGGCCACACTACCTGCTCCCCGCCCCCCATCCCCAATGGAGGAGAAGCAGACCTAGATCTACTTAAAGAGTCTTCTAGGTGCTCTGACTGTGGCTGTGAAATCCCATTTCTACCCAAAGAGGAGTGCCTGGGTGACTTGGCGGATTAAGTGTCTGACTCCTTATCTCAGCTCAGGTTGTGATCTCACAGTTCATAAGATCAGGCCCCGACTTGGGCTCTGTGATGACAGCACGGAGCCTGCTTGGGATTCTCTCTCTGCCCCTCCTTCTCACACACGCACACATTCTCTCTCTTGTTTGTCTCTTTCAAAAATAAATAAAATTAAAAAGAGAATGAAGGCTTCTTGGAGAAGTGGCGAGTTCCAGGGCTGTGTTAGAAAATACATTAGATGGGCCCAGACTATCTTGTTATACCAGATAGTAAGGATGCTGTCAAAGGCTACCAGGCTCCTGTCAAAAACACTCAGAACCACTTAATGAGGCTCCCATGGGCCAACGAGGGAACGAACTGAGCATCAGTAAGTATAACTGCAGTGGATTGGGTCACATTGTTCAAACTCATGAGTTAATTATGATACCAAAAACAAAACAGTATTAACACCCAGCTTCATTGGTCTCCCTTGGAGAAGGCTATTATTATTTTGGGACAATAATAGATATATAGAATTAAAATCCTTGATTGATTGGTCTTAGTGTGCCTTTGTTTTGTGCTGTGTACCACTGGGTGATCAAATATTAGACGATGGGGTGACTGTCTTTATATAGGTGTCCTTGCTAATAAGTGAAGGTGGCGTGGTAGAAATAGAATAGTACTGTATTGTGTCACCTAACGAGTTAGCGAGTTTTGGCACTGACCCTCAGTGGTGGCCAACAGCATGAAGTGTGGCGCAACCAGATACTAGATCTCCTGATGGAAGGGTGCACCGTCCCCTATGAAATAGCCTTTCTACACTGAAGGGAACCCACATCTGATCAAGTCTCCACGTCCAACTATCAAGTCACAGGAAATACAGAGGACCAAAGAGGGTGTTAAGTAACACCCCAGAAATGGAGTCAGCAAACTCCTGACCACAGAAAACTCTACAAGACAGACAGGCTGGTTTCTTCCATAAATAAATTGCAAGGAAAAAAGAGAGATGAAGAGAAAGATGGGGTGGCAGGATTTACTGATGAGGAAACTTTATTTAAGAGACACAGCAACCAGGGGGCACCTGGGTGGCTTAGTCGGTTAAGCGTCCGACTTTCGCTTAGGTCATGATCTCGCAGTTCGTGGGTTCGAGCCCCGCGTCGGGCTCTGTGCTGACTGCCAGCTCAGAGCCTGGAGCCTGTTTCAGCCTGTGACTCCCTCTCTCTCTGACCCTCCCCTGCTCACGCTGTCTCTCTCTGTCTCCTAAAAATAAACATTAAAAAAAAATTAAAAAAAAAAGAGAGACACAGCAACCAGTAACAGTTGTGGACCTTATTTGGATCAAACCAAAACTATAAAAATAAATTAAAATGTTTCTGAGACAAGTGTGAAGTTAATCATTGCCTGACATTTGATGATATTAATGTATTATTTCAGGATAACAATGATATAGCCATATGTTTTTAATAACATCCCTTATCTTTTAAATACTTATTTTTTGTGTGTGAGAGAGACAGGGAGAGAGAATGGGTGGAGGAGAGGCAGAGAGAGTGAGAGAGGGAGACACAGAATCCAAAGCAGGCTCTAGTCTCTGTCAGCACAGAGCCCAGCATGAGGCTCAAACTTATGAACCATGATCACGACTTGAGCCAAAGTTGGATGCTTAACTGACTGAGCCACCCAGGCGCCCCAACAGCCCTTATCGTTTATAGATACACACTGTTATATTTACATAAGAAGTGACACCGTGCCTAGGATTTACTTCAAAATCTTAGAGAGAATAGGTGAAAATACTACAGGAAAAAAAAATGATTCTGAGTTGATAATTCTTGAAACTGGGCAAAGGATACATAAGGTTCCATTGAGCTCTTCTCTCTCATTGTTTGTGGATGATTACATTCTCCCATCATTCAAAGTTTTTTATAAAGAATCTTCCAGAAACCACCCATTTCTTACAGAAACCAGTCCAAACTCCTTAGCAAGTGGCTTAAGATCTGAGTTAGAGGCAGAGCAAAAGAAAGATAGTGTGGGTCCTCATGGTGTGAGAGGCTCCAGAAGCAAATAAATGACTCTTGTTTGGGAAGTCTTCCCCAGGATGGAAGGACATGCCACATACCTTCAGGCCTTTGCCCCTGCCAGGTCCTCGTTCTAGAAAGCTGTGTACCACTGTCTGCCTGCCAAAATGCTCTTTCTCCCGCAAGCTCAAAGTTGCCCTTCAGTTGTTCACGTATGTTACCCCTTTAGACTTCTGGCCTCTGGAGAGCAGGGCTGCTGTGTCAGTTTCCTGTCCCCTGCCCAGGTATGAGTGTACACATGGTAGGTAGGTGCTCAGGACTTCGTGAACTGAACTGAGGAATCGGAAACTCAAAGGTGGAGACCCAAGATCTCATAGCTTCTTAGCGGCTGAATTTAGACTACAAATCTTATGTTTACAGGAATTGGATTCCCCCGACTTCAACAACTCCAAAAGCCCCTTCCACATGGTTTGCCAGCACTCCCCCGCTTGAGAGTTAGGATTAAAGGCTTCATGATCTCTGAAAGAAGTAAACCGTTGGGGCGCCTGGGTGGCTCAGTCGGTTAAGCGTCTGACTCTTGGTTTCAGCTCAGGTCATGATCTTGGGGTTCGGGAGTTCATGCCCTGCATGGGGCTCTGTACTGACAATGCGGAGACTGCTTGGGATTCTTTGTCTCCCTCTCTCTCTCTGCCCCTCCCATGCTTGTGCTCTCTCTCTCCCCGTCTCTGTCTTTCTCTCAAAATAAAAAAAATAAGCTTTAAAAACAAAAGTCGTTAATTTAGAGTAGCTGAGAGTGATTTACTTATTGCTATGGACCGGCACATAGAAGGGCATAGAGCCTCGAGTGGCCTGTAGGACAAGAATGTCTTGGGGGTGGAAAGTGACCTGGGAGCTGGGACAGCTCCCGGGTAAGGAGCTGCCGGGTGAGAGGCCCCACCAGTGCACAGGAGATCAAAAGGTCCCAGGGGAAGCACAGAAAGGAGAGGAGGTCGGGTTAGCCTGCTTCACAGGATCAGACAGCAGCTCGTAAAGTTTGGAAAGGAATTGTAGTCACTTTCCAAACAAGTGTGCTGTCTTTGGACAACCACCCGCAGTGGGACATACTAATGACAGAAAATTTCACTCTAGCTATATTCTAGAGAATCCAGTAAAGATTGTCCTTTAAAGGATTTATCGGTAGTAGTGTTCAGAAGAAAGTGTGCCCTACCGGGTAGAAGGGGAAATCGGCTCCTGTCTCCTAGCCACCCGGCCGCAGAAGATGCCAGGAAGTGTCCTGTACCCAAACATTATTCCCCCCGTTCTGCTGCAGGCTGCCTGCTCCCCTGGACTGTGCCAAACTGCCAAGTTTGGGATAAATATAGATTAGCTATTGTCTTAGTTTCCTAGGGCTGTCATAACAAATTACCACAAACTTG
Organism: Proteles cristata cristata; assembly: GCA_017311185.1. Lineage (NCBI taxonomy): Eukaryota > Metazoa > Chordata > Mammalia > Carnivora > Hyaenidae > Proteles > Proteles cristata. Next base: position 1,492,672 of record JAESUZ010002218.1, read on the forward strand.
GATGGCTTAACACAACAGAAATGTATTTTCTCGCTGTTCTGGAAGCTGGAAGTGTGAAATGAAGGCTTCAGCAGGGCCAGGCTCCCTCTGAAGCCTCACGGGGAGGACCCTTCCTCGCCTCTTCCGGCTCCTGGTAACCCCAGGCGTTCCTTGGCTCCCAGAAGCATTAGCTTTATTCTCCACCTCCGTCGTCATGTGACCTTCTTCCCTCTGAGTCTGTGTCCAGATTCCCTTTCACGAGGACACCAGTCATTCACTCATATTGGATTAGGGCCAACCCTATCTTAATTTGATAACATCTTCCACGACCAGATTTCCAACTAAGGTCACATTTCACAGGTACCTAGGGGTCAGGGCTTCAGTATATCTTTCCACCAGCACCCAGTTCAACCCATGAGGGCTGTATTATTGTCACATCTAGGCCACGTTCATGAAAGGCGCTCCCCCATTGATAAAAGAAGTGGCCAATAATTTAGTCAACTATAAATTAACTTTCATGCAAGATAGCAGCTTCAGGCACTTCAGGTATTTTTTATTCTACTTCTTTACTTTATAATTTCTTTATTGCCCTTGATTGTAGAGGGTTGGTTGAGACATAATCAGGTGTTTCTTAATCAGGGTGCTGTGGGCATATAGAGGGGACGGAGCATGCAGAGACTGTATCCCGGGCCCCGGACCACTTAATAAACAGTAGTACCCTACAGACATTGTGACAAGCAAGATAAAAGAAAAATAGAGGAAAAAAAAAAAAAGAAGGGAGGGAAAGAAATGCCCTCATATTTCTAAACTTATCAGCCTCATTGAAAACCAATGGTCTAGGGGCGCCTGGGTGGCTTAGTCGGTTAAGCGTCCGACTTTCGCTTAGGTCATGATCTCGCAGTTCGTGGGTTCGAGCCCCGCCTCGGGCTCTGTGCTGACTGCCAGCTCAGAGCCTGGAGCCTATTTCAGCCTGTGACTCCCTCTCTCTCTGACCCTCCCCTGCTCACGCTGTCTCTCTCTCTCTCCTAAAAATAAACATTAAAAAAAATTAAAAAAAAAAAAAAAGAAAACCAATGGTCTCAATTAATGAGGTTTTTTAACGACTCTCCTTAGGTCACAGAAAGGGTTGCAGCAAAACAATAGCAATTCTGCTTATGCAGCCAACTTAATGGCAAGAGTACTCTAGATGCTTCAGGAATGTTCTAATATTAGAATGGCTTATAGCATGTATGCTTTTTGGGAGGCATGGGGCAAATTTGATGGTGTTTCACTTCTTCTCTGCCAGGTTTAATACTGTATTATTTTCAACCTTTAGCCTGAAGTAGATTCAGGAAGAGAAAAGAGCAGAAAGCAATGGGATGAATGGAATGTCTGCTCTCTTTTAGTGTAGTTCCTTGCTTGTAGGTACAGTGCCTTTCCTCTGCGTGCAGAGAAAGCATGATCTGCTCCCTAAAAAAAGTCTCTTTTCCCCTTTCTGTGTAATGTATTATTGGATGTGGGACATAGGAGGTCAGAGGAATCTTTTGTGGGCAACTTTAGAAATTGTGCTATTTGAGAATAGTGTATCTCTATCTGCCAGTGTGAAGTGTGTGTGTGTGTGTGTGTGCACGCATGTGTGTGTGACGTGCGTATATGTGTATTTGTGGGTGGGATGTATGTTTCCCTCCTTTCTTACCTGCATCCTTTCTTAAAAATAATTAGAAGAATTTAAAAAGGAGGAGACCAGATAATGTGAGAAAGGATGTCTTTTTCAGGGAAAATTAATATTCAATGGATTCGTGCATTTTTGGTAATATCTAAAATTCAACTCTCCCTCTCCATAAAAAATTGGATAATCTATATATTCAATAGCTATAATTATATACATCCACATCTTCTGATCAGTAACTAGGATATTCATTAGGTAGGACATGGATATTTATTTGGTTCTACAGCTACGTAGTCAATGTTGTTTTGGAGTTACAGCTTTCCTTATAAGTCAGAGTGAAAATCAACGTTTGAAATTCCTCTCCCTGGAAAAAATACAAATTCTCTTATAGGAGATTTAATTACTTAGTTTTGCTTATATAGGCAAGAGAAACATTCCAAGAAAAGTGAGGTCTACTGTCTAAAGTCTGTATTGATTTGAATTCTTCTCAAAGGAATAAAAAAAAATTTAAAGCTATAAACAAAGCTCCTTGATGAGAACTGAGTCCATGCTGAGATAAATAGTTACAAAGCAAGAGAACAGCCTCATTATATTTTTAAAATCCCAGGGAGAGCCATTGTTTTGCCAAAGCAATGTGGTCAAACAGCCTGGGACCCAATATCAGTGCCCAGGAGACTAGGAGTAAAGAGCTTTAGAAGTTTTGAATTTTTTTTTTTCTAAAACAATTAAGATTAAAGGAGTTAATCAGGAAATCTGAGGTTACATAAAGGTTGAGCAAGTCAACCAGCTCATGTATCTGTTTTGGGCACATGCTTGGGATGACCAAACTGTTCCATGGAAGATTGTTCTTCATGATAGTTCTTCCAGAATGAAAGGAGTGACAAGAAACATTAAAGTCTGAAAAGCGATCCCCACCACAGACATCTGAGAACATCCTGGCCTCTCCAGAGACCTCAGGCGGAGGAAAGCAGATGAGCCAGCTGGGGCTCAAACCCTGAAGGGCCTGACGGGAAGAGGAAGCAAAGTGGGTCAGGTCTGGTGAAGCAGCTGGTCTCCCTTGGCAAGTCAAGCTGGCCAGTTTGGAGGTTACCAGTTCTATCGTGATTGGCCTGGCCACCTCACCACCTCCTCTCCAAGCTTGGCACGGCAGCTGCTTGAGACTACATGGCACTTGAGGCAGAAGCTGGGAGCAGATCTGGCATATAACCTCTGAAGCTTTAAGCCTCAATCCCCATGATAAATTCTTCTCAGAATTGATGGGAAGGGATCATTCACTATTGATGTAAGAACTACCCCGGAAAAATTAGAAGCCTTCTGAGAGGGTGTATGAAGAGACGGGAGTTCTAGAGAAGAAGATACAGTTTCTCTTTGACTTCATTGTTGTTGGGTTTCTAGGAAGACATGGAAAACTTGAACTAGAGGCACAAGGTTCACTGGCATGAGCCAGGTGGTACTTTACCAGGTCTGTGCTAGCCAAGGTGACCTCATTTATCTTCTACCTGAAGCTGTGCCTCTTCTGGTCAGACTATCAATAACAGCAGCTTGGATTTAGAAGAATATCTGTGTTCTTTGAATACTGCAAAGGGTTCTTTTACCATTTTTTAAAAAATTCCAGTGTCGATAATATACCATGTTCTATTAATTTCAGGTTCATGATACAGTGATTCAGTAATTCTACACATTACTCAGTGCTCATCATGAGTGTTCTCTTCAATCCCTCCCCTTCACCTATATCACCCATCTCCCCACCCACCTCCCCTCTGGTAACCATCACTTTGTTCTCTATAGTGAAGACTCTGTTTCTTGGTTTGTCTCTTTTTTTCTGTTTGTCTTGTTTCTCATATTCCACGTTTGAGTGAAATCATATGGTATTTGTCTTTTTCTGACTGGTTTATTTCACTTGGCATTATATGCTGTAAATAATCCATGTGGTTGCAAATGGCAAGATTTCATTCTTTTTTATGGCTGAGTAGTATTTCATTATATATACCATCTCTTTTTTATCCATTCACCAGTCGATGTACACTTGAGCTGCTTGCATAACTTGGCTATGGTAAATAATGCTGCAATAAACATAGGGGTGCATATAACTTTTTGAATAAGTGTTTTCAGTTTCTTTGGGTAAGTACCCAGTACTGGATCATATGGTAGTTCTATGGAACCTCTGTACAGTTTTCCACAACGGTTACACCAGTTTGTATTCCCACCAATAGGACACGAGGGTTCCTTTTTCTCCACATCCTCGCCAACACTTGTTTCTTGTGTTTTTTATTTTAGCCATTCTGACAGTGTGAAGTAATGTCTCCCTGTGGTTTTGGTTTGCATTTCCCTGAGGATGAGTGATGTTGAGCATCTTTTCATGTGTCTGTGGCCATCTGTACATCTTCTTGTGAGAGATGTCTGTTCATGTCTTCTGCCCATTTTAATTAGATTATGGTTTTTGAGTGTGTGTGTTAAGGTGTATATTTTTTTATATATTTTGGATGCTAATCCTTTATCAGATATGTCATTTGAAAATATCTTCTTCCACTCAGTAGGTTGTCTTCTACACACTACAAGGTTTTTAACAACCCAAATTTGACCTGTGTTTTGACTCCTAATGTCTGGCCAATAAATGGTGCTATTTCGAAACTACACAGCAAGCAATATATAGATTGGACTTTGCTGTAAACTCAGGGTTCTAAACCAGCTAATTTGCTGTTCACTTGTGACACCGATGGTATGTTCTAGCATTATGCTGAGAAAACACAAACCAATCCCACAGCACTGAGAGAAAAATTTCTACTGGTTGTGATGACAGTGAATAAGTAACAGGTACCAAATCTCCATCTGCAGGGGAAGCGTTAGTCCTTAGCACCTGGACTCCTTAATGTGTAAATTATATTGTTCACAGATTTTCTTGATTTTATTTTTAAAAAGATTCTCTTTTTACCATCATACTTAACCAGCACTTGATTTTTCTTTTTGAAGAGGAATCTGGCAATTAGCTAGATGCAATTAGCTAGATACTATGTAAACTCAGAAAGCCTGATTAATAGATCAAAATGCATCTAGGAATTTACGTTTAAGCCCTGGTGGATAAAATGTCCTTCTAAAAGCATTAGCAGTTTGGCTTTAAATGGGACATTGGATTAATTCGATCTATACTTCCTTGCTACACAGCATTGTTTCAAGGTATAAATTCAATTTATGGTATGGAAAATGGATAAGATATGCATTGTCTTGATTTAACAGGGATGACAAATGTTTGGATAAATAAAATATTCCAAATAATGGAGCTTTCTCTATATGAGTGGTCAGTTCTTAAAATGGAAGAACAACATTTTTAAAACTGTATTTAACATTTGTGACAAGGCCCCTAATAAGTGTTCTGCCTCCATGTATCATCCATTAAGTGAAAGTCTTAAATGAGATGACCTTTGGTATCTGCTCTTTATGATCTACAGCAGATTCTTGAAGTCTCCAGAAACCTACATGACCTGTAACTGACCACCAGGAAGTCCATGAAACTTCTAAAGTTGTACTCAACGTTGCATGTATGTACCTATGTGTCCTTTTGGGGGTGGGGAGATGACCCATTGATTGCATCCAGTGCATGAACTCGGGGTCCCTAAGAAGGTTAAGAACATCTGACATTCATTCTGTGATTAATTTTACACCTAAGTGATTGATTCTGTCTTTGAAAATACATATGGCTCCTTGGGATGGTCTGGTGCTAGAGGATGACCTTACACGGGCAGTAGTGCAGACTCAGGTTTACACGGGTTCTAGCCTCCAATATGCAGACTGCTGTTAGATGCATCCTCGTCACTCTCTGATCACCCACAAAGGCGGAGATTGTCCTTGTAGTTACAGATAAGAAATCATTGTGAGTGGGGGGCAGAATGGTTGGGACATGTGTCACTAAGGTAGTGGGTCAGTGAGAGCCCTGGGAGTGAGTCATGGGTGCTTTAATTTCCTGGTTTTGTGCTCTTTCCATTACCGTCTGTTTTGTAGAATGCCACATTTTCATGCACAGCTTAGTATGTTGGGAATCACGTGTGTTAATTAAAGTCTTTGATCTCTAAGCTTCCCAGTACTTAATCCAAAATGAATCAGACTACTGGCAACTATGAATTTCAATTTAAAAATGGAAAATACTGGGGCGCCTGGGTGGCTATGTTGATTTAGCATCTGACTTCAGCTCAGGTCATGATCTCATGGTTCATGAGTTCGAGCCCCACATGGGGCTCGCTGCTGTCAGCGTGGAGCCTGCTTTGGATCCTCTCCCCACCTCCCACCCCTTCCCCATTTGTGCTCGTGATCTCTCTCTCTTTCTCTCTGCCTCTCAAAAAAAAAAAAAATGATAAACATTTAAAAAGCTTTAAAAATGGAAAATACCACCCTAAGCATTTAGTTCTTCAGGCTCCTGCTCCTTAAATCCTAAGAAAAACATTCTAATAGCACTTGGTGGTTTCCACAGAGCTTTCAGATACAAAATGACACTGGATCCTCACAAGCTTTGGCAGTTGGCCCATACCCCCGTTGTATAGACAAGAAAAAACGAAACTCATAGAAGTGAGGCAACAGGTCCAAAGTTGCAGTGAAAGGGACAGAGCAAGAACTCAGTGCTGCTCTCACCACTCCAATTTTGCACCCTCTCATTGTACCACAGCTGTCTCTACAATGCTCTTAGGGTGTTGAAAGTAGCGAAGGGGTGCATAGGATGGGAAACATGTTGTCAAGTGACCACATAAGTGAAAAACGTGAGACCACATTTGCATAGACCGATGCATTGGAGAAGGTGCTGTCTGCAAAAGAAATTCCATGGGAGGATCAACAGTGTGTTCCCTGGAGTATAGATTTGAAGAATTTTTCTAGAAGCTCAGTGTCTTCCACCATATACCAAGCAAAGAACAAATAATCTCTGGCCAGCAAGAAAACTAGTGACACTGAAATCTTCCCCAGCTCTAAATGCAGCCTACAACTTGATACGAAAGGATTTTTTCTTTCCCTAACACTACCTAGCCCACTTCAAAGGAAGGGGACTACAATAAAGACTTAGGACAAGAAAGTCTATGGTTGGTCCCTGTATCTTATGGGCTTTTGCCAATTCCCTAGGAACTGAAACCCAGTGACTGCTCTATTATCTTTTGCCAACGTTAAACCTTTATCCTAAGTAGTTCTACGACATTAAGTGGCTGGCAGAGATACCGTTATGAGCAGGCTGTGCTAAAATGTACTGGGAGATGCATGACTTATGTATTTTGATCTTGACTTCTAAAAGATTTACAACTGAACATAGATATATAAAATGATGGAGAGCATTTGCCAGAACCACTCAACTTCAGCTAGTGGTCGAGGAGCAGCTGAGATAAGTTCTCACTCCAGATCTGCAAAGAACTTGGGTTTGGAGCCCATGACCCTGCTTTTGAACTCCCAACTCAGCCACTTAGCAGACAAGGGAAGGGGAAACTAGCATTAAATCTAACAAGGTGCCAGATGTTGTATTAGGCACTTTGCAGACATTTTCTGGTCCAGCTCTGTGGCCACCCTGGACGGTGGGTACTACTGATCTGTATTTCCAAATGAGAAAACAGAGACTTGAGATCCAAAAAATGTGTCCCCAACCAAAGAACTAATGATGTTCAAATTTGAACCCAGCTCTCTCTGCCAGTAAGCTCTTGCTCTCTCAATTAATCATTGCTTCCTGGACTTCAGTATCTCCATCTGTAAAATGTGATCATTCAGTATACCTTATTGCACTGTTGGATTACAAGAAATTAATTTACCCAGAACAGTCCTGCTACATAGGAGGTCTTCATAAATAGCATTTTTTAACGTTTATTTATTTTTGAGAGGGGGAAGGGGCAGAGAGAGAGAGGGAGGCACAGAATCTAAAACAGGCTCCAGGCTCCAAGCTGTCAGCACAGAGCCCAACGTGGGGCTCGAACCCACAAACCTGTGAGATCGTGACCTGAGCCGACATTGGATGCTCAACCAACTTAGCCACCCAGGCGCCCTGAAATAGCATTTCTTTTCCTACACTTTGTTCTGTTGATAGTTCGGATTCTGTTTTTGTTTGTTAGGTCAGTCAATTAGGGTTTTGTTTTGTTTTGTTTTTAAGACTTGGACCTACCTCAGCTCTTTTTGGAAATGCAGAAGCAGAAAGGTAACTCAGTACAGTTGCCTGTATGACTGTAGAGGACAGGGAGGGCAGGAAGGAAGAACTTTTTGTTCTGTTTTCTCTCAGGGGCGAAGAGCTACAGGGCAGGGAGCAGGGTAGCGCCCTTCTGTTCCTGGGGAGAATGTGTAGGGGTTACTGGGCATCTTGTTAACTGTGCATGGAGACCCTTGTGAACAACTTCCGCATCCTTCATAAGGCACCTGCGGGCCATCCTGTTGCTCTGGGGAGGGACTGAAGCAAGACAGTGGCCAGGCTTGGTATTTCTGAGCAGCCTCTGATGGGACTGTGGTATTTCTGAGCAGCCTCTGACACTGTAGGCAGTTAGCCCAGAGCACTGCCCGGGCCTGGTGTGTGGTGGAAAATGCGGACAGGACTTCACCAGAATTGGTAGGAAGAGGCAACATTTCCTTGCCTATAAATGACAGCCTGCTTGTAGAGAGATCTGTCTCCAAAATAACGGTCATTTGTGTATGTGTATATGTATTTAACTTTGCTCCCTGACTCGAGGCCCCAAGGCCCTCTGCTTGCAGATAATGAATGCATCTAAACTGCAAGTTCCAGGGAAAATGGAAAGCATCTAGATAAGCCGGAGTGGTTGGAAAAGGCTGTGACTCTTAATCTGAGAAAGGTACTTGGTATTTTTGTTCAGCAAACACGGACTCAGCACCTTTGTGAACTGAAGATACATAAAACAGTGAGGCACAGACTTAATCTTGAATGTATTAACCGTCTGGTACGAGACCAGACTTGCAGGCAGATATCATAACAGAGCCCGAGTGTAGCGGAAACCCAAAACAGGGCAACTGTTTTGCCTGATGGAGGAGTGATATCAGAGTTAGTTTTTTTTTTTTAATTTTTAAATTTTTTAATGTTTTTATTGATTTGTGAGAGACCGAGACCGGGAACGAGTCGGGGAGGGGCAGAGAGAGAGGGAGACACAGAATCTGAAGCACTCGGAGCTGTCAGCACAGAGCCTGACACAGGACCCAAACACAAACAGCAAGATCGTGACCTGAGCTGACGTCAGACACTTAACCAACTGAGCCACCCAGGTGCCTCATATCTGAGTTAGTTTTTAAAAGGTAAATAAGTTGCCGAGCAAAGGAGAAAAGGAGAGGTAGGGCATCCTACATACAGCATGTGCAAAGGCCCGGCGTCCACCGCAGGGGAGACGTGAGGAGTCAAAGAGGCTTGGTTATAAGACAGTGAGACCAGAGAACCAGTTTAGGGCCAGGGTGAAAACATTGGGGTCCCTGGATGATGACCATCAGTGGGCTCAAGTGCTGTCCTTGCCACTTCTGGGATGTGGCTCTGAACAGCTGAGGTAGCCACTCTGAACTGTGTTTTCCTCATTTATAAGTAAGGAAAACACCAGCTCCTCTCTCGAAGGGGTTTTGTGAGGATTAAATCAAAAGGAGCCCATAGCACAATTCTAGCAATAGCAGTGCTCAATAAATGTCAACTCTTAATAGTATTTGTGGTAGTAATAGTTAATTTTACAATAAAGTCAATAACTAAGAACATGAATAGTGTTCATATTAGACTCTTCAAGAGTCTGTTTTTTAAAGGGAAAGGTCTAAAACAATGCTGTCCAATAAAACTTTCTGTCATGATGGAAATGTTCTCTTTCTGCACTAACCATTAGCTGCACCTGGCTATTGAACATTTGAAATGTGACCAGTACGACTGGTAAACTATAATTTTCATTTCATTGTATTGGATTCAAATGGCCACGCATGCCTTAGGGGCTACTAGGTTAGACAGTGGAGAGCTAGCCCCAAGGAATCATAAAAGGTTCAGATTATAAGGACCTTAGAGGTTGATACATTCTTCAGACTCCCCTTCCCCGCACCATCATATAAATGTGGCGATAGAGGCTCAGAGAGGGAAATTGACCTGCCCAGGGTCACATGGATTGTTAATGACAAACTTCATGCTAGAACCCAGCCAGTCTTTTTGCTCCCTGGGCAAAGCTCTTACTACCTTGAATTTTGGCTGGATTCTCTTCTAGAAAGTTCCTGTTGCGTAGGCATTGTGGGTTCTGATGTCTCCTTGGGCCACATCTCCTTCCCCCACCAGAAACATTTCTGCTCCTTTTATTTCTCACACATATGCTGCACCCAATAGATCCCCAGTAATCCATAACTCACTGACAGATGTTTTATTCCCTGGTTTCGGCAGATGCTAAATAGGAGCCTTACGTGTAGAAAATGCTAGTTATGTATGCTGTTGTTTTCGAAACTAGTGCTTTTGTTGTTGTCCTACTAATACTGTTTTTGTGGCTTCGTCTGGTCATTAACCAAACCATCAACAGAAATATGGACCTTCTTCTACTATTTACAAAACAGGAGCCCAAATTACCATTAGAAAATTGAGGCTATAAAACCATGTGGCAGAGTCATTGCTTAAGGAGGGATGATGCAGTATCCATGCTTAAGGAGGGTTGATGCACAAGCCTCGCAACAACCAGGGTAGTTTGTCGTTCTTGAGCTCAGAGGGAAGCGTGCTCAGGGGACTAGCCTGGTGCCCAGTCTGCAAATACAGCTCTTTTCCTTCTTCTGAGAGAGGAGCGTCAGCTTTTATCTGTATCAGACCCTGGTTAGGAATGGCGTGTGGAGTCAGGGAGCTGACCTTCGGGTTTGCTGCGTTGCTCTCCTTCCAGAGATGTGGGTGTGGATGTAGAAGGAGCAGCGTGGTTGGCTAAGGGAGGTGGGGATGGCTCAGTTAGCGTTTATTCACAAATCACCCAGAGCTCCTCTATGAAGCGAAGAAGGTACTTAGTTCCTGTCCCCCTGAGCACTTCCCACGCACCCTCCAGGACGGACAGCATTCACAACCTTGAACATGGTCTTAACCTGGCCCTGAATGATTGCTGAGGCCATAGCAGTCTCTGTGTTCCAGATACACTGTCCTCTAGAATATTCCAGCAGGCCTTCCTTTCAGCCTGAACTGTTTTTCATAGCTTAACTAACTTGTCTTCATCCCCCAAGTCCTGCCCGTATAAATGTTACTCCTTCAGAGAGGCGTTCCCTGACCCCTGCTTCCAAAACATAAATATGCTCCTCCCCTACCCTGCAAATCTCTCTCTCTCCCCCCCCTTTTCTCTCCCTCCCTCCCTCTCTCTCTCTCACCCACACACACAAAGTAGGTCTTATTGCATCCCTCCTTGATGCTTTCATTGTGATTCTTATCATATCTTGAAAGGAGTATATTTTTAAATATTTATTTATTTTGAGAGAGAGAGAGTCTGAAGCAGGCTCCATGCCCAGCACAGAATGCAACATGGGGCTCTATCTCCTGATGGTGAGATCAAGACCTGAGATGAAATAAAAAATCGAATGGTTAATCAACTGAGCCACCCGGGCGCGCCAAAATGAGTTCATTTTATGATTGTTTGATCTCTCCTTAGACTGTAGACTCTGTGAAGGTAGGGATTGTATCTGTTTTATTTACAGATTTATTATCAGATACAGAGTTGGGGTGTTCTGGGAGTGCAGATGGATGGAGTTGGTGGCTCCAGAGGCTACCTGGGCACACATAGAGGCCGCATGAGCTGACCTGCCTGTGTAGGAGGGAACACTGGTATCAGTGAGGCTGTCCATCACCTTGAGCTCTGTCATATGCTAGCCGTCGTTCTCCACTGTGAAACCTCCAGTAAAATTTCTCACTAATGTCTTGGGTAGCAGGTTTCCCCGTAGATAGCTTTGGAATGTGAAGAAGCCGTGCTCTAAAATTAATGAGCAAAAATTGCCATCTTTGTGACACTCCGAACAATCAGAATAATCACAAAAATATGACGGCGCAATGAAAAGGACCTTTCATTCTGCGATATTCTTTCCAAAATCCTGTAACTGCAGTCTAATGAGAAAAACATCAGATCAGCTCGGATTGGGGGACATTCTGCTGGACACTGGACCAGTATTCCTGGAGGCTGTCAAGGGGACGAGAACAAGGAGAGGCTGAGAATCTGTCACAGATCACAGGACACTGGGGAGACATGAAAATTGAATGCAGTGTTGCACCTGGGCCAGAATCTGGAACAGAAGGAGCCATTATTGGAACACCTGATAAAATCTGAAGAAAGTCTAATTAATAAATAATTTTAATTAATTTTAAAACTTTCATTAATAGTGATGTAATGATAATGTCTTGTTTTGACAAAAGTGAGATATTAACAATGGGGAAAACTGGGAAGGGATATGTGGCAACGCTCTGTATTCTCACTGCAGTGTCTCTGTAGATCTAAAATTATTCCAAAATAAACAGTTGATTTAAAGGTAAAGCCTCAGAACTAAAATAGCTAGTGTTTTCTATAAATCTAAAATTATTCCAAAATAAACAGTTTATTTAAAGATAAAGCCTTCAAGCTAAAATACTCAGTGTTGGCTCTTTGTTAAACTAATAGGGGAAGCAAATAAAATAAATAAGGGTTTTTTTAAGTTTATTTAAACAAAGCAGTCACACAAAGGAAAACGTAAGCTCCCTGCTAAGCAGACAGTGACATTTGTTGTCACCAAAATGCTGTGACCTTTGGGTCCTATTGCAATCCAGTCATTTACTGTTAATGAGAAAATTATTCCAACGTGTATTAAAATGGTAAAGAAAACTTTATTCAAGATTGTTGAATTAGGTGCCAGGACTATCGAGTTAAAGGAGAGAGCTCAGGCTCAACTGCAGACACAGCAAGGACATGTGGGTATATACAGCCAAGGAACAAGGCGTGAGGGGCAGTGGATGGAAAATCACTAAGAGAACACATCTATGGTTGGGGATTCTTGCTAAACTGACCTCACCTGAACCCACCCATTGAAGGCCTAAAACATGGTAAGTAAATGTATAAAACATCAAAGGGGAGGAAGGAGGCACCTGAAAAGGTACCAAAGGTACCTCACCAAAGAGGAGGGGGCAGGGCGGATTCTCATTAAACTGACTCAGCAGGATTCTTGCTGAGACTGGGCTAGGCAAGCCAACGACAAGAGGGGGGGGGGAAGGAGGGACCCCAAGGTTAAGGCCTCGTTGAGAAGAGGATGCAGAGGAACCTGGCTGAAGTTTGGTCAAGGCGAGCCTGTATCATCATCAGGCTCGCTAATGCCGTCTGATTCCGATTTGAGTGGCGCCTATACTATCGGTATTCGCCTTCTTGACTCCTTTCCAGATGCTTTGGTTACATCTGCATTTTTGGCATGTTGCAGACTGGGAGAGGATTCCACCTGTGATTTCACATCCAGCATCTGGGGCTTGGCTGCTGGCCTTACTGGGTTGATACTATATGAGCCAATTTCCTCCCAAATTGATTAGCTTTGGGGTCTGGAAACTGCAAGCTTTCAGGGTACGGCATGGAATTTTGCAGATGGCTTGGTACCTAGAATCCCCCAGGCAGTTCTTTCCCAGAGCAGAAGTCCTTTTTCCCAGTCAAAAGTCCTTATGCAGATGTCAGAACTTGGACATAGCGCAAACGCAAATCCCCCAAATCTGCCAGTTGTGGTCGAGAAGACGAACAACGCCAGGGCTTCGTTTCCCTGCGCGCCAGTCCAGCACAGTCGTTCACATGAGCATAGCCAGGTGTGCGAGGCTTTGCAAGCATCCATCAGCTCAGTCTCCGCCTCGCGTTTAGTCCTGGTGTGGAACGTCATGGTTGTTTGTCGTGTGCTGAGCCCCGAGACAGTGTCTCTCCAGGTAAAGCCACGAGATAAAATGAGGACAGCCAGCCAGGCAGTTTTGAGCAGAACCCGTTTTGGGGCGTGGCCTGTATTCTGTCCTAAAATGATCTTCACGACAGCCCTGCTTCTCCACCTGCCTTTGGCTGCGGGGACACCTTAGAGCCCCGCCTGCCAAGAGACAGCCGGTGTCGTGGGGTGCCCTCGACGGGAGGGCTTGTTGGGGAAGCCAGCAGAGGTTGACACTGGCACCCAGGCTGAGCTGGTGAAAACTTAAGTTCAAAGTTGTTTCGTTTCTTTCTTTCTTCATTTTGGTTTCAGTTCCCCCCCCAAAAAAAAAAATGTCATAAGCTAACACATTCCAACTCTTCCAACTCCTTAAATAAATTCTGAAAGGGCATGAAAGTAGGGCATAAAATCCAGCCAAATCCACATCTACCTGTAAGGCCCTCTTGTTCTACTATGATTTCACTTGTGGTTTTTCCTTAGGGGATATTTTAATATACCAAGAAGGTGAAGCAGTGGCTAGAATATTGGGCAAAATGCACCCATTATTAGGCAACACAGTGACAGATTGTCAGCTGTTAACCCCACTCCATTGGATTACTTATGTATCCACACCAGCACAGTGGGTAAAGTGGCAGACGCAGGATTCCGATGGCTTGGAAGAGGCTCACAAGAAATAGTTCATTATTTCTGAGTCTTCCCAGGATTTTTTCCCTCTTTTCATTTTCGTTCTTGCAAAACTCTTTACTTTTGACGCCATCTCTGAGGCAGCCTTCAGAATAAACCTAATATATGTCTATGACTTCGCTTCTTTTCAGCGAAGTTTATGATATTTAAGGGCAAGCCAACCATAATTGATTTATAGAATTTGATCCCATTTCTGTTTCTCTATTTCGTCTCCTAGAAAGCAGAGGAAAATAGCTCTAAATATATCAGAAAATTAGACATTGAACTTTCTTTCCCCCCAAATGCTACAAAGAAAATTGGAGCATTTGTCTCAAGAAAAATTAAGGAAAGGGGCATTGCATCATTTGGAAATCAGGTTATCGAAACATCAGGTCTAGATAATTAGGTTTGTACAGGTCAGGTGATAAGGAAGTTGATTTATTCTGATTTGATGTGCCACCCTTCTGTGGGTGCTGTATTCTGTAATAAGGCTTTTGTGCTTCCTGAATTCTATACCATCTCAACCCAAAAAGAGATCTGAAATTTTCTCATGTCATACCCTGATTATTTGTCAGGGTGCACTGAAGAAGGAAAAGGAGGGAAACACAATACTGACACTTAAATAAGCTGAAACTGCAATTAATTGTGAAATCATGGGGCACCTGGGTGGCTCAGCTGGATAAGCCACTGACTCTTGATCTTGGCTCAGGTCATGATCTCGTGATGTTGGTGAGTTCAAGCCCTGCCTCGGGCTCTGAGCTGACAGTGCAAAGCCTGCTTGGAATTCTCTTTCCCTCTCTCCCTGCCCCTGCCCCACTCATTTCTTTGTCTGTCGGTCTGTCTCTCCCTCTCTTTCTCAAAATGAATACATTTAAATTAAGAGAAAAAATTTTTTAAATATGAAATCAGCTTCCCTCCTGCTGACGTGGTCCTGCCGACTGTTGGGAGAAAAGGCAGTTTAGGGTGAGTTGTCTGATATGCTGTCTTTGGCCAGTTTTGCATCCAGTTTCTTTCTTTTTCCTGAACAAAAAAAAAAAAAAAAAAAAGGAGCTTTTCCTTTGGATCATTTACTTCTGTTTCCCCGTTACTTAAAGGTAGCGAAATACATGATGTGATTTCATCAGGCTTAATTAAACCAAGCGTTAAGTTTAGGAGGGTGTCAAAGTCGTATCCTAGAGATACTGGCAGACCTGCAGGATTTGGGTTTCTGTTCGTTCCGAGAGTAGCGGTGCCTTCCTGTATTTAAGTGATGCTGTGGGGTGAGGGGAGGATGTGTCTCCAGCTACGTGATTAACATCTAGAGCTTTGACACCCATGTCCCACGGTCACCGCCCCACACCAGAACATTCAAGCCTGAAACTGGGGGAATGGAGCTGGGGTATTTGTAATTTTGCAACAGCACCACCTGCTCCCAATGTATAACCATAATTGGGGGTCGCCTGGGTGGCTCAGTCGGTTAGGCATCCGACTTTGGCTCAGGTAGTTATCTCGCGGTTTGTGAGTTCGAGCCCCGCGTGTGGCTCAGCGCTGACAGCTTGGAGCCTGGAGCCTGCTTGGGATTCTGTGTCTCCCCCTCTCTCTGCCCCTCCCACACTCATGCTCTGTCTCTCTCTTTCAGTAATAAATAAAAATGTTTAAAAATTTTGGAAAAATAAAGGAAAAACCACAATTGGAAAAATACTTCTTTGTAAGAGAAGACGAAAGAAATGCCGTGAGGGACGAGAGTGGAGCGTGAGCTAGTTTGCCAAAGCTGTTCATGTTCAAAACCAGAAATAACCTTCCAGGCAGAGAACCAGACTAGACTGAATTCAGGCCTGAGGGTAAACCATGTTCGGCTCTGGTCTCTCCTTGCAGGTAGCCAGTGTCAGCATGGCCCCTGGGGCTTCTCCCGGTGATGAGGCAGAGGGTGGGAAGGAGCAGCGGATGTCCTCCAGCTGGCTCGATTTGAGGAACCACCCTATCCCTCCCCCACCCCACACCCTGCCCCAGAGGGAGCCCAGCTCACAGGCCCCTTGTGGTCACCATGGGGGTCCAGGGCCCCTTCCTGGCAGTTAAGTAGCTTAAAAAGGGTCTGTAGGAAGGAAGGTCTGTGCTTTGGGAAGGAAAACACAAACCTAAACTCCTACTTCACGTACGAGAAGGCACTTCAGTGCCGAGAGTAGAGCACAGCTTCGGGAATGTTGTGTTACCCAAGCTGCTGACAGGCAAACACCGGATCTGTGCACCGGCCACTCCCATTTCTTATGGAGCAGGAGCCGGCGCGGGTGCCTTGCCTCCCTGCGTCCCGCAGCGCCCTTCCAGAGAAGACGGGGAGGGCAGATGGCCTCACACTGCTCCCAGGAGCTGAAGTGCCTGCCTTGCTCCTGAAAACAGCGTCTCTAGAGGGAGGATACCTTGGAGGATACCTTTGCCCAAGCATCGGGTGTGAAGGCACAGCTCTGAGAACGTTTCCTTTTGTCACGCGGCCTGGAGAGCAAGGCCAGTAGAGGCCGAAAGGCCCGGGTGGTGGCTTGACGGCGGCGGATACCTCGTGAGGACGAGGTGCCTTTGTTCCTGCCCCAGCGCGGGGGCTCTTCCGCACCTTGCTGCCGGGCCGGGAAACAAGGCAGTGGCCCGGGAGCCGCTGGGTTTCCTTTCCCACTGCCTTTGAGATCACAGTGCACCGCACTCTCATCTCAAGAAGATCTGTGTGGGCCGAGCTCCCAGGGCTCCTAACAGGCCAGGTGAACCTGGGCGCAGCCTTTTTTTTTTTTTTAATCGTCTAAGGCACTGGCATACGCAGAAAACCAAGGCAGTTAGTTCACAGCCAGATGACCAGCGCTGGGCCCTGGTGGAGGTTGTTGGGGGGCAGGGGGGAGGTGGAGAGAGAGAGAGGGAGATTATATGCATTCACCTTTAATCCAGGTATTGGAATGTTCTGGAAGCTTGTCCCCACATGAGGAGTTAGAGGCCATGCCTCCCTGAGCTAAACTTAGAAGTGACAGTATGTGGACAGGAGGTACACAGTATCTGGGGTTCCTGAGGCAGCAGCCAGATGAGATATTCCAGATCCTTCTCCTCCAAGCCTAACTTGTGCTCTGATGCCAGCCTGACCAGAGGGGTCACTAAGGAGGGGCCCATCTTCCTGTGTGGCTTTGGCCCTCTTCTCAAGTCTGGGGGGTGGGGGGCGTCTCTGGGCCACCTGGAGCTGGAGAGTTCTCATGGCAGCTACCAAAGTGTTTAGTGAGAAACACAGCAAGCTCCCAGTGTTTGCATGGTGGTCCAGGATAGGGGGAGGAATCCTAGCTAGCTTCGGGGAGGGAAGGGCTAGGCCTGTGGAAAGTAAAGTCGCTTTCACCCCCTTCCACATTCCAATGAGTCTAGGTCGAGTGAAACAGCAAATCTGCCTTAGGTAGTTCCTCAGTTGCCAGGCATGTGAAATACCTACTTCGTGGGTTTCCCGAGAGCATTTTACAACCCGAGGCCCTGTCCCCCCCATTGGCAAACCTTCACCCTGACTGCTTCGGACCTGCTGCCTGAGTTCAGGACAACAGTTCAATTTTTGTATTATTGTAAGCAAAACCTGATCAGGAGCCAGATGATCTGCTGACATATTTTTAATTCTGTTTTCCAGAGCCAAAGACCGATGCCTTGAAGTAGAGGCTGCATAGCCTTGTGGGGGCCACATGTAGGGGTAGGGTCTAGTCAGAGCCCCACTTCTGTTCCTCGTCAGCTCAGTGACTGAGTGAGTTACTGAACCCCTGGACCCCAGCTTCCTGGTCCATAAGGTGAAGCTGCATGGGACAGCGGAGACAAAAGACACCCAAGGGCTGAGTGTAGGGCATTTGGGGGCAAACTGCTTCCTACATCTCATTAGGTATAAGACACCCACTTTTTTGTCTTTATATTTACCACCCCTGAGCCTGGATGCATCTCCCAGTTGATGGCCTGTCTTCGTTTGTGGGCAGCATGTTAGCTCTCTCTTCATGGTATGTGAAATAACGGTGCATCTGATAATCATTGCGTTGTAGGCTTGATAAAAATACAGTCATGTCTCTGGACTCCATTTGCTTACCTGAAAATGAAGAAGTTGGTGAGGCCAGCTCAGAGGTCCTGAGTTCCGCTTTGCTGGACTGTTATTCCATTGCTTTCTCCCACCGATGGGGCATATGAGGGGATGGCTTAACTTTAAAAAAAATTTTTTTTAATGTTTATTTTGAGAGAGTGAGAGAGACAGAGCATGAGCGGGGGAAGGTCAGAGAGAGACAGGGAGACACAGAATCTGAAGCAGGCCCCAGGCTCTGAGCTGTCAACGCAGGGCTCAAACTCACAAACTACGAGATCATGACCTGAGCTGAACTGATGCTTAAATGACTCAGTCACCCAGGCGCCCTTGGTTTAACTTTTTAATGACCTTATGCCTCATCCTAATTTTCTCCCAGCCTGGCCTACACTCTTCTTCCCAGGAGAAAGTCCTCAGAGTCTTCCAAGAAGTCCAGGGCATCAGAACACATCTTCCTGTGTCACCAGTTAGCTGACTGGGGCTCATCCGTCCCAGGACCGGAGGACAGCCACCAGCCTAATGATTGATTATTTGTCACAGATCCTTCTTTATTCATGTACAGCTCCTTGAGGTCGCAGGTAGTAGGGACCGGGCTGGCATGTACAAAGGCAAGCAAGGGTGATCAGGAGTCTTGATAACAGGTATGCCCCTGTCTCTGAGCAAGGGGGGGGTGGGGGGGGGCGGGAAATGTCGAAATTCTGGAGTCCTGCCTGTTGGAGCAAGGCTGCCTGAAATCACCTTCCTGAGGGACTATAGGGCTGAGAAGGATGAGCTAAGTCAGTGCCACATGGCTCTGGAATCTCTCTGTCATCCACAACCTCTTGTGCCGCTGTTAAGGATCCCTGCCTTGTGCCCTAAATATTGGATTTGTGTGTGTGTGTGTGTGTGTGTGTGTGTGTGTGTGTGTGTGTTTACAGTGTCAACAAAAATGCCCGTGACAATACTTCCCTTTCAACCCCCATCTGTCCATTTGGTTGTGAAACCTCTCTGTTCCTTTCAGAACTCCTCTGTTTTTCAGTGAGCTGTGTGCTTGTGTGTTTCATAGCCATAAGATAACTTCAGAAAGAAGCCCAAAGCTAAGTTAAAACCTTTCTGAAATCTTTGCCTGTTTAAACACCACAGTTGAATCTGAATGTTCTCAACATTCTGTCTCTTAGTGTGGCACTTCAGTAGTGTTATTTGAGCTCTGACAGTCTGCTATAAATGGCTTCTTAGAATCAAGAGTGTATTTGAGGGGGACGCCTGGGTGGCTCAGTCGGTTAAGCGTCCGACTTCGGCTCAGGTCATGATCTCGCAGTCTGTGGGTTTGAGCTCCGCGTCGGGCTCTGCGCTGACTGACAGCTCAGAGCCTGGAGCCTGCTTCAAATTCTGTGTCTCCCTCTCTCTCTCTGCCCCTCCCCTGCTCATGCTCTGTCTCTTTGTCTCTCAAAAATAAATAAATGTTAAAAAAATTGTTTTTAATAATAAAAAGAGTTGTATTTGAGGGACTTATCCTTTTCCTTTAACCCCCGTGTGAAAGCATGTTCTGGTAGACATTCAAAGTAGAACTCCATGATTTCTTACTCCAATCGGTAGAGACTCTCTAAGAGAGTAACGCAGACTCAATCTGAGCCTAGTAACAGGTGCTTCTGTTTTCTCTAGATTATTTCATTTTATGATTTTTTAAAAATTTATTTATTTATTTTGAGAGAGAGGGGCAGAAAGGGGCAGCGAGAGAGAGAGAGAGAGAGAGAGAGTCCCAAGTAGGCTCTACACTGTCAGCACAGATCCTAATGTAGCACTCGAACTTATGAACCATGAGATCATGACCTGAGCCGAAGTCGGACGCTGAGCCAAAGTCAAGTCAGCCGCTTAACCAACTGAGCCACCCAGGCGCCCCTGGATTATTTCATTTTAAATATAAAGTCCTGGATGATGTAATCTTGATGATGCACTGTGATTCCAGGCAGTGAGATGAAATTAAAGTTTACAATTTTGGCATAGGAGAGTTGAGGGACATCTGGGAGCTGGTCCAATCTAGCTGAGAAAGCATGGGATTTGGTTTTAAGCAGGTGACAGTTGAAAACATTGGCCCTTCCCAGTATCTGTTAAATGGTCTTTATTTCCCCCAGCCTCATTTTCCTCATTTGTAAAGAATGAGACAGTAATACCTCAGAGTGTTCATTCTTTTAGACGTTTTTTAAGTTTATTTATTTATTCTGAGAGAGGGAGAACACGCATGCACAAGCAGGGGAGGGACAGAAACAGAGAGAGAATCCCAAGCATGTTCTGCACCATCAGGGCAGAGCCAGACACTGGGCTCTATTCCACGAACCAGAGAGATCATGATCTGAGCTGAAGCCAAGAGCCAGGTGCTCAACCCACTGAGCCACCAGGCGCCCCACAGTGTTATTCTTAAGATTAAATACTATACAAATGTACACACTGCAATCAATCCCATCAAATGTTAGATATTTAAATTTACTCCTCCTTTCCCATTTCCATAATGCTTTTAAGAACTTTGTTCAGTACTTTCGTTGGTTTGAATTTTGGTTTTGTATTTCAGGTTGTGTTCACAGTGATACACATCTCTGTATGCAACATATACTTGAAATAGAGTAATTAGCAAGACCTGTCATTTAGACAATGCTGGAGAATATATGTGGAAGAAAGTAACATATTTTTCAAATAAATGTGAACAGACATTTAAAGAGTATAGAAGAATAAATGATCTCAGCATGTAAAATACTTTTATTTCCTCCCTAAAATTCTCAGCATCCTGAAAGCAGTCAATGCACTTTTCGAGTGTTAAATCACAGCCCCAAGGTAGAGCTGGGAACATTGTCTCTTCTGGACGCACTGGAGGGTCAGGTGTCCTCAACTGCATCTGAGTCCTGGAAGAGAGTGTAAGTTGAAAAGAAAGTCCTGCTGTAGGCTCTAGATAACCTCAGATCCTCGCCCCTCACCCCCAACAATGACGTAAGCCTCAACTGGCCACTGAGTTGAACATACATTTTGCAGAGGTAGAAAACCCATACTGTCCACACGCTACAGATTCTGTCTCCTCTCTCCTGGAGCAAGGGAGCTCAGGCCACCTCTCTCAGGTTTCAGGACCCTGGCACCCGCTGCTCTCTCTTGACTTAACAAAGATGTGCTGGGGGGAAAGCCACCACTGAAGATTGTGGCATAGCATCCGAGAGAGGGTTTGTCCTGCTTTCTAGACTTCCATCTCTCTGCCGATATGGCCCTGTTCATTCCGTTTCAGGAGACATACAAGACTTTCATTGGCCATACTAGCCTGTCAGAAGTTTTTCATTCCCCATTTTGGTTTATTAGCATAAAATGGGGAAGTGGTGGCGTCCATAGTAGAGTCTCTAGATTTGGTCACCTAAAGGGGATGAGTTTCAGGGACAGTGCTGGACACAGCGATGACCCTGCCACCCCACTGCATGTGTCACTCAGACTCTGTCCAGCACGACCTCACTCAGAAAGCTGATGCTTCCAGAGCATGTTCCTCAAGGGACAGTTTGCACATTTCCACCCCGCACCCAACCCCCACCTTTGATTGTCTCACAGCCTCTGAAAAGCTAGAACAGGTGGACCGTACCATCCAGTGTTTGAAAGATTACAGTTTCTATTAGATGCATTAAGTTCAGATGTATCGGGGTTTTTAAAATGCATCTTTAGCCTAGTGTTAGAGCTAAAATGGCTGTAATTAGACATAACCAGACAATATGGTTAATGAGAGTGTTGCACCTCCCAGTCAGGCAAGATTATGATTTTGTTTTTGTTTCTGGAAATCCAAACAAAACAAAACAACAATATGGGGTACGAAGCTCCAACCAGCAGTAGATCACTGATCTCAGTTTCCTTGATCTACTTTGTGAGTTTTGGGGGAGTTGAAAGACATAAGTGTGCCTGTGAATACAAAGTAAGGGATATCCCTTGATGGATTTTGACACTTCCCAGACATTTACAGGTGTCTGTGTACTGAAGAAGTTTGTGAAACCCTGTATTGAGTCGCCTTTGACTCCATTCATTGTGTTGATTAGATTAATAGAGTTAGGAGAGAAGGGTAAATTGGTACTTTACCAACCCCTGTATAATCAGCCCTCCCACAATGGCATGGGTGTAGTTTTTTCTTTTCTTTTCTTTTCTTTTTTTTTTCAATGTTTTATTTATTTCTAAGAGAGAGAGAAAGAGACAACGTGATCAGGAGGGTCAGAGAGAGAGAGGGAGATGCAGATTCCAAAACAGTCTCCAGGCTCTGAGCTAGCTGTCAGCACAGAGCCCGACTCGGGGCTTGAAGCCATGAACTGTGAGATCATAACCTGAGCCGAAGTCGGACACCCAACCGACTGAGCCATCCAGGCGCCCCCTTTCTTTTTTTTTTTTTAAATGAGCTTTGCATTAGGGCACCTGAGTGGTTCAGTCAGTTAAGCATCTGACTTCGGCTCAGGTCATGATCTCGCGGTTTGTGGGTTCGAGTCCCACATCGGGTTCTGTGCTGACAGCTCAGATTGGAGCCTGCTTTGGATTCTGTGTCTCCGTCTCTCTCTCTGCCCCTCCCCTGCTCATGCTGTGTCTCCCTGTCCCTCAAAAACAAATGAAAACATTTTTAAAAAAATTAAAAAAAATAAATAAGTAAAATAAATGAGCTTCACATTATTACAGTTGCAATATATATGTTTTGTAGAAAATTCAAAAAATTCAAACAAGCAAACTTTCTTTAAAAAATAACAACTTCCTCTTCTTACCACATAAAGACCACCCATGTTCAACCTTAGTGCAATGCATGTATTTTTCAAATAAAGTCACTGCCACCTGGGCTTAAGGTTTCAAACCTGGCCACCATTGGTGACTGGGAACTTAGTCCAGAGGCAGTGGTCGTCCATGTCCAAGGTGCCTTTCAGAACTTCCTTCAGGAACATTTTCTGAGAAGTTCAGTCGAGCTTTAGCAGAAAAAATTTCTAAAGCAATTTCCCCAATGATATGCCTGAAATAAGAGCCATTATTCCAGGACATGTACAGTTTAGTTCTAATTCTTTTTACACAGAAAATCATCATCACCTCTGGAGTCAATCAGCTCACCATTCAGAGGATTCGGGGCTCTGACCCCATAAAGTATGCTGGTTAGCCTTGTGCATATTTTCCTACTTTTCCACTGGCACTTGAACAAGAAAAAAAAATCAGATCCCCACTGCCCTAGCTCACCCCTAACATCATAAAAAATTGTTCCAGGGACCAGATATTATCATGTTTCTACAATGACAGCTCAGAAACTTCTACTCAGTCAGAGGAAAAATTACAGGAGCCGACTACAGGTGGGCACCAGGACAGGTCCATCGAGCGGGACCTTTACTGCCACTCATGTGCCATGGGGGTCAGTAGAGTGTGGCTTTCATCACTGATGACGGTCTGGGAATGAGGCTGTTCGGAAAACTAAAATCTCTATCCTTTTATGGAGGGTGTTTTTGAAACTTAAACTCGCACCTATTTTCTGAGGGAAATCTTTCTGAAATGTATGCTTTCCTGACTCAGGAAACAAAACAGACTATATGTACCTCACTGTTGCATCCCTGGGTGATACACGGTCATTGTTGCAGAGGCGCCGTGATGCAGCGATGCCATGGGATGCGGGGGTGTCCGGCCAGGAGACACCAGGGGGATCTGTCGTCCCGTGGGCTGGTAGCCACGCCGGACCTGAGCGACTGCGTCACTTGTCATGCATCTGTTCCCATGAGCAGCCTCTACAGCCCACCGCACTTTACCCAAGCGTCTTCCGCTCCCTCCCACTTCTTTCTCCTATTCCATTTCTTGTCTCTTTTTTACATCAGCTCCCAAAGAGTTTGCCTGTTCAACTAGAATCGGTGCCTGGAAACTCATGGACACCGAATGATTACTTCCCTCTGGCTTCCCTTTCCCCCTAACCCTTCACTTTTCAGTCTCACAGTCTTCTAAGATTTACCTTGTCTTTAGTTTTTTACGGCCTCGATGTCTTCCTCACTGTGGTAGTTCATCTTTGTCGTCAGAGGCTGTCTAGACCATTAAGAGTTAATCAGTTAGTGTGACTTGTATCATCTGTCCTGTCGGAGAAACCGTCCCACAGTCCCCTGAGATCGATAAAGAGACTCTGAGTTCCACACTCTCCATACGCTAGTTGAAAATAGTGATTTGAACTTGTAAAACCCCGAATAGCCCAAAGCTGGACTTAATGAAACAATATCTTAATGGCTTGAAGCAGAGCTTAACAACCTTTATCATGTTAAAAATGATAACATTTACCCAGCACTGGGATAAACAGAGGAGAGCGTCCAAGCCCAGTTGTCCAGCTGTCCCAAAAGTTGAGGGGTTCAGTGTCTACTTGCACACCTGTAATCTATTCTTTTTAACCTGTAATCGGTTCCCAGCACTGCATTGGGAAGCCTGATAATAAATTGTCCTGTAACCAAAGAGGCAGAACTCACTTGCAGGAGTGGAGAAAACTCGTCACTGTGCATTTTATGTGTACCAGAAAGTTCTCTGTCATTTGGGAGCTGATTTTGAGTGCTAACAGGGTTTTCTGAGGTTTAGGGATGAACGAACAAAGAGCAGGGAGTGTAAAAGGAGCGAATGTTGTCTGAGTTTTTGTCAATCTAGTACGTATCATTTTCAGTGCTATATGTGGCACTCAGGGAAGATCCCCAGCTTCATGAAAGGGAGGGTCCGATCCAGACTCCACCTTTTTTGTTCAACTTGTGAACTAAAAATGGTTTTTACATTTTTAAAAGGTTGTTAAAGAAAAGTAATTTACAAAGCAAAAATCTGAGGTATAAATGATATGTGGCCTGAAAGCCTGAAATATGTAACATCTGGCCCCTACGGAAAACGTTTCATCAACCCCCTGTCATGGAGGATTGCAAGGGGTAAAAAAAGACCCCCCCACCACCACCACCAAAGACCCAAAGGACGTGAGTAAGCAAGCAGGAAGACTGGCTGAAAGTCGCAGGAAGACTGGCTGAAAGTCGCTGAAAGAAGACAGACTCTGTGGACTGCAGAGAGGCTGTAGGCGACAGTAGCAGACAGTAGGCGTGCGACACGATAGCGCCTCCACCACTAAATCCCACCCCACGCTGTGGGCCCGGATGACGCCTGTGCAGGCCGTTGTGCAAAGCTGAGGAATCCGGGACCAAGGGCTCAGCACCTTTTATAGCAAAGACTGAGCAAGCCAGGTTCCCCCTGAGGAACTTTCTTCATTGGCTACGTGACTGGCTCCACAAATGGCTCTGTGTCAGAGGACGGTTGGGCCTTGAGTTTGCCACACTCCGCAAGGAAGTTTACAGATGCTTGGGCCTGGGGCGCACTGCCTTTCCCAGCAGGGCATCATCCAACTCAATCCTGGGAAGTAAAGAAACACGATGAACCTCCCATTTTACAGATGAACACACTGAGGCTCAGAGGAAGGAGAGCCACACAGGAACTTGTCCACGGTGGCCCAGCTCAGAGGTGCTAAGCAGTGACTTAGCCTTGACCTGTCTGAATGCAGAGCCCTGAATACAGCTTCCTCCTTTGCTTCAGCAGGAAGCCAAGAAACCCAAGGGCTAGGCTTCTGTTGTATGCCCGATAACATAAATTCATTGTTCGCCGTCTTGCTTCAATAACAATCATGCTGAGACATGGCGTTTTTACAATGCACGGGGCCTGTCACACATAACCTGCTTGAAGATTTACACGTGTTTAGATGCCAACAAAAGTTTGCCACAAATTTTTCAGGTTAAAAAAATGGATTTAGCCAGGTTTTGCCATTCTTGGTTGTTTTGAAAGGTTTCTTTTGCGGTAGGAAAGGCAAAACACGGATTTAAGTACCCTTCTCTAGCTCATGTTGGAACTGCCTAATTATACTAAAAACATTAATTGCAGACATTATGGACAGCAGCTCACCATAAAATATTTTCTCATAATTTAACCAGGCCAATCGATTAAGCGAGGTCCCAGGCATCTTCTCCCCTTCGCATGATTCTCTCTGCGGATTTGTATGTATGGACAAGTAACGGATTTGTATGTACGGCGGAGAAGCAGGTGGAAAGACCTGAGGCGCATGGGTATGGCCTGTGTGCGGAAGCTAACACAACAGCATAGGAGGTTGCTGGGAAGGGAGATCACAGCACATGCACATGAAGTTCAATGACAAAGCGAGGTCTGACACTGAGTGCGAATGAAGGGGCCAGGGCTGTTGTATGTGACTTGTAGACTGCAGGTAACAGAACCCTCTGCAATAGTTTAAGCAGAAGGGAGAGAATTTCATAAAAGAAATTGGTCTTCCTTACAATATCCAAAGGCAGAAAGTTCAGACAAGTCTCAGGCAAGATCAGGAAATCTGACAAAGAAACCAGCTAGCTCTGCCCGCCTCGGGTCTCGAGGCCCCTCACCCAGCGCTGCTGGTCCAGGGTGGTATCAGGTTGTGTTAACAAGCTAGGCTCTGGAGTCTGACTGCTGGGTTCACATCGCAGGCCTGCCATTCCCATTCTCTCTTTGCCTCAGTTTCCTTAACTAAATACTTGAGTTTAGCTGAGGCCTGTGAGAATTAAATGAGATAGTACCTGGACACATATTAAGTATTCAATATTATTTGTGCTTCTGTTCTGTTTGTTTTATTCTTTTTCATTTGGAGATTGGTTTCCCCTTCTTCTTTATGCATACAGAAAGATGCCATCCCAATTTAAATGTGGATTCTGACAAATTACATAAGGTCTCGATCCTAAATACAATTAATTTTCCAGAGGAAGGGATTTGATTGGTCCAACTTGGGTCAATTGGCTAACCCCAGTCCAGTCAGCTGTGGGTGGAGGACAAGACCAGTGTTTGGGTGTAACCGACAGGGCCCATTCCGTTCCTCAGTCTTAGAAGAGAAGACACATAACATTTTTGTAACATCTTTATATTCACTATAAATATTCATCATTAAAAGTTAGAGGCAGCAATGGGGCGCCTGGGTGGCTTAGTCGGTTAAGCGTCCGACTTTCGCTTGGGTCATGATCTCGCGGTTCGTGGGTTCGAGCCCCGCGTCGGGCTCTGTGCTGACTTCCAGCTCAGAGCCTGGAGCCTGTTTCAGTCTGTGACTCCCTCTCTCTCTGACCCTCCTCTGCTCATGCTGTCTCTCTCTCTCTCTCCTAGAAATAAATAAAAAACATTAAAAAAAAAAAAAGTTAGAGGCAGCAAATATTCAAGTAGCCCTATCTATAAATAATAATTATATTAAGGAAAGGTGTGTATAAAGCAAACCCTATTCTAAATGGTAAATAAGAAGATCATGAAGCAAAATTACCTGTAAAGACTCCTTTTAAATTTGAAATAATAGCTTCACTGAATATCCATTTTGTATATTAAAAATTAAAATATTTGAGGTGTTAGTTAAGCCAGATTTTGCCAACATCAGGAGATGAAACTATGGTTTAAAGTTTGCCACTCAACCAGCTTGATTACCTTTTGGAGAAACCAAACTTGAGAGATTTTGTGTTGTTTGTGGTATTCTTTTATGGTTGATCCCTAAGAACAGAGTTCTGTTCTATTTTGAAAGGGATTAAAGTCAAATAAAAAGAAGTTAAGTCGGCACCTCCTTCCTCTGGGAGTATTAAATGACCTTTGTCCTCCTTTTAGTTATCTGAGACATAAACAGATTGTCAGTATCCTGACTCTTGTGGGAGCTGCATTTATGTCACTGATTCAGAAGTCATTCAAGTCATTCAAGGCCCTGTGCTAGGCTCCATGAGTGAAGCCAGGAGGAAAAAGGGTGGTCTGTTCCTTTGGACACCTCATTGGAGGAAAATGGCCATATATGCAGTGGACACATTCATGGTGCCATGGGAGAGAGAGCCATGTATACAGTGGACATGTTCACACTGCTGGGAGAGAAATGGCCAAATATACTCTGACATGACCATACTGCTGTGGGAAAGATAGCCAGGTATGCATGGACACATTCACACCATTGTAGGAGAGATAGCCATGTACATAGTGAATGTATTCACACTGCTGTCAGAGAGATAGCTGTGTATACAGTAGACACATTCACACTGCCATGAGAGAGACAGTCGTGTATACAGTGGACACATTCATACCACCATGGGAAAGACAGATGCGTATACAGCGGACACATTAACAGTGCTGTGGGAGAGATAGCTGTGTATACAGTGAACACATTCACACTGCTGTGGGGGAGAGAGCTGTGTGTACAGTGGACACATTCACACTGCTGTGGGAGAGACGGAACATTATTCATTTAACTCTGTAGCATGGAACCTTGCACATCAGTGCTCTATCATTTCTTGTTGAATGAATAAACTAATCAATACATCAAGGCAGGATGATGATAAAAGTGCTATTGGACAAGTACAAAATGTTACAAAGCAGAGAAGAGAAAGAGTCATTCGTTCATCAAATAAATACTTCATTTGTGCCTTCTGTGTGCCAGGCGCTGTCCTAAGCATAAGCACATGGCTATTACTGGTGGATAGAAGCTTTGAGAAAATGACATGAAGGGGTTGGCATGTGTGCTGGACCTTCAAGTTCAAACAGGCTTCACTGAGCCTCAGAGAATTCCAAGAGAAGAGAGAAGTACAATTCGGCTGGAGACGGTAGTGTGGGGAGGAGTCATGATGACTCAGATCACAATGGAAGTTAAGCCAGAGTCACAGAGGAAAGAGCCTCCAGCTCTGGAAGATTCATTTGGACTTAGTTTTGTGGACAGCGGGCAACTGTTGAAACTTATGAAGAGGGAAGTCCCATAAGTGGGCTGTCCCTGAGGGAGACTTAATCTAGAAAGACTGTGTGGGGTGGATCGGTGATACTAGAGGCAGGACACCAGGGATGAAGCCTTGCAGGAACAGAATGATGATGGGAATACAGAGAAAAAGATTATGAGAAAACATTGGAGGGCTAGAATCTGTAATATACAGGAGACATCATAAATATAAACTGTTGGAACTAGAAAACAGACCAGATGAAAACAGTAAGAGGCTGGGGTGTCCAAGATAGACAAACTTAAGGTGTCCAAGATAGACAAACTTTCAGGAGACTGAAAGCACCATTCATGAGAGTGGGAACAACAGAGGAAGGATCAGAAAGGCAAGAGAGATAAGAAGATAAATTGTAGATACACTGGGATTGAGGTGAGAGTAGAGTGTCCACATGGTTGGCAGACTTTTTAATTCAAGCAAGCAAGTCCTTGGAGTCATTGCAGTAGGTCCTTAAGGCAATGACTTTCACCTATGACATAGTAATTTCTTACTATCTTCATTGACAAAACCAGTTTTTCCAGCTGGAGGAAGAAGAATTTCACAGCTGTAGTATAAACAGGGATTATTGAGCTCCTCCAAAATACTGTTGGCCTCAGCAAAGCACAGATATAGGTAAAGATGAAATTTAGGACAGTACCGGAAACAGCAAATGGACCTTGGGTTCTGCCTGTGAACCAAGAGACGGGCTTAGGATCATCCAGGGAAAGTCTTGGTAAGTCACAGGTAGCATGCTGCCATTGAGTGGAGAAGACCCTGAAAATCACAGCAGAGAGCTGGAGCTCTGGATCAGAAGGCAGGGAAATGGCCAAAATAATGGAATTCAACCAAGTGTAGTAATTAAGATAATCAAACTAATTTTTCCAAATGGCGCTTTTTCCCTCCCTGTGTTCCTCTTTACATTATTTGGCACATAAGTTCCAATTTGAGGCCCTCTGGTGTTGTAAAGTTGCCACTCAGGATTTAACAAAGATAATAGCTAAGGCCATCAGATTTGGTGACACTGTGCAGAAGAGCTGTTATTTTCAGGGGGTGGTAAGAACTAAATACGGAGAAAACAGATAAGAAAAAGACCCTAGTGATGCACTATTACAGAGCAAACAGAAGCTACTTCATACCCAGCCCTTCCAAGAGACCATGTAAAAAGGAACATTTTTCAACATATGTACAGCACTGTGGTAGGTCAAAAAGAAGTCAAATGATATGTGTCTGTCCTCCAGGAGCACTTTTTCATGAACATAAGGGATATATGAAAATTGAGGGAAGGAGGATAAATTGTATTATAGGTTACTAAAGCATATGGAACAGATTTCTGCTTCTGAACATAATGGAGTAGCAGAGTAACAGAGACCAGTTTTAACTTTTTTACCTTAAACAACTAAAAAACAAAAACCAGACAAGCTATATGAACCAATGGTTTTCCCAATATTGGACAATAGGCAGTAATTTCTAAGAGAAGGGAAGCAAACAAAATAAACCCTACAGTTGCCTCAGTTTGATACCTAAACAGAGTGTCCAGGCTGGGGTACAGAGAAAAAGAACTTAGGTAGACCCAGGCAATTCCTTGAGTTGAAGAGATGGAATTGAGAATTTTAGAGGAGGACAAAGCAGCTAAAATTCCTAAGGTACTCTACCAGAACTACACACAGAGAGCTCCAGAACCTGAAGTTTTCTTTTCAAGTCTTAAGCTGGGTACTGATTAGTGCCTGCTTGTGTGGAAACTTCTCAAAGCTGAGGAAAGAATCATCAGGCATGATTTGACAGAAAAATTTGTGACATTCATTGAAGACTGGGAGTAATTCAAGTTCCCAGCAGCCACAGGAGAGAAATTTAATAATATATGGGGCATCAGGTTTAGTACTCAGAAAGATATTGCCTAAGTTGAGGGGCCAAATTAACCTTATTCTAAAGCCTGCTGTGGTCGCATGTAACAAAGCCTAAATGCAAGCTATGAAAGAATCAAAATGATTCCAAATAACCTATGTCCTAGAACAAAGTTCGAAAACAGTTTAAATAATGCAAAAATAAATAGATAGATAGAAAGATAAATAACCCAACATGAAAAGATACACTGCCTGTCACCTAGACAAAAATTACCAGACATGTAAAGAAGCAATAAAATACAACTCATAATGAAGAGAAGAAATTAATGAATAGCATTTTAAGGAGAGATGTGGAAGATTTCTA
The DNA here is from genome assembly GCA_017311185.1 of Proteles cristata cristata. Lineage (NCBI taxonomy): Eukaryota > Metazoa > Chordata > Mammalia > Carnivora > Hyaenidae > Proteles > Proteles cristata. The sequence continues at coordinate 1,523,774 of JAESUZ010002218.1, forward strand.
TAAGTTTCTTTATTTTGAGAGACAGAGAGGGAGCGAGGGAGAGGCAGAGACAGAAGGAGAGAGAGAATCCCGATGCAGGGCTTGGAACTCATGAACGCTGAGATTGTGACTTGGGCTGAAACCGAGAGCTGGACACTTAACCAGCTGAGCCACCCAGGTGCCCTGAGATGTCGATTTTTAAAAGAACCAAATCAAAGGTATAAAGAAGAAAATTACAATGTTTAAACGTTGCCAAAACAAAACAATCCAAATCCAAAACAAAATAAAAAAGCACTGAATAGAACTAACAGGACCTAGATGCGGCATAAGATAAGTTAGTAAATTTAAAGACAATTTTCCAAAATGATATTGAAAAAAGATTTAAAAAATAATTGAAAAAGGCAGCAATGAGTTGTGGGATGACTTCATGTGGCCTCATATACATGTATCAAGGCAAATGGGGAGTTCAGAAAAAATATTTGAGCACCTTGTTGCTGACATTTTTCTAAATTTGATGGAAACCATAAATTTAGAAATACAAGAAATTCTAATGAACTCCAAACAGAAGGAACATGGAGGAAACTACATCAGGCCACATGTTAATCAAAATGCTTTAATACCAATGAAAAAGAGAAAGTGTCTAGTGCAACCAGGAAAAAACAAGACACAATGAAGAACAAAGATACAAATCATTGCAGATTCCTCATTGGAAACTATACAAGTCACAAGAAAGTGAAGTAACAGCATTAAAGTACTTTGAAAAAAATAACTGTCTGTCAAGAATTATGTATCCGGGGGCACCTGGGTGGTTCAGTTGGTTAAGGGTCCAACTTTGGTTCAGGTCGTGATCTCATGGTTCGTGGGTTCAAGCTCCACATCGGGCTCTGTGCTGGCAGCTCAGAGCCTGGAGTCTGTTTCAGATTCTGTGTTTCCTCTTTCTCTCTGTGCCTCCCCTGCTCGTGCTCTGTCTCTCTGTCTTAAAAACAAATAAACAATAAAAAAAAAAAAAAGAATTCTGTATCCAGCAAAAATAAGTCAGTAACTAACAAACTAACTTCAAAAACAAAGTAAAGATTCCTTCAGACATATGAAAACTGAAAGACTGTGCATTGACAGACAAGCAATGTAAGAAATGTTAGAGGAAATCCAGAAGGGAAATGATGCCAGGTGGAAATCTGGATCTAACCAGAGGAACGAAGAGCTCCAGGAATTATCTTTTTAAAACAAAAATGAAAACAGTGTGTTGTGCACTCTATAATATATGCACTAAAAAGAGAAACAAGAACAAAACAGCAGTAGTCCAATCTAAAATGATTCCCAGTGATCTCCACCTCCTGGTGTCATTCCCTTCCCTGTGTATGAGATAGATCTGGAGACATGCTTCTGGGGAACAGAATATCGCAAGAGTGCTGGAATCTCACTTCCAAGATTAGCTTATAAAAGGCTGTGACTTCCATCTTGCTCACACTCTCTCTTCTTGCTTGCCCACTCAGATGACCGCCATGTTGTGTGCTGTATAGAGAAGCCCTTGTGGCAGAGAACTGAGGGTGAACTCTAGCCAACAGCCATGATGAAATTGAAGTATTCCATCCAAAAATTCACCGGGACCTGAATCCTTCCAACCACCATATGAATGAATTTAGAAGCAGCTCCTTCCGCAGTTGAAATCTGGAGCTGACTAAAGCTCTAGATACCTTGTTTGCAGCTCTGTGGGACACCTAGAAATGGGGGACCCAATTAAGTTGCACACTAATTCCTGTCCCACAGGAACTGTAAAATGATACATGTTGTTTTAAGCTACTCATTTTTGGAGGAATTTGTTAGGCAGCAAGTGGTATGCTAAGAGAAGAGAAATGGAATATATATGGGGATAAATATAAAATACCTTCACCCCGTTTGTTACATATCTTTATGAGATAACAGAGTGTATAAGGCAAAACTAATTTTATAGCAAATGAAGAAATTAAGTGCACCATAATTTTGGATTGTGGTGACAGAAAGTAGATCAGTGGGGGTTTTTTAAAGTTTTTTTAATGTTTTACTTATTTCTGAGAGAGAGACAGAGAGACAGCATGAGCAAGGGAGGGTCAGAGAGAGAGGGAGATACAGAATCTGAAACAGGCTCCGGGCTCTGAACTAGCTGTCAGCACAGAAGCCGATGTAGGGCTTGAATCCACGAACTGTGAGATCATGACCTGAGTCAGACGCTTAACCGATTGAGCCACCCAGGCGCCCCAGATCAGTGGTTTAGAAACAGAGCTAGGTGTGGAGGATGGGATTTCAAGGGGCACCGGGAATCTTTTGGAGGTAATACGTATGTTCATTCTCTTGACTGTGGTGATGGTTTCATTGGACTATGCTTAGGTTAGATCCCATCAGTTTTGTACACTTTACGTGTGTGCTATTTATTGTGCATTAATTATATATTACTTATATGCTCAAAAAAGATATGAATAAAAGAATAAAAAATAAACAATAGACATTTAGAGAAGGGAGAAGCCAGTGTAGCCTGTAATGATTACAAAAGCCCTCACAAAGGACAGAGGACCTAGCCACAGAGTCGGGCTTTGGTAAAGTGGTAGAAGGAAAGTAGAGAAGGAGCTAAGCCAGAGGGTTGAGTATCAAGACAACGAAGCAAGAGGTGGAATTAGTGTGTGGACCGGAAGACTAAGCCAATTCCCAACGCTGAACAGAGTATGTCTTTTGAGAAAACAGCCTTCTTCAGTCTTTCAAGGGCAATTTCTTCCTGAAAACCTCCATAAGGCAAATTCCTAGAAGTCAGAGACATAATTACTATTAGTTTCAAGAGATGTCGATACGTCCTGAGCCCTGAAATTAAGCTACTTATTCTAAAACAACATCAAGTCCCTTTAAAATGGACACTGTCACTTAACTAAATGACATTTGTTGTCATGGCATGGCCTTCCAAGGCAACTTCCCTTTGTTAATTACTCCGTGATAAGGCTGAATGTCTCTGTTCAGCTTATTTATGGCTAATGGGTACCATACATTTAAACATTTACTATTCTGTTTCAGCCAACAAAAGGCAAAATAAATCAATAAAGCAATGTAAATGGAGCATTAGATTGTCACTACTATAGACTTACAAACCCAACCCCCTGGGAATATTTCACAACTGGGAAGATGACCTCATAGGGGCTCCTGTTTCCTGGCACTCGGCTACATGGGAAGCACACACCATCCAAAGCAGTTCTCATAAATGTGAATGAAAGCATCATCATAAGCTAAAGCAGATATTACATGGAACTCTTTTCAAATTTAAATTCTTATAAGCCAGAAGAATATTCTGGGCATATTCTGGGGTATAACTATAATGGGAAATAAGCTTAGAGAAGAGCAAATAAGATTGGGTTAAAGAAGAGTTTTATTGTTAGATTAAGGATTTAGGATGTAATTGGGAGGCCTCTGCTTTCTGGAAAAGGGAAGGGAATGTGATGAAAGGTGTGCTGACAATGACATAGAAGGCATGGGTGGAGTAGAATTAAGGAAGGAGTGAGGCTGGAGGGCTGGACATGTCACCAGGGGTAGACCAAATGAGGCGTGATGAGAATGAATGAAGCAGGTGGCAGCATAATTCCAAACACATTAACTACTAATAATTAATATTGATTGCTTCCTCTGTGCCTGGCACTTTTCTAAATGCTTAGATGTATGAGCTCTGCATTTAGTGTGTATTTACTATGGGGTGTATACTATTATTATGCCTATTTTACATTTGAGAAAACCAAGGCACCAAGAGATTAAGTAACTTCCGCATGGGCACAGAGCTAATGAGGAGCAGCGTCGGGGTTTAAAGAGTGTGTTCTGGCCCCAGAGTGGTGTGTTCTCTCTGTGCGGTCCCCATGATAGTACAGAAAATGATATTAAAGGAGCCCAGCCAGACCAAGGAGACCCTGAGTGCGCTCACTGCTGTCCATGCCCATGGTCCCCGCCTTTGCCCAGCATGGTGGGTTCTCCTCTCTGAAACAGCCTCAGGCTGCCTTCACCAGCTCCAGACTCGCCAGGCTCCAGCCAGTACTCTACCCTCCTCAGAGTGATCTTCCAGAAGCTGAAAGCTGATCACATCACCCACCGTTCAGAATTACTGAGACGCAGTCCAAAGCTCCTCCATGTTTTCCAAGGCCCTACAATGGTCTGGTCCCAGATTTTCCGGCATCCTAGGTTCCAGACACGACACGAGACTTCATGCCCTCTCATTTCTGGAATTCCATACATGATGCTCTTTTCTGTTTAAAATGCCGCCCCCCCTTCTTCCACCCCCCCCACCCCCCCACCCCCCGTCCTCCATGCACTAACTTCCACGCATCCCTCACATCCAGTCTGAGAGGTCACTTCCCTCAGAAATTCCACACTGACCCCTTGACTGCATGTGCCTGCAGCCCTCCCTCTGCTGTGCTTGCCCGGGGCCCTGTGCCCTCACTAATTGCACAGCAGGCTAACCTCACACTTCCTAATTGGCCCACTCCACTGAATATTAAGCTCTGCGAGGGTGGTGACCTTGATCATTATTCTGCCCCCAGTGCTTAGCATGGTACCTAGTATGGAGTGGGGTCTACACAGTGGTTTTAATTGAAGGATAAACAAGGATTGAGTCTGGCAAGATACAGAAAATATAAGTGAGGAAGAAATCAAATTTCTTTCCAATACACTGGGACTCGCTAATGCCACTGGGCAGCGTCAGGGGAATATTTAGGAGGATTGTGTTGGAGTTGCTCAGGTTACAGTGGGACCTGTTGAATTTGATGATGAAATGTTGTCTAAGAAGAAGTGTCCTGTGTGCAGCTGGAATGATAGGGTTGGGGGCTCATTTGTGAGGCTGGAGATTCAGACTTGCTAAGGTCACTGTCTTAAGATTTTTACTACCTTTTTTTTTTTTAAAGAGAATCTTGCTTTCCTTTCTTTGCTCAGTAGTGTTTACTTAGACTGATGGTGGCTTTGTTATAGTGAAACAGAAATCAAAGTTATCATCAAGCACATTTCTCTCCAGGGTTGTGTACAACCCGACACAGAAAGGAGAATTAATTTTGTCGGAATAGTTCAGAAAGGTTGCTTGCGTCTTCTTTATTCTGCTGTTCTTTGCTTAGGTCATAAGTGAAAGGACATATTTCAGAGAGAGAAGCCAAAGCCGAAATGCGCTTGATTCAATTACACAGCAAATAGAAATGCTATTCCTGATCTTGCAAAGAATAATTTGGCTTTTCTGTGTATCATTATTTGATAAGGACTTAGTAAAAGGTAGATTTTCTGGATGAAGACTTGTGGATGTGATCCCAGCCCCACAGCCATACCGAGCAAGCAGAGACTTTCTGCTTCAGGCTGCAGAGCCCCAACTAACAGTTAATAAGTGCTTTTCGGGTGAGACGTGACGCTGTCCTGCTAAAAGTAGCCTCTGAGCTGGACAGAAGGCGTGTCAGTAGTCTGGCTGGCAGATAACCCCTGCCAAAGGCTACGTGGGTGTCTGTCCTAGAGTCAAAAGAGTGACCCACCCGTTTCTTTCCGGCTGGATATATGAGGAATTTGTATGTTTGGCTGGACTGTGTGTGTATGTGTGTGGTGTGTGCGCACACATGTGCATTCATTTGTAGCTTAATATTTCACCATAATGCAAACACTTCCTTTATAAATTCCATATCTACAGGAATAAGATCCTCTGTACGAAAGGACTTGCAGAATTGCTGAAATAGTTAGATTTATCTGAACCCAAACATCAGCTTTACCTCTTGTGGGCTGTGTGACTTTGGATGGATGGCTAAAGAAAGTATGGCATCTATATCTATGTCTATATCTATCTATATTAATTTGGCCTTAAAAAAAGAAAAAGCGATCATGCCATTTGCAACAAGATGGATGAACCTGAAGAACATTCTGCTAAGTGAAGCAAGCCAACATAGAAAGGAAAAAAACAAAAAACAAAACTGTAACCTCACTCATATGTGGGATCTAAAAAAGTCAAATACATAAAAGCAGAGAGTGGAGGGGCACCTGGGTGGCTTAGTCGGTTAAGCGTCCGACTTTCACTTAGGTCACGATCTCGCGGTTCATGGGTTCGAGCCCCGCGTCGGGCTCTGTGCTGACTGCCAGCTCGGAGCCTGGAGCCTATTTCAGAGTCTGTGTCTCCCTCTCTCTCTGACCCTCCCTGCTCACGCTGTCTCTCTCTCTCTCTCTCTCTCTCTCCTAGAAATAAATAAAAATATTTAAAAAAAAAAAAAAAAAGCAGAGAGTGGAACCGTGGTCACCAAGGGGCTGGAGGTGGGGAAAGGATAAAAAGTTGCAGATCTACAGGATGAATAAGTGTACCGCGGGAGTACCCGGTACTTAATACCGGAAGTGTGCTGAGAGTAGATTTCAGGTACTCTCATCATACACACAAAAAGGGCCACTTATGTGAGGAGATGATATGTGAGTTAGCTTGACTGTAGTAGTCATTTCACTTTATGTATATGTGTATAATCATCATGTTGTACTCCTTAAGTATACACAGTCTTTATTAAAAATAGAATAAAAAGAACTTGGCTAAGGGGAAAGGTAATGCCAGGAATAAGGAAAGCCTGGAGGAGCTGATGAGAGGGGGAGGGTAAACCAGTTGCTGGACTTACTGAGTTTGAGTGCAAAGCCCAAAGGGGCATTTGGAGATAGAGCACTGGAACACAGGATGCTGGATAGGTTGACCTGAGAATTGCTTTTAAATTAAAGCCATGAGCGGGATGCCTGAGAGGCTCAGTTAGTTAAGCATCCGACTCTGGCTTAGGTCCTGATCTCGGGGTTTGTGGGTTCAAGCCCACATCTATCTCTGCACTGACAGTGTAGAACCTGCTTGGGATTCTGTCTCTATGCTCCCTCCCTAACTCCCACTTTCTCCCTTTCTCTCTCCCTCTCTCCCAAAATAAATATACTCAAAAAATTTTAACGTTTATTTATTTTTGAGAGAGAGAGAGAGTGCAAGTGGGCATGGGACAGAGAGAGGGAGACACGGAATCCGAAGCAGGCTCCAGGCTCTGAGCTGTCAGAACAGAGCCTGACATGGGGCTCAATTTCACAAACCTCAAGGTGATGACCTGAAGCCGGACACTTAACTGACTGAGCCATCCATGCACCTCAAAATAAATAAACTTTAATAAAATAAAATAAAGCCATGAGGGGGTGCCTGGGTGGCTCAGTTGGTTAAGCATCTGACTCTTGACTTCACCTCAGGTCATGATCTCACCATTCATGGGACTGAGTCCCATGATGGGCTCCTCGCTGACAATTGTCTGCATAGGATTCTGTGTGTGTGTGCCCCTCACCCCAATAAATAAATAAATACCTAAAATACAGCCATGATGTAGGGCTGCCTCAGCCTCAAATTAAGCACAGGTGCATCCAGCGTGTCACTGTATCATCCATCCCAGCGTTACCAGAGGGAATTTAGGAATCTATTACAGAAATAGTTTAGAAGGCATCAGATGGGCAGAGTCACTTTTTGAATATATTTTCTCTAAGCAGCAACACTTACCAATGTATTCCAAGTGAGTATACCAAAAGCAAAATTACTCCTCGAGTTGAGCTAGCAATTTTTATACATCTTCTGCAAATTCACCCAAGTGAGCTTACGTCGCCAGCCTCTGTCTTTCCAGATTGATGCGTTTAATAGCCTCTGTCAGCAGGGGCTACAGAGCAGCATTTTCATGGAGCCCGAAGATTTTCATTGGAACACGCTGTACTCCGGTAACAGTGCCGGTGGAGCTTTCCCGTGGGTGCGGCTGACACCTTTCTTAGCAGAGGCGGTCTTGCAGCAGAGACGCCTAGATCATGACACCTAGGCGAGCGGCAGTTGGAGGGGGCTTAAGAAATGAAACCCCGAAGATGATGTTTACGTGGTTGTGTGTACCCAGCTAGTGATTTACGGCATTTTAAGCAGAGACATCAACTCTGGAATTACAGAGAGCTAATTCTTTCTGGGATAGTGAATGCGTTCAGGAACAAGAGCATAGGAGTCTGCGTTTTTAGGCAAATTAGAAATCAGAGAGCTTTTTTCCACAAGCGACAGATTAGGAAGTAATTAATCACATCAAATGAGGATTCACCGTGGAATGCCTTCAAACAGCCAATGCCCCTCATCACTTAAAGTATTTGATTAAAATTCATTACCCCACAACATCTCTTCCAGGAAGCATTGGTTCCTCATGCTGATTTCTACCGATTTAGCTCATTATAAGGAACATTTCTGCAGAGAAGATTCACTCCTACAAAATTAACCGGGTACCCTAATAGCACAGAAACCGGAAATAAGGTTTTTTCCCCCACTTAGCTTTTGCCTTTCATACCTTCGTGTGAGGTGTGAGCTGGTACATGTAACTGGAGGCTGCTAGTGACCGAGTCCCCTCTTCTTTATTCAGGGAAGTGATGGGGACATGATTCTCTATACCCCTAGGATGGTGTGCCTGTCTTTGACAACATAGCAGGACTTGGTTATCAGAAAGGGGGTTAATGACTGGAAAGCCAAGTCTCAAAGAGGAGAAGCAGCATGTCCAAGGCACTATGGCCTTGACAACGGCAAAGCACTTCCAGCCTAGAGCACTCAAACTAGTAACACACCTCATTATCTCTCCAATGTCTATTGAGGAGAGAGATCTTCAGATACTAGGGCTATGGCCTGACACTGTAAGGTGTTTTTTTTAAGCTCTCATTTACATTAACACACCGTGTAATATTAATTTCAAGTATACCATATAGTGAATCAGCACGTCTTTCTATACATTTTCCGGTGCTCATCAGGACAGATGCACTACATCATCTCCATCACCTGTTTCCCCCATACCCCATTCCCCTCCCCTCTGATAACTATCAGTTTTTCTCTATAGGTAAGAGTCTGTTTCTTGGTTTGCCTCTCTCTCTCTCTCTTTTCTTGTTTTGCCTCTTTTTTTTTCCTCTTTGCTTGTTTGCTTTGTTTCTTAAATTCCACGTATGAGTGAAATCGTATGGTATTTGTCTTTCTCCAACTGATCTGTTTCACTTACCATAATACTCTAGCTCCATCCATGTTGTTGTAAATGGCAAGATTTCATTCTTTTTGATGGCTAAATAATATTCCATTACACATATGTATATATACACACACATACACGTATGTATGTATACATATCACTCCTTTACCCATTCATCAGTCAGTGGACACTTGGGCTCTTTCCATAGTTTGGCTACTGTTGATAGCACTGCTATACACGGCGGGATGCCTGTGTCCCTTCGAATCAACATTTTTGTGTCCTTTGGGTAAATCCCTAGTAGCACAATTGCTGGATCATAGGGTAGTTCTAATTTTAACTTTGTAAGGAACCTCCATACTGTTTTCCAGAGCAGCTGCACCCGTTTGCATTCCTACCAACAGTGCAAGAGGGTTTCCCTTTCTCCATGTCCTCACCAACATCTGTTGTTTCCTGTGTTGTTAATTTTAGCCATTCTGACAGGTGTGAGGTGGTATCTCTTGGTGGTTTTGATTTGCATTTCCCCAATGTTGAGTGATGTTGAGCATCTTCTCATGCCAACACCATAAGCTTTTAAATCTGGTGTTTAGGAGACAGTTTAAAAGGCAGAAAGAGAGCAAAAGCACAGAAATTATAATTAATTAAGTTAGTCTGTTATTTCATAGCCTACTAATCCCTTTCACCTAGTGGTTTATCTGCCTCTGTTTTACTCTGTTCAGCCTGCTGTAACAAAATTCCACAGACCAGATAGCTTAGAAACAACAGAAGTTTATTTGTCACAGTTCTGGAGGCTGGAGAGGCCAAGATCACTGCACCGGCGCTGTTGCCTCCTGTGGAAAGCCCTCTTCCTGTGATAGCAGCTGCCTTCTCTGCATCCTCGGAAGGTGGAAGGGGCTGAAAGTTCTGTGGGGGTCTTTTTTATAAAAGCACTAATCCGGAGCCTCTGGGTGGCTCAGTCTGTTGAGTGTACAACTCTTGATTTCTGCATAGATCATGATCCCAGGATTGTGGGATCGAGCCTCTAGTAGGGCTCCTCACTGTGTGTTGCATCTACTTGACTTTCTTTCTTTCTTTCTCTCTCTCCCTCTGCGTTTCTCTCTCTTTCTCTCAAAAAAAGCACTAATTGAATTCATGAAGGCTCCACCCTCATGAAGTGCCGGAGGCCGCGCCGGCTCCGACAGGTCCAGGGGTCCCTGAAGGACGGACGGTGTCGACGAAAGAGAATGAGAGAGCCCCGAGATCCTTTCTGATCACCAGGCAGGCATCTCTGTCCTGTCGGTTTTGGTGTCTTTATTTATAGGTTAAATGATAACATGACATCAGAAAAAGGAATTTTTACGATGGATAGCTCTTTGTGATAAGATGCTTTGGAAAGTGTACAGAAGCAGGTTTTACAGAAATATTCTTGCAGAACTATTGCAATTATAGTGAGGTTAAGTAAATCTTATAACTAGAGAATTAGGATATTCTTAGTAAAAGACAGGATACAATTTGTTCTAAGTTAATAACGCGAAGGTTAGGTCATAGGTTAAGTGTATAGATGGGCTAAGAGTCATTCTGTCTGACGCTCAAATGTACGTTTTTGAGTTGGTTAATAAGTTGTTTGTGGAAACCTATTTGATGCTGAATGTGTGAACACCATGGAGGCCCTAAATGTGTCAGCCTTTTGTTTGTGGGTAATGTTTTAGCTACTCTTATCTGTCCTCATCCCCACCACCTGTAAGGGAGGGTGTTTGCAGAAAGTAGGCCTTGGGGAAGGGACTGCCCTACATCACCAATTGGGAGAAGGTGTAAGTATTAACTTAAGTTCTGCCCTTATCTGTACCTTAACTCTAAATTAGGCTCTTTGTCTCGGGGCCAGGCTCAGTTGTAATTCTTGTGTCCTTAACCCCCTAAGTCTTGGATCTTCAAGGCCCTTAGGAAGAACCTTTTGACAATCATCCATAGAGCTTTCATCTAAAATCTCTCTTGTAAAGGCAGGAATATGCTTTTGCTTATGAGGTATCTGTGTTCAGAATATTGTTCTGATATGGAATATTGTGAGGCCTGGTCAATACCAGCACAACACGAGCCAGTAGTAGCAGGAGATACCAGTTTTCATTTCTCATGGCAGGAGCTGTGCAAACACTGCCGTTTCCTTGCTGTGACTGCCATCCGGAGAGGCCAGTGCGGCTCCCGGCAATGAAGGAAGCACCTCCCAAAGGCCCTACCTCCTAATGCTATCACAGTGAGGGTTAGTGCTTCAACATATGAATTTGGGGGGGACACAACCATTCAGACCATAACACCCACCTTTCAGCACACTTGACAAAACAGATGATCTGTGCAGAGAAAAAGTGGGAGAGGAGGAGTCACGACTGCTCCAACATCAGAGATCTTTATTCAGAAGCATCAGGTGCAGAAGGCATTAAGCATCAACATCCACAGGGGAAAAATAGAGTCAAATTGCAGCGGTCAGTGGAAAGGCTATAGGAAATATAAAACAAACTTATCTCCCCCAGCACGCCTTCTTTTCCATAGCAGGCACTCAATAGGGATTTGTCACATTGAACCTAAACAAACAAAAGTCTAACTGAATTTTTAAAAAGTAAACTGCGGAGAGAAGCTTAAAATTTAAAAATAATAGGAGGATGCCGTTCTCGTGAGTGTGTTCTTGCCTGAGAATGAGAGACAGGTCCCTGGTGGTTGGTAAGTGCTATTTCCTCAGCTTCCTCAGCCTCCTCAAGCTACTCTGCCTCATTCATGTAATCTCAAGATTCATGGTGAAACTGCCCAGGACTTTCTGAATGTTTTTTTTTAATAAAGTGGAAAGTACAAATCACTTTTAGCTGGTTTTTTTTCCCTTTCTGAGGCATGCTGTGAGTGTGTGAGGTAGTTCAGCTTCCAGAAGCATCCGCCTAGCAAACGCCCCCAGAAACACTGACAGGTCCTGCTGCCTGTGGCTTCGTTGAAGGATGTGGGGGAGCTCCGTCCCCGAGGCTCACAGCTGATGCCGTGAAGAGTAATAGTCTCCCTCCCATGGTGCCTAAGAAGTACCTTTTGCAAATTATTCGCAGATTAAAGGAGGTGAAGGCATTAGGGCCCAGTTTCCAATTAGATCGAGGTCAGCACAATGGCCTAATACATTTTTTTAGTGTTTTATTTATTTTTGAGAGACAGACAGAGTGCAAATGGGGGAGGGGCAGAGAGAGAGAACCCAGAATCCGAAGCAAGATAGCCTAATATTTATTCACCTCTTACTTTGTGCAAGGCTCTGGTATAAGCTTTTTTTACGTATTCTCTCATCTAAGCTGCAAGTCATGAGAAACCTGACCAATAGTGCCTTAATCCCCAATGACACTTAATTGTTTATTTAACAGGAAGTCTGGAGACAAGGCAAACCAGTCCTAGCTTGGCAAGATTGACAGTATCTTCAAGGAAAACGGCTCTTTCTCTCTTTCACCTTCGTCTTCCCTAGTGGATTGACTTTCACCCTTAGCTTCACAAGATGGCTGCCCCATACCAGCCATCACATTTGCATTAAAGACAGCAAGGAAGCGCATGGGGAGTGCCTCTGGGGGCTCAGTCGGTTAAGTGGCTGCCTCTTGATTTCTGCTTAGGTCATGATCTCATGGTTTGTGAGTTCGAGCTCTGTATCTGGCTCTGTGCTGACAGTGCAGAGCTTGCTTGGAACCCTCTCTGTCCCGCTGTCTCTCTGACCTTCCCCTGCTCTCTCTCTCAAAATAAATAAAATAAACATTAAAAAAAAATTTTAAGACAGGAAAGAGGGGGGAAGAATAGGTAGCAAGGGAATTTCCCTTTCTCATATATGCCTTTCATAAGGAAGCAAAATTTTTCCAAAAGCCCCTCAGTCTACATCCCGTCAATATCACGGTGCAGAACGGGGGCTCATGGATTCCTCTAGCTGCGAAGGAGACTAGGAAGAGCGCATTTAGCTTTCACAGCCTCTGTAGGGAGGCAGGCAAGAGGGGATTGGGAATGGATGTTAGCTTAGCCAAGCAACAGTGTCTGCCTTGTACAGGTTATTTATTCATCCTCACGATAGCTCTACAAACAGACTACTGTAGTTATCCCTAGTTTGCAGATGAGACGACAGTTCTCAAGAGACTTGCCCAAGATCGATCTGCTAGTAAGTGATCTGGCTTATAGCTTTCACCATCGCAGGCAGCCATCTAGCAAGGGGGCTGAGAAGGCAAGTTACTGAGATAGATTGCCTTCTAGACTGAATCCAAGCTGGACCACCTTTGAGTTATCTGTCTTTTTTATAAAAACATTTTTTGTAATGTTTTATTTATTTTTGAGAGAGAGAGAGATAGACAGCATGAGCAGGGAAAGGTCAGAGAGAGAGGGAGACACAGAATCTGAAGACAGGCTCCAGGCTCCGAGCTGTCAGCACAGAGCCCATCGCGGGGCTCGAACCCACAAACTGTGAGATCATGACCTGAGCTGAAGCCGGACACTCAACCGACTGAGCCACCCAGGTGCCCCTTGAGTTATCTGTCTTGAGAGGTTATTTAACCTCTTTTCACCTTAGATGGCTCACCTTAATACTTGTAAAGTCCCCAGACAATTTGGCTTGGAGTAAGCACTAGAAGAGTGTTAACTAAGAAGATAGGAAGCAAACAGCTCATTTATAACAGCCCTAAACTGGAAAGAGCCCAAAAGTCTGCCACTGGCAGAGGGGGTCAATAAATTGTACTGTATTCATACAATTAAATACTCTCCAGCAGTGAAAAATAATGGGTTATTAATACATACAACAATGCAAGACAGTGCCATTGGTGTGAGTGAAAGATCCAGACGTAAGAGTACACACCCTATGACTCCATGTATGTGAAGTTCAACAACAGGCAAAGCTAACCTGTTGTGATCAAAGTCAGAATAAGAGTTACCATTGGAGAGTTAAGTCTGTGAGAGGGGATGAGGGAACGTTCTGGGCTGCTGGAGAGGTTCTGTTTCTTTATCTGAGAGAAGGTGATGCCAGGATATACATGTGTAAACAGTCACTGATTTGTACCCTGAAGGTGTGTTGCATCACACCGCAGGTGTGTTACGTTTCTACTATAAAAGTACATCGAAAATAAGAACAATAAAAAAAGAAACTACGAAGCATACCATTTATGCTGACTGCCATTTCTGAAGGAAACCCTTGGGGAAAAAATGGTGGCAAGAAGAGGAAAGAGGCCCGCCAATGTCATGGGTTATTTGTCTTTTCTCAGAAAGGTCTGCTGTGCTCTCCCTACAGAGGAAACTTCTCTGAGTCATCTGCTGGGCAATGAGATCTGTTTGCACTGGGAGCCACTCTTACCCTCTTGCGTGACCTCTGGGTGACCAGAGGCAAACAGGAATACAATATCTCAGTGCCTGGTGGGGGCATTTGGGAGCATTATCCTGTAATTAGCCAGATTGCCTGCTAATTCACTACGAATGCAAGGATGCCGTCAGTCTGAGATGCCCTTGGGAACTGTCCTTCCAAAGGCAGACTGCGTGGAGCTGCAAGCTCCAGCTCTTTTTGTGGAACAGGGGGTCATGGTTGGTGCCCTGAACTAGACACAATGTTGGGGAAGAAGTAGGCAAGTGCATTTAGGCTGAAAAGGCAGTGGTGGCCTCCACCTGGGCTACCTCAGCCACGGGGGCCATTTGAAACCTAAAAGAAGATTCTCTGGAGCCCCTGAGCAGTGCAGCCAGTTAAGCATCCGACTCTTGATTTCACCCCAGGTCATGATCTCACAGTTCGTGGTTTTGAGCCCTTGAGAATCCCCTTGGAGGTGTTAGATTTTCTTCTTCTTCCATCCTGTTACCCGCTGAACACGCCCATATCCCCTTCGACCACAAAGCAGCCAATGAGAAGTTTCTTGGCCTCCCTACATTGTCTCTTTCTCTCCACTCCTCTACCCTGAGAAACCCCCATGTGGTACTTTGGAATTCTGGGTATCTCTTGGCGTCCCTGCTCAGCACAGCCTCCTTCTGGAGATGCACCGCCACGATCCCCACTCAACCAAAGAGAATGTGTTTTGGGGGGCATCTGACTGACAAAAGATAGATGTGGCTTCTGGAGAAAAGAAAGAAGATGTTATTGTTTTTCTTCAGGAAGCACAACATGCTTCACAAATGTTATTGCCTCATTGGCATTCATAGCACCCACAGGGAGCCTGGTGAAATCATTAGTCCTGATTTTATGGATAGAGAAATTGAGTCATACTCCAGGTTTGCAGGTTCCAATCGGTGGCTGAGACACAGAAGCGTTTTTCCTCTTTTTGGACTAGAATTGCATCTCATTTCCATAAACAAAACACTCAGGAGAATACGGTTTTTCAACTCCTAACAAGTGTCTTCTTAAACACAGTTTGATGGCTTTGGGGCATACACATTCTGTCTAGACATATGATAGCCTTCAACTATGATATGGTTGGACCAGACTCTGATTAGTAATGGGTTTGCAGATGTTAGATGAACCTTTTGAAGTGTTGGGTGCCCTCAGTTGGGAATTTTGGTAAGTGTGAATGCCCCTCACAGTGGTTTCACTCAAACCAAAGGACACTAGGGCCTAGCTTTGATATTGAAAATCATATATCATGTAAAGATTAGTTTTATTCTTTTTTTCTGCCTGTTTAACAGATGGGTAGTCCTTTCTGTAAAGAGATGGTAAGGCCAGCCTGTGTTTGGGCCAACTGATTGATGGCTGGCATTTCAAGAGCTGGAAACTCTGGTCTATATCATGCACAGAGAGGAAATTCCTGCAGTCTTCAAAGTGGAAACAAGCAAGCAAGAAATAGCAAAGGTCTGTTTCGAGACCCATCTACAATTTCCTATTAGCTAATGGCTTTTATGGAACTTACAGACAAATCAAAGGGAAAATGCGTTTGTGCCATCAGGGCCCAGCATATAAGCCAGAGAACATTTCAGTCTTTGAAAGGGTAGAGAATCCGTGTTTTTACTCCATGAATATTTATCGAGTACCTTCTCTGTGCCAGGCACTAAGACACAAAAAAACAAGCTGCAGTCTCTATTATTAGGGCTCCCAGCGGATGGGAGACCAACGTGGGGAGAAATCATAGCTCAGTATAATGTATGCTGCAATTAAAATCTGTACAGAGTGCCATGGTGACTTCACAGAGGAGGTGAGGCTCTGGAGTTCTCGGAATTGGGATGGGGAAATGGGCTTCAGGGTGGGAAGAAGAGCAAATGCAAAGGCAGGGAGATAGGCAGTATTTCCGATTGCTAAACTATTGTTATTTTCGGAATTGAATTCCTATTGTGGGCCAGGCAGTGAGGTATGCACTAGGGTCCCTGTTCCATGTGCATTCTGGAGGCTAAAGAGGGAGGCATGCGTGAGACAAAGCTTCTTGTGAGCAATTACATAGTTAACATGGCGACTGCAGTGCTAGGACGTTAAGGTACAGGGTGCTCTGAGCACATGAGAAATTGGGGGCAGGGGAGGGAGAGATTTGGCAGGAGAATCAGAGAAGACCCTTCATCTAATACTGAAATGATGAATAGGAGTAAGTCAGGTGGAGAAAAGAGCAAGCACTGTTGAGGCAGAAGGAATAGACTTCAGGGAAAAGCCTGGTGTGTTTTGAGTGGGGTGCAAGGCTGGAGGGGCCCACTGGGGCTGGATCATGGAGAGCCTTCCAGGCCTTGCTGGGGATTTGAAGTTTCATCCCCAGTACAGGGAGAAGCCAGTGCGGCCTTTCTTTCCTCCTCTCCACCGTCAGAGGGGTGTGATAGGGTCCAGTCGGCCTTTTAGGAAGCTCACGGTGGCGGCCGTCTGGCTGACCTTAGCAATCGCTTAGCATCCAGCCCTTTGGCAGCCATGGGGCCTCAGCCAGGCGGGCCTGGCGTGATCCTCGGGACCGCAGTCAAAGGCAACGCTCACACCGACTTGGCAGCAGCAGGAAAGGGCCTGACTGTGTTTTGATCGAGTTTCACGGATTTTGCCAAAGCTCCGTCACATGTTTCCCCAGGTGCTTGACAAGCCAAGGGCAGGAGAGGACGTGCTGGGGGTAGGGGTGGGGGGAGGCAAGCAGTATAGTTCATCAGGCTACCTGGGACTCTGGCACTGGCCCAGGCTGCTGCTCGTGACACCCAGGAAAAGTGCCAGTTCAGGGCACTCATTGTCCGCTGGCTGCCGACGCTGCCAAAAGCTGATGACGGCCAGTCGAGTTGGGAGGTGCAAACACATGTGCACAGTGCAGACTCTCTTCCCTGGGATATTCTGGAACCCATCTCAGCACTGTGAGAACTCACCTTACCGCCCCAGCTATCAGCCCCAAGTCCCTTCTCCAAGCACGGCAAGAAACTGGGGATGGAGCCAGACACCTTTATTTCTTCCATCCAAGAGACGCAAACTCTATCAGCTCTCCCGTACAGGACAGCATAAATGGGCATGAATACTTTTCTATCCAGCTGAGGCTCTGCTTTTCTCCTAAGCATGAACCTGGCAGCTAGTCTCCCAACATAAAAGCCTTAAGGTGAGCAAACTTCAGGAAAGACTGGCATGTGTAAGCCCACGAGGAGGAGTTTCAGATTAGATTCAGTTGGCCATCCTACCCCTAGAATTCTCAGCACGGCCAAGTTTAAGAGATTTCCTTCCCTGAGTCAGTCCATTTCAGACATGGTGGCCCATCACTGCCCAAGCGGCACACACTGTATCTGGCAAGGTCACTCTGTTTTTTGGAACAGTGCACATTCGCCTCTAAGTTAGAGATTAATGTATTTGATTTCTTCGTTCTATTTAGTCTGCCATTTTCTCAAGGAAATGTTAGAACTAATTCTTTTCTTCAAGGCAACGTGGCTGTACCTTGGGTGGGAAAGTGTATGGGGCCCTGCATCATTGTAACTTATTCAGCTTCCCAGTCTCCTGCTGGTACCTCCTTGCTTACTCTGTACGTTCTACCACTCTTTTCATGCCAAGGGCACTGTGTGTGTGTGTGTGTGTGTGTGTGTGTGTGTGTGTGTGTGGGTAGAGTAGGGGGAGCTGGGGATGGAAGCTCTAGTTTTGATTCTTTCCAGGCACTGTGGCCCAGCTCCTCCTCGTAGAAATCTGAGTTCACTTATACCACTTTCACTCTGTCTGTCCCCCATTTATCAAATGAGGAGCTGGACTCCTTCATCATGTAGGCCCTCTCTAGATCTAAAATAATTTCATTAAGTCCCGAGAAAGTATGCATCCTGATCTGTTTGACTTACTCAGTTTGGTAGTCCTTTGGAAACACAAGTCCAACATGTAAGGAAGCAGAAATGATACTTCCTCAGACTATCTCAGTGGTTCCGAACATTGAAGTCTTAACCACACTGGGATGGTATTTGAAGATGGAGCTTTGGGGAAGGGATTAGGATTAGATGAGCTCTTGAGGGTAGGGCCCTCAGGATGAGATTAGTGCCTTTGTGAGAAAAGACATCAGGGAGAGCTCTCTCTCTCTCCATGAGGTGAGACCGTGTGAGGACACAGCAGGTGGCCACCTACAAGTGTGGAACAGAGCTCTCACCAGAAACTGATCAGACCCAGCCTGCTGGGCTTCCCAGCTTCCAAACTGTGCAAAGTCGATTTCTGTTGTTAGAGGCACCCGGCCGACGTGGTAGTTTGTTCTGGCATCCTGAGCGTGTGAAGACAGCAGGTGTTCTCTGGGATAGTCGGAATAGGCCTCGGGTTTCTTCGTGCTGAAAGAATTGCCGCTGCCGTGCAGTCAGAACAGCATGGAACGTGTGGTCACATAGGCAAATCGGAGGCTTCCAATTCCTGGTTCAAGCGAAGATAACCAGCACCACCACAGGTTCACATTGTTTTCTTAGGAGGAATTGCTCGAACTAGACTGCAGAGTATTTTTAAATAAGTATTCAGAAGGTATGGGGTGCCTGGGTGGCTCTGCACAGAGCCTGCTTTAGATCCTCTGTCTCCCTCTAATCTGTCCCTCCTCTGCTCATGTTCTCTCTCTCTCTCTCAAATAAACAAACACTTCAAAGGAGCTTAAATAAGTACTCAGAAGGAAGCCATAGGAAAAGAATGACCACCTCCAGTCTTCTTTGGAAGCAGTAAGGGTAGGAGTTATTAAAGTATATTAGTCAGAGTTAAACAAGAAAATAGATTATTTCTAGCAACAAAACCAATTACTGGATGGAGCTTATTATTTTTAGCACTATAATGATTTCCATGCTATAGCTTTTAGCTCCACTGGAAATGACAATGCAAGTGTCACCCTGAACATCATACACCTTAAGTAGCATCTTGTGTGTTCTCATCCTTTCAGAACCAACTCAACTGTCATCTCTTCTGTGACTTTTCTAAATGTCATCTGAAAATGACATTTATATATTTTTGCATTCCACAGTCCCTGTACAGAATGTGTTCATCATATTTCAGGGCTTCCACTATAACCTGCTTTTACTTCAACGAGGCACTCACCACAATATATTACAGGAGGTTGGGTGCCTTTTCTACCCTGCTAGATATTGAACTCCCTGAGGACAAAGCCATAGACGTAGAAGCTACTCAATAAATGAATGAACGAACGAATGAATGAATGAACGAATGAATGAATGAATTAGTGCTCCTTTGTATATTACTTATTTCTAATTTAGCCCTGGTTTCCAAAGACTCTGACACGGCTACCAGACTGAGACCGTCTCTGCCTCCACCTGCCAGTCTATTAAATGACACTATCAATGGTAGTTAAATATTGCCATTTTTGTATTTTGGCCACAGAATAGCGGGCCATGGGAGCTACCAGGAGGCAGGGCTAGTAAGCTCCAAAGGTCACGTATGAAGATCTAGTGTTTTAATAATCTTTGTCCCAGCTGTTGTTTTGTCCATATTTGAAAGCTCTCTTAATGTGTATTCATCCTGAAACCACTGACACTTCAGAGCTGCCAGAATTCCACCCTAGCAAGGTGGACTATCATGTGAATGAGGTCTGCCCTCCGGTTTACTAGGACACTAGCCCTCTTATGGTTTACAGTCTTGACCAACTCCTTTTCAATAAGATAAAACCAAGTACTTTGATAACAATTCGAATGTCAAATTCAGTTAAATATGAGAAAATTATGTTTTCAGGATAGATTCTGTAGCACAACTTTCATCAGCTGCTGAGTCTACTATGCACAAGGATGAAGAAGTAAGCAGTTTTATCCTAAGCACGTAATTGCATCCACATCTTTTCCCCCTTCTTCCGTGCTGGAATCTAGCCCATACTTTATTCCTTATGAATTTTGATCACAGTTGACCATTACCTATATGCTATCCCCAAGGAAATCTCCTCAGAGTATGGAAGGTTAAATAGCTGAAGACCTAACATGACATCCAGGATAGGTATATGTCATGGTAGAGTGACATAGAGTAAGGCTGACTTCTAAAGCAAGGTTGCTGCCCTCATATGACACCTGGTAGGTGGCCATTCCTGAGGTAGAGATGATGGGTGTGGCCATTCTAAGTGACATATAGAAGAGAATAGAGAGATTCTGAAGTACTTTTGAATAAACTTCTTAGTTAATTCATTTTCCTCCCTTCCTCCCTTCCCTCCTTCCCTTCTACAAGTACATACTGAGCACTTACTATGACCTAGGCACTGTTTGAGGCCTGGGGGAAAGAGCAATGAATAAGACTATGTCCCTGTACCCTCGTGGAACTTATATTCTGATAGAAGAGAGACATAATAAATAAAATAAATAAATAAACGAATAAATAAATAAGATGATTTCAGGAAGAAACTATTTTATTTTATTTTACTTTACAAAGAACAAAAGAGACCAAAGGGTATGGTGGTTCCTCAAGCAGTCAAGTGTAGAATTACCATATGATCCACCACTTCCACTTCTAGGTATATGAAGAATTGAAGGCAGGGTCTCAAATAGATAGTTGTACACTCAGATTCATAGCGTTATTCACAGTAGCCAAAAGGTAGAAGCAACCCATTGAAGCCCATCAATGAATGAATGGATGAATACAATGTGGTCTGTATATATATAATGAAATGTTATTCAGCCTTAAAAAGGAAGCAAATTCTGGGGGGCTTGGGTGACTCGGTTGGTTAAGCAATCAACTTTGGCTTAGGTCATGATCTTGTAGTTCATGAGTTTGAGCCCCACATCGGGTATCTGCTGTCAACACAGCAGATCTTTTGTCCCCCACTCTCTGCCTCTTCCCTGCTTGTACGCTCTCTCTCTCTCTGTGTGTCTCTCAAAAATAAATATTTTTTTTAAAAGGGAAGGAAATTCTGACACATGCTACAATATGAGTGAACCACAAATACTTGTGCTAAGTGAAATAAGCCAATCATAAAAGAACAATTATAATATGATTCTACTTGCTTGCATTATCTAGAGCAATCAAATTTATAGAGACAGAAAAGTAGAATATGGTTTCCAGGACTGGGGAGAGGGAAGAAAGGAGAGTTACTATTATTTAATGGTACAGAGTTTCAGTTTGGGAAGATAAGTAAGTTCTGGAGATGGGTTAGTGGTGATGGTTGAACAATAATGGGAAGTTACTTATGCCACTGAGCTGTACACTTAAAATGGTTAAAATGGTAAGTGTTATGTATATTTCAACAATTAAAAAAGTAATCTTTTAAAAAATAAACAAGGAGGGGCGCCTGGGTGGCTTAGTCGGTTAAGCGTCCGACTTTCGCTTAGGTCATGATCTCGCGATTCGTGGGTTCGAGCCCCGCGTCGGGCTCTGTGCTGACTGCCAGCTCAGAGCCTGGAGCCTGTTTCAGTCTGTGACTCCCTCTCTCTCTGACCCTCCCCTGCTCACGCTGTCTCTCTCTCTCTCTCCTAGAAATAAATAAAACATTTGAAAAATAAATAAATAAATAAATAAATAAACAAACAAGGAGCTGGCTGGAACAGGAATGATTTTAGTTAAGATCACCTGGGAAAGCTCCTCTAATAAGAAGGTGGCCATTTGAGTAGAGACCAACAGAATGATTAAGAGAGCATGGGGAGACAAAGGGAATTAGTTTGGGATTTTGTTCTAAGTTCAGGAAAGGGCTTTGGAGAGTTTTGACCAGTTAAAGAACATGATCTGATTTATCACTTTAAAATACCGTGCTGCCTGCTATGTGAAAAGTTAACTGAAAGGAAGAAAATCTAGAAGGCAGAAGACCAATGAAGAGACTATGGCAATAGTCTTGGCGAGTGACTCGTGGCTCAGGTGATGTTGAGACAGTGGGGGAGGTGGTGAAAATGATTAGGTTGGGATATATTTTCAAGGTTAGGCCATTATAATTTGCCAGTGGGTTTGATGTGGGGTGTGAGGGAATGAGATGAATCAAGGGTGACGTCTCACTTTTTTTTAATGTTTATTTATTTCTGAGAGAGAGAGATACAGAGTGCAGGCAGAGGAGGGACAGAGAGAGGGGGAGACCCAGAATCTGAAGAGGCTCCAGGCTCTGAGCTATCAGCACAGAGCCTGACGCAGGGTTTGAACTCATCAACTGTGAGATCATAACCTAGCTTAAGTCAGGCACTTCACTGACTGAGTCACCCCGGTGCCTCGATGTCTCAGTTTTTAACTGAGCAACTGAGTGAAAGAGGGTGCCAACCACTGAATGGAAACGACTAGGGGAAAAGCTAGGTGGGGGACAGTAAGGGCCATGGGAGCCATCAAAAGATGGTTTATATAAAAAGTGAAATCCAGGGGCGCCTGGGTGGCTCAGTCTGTTCAGTGATTGACTTCGGCTCAGGTCATGATCTCGCAGTTCCTGAGTTTGAGCCTGGCATCAGGCTCTGTGCTGACAGCTCAGAGCCTAGAACTTGCAGATTCTGTGTCTCCCCCTCTCTCTCTCTGCCCCTCCCCTGTTCATGGTCTTTCTCTCTCTTTCTCTCTCTCTCTCTCGAAAATAAATAAACATTTAAAACAAAGTTTTAAAAAAAAAGTGAAATCAAAACCCAGCACTAGCAGAGTGATAGCACATAGAAACCATTTATTAAGTACTTGAATGAAAGAAGTAATTAGTTAATTAAACTGAAATGTGTAAATGGAAGGAGGAAGGAAAGAAACTAATTCTAAATTTTACAAAATATGAAGGAGAGCATTTTGCAAAATGGTATGATTGTAAAGTCCCCAGCTAGAATTTGAAAGAACTGGGTTCCAGTGTCAAATAATGTTTCCAAACCTCAGATTCCTCCCCTTGGCTTTTATTCTGAGACTTCCCACCTTTTCTCCTTCACAAGGAATGTGTTCACATCTCGACTCATGCCCGCCAGCAAGCCCATAGCCCTAGCATCCCTGCATAAATACAGAGCCTACCAGGGACCAGCCAATCAGTGAGCTCCCCTGAGAGAGACCAGCCAGTCAGCGAGCTCCTCCAGCTGTGCACTCACCAACCATGCCTTCCCCACCTGCAGCCAAACCCTGGGTATCACTGCAGTCATTGGGGCACCAGCTGCTCAGCAGTCTGGACAAATCCCCATAAAAGTCAGGTCCCTAAAGAGTCTCACTATTTTAAGGGCACAGTTTTAAGCAAGCAGGAGACAAGGTTAGTTCATTCAGTGTATTGGCTGCACTTACGTTGACTGACCCACTAACTGTTCTTCCTGAGCCTTCGGTCTAGTTCCTACTGATAAATCACAAAGGGAGGAGGGAGCGATTCGTGGGAAGAAACTATTTAAAAGTCACCTTCACAACTGGGGAGGCACAATGCAAAATGAGAAAGACCTGTGAAAATGCTGTAAAGCAGCCTTGCCTCTCATGTTTTCATACATTAACCACATTTGTGCTGGCTCTTCCACAGGGTTAAGGATACAGAGCCTGCCTACATCTGCCCCCTTGCCTGTTTCTCTTCAGGCAAAAATTATCTCATCGAGGGGCATCTGGACAAACTCTCCGCAAAGCCCCCCTGCCTCCCCGACCACTGACACAGCCAGCGACTCCGTCTTCCCAATTACGGCCTCCACTCCAACACCTGTCGTCCCCAAGAACATTTCCGTGGAGCCCAGAGAAGAGAACACCAGCCTCCCAGCCACTCACTGGGAACGCAAGAACACAGACGCCTCACCAACAAGCGGTGGGGTGACCCTAGCACCCACGCCCTCGGAACACAGCTCAGGCACCCCCAAGGCAAGCGTGCCACCTACAGAGTCACAGCCCCCCACCGAGACCCCGGCTGAGACCCCTGCTGAGACCCCGGCTGAGTCTCCCTCCGAGTCTCCTGCACTCACCTCCCCTCAGGCTCCAGCCTCATCACCCCCACCCCTATCAACCTCACCCCTGGAGATTTCTTCTGCCTCCTCTGCCAGCACCGACCACAGCTCTGCTGAGACCAGCACCAAGCCCACAGGGGCCCCAACCACCCCAGAGTCCCCAACGGAGGAGCACAGCTCTGAGCGCACACCCACGTCACATGCCACAGTGGAGCCTGTGCCCACGGACACAACGCCCCAAGCGACAGTGCCAGCCAAAGTGACCTGTATGCTGATAGACATCGAGACCACCGCCTCCCCTGGGGTGATCATGCAGGAAGTGGAGCATGCGCTAAGTTCAGGTGAGTTCCGCCACTAGAGCTCGGAGATGTTCCCAATGCGTTTCCGCTAACCAAACACAGTAGATTATCTTTGAAGCTGGGGGTGTGATGCCTGAGCTGAATTCACAAGAATTTCTACAGCAGTACAAACTTTGCTTTTAGTCACTTGATCATTTCCACACAATATCTCATTAATTGCAGCCAGTCTTTGCAATTTGTCTTCCCAGATGTCACAGATAGTGGCAACTGATGAGACAGTATAAGCAAAGGGGTTAACAGCATGGCTTTTGGGCCGACTTCCTAGGTTTTAGTTCTGGCTCCTGACCTTGGAAAAAGCGACTTTACCTTTTTAGTCCTTATTTTTTCCCCATCTGTGAAATGTGGACAAAAGGGGTTCTGTCGTACATGATTCTTGTGGAGATTATAGGAGATGCCTGTGAAGTGCTTTGTAAGTGCTCAGGAAATGTCAGTTATTAGTATTTTTCTCAGTGCATTAACGAAGTGCTTACTTCATGGAACCCAGTCAAGTGAAGTAGAGTGGGGGTTGGGGGCTGTGGAAAACTTGCTTATTCTTTATAGTCACCGATATAGTTCATGGGAAAGACGGTAAATTTTACAGGACATTGCATTTGTTTTTCTTCTCCCAGCAGTCCTATGAAGTCAGTATTATTTTTATCTTGATTTTCCTATCTCAATAATTACAAGGAAGGAGATTTAGGGTCTCTTCTAAGGTCACATGTGTCTGACATTGACGTAAAGATGATAAACTTTAGGGTATGGAGCGGAAGAGGCTTTAGGGGGAGCATTTGGCCTCCTGAGTAAGAAACAATAAGGTGAGAACAGCCAGAGGTGAAGGGGGAAATGGCTCTGTGGCCCCTTCCCTGGACAGCATGCCCCCGGAATATGGAGAATGGAGCCACACATGACTACCTGAGGTCAAAGGAGTGGCTGTGACTGAGGAGAATTGAACTCCATTTAACAATGAATAAGCAACCTTTATACACAGAAACTCCAGTAAACAGCGGAGGTGGGGAGAAAGGGCTAAGATTTACAAGACGTGATTCTTTATGGAAGAGTTTATAGTTGACAAGGGTACGAAGTCCCAAAGAATTACACATTGTGATATCGAAGGTCCGGTATCTCAGCAAAAGTCCCAAGGAGAGAGAGCGATGCAGTGACACGGGGATAAAGGAATGAATTACAAAGGTCCAGGGTACCCCCAGGGGAGCCTAGCAGCAGAGCTGTTGTGAGTCCGGCCTTGGACGAACCCAGAAAGCGAGTCTTGTAGAACAGACCACCTTGACAGAAGCACTGACTCCGCTGAGAGACACAGCTAACCCCAGGTGACTTCTGGGAGTGAAAGACTTAAATCTTCTGCCCTCCGCTGTGTCCCTTCCCTTGAATATACAGCCAGAAGCCAAGAACAGGGAAGCCCGTAGTCCATACAGGTCAGTCTCCTGGAGGGCTCATCAGAGAGAAAGTGGAGAAGGAGACAGTGGAGAGTGGCATACCCAGGTCAAAGGCTGATTCGTCTATGTCTCCCCCATCCCCATTAGCGCCCTGCCTACACCTCTGGCCAGCACTCCTCACGATGCCTTGAGATGTGTTGTTGCATGATGCTGTGCTCCCAGCAGGCAGGTGACATCTCTAACGTGGACCCGGTTCCTGGAACAGGGAGGGTGTTGACTCGGTGTCTGACGGACTGTCCCTAGCAAAGGTGCCAGCAGCGTATGGCTCGAAGTGGCCCTTGTCTCTTCTCTCTCTTCTAATTCAGGCCTCACTATCACCCCCGTGACATTGACGCTTGGGCTTTCTAGATAATGTCCCTCTCCCCACTTTCTGTCCCCTCCAGGATACTCAGACATGATGGGTTATTATTCCTGAGCACAGATTCTGAGCCTGTCGTGCATACATCTCCATGATCGGACACAGCCTACTACTCTCTGCAAGCACCCTAGTTCCGTGGGCTGGATTAGCTGAGACTGTCCAGTTCCTGTGCTCTGGCTTGCATTGTGTCTGGGTGTCCCGAACTCTAAGCCAACAGAGTCCAGAGGTGCAAAATTAGTGACAGAGCCGGGCCATGAACCTTCATAGCCCTAGGGAATCTTATACCTGGTAGCTAATCCAAGGTGAATTAAGGAAGGAAGGAGGGACTGATTTGAGAAGAGAGATGGGTGGCAGGGTGGAGAGAGATCGGGCCAGTGTACATTTCATAGGCCAGAAAGGATTTATCCCTGTGACCTATTAAATCAAGAAACATTTTCGGTGCTGCTACCAGTATACTGTGCTTGAGGCAAAGGAGTAGGAGACCTGTCTTGGAGACTTTATAGTTTGAGTAGAGAGAAAGGGCACAGGTAACTCTTTTTTTTTTTTTTTTTTTACAAATAGTTTATTGTCAAATTAGTTTCCACATAACACCCAGTGCTCATCCCCACAAGTGTCCTCCTCCATGCCCATCCCTCCTCCCCCCCACATCCATCAGTCCTCAGTTTTTGTCAGCATTCAAGAGTCTCTCATGGTTTGCCTCTCTCCCTTTCCCCCACCATTTCCGCCCTTCTTCTCCCCCTTGGTCCTCTGTCAAGTTCCTCCTAATCCTCCTATACGTGCACACATATGATATTTGTCCTTCTCTGCCTGACTTATTTCGCTCAGCATAACATCCTCAAGGTCCATCCATGTTGCTACACATGGCCAGATTTCATTGTTTCTCATTGCCATGTAGTATTCCATGGTATAGATAAACCACATCTTTTTGATCCATTCATCTGTTGATGGACACTTAGGCTCTTTCCAGGTTTTAGCTATTGTGGAGAGTGCTGCTATGAATGTTGGGGTACACGTGCTCCTATGCCTCAGCATTTCTGGATCCCTTGGGTAAATTCCTAGCAGTGCTATTGCTGGGTCCTAGGGGAGTTCTATTGTTAGTTTCCTTAGGAACCTCCACACTGTTTTCCAGAGGGGCTGTACCAGTTTACATTCCCACCAACAGTGTAGGAGGGTAAAGGGCACAGGTAACTCTTAATACCATTCGAGTGACCACATTACTTTCTAAT
The DNA here is from genome assembly GCA_017311185.1 of Proteles cristata cristata. Classification (NCBI taxonomy): domain Eukaryota; kingdom Metazoa; phylum Chordata; class Mammalia; order Carnivora; family Hyaenidae; genus Proteles; species Proteles cristata. The sequence goes on from JAESUZ010002218.1 coordinate 1,551,245, forward strand.
CTGAGGATAAACGGACATGCGTGGAAGGATCTTGGAGCAGATGGGGTACAATCTGTTCATTTCCAAGGTGAAGAAAACATGTCCCAGAAGTTTGGAGGGCCTCCCCTCAGGTCACACAGCCCAGTGACAGAGCTGGGCCCAGAGCTCAGATCCTTAAAACCACAATCAAGTCTTCTTTCAGCAGCCAGTGTCTGTACTGGTTGTGTTTGAATGCGTGAGCTGCCCTAATTGTGGCAGTAATAACCACATTTTTCTTTAGCATTTTGTCTTATTCTGCGTGAAGTTCACATGACATATTCTTATTAATCCATGGACTCATCCACAACTATCTAGACTTAGTCTCCAATGAATAATGCTAAAACAAGGTAAACGCCATGGCAGTGAAATTTAACTTGGGGATAAAAGGAAGGTTCTATGAAGGAGGGGCACATGAGTGGAGGCATAGGAAAGAAAGGTGATTTGGTCCTAAATACAGACGGGGCAAGGGAGATCCAGGCACTTGTGTGCAAAGTAGGGAACCAGTGGCCAAGTCATTCAGAATCCGCCTCGCAGCTGCAGGGCCCAGAATTGCTCTTGCTGAGGTTTCCAATGCCCTCTGTGGCTGCTGAGTCTAGGGGCCGAGACCTGGTTTGACCCCACGTCTCCACCGCATTTGACAGGGATGGTCACTGCCCTGGGCCTTCAGGCGCTGTCTCCATCTGACGTCCAGGACGCATCTCTCAGTCCTTCACCTGCCTGGCTGACCACTCCTCCAAAGTCCCTGCCTCTCTCACCCCCTCCCGCACCAGAGCAACCCCAGGGTCAGGCCTGGCCTCCCCTCTCCCCAGCTCTCCACACTCACTCCTGAGATGATCTTATCCTGCTTCAGGACTTACCATGCCATCCACATGCTGATAACTCTGAGACAGAAAGTTCTATCCCTGTTTTGTTTGATGAACTAAAGATGTGTGTATCCAGCTGTCAGCTAACTCGCATCTCCACGTGCGTGGCTCGCAGGTGTCTCGCACTGAATATGTGTATGGTGAGGTCCTGAAATCCTCAGCCTTTAGTCTGCTCCTCCCTCACCTTCCAGAGGCCTTGGGCTAATCCTGGACTTCTGCCCTCACAGACTCCTCACGCAGCCCATCAGAACCTCGGCTCCCCTGCCTTCTGTCACAGATATGATTTTAATATTCCTGTAACTGATCCCCACTAGCCACACCCTTGCCAGAGAGATTCTCTCAAAACCTAGGATAGACCCCGTCACTCCTCGGCTCTGACCCTCCTGTTGCTTCCCCCCTGAAGCATAGCGAAAGCCAAATTTGTGTGGCGCCTGCAGCGCTCACGTGATCTAACCTGGGCTGTCTTTCTGCGCTCTTCTCCCGCTTCCACCTGCAAACACACCGGCAGCCTTACTGTTTCTGGAACACCCCGGGGATACTCACCTCAGGTCCTTTGCACTTGCGGTTCTCTCTGCCTGAAATATCTTCCCTCTAGGTCTTTAACAGCTCACTCCTTTTCATCAGTCGAGACACTGGCCATCTCCCCCTCGGTGAGCCATTCCCTTAGCCCTGTGTGAAACTGCCGTCCTCACGATTACTTACCGCTTTCTGTCTCCCTTATGTAGTGAGTGGGTGCTGTTTTCTGCTGTTTGACGGTCAGCTCCATGAAAGCAAGGAGCTCGTTCACGAAGAGGAAGCTGTAGGCTACATCCTCGATCACTAGGACAGAGCCTGACACATGGTAGCCCCTCGGTAACATGGTGGAATATGTGAATGAGTCAGGCAAGCAGTACCAGAGAAGTTGTTTCACCTCTTTGAGCATTGGTCATGTCATCAGTAAGATAGGGACCGTATCCACATGACGGGATTATCGTAAGGTTTAATTAAGACATTTACAGCTCAGGGCGCCTGGGTGGCTCAGTCAGTTGGGCAACTGACTCTTGATTTCGGCTCAGGTCATGATCTCACGGTTTGTGGGATCGACACCCCCATCCAGCTCCACACTGATGGTACAGAGCCTGCTTGGGATCTTCTCTCTCTCTCAAAATAAATAAAATAAACCTTAAAAAAAAGAAACAAACCGATAGCCCAGTCAATGTCTATGATTATTATTTTACTATGATTTATCATCATCATTACTATCATTGCCATTTTGCTATTGTCATTATTATTTTTGTTTTTATTGAGCTTTAACTATGAGTCAGGCATCTGACTAGGTACTGGGGATTTGGCCATGAATGAGACATCACTGTCCTCCTGGAGCTTACAGTGTAGCATGTAATACAGCATGGCAAGTAGCCTAGTTTAGTGGATCCCAGACTGCAGGGAGGGGGAAAATTGCAGAAGCAGGAAGCCAGATTTCAGGAGAAGTGTTAGAGGACCCTGAGTAGCAGGCAGAGGTGATCTACTTTACTTGCCAGATTATCAGTAGTCATCAAGAGCTTTTGATCAGCGGAGGAAAATGCTGAGAATTATATTTTAAGAATATTCAGCGGGCAGGCACATGTATGGTAAGTTGCAGGAAGTTCAGTACTAGAAACACAAAGACCAATTTCTGCCTGGTTTCCAGTTTGCCGTTGCCACTGACAGACGTTGTCACTTAACTACTTTGACTTTAAGGGCTCTTAGCTATAAACTGAATACAAGAGGGACACTCTTTCAGGTCTTTTTGGCTTATCCTACCATGAAATCATTTATTACAGTTATCCGATGCAGAAGAAGGAGATTCATATTCATGTGAGGCTTACTGAAAATATACATGTTCTAAGAGTCAGGCTAGCAGTCGACACAGGTAAGTCCCTTGTGTCAACTTCAGAACGTTCCAGTGACATGATCTCGATGGTATCTGTTCGGCCAAAGAGATTCAGTAACTTACTCAAGTTTTCACTTGAGCAACCAGACCAGGATCGCAATTCAGTTCTCTTGACTGACCCTGAGTCAAGCCTTTATTCCATCACACCCATCCTACCTGCGTTCGTGGGAAGTGACAAGTCGGGGGAGGGCTGATGGCCTCCAGCACCACTGTGGAAATAGGCCCTGTTGTCGTCAAAGGCGGAGCACCAGACGAGTCCAAAGGGCAGGGCTGCCTGATAGGAAGAGGCAGCTGGTGGTAGCTGCTGTGGGAAAGTGGCTGTGCAGAGCAAATGAGTTCCGGTTTTTGTTTTTCAGTTTTTGTTTTGCTTTTAAGGAAGAGAGAGAGGCACGATGTGTTAGATTTGGATTCTCTTGTGTTATTAAATCAGAGCTTTTCCCTAAGTGTCCTTCAACGGATGAATGGATCAAGAAGACGTGGTTTATCTATACCATGGAATACTACATGGCAATGAGAAACAATGAAATCTGGCCATGTGTAGCAACATGGATGGACCTTGAGGGTGTTATGCTGAGCGAAATAAGTCAGGCAGAGAAGGACAGCTACCATATGTTTGCACGTATAGGAGGATTAGGGGGAACTTAACATGGGAGAGAAGAAGGGGGAAACGGTGGGGAAGAGGAAGAGAGGCAAACCATGAGAGACTCTTGAATGCTGAGAAAAAAACTGAGGACTGATGGATGTGGGGGGGAGGGGGGAGATGGGCATGGAGGAGGGCACTTGTGGGGATGAGCACTGGGTGTTATGGAAACCAATTTGACAATAAACTATTTGTAAAAAAAAAAAAAAAAAAATCAGAGCTCTTCAAGGGCAGAAACTATGACTATGGTATCTTTTGACCCATGAACTAAAGTGAATGGTGCCGTGCACAATTCAGTGCTCAGCAAATGCTTAAGAGATAAACTGACATTGCACACCAAGTTATATTCAAAATATCTTCAATTCTTGCAAATGAAAACTTTAAAATTATAGTCACCTTTTTTGTTGCAAAGGGGATATTCTCTTTTGTCTATAAAATGAAGTGTCCACTGGCCTTATTATGCTATCTTATACTTCCCATTACAAAGAGGACATGTAATTGTGAAAATTGATGAAAGCTTTTGAACTTTATTTTTTTCAATGTCTATTTCTTTATTTTGAGAGGGAGAGAGAAATAGCAAGAGAAGGGAAGAGAGAGAAAGAGACAGAGAATCCCAAGCAGGCTCCAGGCTCTGAGCTATCACCACGGAGCCCCACACGGGGCTAGAACTTACAAACCACGGGATCATGACCTGAGCTGAAATCAAGAATTGGGTGCTTAACTGACTGAGCTACCCAGGTGCCCCTGAACTTTAAATTGCTTGTCTGAATCCCAGTCTTTATTCAGTACAAACTGTGCTAATACGTACCCTTAAATAAAGGGCACTGGGCAGGCACGGACACCTAGACATGTCTGTGTCCATACCCGCAGGGGACTTTGAGCTCTACAGGACGTCTCCTCACTCCATGATTAACTCTTAGGATGAGTATAGATTGGAAAAAGAATTAAGTCCTTAAAAAGATGGAAGAATATTTTCATGTATTTATTCATTAATTACTTATTTATTTTACCAAAATATAACTCTTTATTTTGCAAGGTCTATGTAATTCTCAACAGCTAACGGTCACACGAAAGGGTTAAAAATTTCCATATCATTCAGTGGGCAAATTAGGGAAGAATATTTTAAAGTACACATGGAAAAATTTTAGGACTAATAAAATGTGTGTTGTAGGAAGTTAATTGCCATCATATTAACATGATTAAAAATATGTTAAAGGTGGGGCACCTGGGTGGCTCAGTTGGTTAGGCGTCCGACTCTTGACTTCGGCTCAGGTCATGATCTCATGGTTCATGAGTTTGAGCCCCGTGTTGGGCTCTGTGCTGACAGCTAGCTCAGAGCCTGGAGACTGTTCCCAATTTTGTGTCTCCCTCTCTCTCTGACCTTCCCCTGTTCATGTTCTCTCTCTCTCTCTGTCAGAAATAAATCTAAAAAAAAAAAAAAAAATATATATATATATATATATATATATAAAAAAGGGAGAAACTGGTGATTTAATAAGCCCACATAATGAGAAGGTCATCTAAAAGAACGTCAGATTGGCCCATCAGATTCTTTTGGAACGTCCAGAATGTGTGAGGAAACAATAATCCTAAAGTGTATTGTATCTGTCTTAGGCTCAGCAGTGTAGACATCTCATTGTTGTGCATGCCCAGGCCTGGCCTTTTACAGTAAAGGCACTGCCATCTTTCCATGTCGCTCTTCTTTGCTTTCTGTGTCCTCTCTGTCACCGAACACTGTTGATTTTGAAATCTTAGTAGCTGCCAAATTCATCCACTTCTCTTCATTCTCTCTCTCGTTCCCAAACTCTCATAATCCCACCGTGATGGGCCCCCCTCCTGCTCCCCTGCGCCCGTCTCCCCCTCCTGCCCATTCAGCACATGGCAGCCAGAGCGACGACTACACGCAGATCTGGTCAGGTCACACACCCCCTCGCTGCTCCCTGAATCCCAGCCCTTCTGCGACATCCCAGCACCAGTAGGATGAAATCCGTAAGGCCACGGAGCCCTGTGAGGTTGGGCTGTGCCTGCCATCTCTGCCTTATCCCACTCCCTGCCCCTCGCTCTCTGCACCTCCCATGCTGGTGTCTCTCTGTGGCGTGAACGTGCTGATCTCCCTCTTGACACAGGGCCTTTCCTCCTTAGAATGCTTCTCCTGGGAACCCAGAACAACTCCCTTCACCAGTGAATTCCAGCTCATTCCTGGGGTCTCAGCAGCTCGAAGATCACCTGTTCAGGAAGTCTCTCATGGGCCCCCCGTCTAGCTCTGGTCTTCCAGTTACACGCTGTCACAGTTCAGTTGTCTTTCCTCTTCGAATTTACTCCTGTGGCTCCTTGTTCCTTGTTCACGCTGCATTTCCAGGTAACTGTGGGTGAGGCCTTGTCTGTTTGGGCTCACAGATAACATTCCTAGTGCCTAACAGTGTCTGTGCAATGACTAAATATCAAACTTTACACAATAAACCCACCTACCTTCTTAGCCTCCTAAACTCTGACCTTTGGATTGAGGATGCAGAAAAATGCTTTGATCTACCGTCTTCATCAGTTCAGGCTCCTAGGACAAAAGTACCGCAGGCTGGGTGGCTTAAACAACTTATTTCTCATAGTTCTGGAGGCTGGGACGTCCAGGGTCAAAGCACCTGCAGATTTAGCACCTGATGAGACCTCCTACTTCTTGGTCCACACATGGCCATCTTCTCACTGTGTTCTCACATGACAGAAGGGGGCACGGGAGCTCTCTGGGGACTCTTTGGTAAGGGCACTAATCCCCTTCACCAGGGCTCCACCCTCATGACCTAATCACCTCCCGAAGGCCCCACCTCCTGATACTGTCATACTGGGGGTAGGATTTCAACATGAGTTGGGGATTGGGTATAGACATCGGTTCACAATACCCATGCACACAGACTCCCCTCTAATATGCTGCCACCGTTACAGACCATCGAATGGGCTCTGTGCTGCCACTGTGGGTTTCAGCTCACCCCCTTCCCACCACACCTCCTTCCAACTTGCTGACTCCCTCCTCTCTCCTCCCTTTGGTCCCGATGGACTTCAGAGCTGAGGAGATTGCGGATTGCTACAAACCCTCGCTCACGTTTTTTATTTTGTGTGTAATTTTTGAAGCTTAGGCTAAACTTCAAAGTTTGTTGACTCCAAGTAAATTCGCCAAAGGAACTCCCAAATATCTGATTTTATTTTAGGTAAAAATTATTCTGCATTCTTGTCTCCATGACTTTTTTTTCTCCTTTGGTTTACTTTTAGTACCTAAGCCTTAATCTGGTTTTGAAATACTTCCAAAATATCCTTTAAGAAATCTACAAGGTAATAAAACCAGCTAGTTACCATTTATGTTGTTACCTAGTAGGGGTGCAACTCCATTCCATATTTTAATCATCTTAGCATCACCTTTCATTACATTTGGAGAGCCTCTCTCTTCATGGAACACTTTCTTATTTTCTGTTTCAAATAATTTCGCCGGTCGTATATGACTAAAGTGATTCTGGAAATGCTTCACTGAGAGAGTGGGATTTAGCTTATAAGCACAGCTGATATCATTAGTGAATCTATGGCTTGCCGTTTCACTGGGGAAACTGGTTGGAATAGAACCAATTCTATATCCAGACCCTTTACCGAAATCTTCTCACTGAAAAGATCGCGTCTTTTTCGTTATAAAGTAAGAACAGGAAAGTGAAGACGGATCAGCACCAATCCATCATCTTTTTTTTTATTTTTAATGTTTTATTTATTTTTGAGAGAGAGGGAGAGCATGAGTAGGGGAGTGTCAGAGAGAGAGGGAGACACAGAATCTGAAGCAGGTTCCAGGCTCGGAGCTGGCTGTCAGCACAGAGCCCAGTGCAGGGCTCAAACCCACGAACCATGAGGTCATGACCTGAGCCGAAGCCAGACACTCAACCGACTAAGTCACCCAGGCACCCCTCCATCATCTTTATCAGATAAGAGTCTAAAAATCCTACCCCAGCTTGTACTAGAACACATAACGGATACTTAATTGATACTGTCCTCAGCTTGCCTTCTTTCTTGGGTCTTAGGAAAGGAAAATATTGGCCAATAAGAGCCAACATCTTATTTCACGGTACCTCGCTTTTATCATCAGACTCTTGGCCTTCAGGGATGGGGGATGGGGAGGGGAGGTCCACAGTCTCAATACTGAAGGTGAATTCAAGTTAAAATCATAAACATCTCAGTGGGTCCATGGAGGTGGGCCATCAAAAACACTTTGCTGTTCTTTCTGTTTGGAGAAATTGTGGGGTCACTTTAAAGACTTTAAAGAAGGGTAAGAATGTTACTAATAGTAACATATTTTGGCATCACACCACCTGGTTCAGATTTCACCGACGCCACTGGCTGTGGAGGACATGGGGGCAGGCTGGTTCGTCAGTGGGTATCACATTTTCCTCGTCTGTGAAACAGGGCAGAAGAATTTCTGTACTTGCCTTAAAGGATGCTTATTAGGATGAACTGAGACAAGTATATATAAAGTGTCTCTTGTATAGTTTACACTAAGTAAATGTTAGCTATTATTATTATTACTGTGGGTTCCCAGCTCTCCGTGTGGATATCAACAAGAGTCTGACTCTTTTAGACCTTGATTTTCTCAACTTGAAAGCACAGAGTGTTTGTAAAACACTTGAAGACTCCCGAAAGGATTATTACTGTAAATATTAGGTAATAAGGATCCATGTAAGCGCCCGTCTGTAACGCAGCACGGAAAAGGATAACCCAAAGAGCATGTAAGGGAGAAATCACTAGGTTCACATTTGATAGTAACACTTTTGTGGAACTTGGGAAATGCGGAGGAGAGACGTAAAGAGTGCAACAACTGGAGATTTCTGGAGGGGAGAAACGACGTCTTGCAGGGAGACAAGCAGCTATAGATGCCGAGCTAGGACTCTGCCGAGGTCCCACTGGCCCCTGAGGGTGACCGTTAGGAGCCAGGGTTGCGCTTTTCTCTTGAATGGCATCAAGGTTTGGAAATTATTTTCTTTTTTTATTTGTATTTACTTCTGGGAGAGAGAGACACAGAGCATGAGCAGGGAAGGGACAGAGAAAGAGGGAGATGCAGAATCCAAAGCAGGCTCCGGGTGCTGAGCTGTCAGCACAGAGCCTGACGTGGGGCTCGAACCCATGAACTGTGAGATCATGACCTGAGCCAGACTTGGATGCTTAACCGACTAAGCCACCCAGGCGCCCCAGAAATTATTTTCCTCCCAAAGTTTTTAACTCTAAAACCTTGGGGACCTGAGTCTGGGAAAAACTAAAACTTGGTAAAATAATAGTATCCAAAAGTAGGTTTCTGCTTGGCCTTGGTGACTAATTACAAGGAGGCAAGGCTAAATTAACTAATGGTTCTGCAGAGATCCCTGAGTCCCTAATGTTACTGCCACTGGCCCAGGTAGGTGTAGGGACGGGTGTCCTGATCCTGTGACTCTCTGCTCTCCACCCATATTCCATGATAAAGATCATAAATTTGCCCACTGCTTGGCAAACAGGGGTAGGTCTCTATCTCGAGCTCTGAGAGGTTCCTCCCTTTCTCCTTGCTTATGTCCTGTGAACCAAGAAAACACCAGTGTGGAAGGTCTGACTTGCTAAGGCTCCTGAACCCCCAGGAGCCTGAGCCTTCCCTTGCAGCCTGGGTGAGTCTCAAAAAGAACCTAGGCCAGCGTTTCTGGTTTATTTGAGCCAGGAGTGATTTCTCCATGGTCAGGCCTCTTTTTCATCATTGGAATTCTGAAGGGAAAATAACAAAAACCTCCCCCTCTTTGTCCATGGAGATCAGGAACAGCTTTTAAGCAAGACAGTGGCATGCTTCCTGCTGTCCGTTATTCGCCCCCTGTGTGGAATTCACAAAGGGATGACTTCCGACTTGAGATTCCCAACTTGGTCCTTAATGCTGAAAAGTCAAGGACCACACAGAAGGCTGACTCCTCAGCCCCCACATTCCTCCTCCTGCTCACCGCATGCAGCTGGTTATTCCCAACTGAAAGAACCCCAGGGAGTTCTTGTCCATAATTTCAATATTGATTGCATTAAGGATGCTCAGGTAGGGATTTTGTCTCCTCTTTCTGACTTGACTCCTTGAATAGAAAGATCTGTCCCCCAGTCAAGGAATTAGGTGACCTGACATGACACAGCTGACCCGCTCACACTTACAGATCAGAATTTTCAGATGAGAAAGGGAATTCTCCTTCAGCCGGGGCAAACCATAGAGGGGATTCTCTGTTCTTTTTTTCCATCCTCCGGAAATCACTCCAGCCCTGCCCCCACTTCCCTTCGCCACAGGGATCTGAGCTGAAATTCCCACCCATGGCAAGTTGTAGCTCTCTCAGCTCATTAGAAGTTATAACTCAGTCAAGGGGTGCCTGGGTGGCTTAGTCGGTTGAGCATCCGACTTTGGCTCAGGTCATGATCTCGTGGTTTCTGAGTTCGAACCTCGAGTCCTTCTAGAGCCTAGAGCCTGCTTTGGATTCTGTGTCTCCCTCTCTCTCTGCCCCTCCTTTCTCTCTCAAAAATAAATGAACATTAAAAAGCATTTTTAAAGGAGTTATAATTCAGTCCAGGCTGAATAATATACATTGTATAAAGTAATTTAAAAATAACTATGCTAGGCAGTAAAGCTGGGCACTGCAAGTCTGTCCGACAGGAGAGAGCTGAGGGAAGGCAGAAACGGGCATGGTGCATGTGCAGGGGCAGACGGAGGGCTTAGCTTCATGGACCCAGAAGTGAAGTCTTCTCTCATGTCTGCACTGCTCCTGGGAGTGGGTGAGGCAGGATGGTTGTCATGTTTCCACCAACCTGGGCCTCCACCAAGAACAGTATTCCTAAAGCTGCCTCATTCCAGGGGGCCGTGGCGGGGGTTGACAGAGCAGGCGCTGCTGGCCCAGTTCGCTGTCCTCCATTCTCTGTGGCCTCCAACAGGGCCCTGAGGACAGGTGCTTTACCCCCCACCCCCCGCCCAGCCCAGCATCTCGTTTCCCCAACCCCTTTGAGAAACTGATGGTCATGGGAGCCGTGTTCCCAGAGTATGGTCCCTACGGGCATAGCATGCAAGATGGTGAGCCTTTTTTATTCTAATAAAATCTGCTTTTTTTTGGTATAAATTCGAAAAAAGAATAAAACAGCACGTTGAATTCATGACTCCATAGCTATTACTGTTTAGGGTGAGGCTATCTCTATAGTAAGTATCTAAAGAAAAATAATGACTTGATTTAAAGACATATATTCAGAAAATTAGAGTGTAGGTGGTGTGGACGGGGCAAAAATCATGAGAGTAGTATGGAGGTGTTTGGAGTTTGGAAACCTGGCTGTGAATAGAGGCCAGGATCTTATCCTTATCTGTTGTCTCAGCTACCAGTCCTTTAAGGCGTCACTCAGGATGAGTCCCAGAAATAGAGAATTTAAAAGAATGCAAACCAGAAATCAAAAGGTGTCTAGTCCCAGCTCTGCAACTGATGGAGTCTGATCTCAACCAAATCCCTTAATTTCTATCACCTTCCATTTTAGTATCCATAAAATGAAGAGGTTAGATTCAGTGAACCTTCTCAGAATTTCCTTTCAATGGTGAAATTGCATTATTCCATTGGTCATGACCTCACTGGAAGCAAAACCTGAATTTGAGATCTGCAGTCATTTCTAAAATACCCAGGTTGGCTCACATCTCCTCTGGAACCAGGGTTCCTTGCTGGCCTTAGAGTTTTGTGGCTAAGAGGTGCCCAGAGCCTGTGAGACCTTTGTACTGCATTTCATGATTGACAAAGCATTTTAAATAAACTTCCTCTTGCAGAGAAGCTCTGAGAGGCAGGGTGTGTTTCATCAAAGTTTGACACATTGTAAACAGTAAACACCAGCTGTGTGAAAGATTGAATGAATCCTCGGTTTACAAGTTGAGACAGAGACACAAATGAGGTCATGAACACAGGGCAGGGGTAAAGGGGCTTGCCCACGATTATTCATGTGAGTGCATTTATTAGGCCCGTCTCTATGCCGGGTCTCCTGATTATAGAAACTGGAAAAGCATAGGTATGGGGGATCCAACCTTAAAGCTTGAATCCCATTCCTGGCCACTAATGCAGCAGGTTTTTGGTAACTTCTTGGAGCCTCCAGTTCCTAATCGCCAGAATGGCGGCTGTGCTCAGCGCAGGGCCTGGCACGGGGTAGCTATGACTTTGCTTTCCTTTCTATTTTTATTACTGTTCTTAGCATAATACTACAGATGTCCCCTGAGAACGGTCGCTGGGCCAAGACTGAACTCAATGGCCCTGGAGGAGACTATACTAGAGTTCAGACGGAGGGCTCACCCACGTTTCAGGAGGGCGTTCTCATTCCCAAGGGCTCCTTTGGTCTAGGGAGTGCCGGGTGAGAGGAATGCCCTCCTGACATTGACTGGAGGCTGCCACGTGATCAGCAAAATGCCATGGGAAGAGGGGCTGGAGAGCACTGTCTGCTCTTCCTAGAAACCCAGGCTAGTTCGCCTGACAAGTGTCAAAGGAGAGCTGGAGTCAGGAGACCCGAACACATAGCCCGAACAATTTCCTGGTGGGAGAGAGGCCTGATTTGTGTTGGGAAAGACTGTCATTGTTAAGTGAAATGGAGAAATTTTACGTTTGTTTGTTTGTTTGTTTAGCAGAAGGCCAGAGAGAAGGAGGGAGACAGAATCCCAAGCAGGTTCTCTGCACAGTCAGCACGGAACCCAGTGCAGGGCTTGAACTCCCGAACCACGAGATCACGACCTGAGACGAAATTGAGAGTTGAGCACTTAACCGACTGAGCGATCCAGGTGCCCTGAAATGAGGAGACCTTAAAACCATGATACCCAGGGACTGTGCCCACTTGGGTGCCCTGGGCTGTGGTCCTTGCAAACCTATGCCCCCTGCGCCCTTGAAGTATAGCTGATGTGCTCACGTGAAAGGGAACTGAGGAAGAAGAAACAAGCATTTGCTCCATATTGATATTTCAAATACACATCTTTAAAGAGATTCATATTTCCAGTATTCATCTTTATATGCTACCCGAGTAGGTAAAATATTTAGATGAAAGTGAAGCCAGGCCCCAAACCAGGTCTTCTGATTACCAGAAGAAGAAAAGGATAGATATTGGGGATTTTGCCCCGAAAAGTGAATCCCAAATCTGCCCACTAACCAATTCTGCTCATTAACTAGCATTTAAGTAAGAGTAGAAATGTGAAGGGCACTTGTGGGGATGAGCACTGGGTGTTATGTGGAAACTAATTTGATAATAAACTATTTGTAAAAAAAAAAAAGATAATGCAAAAAAAAAAAAAAGAGTAGAAATGTGAAATAAAAGATGCCAGTTGCAGTAATGTTTGCCTAAATTTGATAACGTTTACCCCTGCTACTCTTATGTGAAGAAATGAGTAAGCAATAATTTAATGATTTAAAGGTTTGGAGGTGTGGGGCATTGGGGAGAAGGACTAACTTACTGAGGCAAATTTAGGTTGTGCTAATTAAAAACACTTCTGTAGCATATTTGCATGCGAGCTGTGTGCCTTAGAAGGGAGCTCCATATTTGTATCATAGGTACTAATACAGTCCAGTTTTAAAAACAGCTACACTTTCAGAAGAAGTCATATATTTTACGAATTTCTTACTTTGGCCTAGACAAATAAAGAAGTGTGTTTAGTATCTCTGGCTTTAAGGGATTTTCAGTCTAGAGAGAGCAGAAAGAATGTGCCATTATAAAACCATTAGTATAATACCATATTTTGTCTTTATCTTGTATGTATGTGCATAATTACCCACAGCTACGTTTGTCAGGATTAGCTATATACTAGAATAAGTTTATTAAGTGGTGCCATGCTGGGGCGCCTGGGTGGCTCAGTCAGCTAAGCGTTTGACTCTTGATTTTGGCTCAGGTCATGACCTCATGGTTTGTGGGTTCGAGCTCTGCATCGGGCTCTGCACACACAGTATAGACCCTGCTTGGGATTCTCTCTCTCTCTCCTTCTCTCTCTGTTCCTCTCCCACTCGCTCTCTCTCTCTCAAAATAAATAAATAAACTTTAAGAAATGGTGGCATGCTAAGTCAAAGGGCAAATATCTAGAAAAAGAGAGCTCAAGATGAATAGGCATCACTGGGGATGAGTAATAAGAGAAGATTAGATTTGAGAAGGTTCTTGCCAATCACCCCTCTGCCCCAAACTCTTCCATGGTCCCCATTCCCCATACTGTCACAGTGTCCCCAAACATCATGTCTGACTTTGAGAGTACTCTGTGATTGAGTCCCAAATACCCAACCATCTCATGGTCCCTATTAATTTCCATTACATCCTTTTATGTAGAGTGTGACATTGGTTTTGTGACCACTGTAAATTGAGTGACCTTGGATAAGTCACTCAGTGAATCCCTCAGTAGTTTGGGTCCTGAATCCCAAAGTCAAGGGGCTGGGCTAGCAGAGATCGCAAGAGTCCCCTTAATTTGTGCTGATTTACAGAGCACCCCCATCTCAATATTCCTGTGAAATGGAGAGGACAAGGAATACCCCATTTTTTAGTTAAGGACACCAGTTGAGGTGCTTCTGTCTCCAGACTCAGTGCTAAATGTTCAGGCCTAGAAATGGTAGGTGTCTATTCTCCATCTAGCTGGCCCCAGACTCAAGCCTTCATTGCTGTCTGTTCTGGTCCTGGACATCCTTCAAAGAACATCCTCATTCCCATGTCTCCCCAAAGTCCCAACTTTTATAGACATCTCCAAGTTAGAGACAGAAAAACAGAGTTTGGTACCATCCACCTCCCCCCTTAACTACCTACCTGTCTGTCCATCCAATCGTCCACTCCGTCGTGTGGCTCCCAAGCCTGACTTCTGTCTCTGTGACTGAAGAGCAAAACCTCAGAGCCCTGCCCGAGGGCTTTTCCACACCCCACTACTGCCCTCTCTCAGGGAACCCATGCAGCTCATTCAGGAGAAACTTGTGGGGTTGGTTTGGGATCAGAGGGAGATAAGCTTAGCTTCTTCCCCTGTTGTGGGACAGAGTGAATGGAAAAAAAACAAGAGTGAAATCCAAGCAGAATTCAAGGTCAGATGTGAAAGTGACCTTCAATAATGGTAAAATTAGGATCCACTTGGGTGACAGTATCCTAAAACTGAGGTTTCCTTTCTCACTTTCTCTCCCCCATATCGCATCCCACACACACAGGCACACGCACACACCCCGAAGTGAATTGCACTTACCGGCTACCCCTGGGAACTTGGGATGTTGTAGTGAATAGCAATGGGCAGTGTTCGCGATTGTTCTGGACCACGGGCCATGCTGGAAACCAGTGACAGGTGGCTGTTCTATGATTGTCATCTGCGTCTAACTAGTCCTGCCTGCCAGCACTCTGAATTACAGAGCTTTGAACTTTCACCAGTGCCAAAAGAGGACCCAAACCATGACACAGCCACATGTTGGGCCCTGGTTCCTGGACAGAGACAGCAGGCAGAGGAGCGGCCAGGGCCACCGGTTAATCCCCACATAGACTCGCACCTACCGCTGCAACCCAGGGTGGCTGGAGAGCCGAGCATGGACTCCAGAACCTGCGCTGGGGTCCCAGCAATTCTAATGATCAGCTCTGTGCCTCCCTGCCCTTAGTTTGTCTGTGCCTTGGTTTCCTCGTCTGTAAAATGAAGTTAATGAGAGCACCTGCCCTACAAAGTTCTCGTGAGAATGACATGAATTCGAGTAAGCGAAGCTCATAGAACAGCGCCCAGCCCCAGAGCAAGTAACAAGAAAGTGTCGATTGCAATCATTTTTATTGTTGTTGCTTATTACTATTATTATTGCTGTTTGGGGGATGGGCGTTTGATAGCAGACTATTACTGATAGGAGAACCTTTTCCTAGTGTAATAAACAGAGGTTCAGGCACACACGGAAGACTTGTGTTCCAGCCCCTCCGCCACCCACTACCCCTCTCCCCCCGCCCTTCCTCCAGCACATGCTCAGACACCTGCGGTTATAGAGGAAGATTTCTTTGAGACAAGGTGTTTCTTTCCTCTGGTGACCCTGACCGAAGAGGCCGCCACACTCTGAAGTGGTCACCTGCTCCTCTTCTCCATTTCTTACCTACTCTCTGAACCAGGAAAAGGAAAGAAAAGAGCAAGAATATTGAATAACAGTCCTCTTAAAGACTTCTCAAAATAGATCAAACGTGCACACATGTACCCAGGAAGTTGGTGAAAACACTTACAAGTGCATTCTGAAAATAAGCCGGTTGTTGCATTTCCAAGGAAATCATAGTTCAGGAGTCAACCTGCGGACAGCTCACCTTTGTCACCCAGGAACTCTCCACTGTCACCTCCTGCACTTTCAAAGCAAAGGCAGCTCTTTTAAAGAGCCTGGGAAAGCTCTTTGAGAGGCTGTTCACGTTTGCCCTACCACACACATTCTAATATTCTTGTCCTCGATAGGATTGACAGGTATCCCGCCGAATAATTCATATGAAACATTTCTTTCGTGTTTAAAGTGAGGAAAAGAGGAAATCCCTCAACAAGAAGAGTCCCCAGAGGAACATTTCAGATGGGCGGGCTGGGCTCCTTGAGGTCAAGTGGGGTGGGGTGGTTAGTTGGGACAGGAGTGGAGTCCCTTTGGAGTGTGAAAACTTCCTATGTCTGTGACTGGGATGTGCCTGTTGCCTGAGAATCAGGTGTGGGGAGAAAGACCCCTTAAAATGATGCCACAGTTTATTCCAGGACAGCACAGGGCACAGAACAGACTCAAAGCAGGGCAAGTGACAGCCTCTAGAACAGCCTGCCTCCTGGAATACCGGGTCTGACCAGGAGCATAGCCTTCTGGGAGCTTGCTCTGCCTGCTTCAAGGATGTCATCCGACTCTCTTTGGACAATTATCCCCAAAATACCTCTCCTTCCGCTCCGTCACCCATGGGCTCTCACAAGCTCATGATGCAGGGGTTGGGCCATGAGTGGTAGAGTCTTTGGAGTAGCTACTCAGGTAGGACTTGAGGCAGGGGATTCCAGGATGGGTAGATGGGAAATCTGCTCCTTGAGAACTTTCTCAGCACAGTGATTGGACTCAAAAACTGCCAGTCCTCTCTCTCTCTCTCTCTTTTTTGGTCAGTGTTACAGTTAGTCATTGAACATTAAATAAATGAGTCAAGTACCCACTGTGGGCTAGAAACTGCATCTGGGGTTGAGAGTGTAGGAAGTAGAGGAAGAGATGAATATGGTTAGAACCTGCCTGGGGAAGCTCATAAATGCAACACACAGCATTTGAAAGAAGCAGACACGAAGAGTTGAGAACCCACAGTAACACAGGGATTTGCATGGGGATGGTCAAGAAAGCCACTCAGTAGAGTTGATTATTAGTTGGGTCATGAGGAAAGAGAAGGGGTTGGCCAAGCTAAGAGAAGGGCCAGTGGATGTAACCTGTATATTAGTGATTACAAATGCAAAGCCTGGAATGAAATAGTCCCGGGTTCAGATGTTAGCTTAACCATCTATCAGACTGTAAAATGTGAATGAAGCTCTTCGTTTCTCTGAGCCCTAACTTTCTTATCCATAAAGTGGGGACCATTCCACTCATCTCCTAAAGAGAACTGAGTGACTTGATGGCTGTAAGGCTCTTGGCACAGTACTGCCCAAAGTGCCTGCATGCAGAGGTAACTACGGTTGTCCTTTAGCCTGTTTATTTTTGTTCTGAGTTGTTGGCAAAATGTCAAAGTGGCACCTTGAGAAATTCTAGGCTGCAGAGAGGCCCAGTGTTCAAGGGGGCTTTGCGTGAATCTCCAGCAACCCTCTGGTCAGGCAGAACATGTTGGCACATTGGAATGTGCTAGCACAGTGGAATATTCTTGCATCTCAGCTTCTAAAATACACAGATAAGTTTCCTCCAATTCTCTCTAATTTCTTCTGGCTCCACGGCTTTTCAGCATGAGTCACTCCCAGTCTGTAACTGGCAAATCCCAATGAGGAGGAAGTGAAATGCCAGCCTCCTCCCCATCCCCCACCCTCAGCACCCTGCCACCCAAGTGTCCATACCTTCCTCTCCGGGCAAAGCCTTCCCTGGTCAGCCACACCTTCCTCATTTTCTCTCTCCCTGCCCCTCCTTGAAAAAAGAGTAAGCAAGAAGAGCAGGGGAATTCCAGTTTCCTTTAAACAGAACTCAGGGGGAAGTGACATTTGTTTTCACAAGGAGGAAATCAACCCTTTTCAGTTACCATAAAAGTTATGCTAATATTGGCTCAGCAACCCTTGAGGCTCAACCATGATGCCCTGAGGCGTGGAACTTCCCAGGATGAGGCTGCTTCTGAGAGTAGCAGCTGCTGTGGGGGACAGAGCCGGCTCACCACCCGAGACCTTCTAGGCTCAGGGCCTGATAGAGATCAACTTCCGGAGGACACTTGCTCCCTTGGCTGGGACCCTGTGAGGAGAGCCGGTGATTGGCAGAATCTTCACAAGTGGTCCAGATACTTAAGGACAACCTAGTCTGCCTCACACCTTTTGGTTTCAAATGGAGCAGCACCAACCCTCAGAAGTGCCCCTTTGCCCAGCGGCCCTCAAGAGCCCATCTGGGGGGAAGTCACCTGCTAATCCCTGCTGTGGCCACAGGAGCTGCCGTCTCTGCACAAGGAAGGATGGCCTTGAGGACCCCATTTGAGGATCGGGGCTACATCGAGAGCTAGACACCACCAGCCACTTAGAGGGGCAGCGGGTCACTCTATCACTTGCCGTTTTGTTGAGAAAGAACAACGCATGAGTCGGGGAACCGCCTGATTTATCTCTGGAGGGAGGCGATATATAAATACATCCAGTAAATCGCGGATTTGGAGGAGATCCAACTGCCTAGGGTTAGGAAAGAAACTTTGAAAAAGGGCAAACCCACAGTTTCCTGCATTAAACTCTGCGGGAAAAAGAAAGAAGAGTCTTAGAAAGAAATCAACTCTATTTTGTCTCTTCTCCCATGTTTTTGCAAGGGACAAATTAAATGTAAAGGTCAGTTTTTCAACTGCTCCTAATTGCAACCACTGTTATCTCTTTGAATCTTGAAAGGCCCCCAGCACCCTACCTTGCAGACATAATCCTCATTTCACAAGCTCTTTTAAAAGGGCTGTTAAGAGGCTTCCGTGAACTTTGAATTGTTCTAATTTCAGCACAGTTTGGAGGCCGCAAAGCCAAGTGCAGCCTTTCAGAGGAGGAGTGGAAGTTTTCCATAAGGGGATCTGAACTTGAACTTTCTCTACTCCATCCGATCTGCCCACGTGGGCATTCAGTGCCATAATTCTATCCGTACAGTGGTAAAACGGGGAAGAGAATTAACCTGATAATGATGCTAAGCTGCCTCTGAAGGGTTCCGGGAGCAAGGAGGTGGGCAAGTGTCCACACGTGTGAAAACTCTGAAATGGCAGAACGTGGTCAGTCTGTGTAGACACATGAAGCGCTCCTCTTAGCCTCAGTGTTAGCAACTGACCTCCTTCACTGTCTTTTAGAGATATGTATCCAGCAGAGCATGGATATTTGATGTGGCCTTCTTTCACCCAGAGCTTTGGGGGAGTTAATTAAGAGTTAATAAGTAAGTAGACTGATTTGCTTCTTAGCTCGGCTCCAATTCCTTTGGTGGGAGGGTCTAATAAGAACAATATACAAAAGCCGTTCCTATGAGAGGGAAAGGAATAAAAGGAGAAATGGCAAAATAATCTACAAATGATAAATCTCCAAAAATGTGGGGCAGACCCATCACCTTTGAGGTCCAGTACATGACAGATGGGCACGGGTGCAGGACAGTACACTTTGGATAAGACTTTGGCTTGGCCTCCAGGGTTTCTCATTTAATCCCTCCTCAAGTCATGCGGGGGGCGGGGCAGCCCTTCCTTCTCTGTTGCTGCGTGTGATCCGCACGCGAGTTGGTGTTACATAAATAACCTGTGCTACATACACAGCTAATCATGATGGAGCCACGTTTGAATTTCCATATTCGGACTCCAGATCCCTGATGCGCTTTCCATTGTGGCGAAGGGCCCCATGCGTTTGTTGAAGTGGTAAATAGTTTTTCGGATTGAAAGAGTAGACGGGGTCCCCAACACCAGCTTTAGCGCCACCAGTCACTTTACCTTCTAGGGGACAAGAGCTCAATTGATTCTCGGCATTCCTCAGGTGAAATAAAACTGAGGTATATACATCACAATCCAAAGCGCACACAAAAAGAGTATTGTGCTTCAAAGTCGTAATACTTGGAAGCAGTAGGGTTATTCTTATAAGGCTACGTGCTCAAAGCATTTTTTTAAACTGCTCGTTAATAGTTGCCTTTGGAGCCAGATTTCAAACTACACAATAAAACATTCATGTTAACTTTATAATTACATCTGTTTATTTCTATACGCAGAAAGTGGCGTCACCTGTCAGACTTGACCTTGGTTCTACACCAAACTTGACTTTATTCTCTACAAAATCAGGTTCACCTTTCAAGGAGGAAAGTTCAACACACCTCCCAAGAAGGGGTTTTCAGAAGTGATTTGATGGCATCATTAAAATGAGTGCTTCTCCTACCAAGGTGACCCTTGTGAAGTGGACACTGCTGATACCGGTGTGTGGTTCCGGTTTATTTAGAAACTAATCACACTGCTTTGCAGTGACCCTTAAATAAAACATCCTGAGCCTCCCCAGATTTTACAAGGGCCAGAAAGAGGAGCCCGAGCCTCTAGAAGAAGGAAACCGGATGTCAGGAGACTTGAAACAACAACAGTCCCTGCAGATCCCTGCAAACAACCATAGCCACAGCAACAGATTGGTGTGTCAGCCTTAAAATAAAAAATGTCACTGTTGACTGTTTTCTGACCTCTGGACCGGCCGGCCGGAAGGTGTTAATAATGTTGGTGGTTTACCAAATCCCTCCTAGAACAAGAAGCATTTTGGTAGCCGAATTAAGATCCTGGGTTCTGTGCTAGCTCTGACTTTTGTGCAGACTGAGCTGAAATGCATGCCTGTCCTTCATCTCCTCTCTGTGCCTTTCCTTCTCCACAGGCAGCATCGCCGCCATTACAGTGACCGTCATCGCCGTCGTACTGTTGGTGTTTGGAGTCGCAGCGTATCTGAAGATCAGGTGAGACGCACCTTACTCTTCTTTAGGAAGAAAAGGGTTCCGTTAGAGCTGGATTGCTGAGTGCTTGCTCCTTGATGAGGACCTCAGTTCTTGGAAATCCCGGCAGGGAAGTGAGAATGGCCGGTGTACAGCACACTAGACAGGATTAGATGGTACGGTATCTGAATGTTGACAAAGGCAGAATAAATAAGCTGACATAACATTCATGAGGATGTAATGGAACAAGAATGAACCTGCAGTCAGGGGACTGAGGCCCTGGAAAGGCCTTCACCCTGAGAAAGCCACCTGTCTCCTGGACCTCAGGTTCCTTGTGTGTGAAATGGGTCGAGGTGTGAGCTCAGTGATTCCGAATACTGATGTTCGGAACACTCATGTGTGGCTGGGTACCCAGTCGATCAGGTTTTCACTGGTTCTAAAGCAAAAAATGTTGAAAATACAAGGCAGGTGTAGTATGTTCTCTACAAAGTTGGATTTTCCCCTCTGAGGTTATGTGCTTATATTTTGGTTTTAAAATCTCTCCTCCTGTATGAAATGAAGGTGATCACAGATGGTAGCTGAGGTTTTAGTTGCCTGAGCCAAATAGAAAGTTCTAATAGACTGTGAGCGCCCACTTTTGCTGTCTCCTGCTCTGTGAAGTGCCAGTGGCTCCAAACCATGTTACTTACACAGAGGGTTCTCACAGCAATAACACACCTAATGGCAAGTGAGTCTTACTGCCAGTCTGTGCAGTGCCCCTCATGAGGGACAGACATGCTGCCATGATGACAATAGCCCCTCTCTGACCTCCGGCCCATTCTCTACTCAACAGCTTGAGCCATCTTTATGGCGGCTCTGGGGCTCCCTCCCTTAAAAGCCCCCCATGGCTTCCCCCTGCACTGAGAATTAAATCCTAACCCTTCAGCTTGACCCTTCCGGTCACTCACGGGGCCTGCCCTACCTCTTCTCGCTCACCACCTCTCTCCCTCTTAACCACAGAGCTGCAGGTGCACTGTCTCTCTGTCCAATTCTCAGAACGCTCCAGGCTCTTTTTCTCTCCAGGCCCTTGGCTCTGGCCGGTCCCTCTCCCTGAAGGCTTCTCCTCTAGCTCTCTGTCTGCCGCCAGGCCTCCACATCACGCCCTCCAGAAGCCTTCCCTTCCAGTTTGGTGCCCTTGTTACTTATTCTCGAAGAGCCTCGTCACTTTTGTCCTCACTGTTAGCACAATCTACGATCTGCTTCCTTGATACATATATAAAGAGGTTTACTTGTTTATCGTCTCTTTTCCTCACAAAAACATAAGCTCCATGAGGACACAGACTCTGTGAGCACAACGCTGGATGCAAAGAAGACGCTCAGTAAACTGAATAAGTAAACAGCTGGCTGTGAGAATACACAGTCACTCAGACACTGTCGTGCCTGCGCACGTACGCTCCTCACTGGGTTGTCTTCTCCACGGCCGTGCTGCTTCCTGGAGGGGGGGCAGGAGCCGGCGCTTTCCTCTTGCCCCCCCCCTTTTTTAATGTTCATTTATTCATTTTTGAGAAAGAGAGTGCAGGGGAGGGCCGGGTCGGGGGGAGGCAGGGAGACAGAGAATCCCAAGCAGGCTTCAGGCAGTCAGCACAGAGCTCAGTATGGGGCTCGAACTCACGAACTGTGAGATCATGACCAGAGCCAAACTCAGGACGCTCAACCGACTGAGCCTCCCAGGCGTCCCTCTGCTCCTCTTTCCCTGCTGTCTCCCTCCATCTTTTGGTCTAAATTGTGCACCGGATCAATCTAATGATGGTGTTAAATATGAGAGTGCCTGGTAATATCACCTGTATCTGAGGTACAAAGAACAAGAAAGCCAGGTTTCAAAGGGAAATTGGAATGAAAGGGCCAGCGTCACCTGTGTCTAAAAGCCTTTCTAAAAGCATCCCTTGTCTCCTTCATTGTTTAAAAAGTCTTTTTCTTCATTATGTCTGTATTTCCTTGACCAGGAAATTTTATGAATTTATCTCACTAAATGGTACTCTTTTCCAACTGGGTTCTATACAAGTTTATCACTGCAGATACTATTTTCATTATAAGCTGGCTTTTATGAACTTGTCTGGGGGCCTCATTCCCACTTTGTTGCAGTTTCTCTTTGTGTTGGGGTGGGAGCAGGCAGAAAAGGAACTTATGGGTAAATTTGAGAATCGTTCTGTTGTCACAGTGGTGAGTTTGTGAAGGGCTGTGTCACAAAACGTATGATCTCCCCTGGAATGTGGAGCGGAACGGAAACCCTCTCCTCTTGCCATGCACTTGCCAAAAAGCATCTTGAAAGAATCTATAGACTCTTCACCTTGACTCCAGGCGAGAATTCAAGTTTACCATCTCAAACCACTGACTCCAGACAGGCAGTCTAGAACCATGATTAAAAATTCAGACTCCAGAGGCTCCTGCGTGGCTCAGTTGGTTAAGTGTCTGGCTCTTGACTTCTACTCAGGTCATGATTTCACGGTTCATGGGTTCGAGCCCCACATCGGGCACGGTGCTGACGGTGTGGAGCCTGCTTAGGATTCTCTCCCTTTCTCTGTCTCTGCCCCTTCCCCCTCACGTGCTCTGTCTCTCTCTCCCTCTCAAAATAAATTAATAAACTTAAAAAAAAAAAAAAAAAAGGAGTTCAGACTCCAGAAGCAGGGAGATCCCGGTTTGAATCCACGCTCTACCACTTTTTAGCAGGTTCTGCTGTGACCTGGGAGTGTCACGGAGTTTCACTAACCCTCACTTCTCCCTCCCCTGCGAAAGCAGGGCCACAGTATTAACTACTTGGTGGCATTTTTGGGAAAACTAATGGATGCTGCTTCCCAAGCACTAGCACGGCCACCATCACCGCCGTCATTGATGTGGCCCACTGGAAGGGCTCTCAGTAGAACAGGTGCATGATAGTTACTGAGCGTTAGCCATGGGCCAGTCACTCTCCTAGCACTGGGGACCCATCAGCGATGAGACCCGGTGCTGCCATCACAGAATGTACTGCGTTTGGAATATTTTGTTCGCAGGTCATTAAAATTGGGTCTAATGAGTGCTGATTAAAATTGCATAACGTTTTATTTTAAAAATTTAAAGTGTATTTTCTCCAGGCGTTCACAACACGAGACACATTCAGTGAATGATTCAATTGAATTAGTCATGGTTTCCTTCCTCATATAGGCCCTCCTCCTTAATGTAGAAAGGCCCCAGCGGTGTAAGTTTAAGGTTGTTATTTGTCTTTGGGACTACGCATTTAAGGAGGGATAAAGTGATCAGATCCCTCTTTAGAAACCCCCTAAGGAAAACCCCTTTTTGCTCCCCTGTTAATTATTCTGGCAAAATGATAACATAAGGAGGGTAAGAGCACTTGTGAATCTTAAGGCTGGGCTAAAAGCGCTTCAAGTGTTATTTTGCCAGATTCTTGGAAGCCCCACTAATCATTTATCAAAAATACATTTGGCTAAATTGACAAATGTGTGTGTGTATGTGTGTGTGTGCGCGCGCACGCACGTGCCCACGCGCGCACACCCATGCCTATGGGGCATGCCTGTGTGTGTGTGTGTGTGTGTGTGTGTGTGTGTGCGCGTGCGCGTGCGCACCTGTGTGTACCTAAGGTTGGGTTTTTCCTTGGCTGGAAGTTTATTCCATTCCTATCATCCTCAGTTTCTGAGAATAATAATATGACAAGAGAATGTGGTTTTCAGCTCACTTGGCCTGGGCAGAAAGTGACTGAAATCACAGCCCATGAGGGAACCATTAGTTTCTGGCCTGCGACCACGGGCTATCGCCCTGGCCCAGCCGATGTCCCTGCAAATGCAGGAGAGAAGTCTGCTTCAAAGGGCAGCCTCACAACCAGAAGAGGGGCACGTCTTGTCAGCTCTGCTAACAGTGGCTCAGTTGTTGTACCTTTTCCCAAATCCTAATCTGCTCTGAAGGCGTCGGTATATTCAGCCATCTCTTTCTACACTCCTATTCTTCAGGGACCCATGAACTCTAGTTTTGCCACAATACCCCCGCCTAGAAAACCCTCTCTTTCTGTGCTCTGAGCCACTTTTGGAAGCGACATAGAAATGAGCTGCTCTGAACCTTCCAGGGCTCTTCTCTGTTACCCACCCCGCATCTCAGCTTGCAGTGGCATGCAGTGCGAGGAATGTGGGCTTTGCGGTCAAATTCAACACTGACCTTTTTACTTACTATTTAAGTGGCCTTGGACAAACGATAATCTCCCTGATCCTGAATTTCTTCATCTGTAAAAATAGAGTAGGTAACACCTTTCTTTCAAGGTTCTTTTGAAGAGGAAGTGGAATGATGAATGTAGAGCCACCTGGAAAGACCGTGCAGTGAGGTGGGTAAGAACATGAGCTCTAGGGCAGATTCGTTAACCACTTTGTGATCAGTTTTATGTTATATCAGTATAACTGTATATAGTCATATTTATATCACTGTTATAGTACTATACCTACCTCAGGTTAGGTAATATTAATACCTGACTAATATTAATACTAATTCCAAACTCGGAATTTTTATGAGGATTAAACTGTACCACAGATAAACATTCAGCACCGAGTGCAAGGTGAGCGCGGTGGAAGGGCTAAGTACTGTCACTGTAGTTATTAACCCACTGCTTCCTGCTCACGTGCTCAGCAAAATGGTAGCAGCCAGTAGTCCCATTCAGTAGGTGTCAGGGATTCAAAGGAGAGGGGAGAGGAGGAGGAGGAGAGGAAGACGACACAGCAGCTCAGTTTTCGGATTACGCACCGTTGTGCAGACTTCCATGCTCCATTCGGCGGTTTCAGCTGTGCTGCTTCTAAATGCCTGTGAGGTTGCATCCGTGTTATACATTCATAAACAGAAGCCATCTCTGAGCAGTCTTGATTCCAAGGCTTGTTTGCAGCTTTAAAAGAAAGCAAGAGCCCTACCTGCCTCTTGCAGAAGGGTGTCTTTAATAGTGATGATTGAAGAATGAGGTAAGTCGGTTTTGTTTTGCTTAAATTGGCTCAAAGCTGTTCTGCCACGAGATGAACCCCTGTGCAGGAGAGCGTGTCTGCAATCGTCAGCAATGTGGATGCTGCTATAATGAGGTGTGGATAACCCACAAGGACCACAGGGCCTGTTCCCGTCACAAAAATAAATGTGATCTGGATTCAGAGACACAACAGGGCCTGGCCCTTAAGGCATTTTCTTAGAAGTCACCTGTTCTGCTTAAAGTCTTTCAGTGATCACATTTTATACAACCGGATTCCTTTTGGATGTCGGTAGGTTTAAAGAATAGGCCCAGCCAGCCCTTGAGTCTAAGATCTTCTAGAACCTATTGCTTATGGGTTGACTTTTTTCAGATCAGCTCTTGGCATTCTGTAAGTCTGGTGGACTTGATTCTGTGCCTTAGTGGTTCTAAAACCATAAGGTGTATAAGAATCAATGGGGGAACTTATTATAAACACAGTTCCTTTTCATGTGATGGCCCGACAATGTTAGCAACTTCTCTTAAGTGTTTCCCTAAACTCAATTTACTAATGTTCAACGTTATTTGACAGAAGTTCGAAAAGGGGAAGATATGCAGAGGTGATACCAGGCAAAGTCTTCATGAAGGAAGTGGGTCTTAAATGAAAATGAAAATTAAGTGAAAACGAAATTTAATTTAGTACCCCGTATTTTATGCCCAGGATGTGTCCATGGCTTATCTAAGCAGAGTTAGATTGCTCCTTCTCTGTCTGCTAAACAGGAAAAAAAAGCTTTGATGGATATTAGGCAGTTCATTGTCATGTTTCAACTCAATATATTTAGGCTTAGCAATCAATTTAATCCACCTATAGGCTAATACCAATCTGAGAAAATGTGTGGGATTTGAAAATACCAATCTAGGGGAGCCTGTGTGGCTCAGTCGGTTAAGCATCTGACTCTTGATTTCGGCTCAGGTCGTGATCTCATGGTTCATGGGATCGAGCCCCATGTCAGCAGACTTTCAGTGTGGAGCCTGCTTGGGATTTTTTCTCTCCTTCTCTCTCTGTCCCTCCCCCACTCATGCTTGCTCTCTCTCTTTATCTCAAAATAAATAAACTTAAAAAAAAGAAAAGAAAATACCAATCTGTAAAAATGTTTATGATTGGAAAAATTTGTATTTCTCTCTGAACTCATTTATATGATTCATTCATCATTTTTTCTTCTTCAAGTGTCTAGTGTGTTCCTTGTGGCCATTGTTTCCATTCATATATCTGTTATTCATGGGTCTTTAGAAGAAATAAATGTGAGGACATTCCCCCAAAAACAAAAACGAAAAGCAAAAACACCACCATGATTTGCTGGATCTGGTCCCCGTAGGTTCTCATTCCGTGTGTCAGCTCACAGGTGAGGCTGGTGTTGCTGTGTGTGAGAACCATACTTTGAGTGACCCTGATCTACCCCTATCTCCCAACACCCCAAACACACACATTCTAGATACAGCACCCCCTCTGGTTCATGTCTTGGCTACTTTGAACATGCTGATCGCTCTGGCACAGGTGTTCCACTCACCTCTTTTTTAACTGGCCAATTCCAAGTTGTCTAGCTCAAAAGAGACCCTCTCTGGGAAGCCTCCTTCCTGCCCTCTCCAGGGGGAGTTCCTGGCTGCATACCTCTCCTTTGTACCACTCCGTTCCCTAGCCTGGAATCATTGTATCCTTTGTCGGTCTCCTCTGCTAGAAGGATAGAAAGCCCCTGGCAGTTCCTGACACATAATAATTATTTTATAAACAGTTACTGGAGCGGGAAAGTTTGCGGTGCAGCGGGCAGTGTTCATTTATTCCAAGTAAGGGGGAACTAGATTTCAAGAAGGGGAAGCTATGGGCATCTATTAAACCATACACTTTCGTTAGTGACCTCATGACTCTGAACTTGTTTACAAGTAAACAGGTGTTTTTCTGTGATGAGCGTCTGCCAGGAAGATACTGGCAGATAATTTTAAAATAAAAAGTAAATTTCATCTACTCCTTCAAAGTAAAGGTGATATTTTTAAAATTTTATTTTAGAGAGAGCATATGCAAGTGGTGGAGGCAGAGAGAGAGAGAGAATCCCAAGCGGGTTCCACGTTCAGTGTGGAGCCCGGTGTGGGGCTCGATCCTACTACCCTGAGATCACGACCTGAGTCGGACACTCAACTGACTGAGCTACCCATGTGCCCCAGTAAAGGTGGTTATTTAAAGATAAATTTAAAATAGCTGCTCTTTAAAAGAAACCCAGACCACGGAAAGAACACCTTGCAAATGAATGTTTGGAATATTTCCATCATTGGGATTTTGGTAGAAAGGCCGAGCTGATTCCTAAATTATAATACTCATTCTGCCACTAGTTTCAGTAACTGTGGGCAAATAAATGCACCCCTAAGAGACACAGGTTTTCTCAGCTCCAAAATTATAGCTGGCAGTGTTAATTCCCTAGTTTTGACAAATGTCCCATGGCTAAATAAGAGGTCAGTATCAAGGGAAGATGGGTGAAGGCCGTATGTGACATCTTTGGACTCTCTTTGCATTTTTTTCTATAAATCCAAAATCATTCTGATAAATAATTTATTTTGAAACAATCATATTTCAGTAGCTACCACACAGGTATGTTGTTTGCTCCTTCCTCGGAGCCTTTGCACTTGCTGCTCTCTCTGCCCGTGAGGTGCATGTCAGGCCTTACATGGCCCATCCCACACCTAGTTTACCTGTCTGTTTAGATGTCATTTTAGTGAGACCGTTTCTGATCGCCAACCATATGCATAGTTCAGTCCCCGCCTCACATTTGGAACTCCTCCTTCCCCTTCACTGCTTCACTGTCCTCTGTGGCGCATACTCCCTTTCACCATATTATTTTTCATGTCTTATTTATTGTGCTGGCTCCCCCTAGAGTGTAAGGTCGCTTAGGACAGGGATCTTGGCGTTTCCTCCCAGCCCCAGAATAGGGCCCAATAGATTGTGAATATTTAAATGAAAGGAGCCAGGCAGGGAAATGACAATCAGAGAGAGAAAGCCACTCACAGGTGCAAAAGAGACACTGAACCGCCTTTGCAAATGGGCGGTAAGAGTCTGAAAGCTTAATTACCAATGACTAATGAGCTGCACGGTAGGCTGTGTTTTACCTACCTGATTGTCAGCACTAAGCCATTATCTTTTTCGTCTTTACATTCTTTCTTCTTAACACATCATAAGCTCTGCAACTGAATGGCAACACTCACTCGACTAAAGAGGCAAGAACTTTGGGACGGTGTCACAATAAACAAAGCCGGACCTACGCTGAGAACTGGGGTTGACTCTTATAAAAGAGAAGGTGTTCTCTAAAATCAGTTTGTTTCAACACAAGTAAAACACCTCATTCGCTTCCAAAGACAATGGCGTTCCATCAGGTATTGGTGCCACAATCATCTTAAAATAGGCACCATTTTGCAGTTGTGGGGAAGGCCTCAAACCACACATGTCACCACTGATACCAGTTGTCACAAGGCATCAGCAGCCAGGGAGGAGGTGAGTAGGAAGGCTGCTTCCTGTTAGAGCAAAGCCACTTGAGAAGGAAGCCATGAGGCCAGGGCTTAACACAATTCACTCCCTATTGTGACCCCCAGGTTCAGCTACCTAAACCATTCAGTACAGCAGAACGGCACTGATGGCAGAGTGCCATTGATTCACAGGGACTGTGAGCACGGTGCTGAGTGCTTTGAAGGCACATCATTGCATGAGAGAAATTTAGCTAGAATTCTCTTTTCTGTTGCTATAATTAAGGTCAAAATGGTGGCTTTGACCGTCCATGTTCTTAAATAATATTTTCACTTGGCCACAGTCTTATTGCACAATGAATTGCCACAGGCCAGACTAATCCCTGCTGGTATCGACCAAGCAAGCTCCATATATACTCTTTATGTGTACCTGATGTAAGCACATCATCAAATATTTACAAGAACCACTGCATCAAGAGCAACATATTAGCTGTTCAGAAAATTCAGAGGAAAGTAGGCAGCCATCTGCCCCCAAGAGGTTTACCGTCAAAGGGAGCCAAGGCACGGCAAACGGAAAATGTAGCTGTGTTGGATGGTCCCAATCTTTAGGAAGATGTTGAATAAATCTGCCTTGACCTGACGATGGTGATATTCATACAGGTCACTATTCGGATTGAAATTCAATGACGCCGTGTTGCAGAACAGAGCTGGGAGCCCAAGTTTCAGTACCAGCTCTACCATTAAAGCACAAGGACAGTCATCTAGATTCCTCAGGCCTCACGTTCCTAATCTTGAAAGTGAGATTGTTTTCACCTCTTGGCCTCCACAAGTCCCAATCTGAAACCTCTCCGTTTCCATCTAAAACACGCATGATCTCGGGGCGCCTGGGTGGCTTAGTCGGTTGAGCGTCTGACTTTCGCTTGGGTCATGATCTCGCGGTTCGTGGGTTCGAGCCCCCGTCGGGCTCTGTGCTGACTGCCGGCTCAGAGCCTGGAGCCTGTTTCAGTCTGTGACTCCCTCTCTCTCTGACCCTCCCCTGCTCACGCTGTCTCTCTCTCTCTCTCCTAGAAATAAATAAAAAAACATTAAAAAAATAAATAAATAAAACATGCATGATCTAAGAAGTCCTGACCTGGAGAGAGTTTAAAAAGGATCATTATCCTCCTCTTATCTCTCTTTCCCTCTCTCTCTCTCTCTCTACACACACACACACACACACACACACACACACACACACACACACACACACACGTTTGTCTTCCTCTCTCTACAGTATTACCGGATTTATCCAAACCTGGCTTGAATCCCAGCACACCCAATTCTTCCTGTTTAGCCTCGTTAATATATTAAAACAAGCTACAAGTTCAGTGCATTCCCAAATGTGGCTTTTCTATTTCTCTTGCTTCACTTTCCTCATTTATTGGTAATTTATTCAACTCCCTGTTCATTCAAGTGAGAAGGCAAAGAAAAATGAAAGTCAAGATCCATCTTTCGCTTTATTTTCCTAGGATTCACATAGTGAATGTTTCTTATAAAACAGCATGTTGAGGTACAGCTCCGATCAAATAGTCTTGCCTGAAATAAAGATACGCAGTAAAACCTGATGACCAAGAGATTTTTAATCCTGTGACCCTACTCCAGCACAATATTTTTTTTAGTTCAAATACCAATAATAAACGGATTTTTTAACTATGCCCGGAGTGTAGTTTCAGGAGTTCCTGGTGGGAAGGAGGCTTGCTTTTCACTCAGTGCCCTTTTCCACTCTTTGCCATGTGCTTGTGTAAGTTTCATTATAATAAAAATTAAAAAGCGATACTGGCCAACATTTACTGTGCATTTACTATGTGCCAGGGCTTTTATATGCATTACCTCATTTAGTCCTCCTACCAGCTCGAACACATTTTAAGTTTCTCCATTTTATAGATGAAGAAACAGGGGCTTAAAAACATATTCAAGGACGTGCATCTCTTGACCCAACTGATACTTTATGGGAATAAAATTATATGATACATATAAAATGCTGCGAGAAGTTCTATCACCATACAAAGGCAAGGCAGGAGTCCCCTATCAATATAGGAACAAGTTATTAGGTAGATGTTGGCCAGGCTTGCAACAGTAAGTCATGCTAAAACCCAGGCTCAGCTCCAGTCCTATAATCCCCAGGTTTACTAGTTCATTCTATAGCCTCTGTTTCTCAACCATCACGTGGAAGGATTTGATGGAGGCTGGAGGTGTTGAGTGTGGGGGAGATGTTGGCGATGGATGCATGGCCTGTGACCTTGTTTACCAAAACTGGCCTTCCCTGTTCCCGTCCATCAGGTCAGCACGGTGCTGTTTGTGGTCTCTTTCCTTCTCACACCTACAGAAATGAGTGTGGGCCTTTAGGGGAAACAAATGTATTGCAGAACATCCTTAAATTCCCAGGTGCACTGGCTGGGTGAGCCAAGCCAGCCCTCAGACTTTTGAGGTCTAGGAATCTCCAACTCAGCAAGGGCCTGGCTGTTTGCAACAGACCATCTCTTTTCAAATACCTGCTATATGTGAATAAGCCTCAGAAGAGGGACAGCAGTTATGGTAGCAACACACGCTTTCTGTGCCTTTCAGATTGTGTTTTCATTTTGTTCAGCTTTCACATTGAGCTGAGAAAAAAATGGGGGGTGGAGGGCACATTTGTGTGTCCTGTGTATAGCTGACATGATTTCCAGTGGCAAGGCGTGATAACTCACACGCTAGCATAAACCTCAGAAGCAGTCTGTGTTTCATTTTGTTGTGTTCTCCCAATCCTGACATTAGTTTTAGCCATAAAATGAGTATAATCCTCTCTGGGAAGCTTCTATCTTGGGAACAGATTGGTTTCTCGGGATGTACTTTATTTCCAATCGCTGCTCCTTCCACAAACAGTTATTAAGGACTCGCTATGTGCTGGATATTTGAGGCTTTGGAGATGGTGCTAAGAACAAACAAAGCAGGCAGATCATCCATGCTTACAGTTTAGTCAGGCGAGGCGGCAATAAGAATATAAACAAATAAATTATATAGTATTTTAGGAGGTGATGAGCCCTATGAGAAAATCAAGCTAGGAGTGCTGGGGGTGGGAATTGCAAGTTAAAGAGTGTTCTTAAGGAAGGCCGCACTGGGAAGGTGACATTTGTGCAAAGACTTGACAGAGATGAAGGAATGAGCCGTGTGGAGACCTGGGGGACAGCTGTCCCAACCTGAGGGAATGGTACATGCAAAGGCCCTGAGGCAAGTGTGTGCCAGACATGATGCGGAGGAGCAAGGACCCATGATTGGAGCAGAAAGAACAAGGACTGGAGTAGTCGCTGATGTGCTCAGAAAAGTGACAGGGGCCAGATCCTGAAGGGCTGTGACACCATTGTAATAACTTTGGCTTTTACTCTATGAGATGAGGACCCATTCCGAGGTTGTTGTTACTGTTGTTTTATTTTTTATTTTTTTAATAGTTTATTGTCAAGTTGATTTTTTTAAATATTTATTTATTTTTATTTGAGAGAGAGCAGAAGCTGGGGAGGTACAGAGTGAGACAGAGAGAGAGGGAGACAGAGGATCCGAAGCAGGCTCTGTGCCGACAACAGACAGCCTGATGCGGGGCTCGAACCCATGAACCTCAAGATCACGACCTGAGCCAGAGTCAGACGCTTAGCCAACTTAGCCACGCAGGCACCCTGCCACTCCAAGGTTTTAAACAGAGGCGTGATCACTATCTGATTTCAGTTTCTTACAGAAATAATGTTGATTGTGAGACAGGTTCCCAGAATGACCCACCAAAGCCAGTTGAACCCATATTGCCACTGAACTGAGGGTGCTAATCAGACTCCGGGAAGCTGAGCTCAGAGCACAGGATCCAGGGTGGGAATCTGATGCACAGCTCAGCTGGGTGACTTCTGTGCACATCAGTGAACAGCTCTGAGGGAGAACTTTTCCCCAACAAAAAAGTAAGCAGTACCTGGCCCATGGCCTTATTTTGAGGACCCTCAAGTACCAGGGGAACACAGAAGCATTTTGTAGATGATAAAACACCGTATGCCGGTCACGAGGGGTGGAGAGAGCAACAGTGGTGTCATTATTTTTTCTGGGGAAATTGAGTCCAGGACTGAAGTGAAATGCCCAGAATGCAACGTTCCCTTGGCCATTACTTATTAAGTAGCCCTAGGAATGGGTCTCCCTCCTTCTCCAGCACTAGAGGTCAAGGGGAAGGCCAAGGACCCAGCTGATCTCAGTGGAAGGTGCCAGCTGGGCTCCCCGGTGAGCAGTGGTAACTCCCAGGGGCTGGTGGACTGAGGCTTCTGTGGCTGGTGGCGCAAGCATCCTGTCCCCCCTCACGCGGGTCCTGGGGGCCTCCGCTGCTCAGGCTGCCGGGGCCCCGCTAGCCCACATGGCAGCTGCTCCGAGTAACGGCAGCCCTCTCCTCCCTCCGCCAGGCATTCCTCCTACGGAAGGCTTTTGGACGATCACGACTACGGCTCCTGGGGAAACTACAACAACCCTCTGTACGACGACTCCTAACGAAGGAACGCGGCTGGGATGAAGAGACTGTTCTTTATTTATCAGTGCTTTCCCAGTAGAGTTAACACAAGTACCTGATGCGCATCGAGCGACAATCTTAAGCCCTTGTTTTGTTGGTTGGATTGTTTTGTTTTCCTGCCCCCCTCCTCTGGCTGCTGTAACTTGCCCTTTCTGGTACAAAAAGAATCATTGTTGAAAGGTGAGTGGAGGCTTATTTGCCACTGAACTGGGCCAACCTGCAGCGGGAGCCGCAGGCCAGACCACCACGGTGGAGGCTCCTGTACCCACCACAGGAGCCACGGAGGAGGGACTGAGGCCAGGCATTGAGTTGGTTTGCGTGGCGGGGGAGGGGGGGGCGGGGGGGTTACTGGGAGGGGAGGGACTTTTTGTTTGTGGTATTTCTTAAACTTTTATTTAGGAAATTAAATCTCATGAATTGGCAAGGAAATGAGTCCCGGGAGGATCTCACCTTGCAGGTGAGGAAGCAGGGACTGCTCGGGTTCCCTTTTAATCTCTGTTTCTACCCAGGTGTATCTGCCAGGTGCCTGCTCGGCTCTACAAGCTGGATCCCAGCTTCTTAACTGCCCAGTTAATGGAAGAGGAAACTAGAAGGTGCCCTGGAGGCGGCCAGCAAGCCGAGGGACCGAGGGGCCACGTTGGTGTCAGAGCTCAGCGTGCCCTCTACCTTGTTCTCTCCCCCCAGGCCACCCACGTCTGCTAAGGATGTTCTTTCTAGTCAGCTGTGGCTGGGCCCCTGGGCTCTCCACGGAGACAGCTGTGAGATGAGTTATCCAAGAGAAAGGGGGAGCATGTGTGCGTGAGTGGGCGAGCGGTGGGGCAGTAGGGCAGCCTGGGAGCAGACAGGCACTGAATGCCGCGTTCGGGAAACTCAGAATCTGCCCTCAGTGACTAACAGAGTCGCCCACTGCTGGAGGAGCCTCTGGAATCCTTGCTTTATACCCACGAAACAGCTGGCTCACTGCCTCCCTGTCTGTTGGCTAATGGCTCTAAACTTTTTTTTTTTAAGTGTCAAGGCATTAGTCTACCTGCAGTTGTTCGGGGAGGCGATTCCATAGGAAGCAGACACCATGATTAATCCATGTGTTCCTCCCCTACACTTACCTCACTAATTCTGCCCTTTAGTTAATGAGCACTCCCGGGTATACGGTCTCAAATTCCTACCACTCGAATTTTGAAAAAGAATGGACCGTGTTTGTGGACGTCCATTTACTGCAGTGGTTCTCAACCGGCAGACAATTTTGTTTCCCCCCGGAAACACTTAAAAATGTCTCGTGACATTTTTGAGTGTCACGACTTGGAGGTGTCCCCAGTAGGGAGAGGCCACGGAGGCGCTAAACATCCTGTGGTGCACAGGCTAGCCCACAACAAGGAATCCTCTGGCCCAGAATGTCGACAGTGCTGAGTTTGAGAAACCCTGATTTACCGAGATGCCCATTGTAACAAGACACTGCCAGACTAGCATTACTTTCTTAGTTTTAACTAAATGAAATGGCTTGTTAAATTGTTATCCAAAAAGTATTTCGACTGTTGGCTGATGGGTTGGTGTGGCAGGCGTGGCTGTCGGCGGGTGTCTGTGTGTTCTCCGGATAGCTTTATTTCGTGGCTAGAACTCTGTCCCCCTGTTCACACCTGACGTTAGCAAACAGCACCTCATGTCCTGATTGGAGTAGGAAGCTTCCGTGGATCAGGAAACACACACGGGGTCCTGTTTCAGAATGCGTTCTGTTGTCCTGCAGTGTTTTCAAGAACTTGAAACAAACAGGATCCGTTTTTATTTCTAAGCTTGGACCTGCTGCCATGGCTCTGTTCGGTTTCCAGAAACCTGACCCTCAGCTCAGCCTGCCCCTCGCTGTGGCCCAGCAGGTAGTGACACGAAAACCATTGTCGCCGTGCCATTCGGAGATGCTGGGGGGGTGCCCCCTTCCTCAGCCTGCTGCCCCGCAGCCCCAAACAGATCATTCATGAGCTCCTTCCATGTCCGAGGAGAATGAGCAACCCCCAGAGGTATTTTGCAACAGAAATATGCAATGAGAAGTAGACTGCCAGGAATTCTGATCTCGCTGATTGTTAAAAAACCACAAAAAAATGTGGACATTCTCCGAAAAATGGCCAGGGATGACCCAAGGTACCCCCTCTGGCCGTGATGGGCCTCAATAGTGGTCTCTCTTCCCTACCCTCATGCCCTTTATAAAGTCCTATAGGCTCTCAGGGTAGCAAAGGACAATTCAGTAAAAACAGACATCCCTTTTATTTTCTCCCTCAGCCACAAACATTTTGACTAAATGTCCATGGAACACCTTTAAAGGGGTGCTTTTCTGGCTAAGGCTTCAGTCATAAATACTGGGTCAGAGGGACCTACCTCTTCCCAGGAAATGCTGACTGAGGACGGACTCAGTAAGCATCTGTCCTTCCCAAAGTCTTCTGTTGTTCAAGAGCAATTGGTGGGTTTGTTTCTCCTGTTAACTTCCAAATCCTTACAGCAAAGAGAGATACCTGGACCTCAGGAAGATATATTTGGCAAGGTGACAGCTTCCCATAAAAACTCTTCAACACTCCGTGTTATGTCCGTATAAAATATCTATACGTTGAACCTTATTTTGCCAAGTGCGTTTTTTCTGAGTTGGCCAAAGAATTTGAACAACTGTATTCAACACAGGTTGCTTAACACGCACACCCACACGCACACACACCTGAAATACATGCTGGTAATTGAGTCCTATATGTCAGAGAGAGTCCATTCAGATCTACCCAAGGGAAATAGTTCAGTGGATCTAGAGCAACACATTTCATACGACTGGTCAGTAAAGTGATAGAATGTCAGAGCAGGAGAGAGGCAAGCAGCCTCTTCTAGACCACGGACTGCAGATGATAAAGAGTGGGATTCAACTTTGTTTCCTTTTCTCCCGGCCCCAGCGAAGTCTCCTGCCCTCCCTGGATGTCTGTCTTCATGTCTTAAATGAGGGTGACGCTTTCCTATTGACCTCGCCCCCCACTACCTCACAAATGTGTTGTGAGGATTAATGAAACGATGTCTAGTGTTTTCAGTTTCTGGAGAAAAATATTTATAGACATTTTAAGTATTACGCAGATATATAAGTGATCTCAGTTTCAGTTTCTTGTTTGTTGTTATACTTGGTGTGTTGTTTTTACTTAAATCTATCAAGCGACAGCTGTATCCTAGCCGCATCAGGCAGCCGTCCAAGCTCTGAGCTACCCCCAGTGCAGCTGACTGACTGCAGGGTTAGCTGTGCCCGGGACCAGAAGAATGGTTTCTGTCTCTAAATGAAAAGATGTCCCAGGGCATAGGTCTCCCGGACCACTGAGTCCGGATCCAGGAGGTTAGGGTAACGCAGTATGGATACCTAAGCACTAACAGCAGTAGACCTCTGGCCTTCACCATCCCGAAGTTCTTCTGGGTTTCTTTACGGAGTTGATTTTGGTTTGATTTCATCTTGCTTGCAAGGGTGCATGGTTCAATCCCTCACCTATGGGATATGAATTTTGCAACTGGGCCATGTTGATTTGCACGTTGATTCACCTTCCTTGCCTTTAACCTCTTGTTGGCAAATGAATGTACCGTTTCAACTTTGATTCTAAAGTGCTAGTTGATACTGGTAATAGTGCTAACCAAAAGGTCAATGCCAGCTTGCTTTCTTGGGGTGAGTTAGCCAACATCATTTAAAGATGGAAAGATGTACAACCTCTTTGATATTTGATGTCATTGTACCTACATTTGTTGTAAGACATATTGCATACTAACGATATCAATTAAAGTTGTTAAAAGCCTGCATCTGACAGTGGTGATTCATGTTTTGATATGTTTTGTTATTCAAGCCATCCAGTTCATATGCTCATATTAAGTAGCCTTGACTTGTTCTTAAAGAAAATTTATCCCACATCAATAAATAATATTTTCTGCGCCACAGGAAGCTTGCTCTGATCTTGGAACAGAATTGAAGAGTGTCAGAAATGAAACTTTCTAAGGGGTGATTTTGCTCTCAACCATGCACCACATCTTATAAAACAGATGTAAAAATAAACACTTTAATTCAGTAAGTAGGCAGTGAGACAGAATCAAGTCCTATTAAGGCATATTTGACATTAGCAGTACATTTGAGACTTGCTGGTTCTCCTTCAAAAAAATTAAGTCCTTCATACCCATCCTGACAGTTAATAGCAAGCAGTTCAATCATTCAGAATAGACTTATCAACCCTCAGGAGCTACCCAAGATTATTCTGATTCTGAAGAAAAGAGCAGCAATAAAATGCATGCACTTGGCAATAGGAGAGGAAAGGAGCCACCTGCAAAAGCTGGAGCAAGTTCATCTGATGATTTGAAACTTAAGGTCAGATGTAATGAGATCAGGTGCCTGGTTTCCAGTGGCACAACGTGGAGGACTGACTGGGAAGAGTCTAGAAGAAAAAAGAGAACCAGACATTAAACAGACCCTTTCCTGTAGATGATTCAGTCATTCTTTGAGGCCCTCTGTGGGCACAAGAGCAAGTACGGAGTCCATGACCCCAAGCTTGCCTGAATAGAATTGGTCAGAAAGCACTTTGAATGTGCACGGAAAGAAAAGGCCTAATGGGGAGTGTTTACATATTATTAATCATTGGGTCCAAATCAATATCTTTTCTCATATTCTAGCTTTTCCAAGTCAGATCATAATATGTTTCAAGTGTTTAGTAACCTGTCTGTAATCTCTTACCCTCCCAGAATTCAGTAATACCGACTCATCCATAGCTGGTTATCTTTTGATGTTTGTCAGAAAGCATGGAGTCATAAAAGACCATGGAAAACCAATGATCAAATTGGGAAAATGCCTGTAAGAAGTATGATTGTCTCTCTTAAAGAATCATTTAATCCTTGACAAGTATAGAATGGACTCCATTTACAGCACTAAAGCAGCATTAATCCGTTGAAGGCAAGAAATGTATTGTGTTCCTATTTTAAGACACTGAACATTTACTATAAAGGAGAAGGAATGTAGTACCTGTGGGCCTTGTCTAATGTAATCCTTGCATCAACTTCGCATCCACTGCACTCTCCCCATCTTACAGATGTGGAAACTGAGGTTCTAGGATACTCCATGCACTCACGCTTGTGCTGACTCCTTCCATGTACTCAGCGATGAGTAAGATGGCCCCTGCTCACCACATATTTACAGTTTAGTCAGTGGCAGAAGTGGAATTCAAACCAGGTCGGTCTGTCGCCAGAGCCATTGGTTATTTTCCACTCAAGGGACTGGTTTCTGATCTAAATATAACCCAGCTCTTAAGACTGTCACACCTTCTACTAAAATTGGGCCCTTCCACCCACCCCTTGTGAAGTCCCCCCTCAGCTATTTTAGGTCTGGCACGTGGCCCAGAGCAAGCCCAGTCAGTTCCCAAGCACGTGCCCCCTCCCAGGCACTGTCACCTTTCATGCTGCCCTGCTGAGCTGTGTTCTCTGCCAAGGAAGAGAAGGCCTCTCCCTACCACCTTCTGTTAGAGCACCAACACAGGCCCCACCATCTCCCAGAGTTTAGTGACAAACCGATGTGAGTCCACAGCAGTGTGGGCTGGAGAGTCTACCCTCGGAATGTCTCCCCCTCCTGCCCTCTTGTTCCATTGTCACTAGCTTGTCTTTCCTCGGTTTCCCTGTAATGATAGCTTATTGTCACATAACACTTAGCTATGAGCCCAGATACTGTCCCAAGTACTTTACATGGATTAACATCCCTAGGGGGTGGGTATTATTAATACAGTATCCCCGTTGTACTGATGAGAAAACTAAGGGCCAAAGGGGTCGGAACTTGCCCAAGGCCACACAGCTAGCAAGTGGTGGAGCAGAATTCAGGTGCCAGCAGTCGGACCCCCGAGTCTCTGCACCTGACCACTTCCACAGAGCCCTCACTCAGTGCCAGAGTTTCCTGCACATATGCTCGGCCAGACATGCGGGTTTCAGTCCAGTGGGGCCAAGGCTGGGCACCCACCCCAGAAGCAAGGCCTCCCTGAAGGGAGGCTTCTAGAGTCGCCAGAGGGGTCCCCACTGAGGGCACTTGGCCCTGGAGACTCTGTGCTGCCTCTGTCCAGATTCTGGTGCTTCCAGACAAGGTCACCCTCCTGACGATCTCCAGCCCAACAGCAGCGGACTCCAGGCTGACCCTTCTGCTCTCCTGCTAGCCGTGTCTGCCTTGGCGCTTGGACAGAATTCACCGCAGCAAACACTGCTGGGTGAAGTGCTGAAAAGTCCAAGCCCGTCAGATGCCAGGGGCTGTCAGGTGGTGTGAGAGACCAGTGCTCACCCTTGGCCCCCGTACCAGGACACGGGAGGCCTGCAACAGGCCTTCGTCAGGGAAAACAACAAACACTTCTCTGTGCATTCCTGGAACATACATGAAACTCTTAACACAGAGCTAAGGATTTCACATAGAAATCAGAGTCTCGCACAGACTTTGCAAGAGCAGGAAGAGAAACGGGTAGGGGGGCCATTGCAGGTAGAACTGCTGAAATTCTTGGGTCTCTGGGAGGCAGGCACCGTCTCAGGCTCCAGCAGTGAGGCAGGGGGTTCTTAAGAGCTCACTGGGGAGCCTCGGCTAGCCCCACACCTGACAGCGATGGTTTCGGAGAATGGCTTTCCCATTTTTCCATCTTTCCAATCTCATGTGAGAGCCTCTCATGGACAAGCTCTGGCCAGAACCCTGCAGGAAAGGGAACTGAAAGAAATGTGGTTCCTGGCTTCTCTGTCCTGCAAAGGAGACCTTAGACAAGGTGGTAAGGACGCTGAGCTGAATATAAATGAGCACAGTCCACCCTCCTCACTCCGGATTAGAACTTCCCCCAAAGGACAGTAACAACATCATTAAGGTGATAGAACTGTCCCTTACACAACTAAGGGTACGCTCACCTGCCCCCTAAAAAGAAAGACACAGTATCCCACATGTGGCTTGAGCTCTAGGAACATTTACTCCTAGTCCAGATGCAATCTTCCTTTGATAGCCAATGACTTATATGCCAATTTATAGGATTAACCACCTCATATTGGATAAGGTGTGTGGAGGGGGATGGTGGGGATGAAGGAGAGAAGAGGAACTGATGAATACAAATACAGATAGATAGATAGATGGTAGGTAGATTAAATAGATAGATAGGCAGTTAGATAGAGAGATGTGTCAAATCAAGGAAGAGAGTACGCATAGTTACCAAAGACTTCCTTTCTGCAACTGATCACTAGACCGTGTCGGTATTGAGAACTTCCTTCTTCCACTAGCCTTTGCATGTTCCTTTGTCCTTAACCAACATCCCATGTGGTCACGAGTCTTTACGTGGCGCAGTGACTCAAACCTTCTGCCAAAATGTGAGTAAAGCTTGGGGACTGGAGACGAAAGGGCGCTACTGAACTCGACACTACGAACAAATGAACATGAGGGAGAGAGATGCCCATGTGGTACATAGGTGCCAAACACTCTCCTTTCCTTACTTTCCTTGCTCTTTTCTCTCTCCATCCCCATCCCTCCTGCCCACCTCATCCGCACACCACCCCCCACCAAATAGAAAAAAAAAAAAGGGTAGAGAAGGGGTTCAAAACCATTCTCAGCACTTAGGTTGCTGCATGCAGAGCCCTGGGTCATTCTACACCCCCATCTGCCTACCAACTCCTCCCTGCCCTTCATCTCTGCTTGGGGTCTTCTGAGTAGAGTAATGCATTCTTGAGAAAGCCAGAACTTGATTTAAAAAAAAAAAAAAAAGATCTGCTAGGAAGAGACGGGGGACGTAAGAGCCAGATTTCCTTTCAAAGTTCCACCGGCCCTTCCTCCCTCCACACCCCACCAATCCACTCTCCCCCTCGGTTGTGTCCCCCGTGAGGAAACGCCTGGCTGCAGATGGTCTTGCTGAGCCATGATAACAAGCTGTGGAGCTAGTATGCGATGAAATGACATATGTTTAGCTTACAGGATGAGTAATCCCCAATGGCAATTCATATTCAATCCTGAGGTCCAGGGGCTGCATGAGGGGCTGTGCTCTCTCCTTCAGAATATCCATTTCTGGAAAGGAGCCAAGCTCACTAAGCAGCCCTAATCATGGGGGCACTGCCTGGAAGCCTTTGCCTTCACCTCTACCCTCCCAAGGGCTCCCAGCAATACCTGGCTGTTGGTCTCTTCTCTAGAATGGAGAGGCTGGATTTTAGGTCTGTCTCCCCGGGGCCAATTTCAATGCCCCCATGAGTTCAGGTAAGTTCCTGAACTAACTACTTTGGGGACTGACATCCTAGCTATCCAGGGAGCTGACAGGTGGCTCTTCCAAAAAAAAAAAAAAAAGTCAAATCACTCTTTCCTAAGCCTCCATAATCTCCTGGAAACTGAGGCAGCTGGTTCCCTGGAGAATAACAGGCTCTCAGTCCAACCAGAGTCAAAAACCAGAGACCCAGGAGAACTGGTAAGCTAGAGATTCTGCCTCACTTTGTATCCTTTCCCCTCGGTTCCTCCTCTGTGCTTAGGACACTAGCTGTAAGAGGAGAAGGGGCCGTGAGAAACCCAGGCTGCTACCTGGTAGAGACATATGGGACTAGAGATCAACAGAGAAGCACCTGTTCATTGAGAGCCTCTCTTAAAGGTCCCACGGATTCCACTAAGGAATAGACTGTGGTGGAACTGTAGCTTTGGAAGCAAAAATTTCATTCATTCATTCATTCGCCACTTAATAAACAGTATTCATATATACATTCTACATGTATAAGCAAGTGAAAGCAGACATGATCCCTAAAAGAATATTCATCCTCTATCTCTCCCCCTCCGCTGGCCCTCTCCCCACTTGTTCTCTCTCAAAAAAAAAAAAATAGAGGGGCACTTGGGTGGCTCAGTCGGTTAAGCGTCCGACTTCGGCTCAGGTCATGATCTCACGGTTCATGGGCTCGAGCCCCACGTCAGGCTCTGTGTTGACAGCCAGCTCAGAGCCTGGAGCCTGCTTCAGATTTTGTCTCCCTCTCTCTGACCCTCCCCTGCTCACGCTGTCTCTACCTCTCTCTCTCAAA
The DNA here is from genome assembly GCA_017311185.1 of Proteles cristata cristata. NCBI lineage: Eukaryota > Metazoa > Chordata > Mammalia > Carnivora > Hyaenidae > Proteles > Proteles cristata. The sequence goes on from JAESUZ010002218.1 coordinate 1,593,718, forward strand.
AATAAATAAAACATTAAAAAATTAAAAAAATAGAATAAAATAATATGAAATGGTATGTCCTGAAATATAAAAGAATATTCATCCTCAAAATGCTTTCAAACTAATAATAAAACAGTCTAAAAATAAAACAGTGACTCCACCCAGAGTGATGGGTACCTTGGTAGTGTAAGGGTACACTGGGAGCGTGGAACAGGATGTAGTAAAAAGATCTGAGAGTGTCCTGACAAGTTTGGTTTCATCTTCCCCATTCCCAGAGATCTCTCTGATCCTCATTCCCCTACCATCTGCCTAATGAATTTCCTGGACCTGAACTTGCCCTCTGGGCTGTTCCTTTGAAGATCCGTCCTTTGCCGTTAGTCTCAGATTTTATCTTAGAAATCTTATTTGTTCTTCCTAACTGTCCCATTTGAGCCAAGGGTACTGGCTTCCCCCCACCCTAGATGCGCCCAGATCAGCCATTGCTTCTAATATTTGTCAGGGCCCAGTGATGCCTCAGCTGGAACCTGGTGACTATTGTAACTCTCACTGCAGAAAGCAAGCGGAGAGTGAGGAAGGAGCGGGGAGAGAAAATATCATCCTGTCATCATCTTGCCACAATTTCCTATGGTAATAATTCCCTAAGGTTCACAAGGAGTCTAACTGGTCTTCCTGACTGTTCCCTGGTGGAAGAGAGAAGGGCAGAAGGGAAATGACATTTGTTGAATGCCTGTTAAGTGCCTACATGATGAGGAAGGGCTTCGGTTCTTTTTAGAGACCAGAAAATTGAGGCTCAGAAAGGTTACGTGAACTTCCCATGGTTACGGAGCTAGTAAGAGGCAGAATCTTGATTTCAGCTCTGGACATTCTTACTCCAAAGCCCGTGTTCTATCTAGATGATGGTGCTTCTCAAACTTTAGCGTGTACACAGATCACTGGAAGGCTCATTAAAACGCAGCTTCTGCAGTGTCTGGGTGGCTCAGTCCGTTAAGCTTCTGACTTGGGCTCCGGTCGTGATCTCGTGGGTTCCAGCCCCATTTTAGGCTCTGTGCTGACAACTCAGAGCCAGGAACCTGCGTTGGATTCTATGTCTCTCTCTCTGCACCTCCCCTGCTTGTGCTCTCTGTCTCTCTCAAAAATAAATAAATATTAAAAATAAATAAATAAACAGGAGCGCCTGAGTGGCTCAATCAGGTAAGTACCCGACTTCGGCTCAGATCATGATCTCATGGTTTGTGGGTTCGGGCCCTGAGTCAGGCTCTGTGCTGACAGCTAGCTCAGAGCCTGGAGACTGCTTCAGATTCTGTGTCTCCCTCTCTCTCTGACCCTCCCCTGCTCACGCTGTCTCTCTCTCTCTCTCAGAAATAAATAAAACATTAAAAAAATAAAATAAATTAAAAAATAAAGTCTATTAAAAAACGCAGCTTGTGATTCATAGGTCGGGGAGGAGAGGTGAGAATCTGCGTTTGTAATAAGCTCCAGGTGGTGCTGATGTTAGGGGCCCCCACTGTCCCCTGATATTGAGCAGTAAGGTGGTGGAAGAAGCAGTTTTCTACTCATAATCCCAGGTCAACGCCAAGGCCCGACAGGGAGCAGTTCTCAACAGGGCTGATACCACCACCTCTTACCCGCGGGTAGCGATTTTGTGGCAACATACTCTGGTTCTGGTTTTCAGTTGTTGCCGTGACTGGTGGAGTTACTAGCATTTCGTGTCTGGGAGTAAAGGATGCTACAAATCCTTCAGTGGATGACATCATCCAGGGGTGATTTCGTGGGACAGTCCTACACAGTACAGACTGCCTCATCTGAAATTCTCCAAGCATCTTCAGCAAGGAACCCGGCCCGCAGCTGGGGGTGGGGCTGGGGTGCACGCTACAGTCAGGCGCCATCCCTTTGGCTGCCTACCTCCAGTGCTTGTTCTCTGTCATTAGAAATACCAGCTCTGCCCTCCGGCCGCTCTGCTCCGCACTGTTATCACCGACAGCTGCCCTATGGGAGATCACTGCACACGCATTAAGTGCAAGTTGATGTCCTGCTTCCTTGAACTCCTGCATTGCAGCAGAAAGGATGGTCCAGGATGGGCCTAATCAGGTATGTTCACATATCATTTGGTGCCCCGAAAGAGTATAGGGACGCCGCTATTACGCAAACATGGACGTCTTCGGGAAGCACGCCGGCCCGTTGATAAATGCATAGATTGCACCCCACGACAATTTCCAAAGGTATATACTGAGAAAATGGGAGAGGAGCTGATATCCACCAAGCCTCTGCTGTTTGCGAGGAACTGGACAGATGCTTTATGAATGTTATTTCACCGCGGCTGTGGCTCGGATTAGGCATTACAAACTCAGACTCTAGAGCTAGAGTGTCTGGGTTCGAATCTCACTTCAGCCAATTACCAGTTGTATTGCCTTGAAGACAATATTTAACCTCTTGGGTCCTCAGTTTCTTCATCTGTAAAATGGGGGTCAGAATGGCATATGCATTGTGGCCTGTTATGAAAGTTAAATAAATTAATACCTGAAGAGAACAAAGCACAGACCAAAGACTATTAAAGCATATGTTTGCTAAATATAATAGTCATATGAGATAAAGGAGGTTTCCATATTTTACAAATGAGGAAAAGAAGGTTTACTCAGGTTCACATGCCGACAATATGGTAATCTGTCTGATCAATCATAATACAAATTAATATCCACTGAGAACTTACTATGTACCAGACACTATTCTAAGAGATTTACTAGCATCAACTCAATTAATCCCCACAATCACCCTAATATAAGTATTACTATCTCCATTTTACTATCTGAGGAAGCTGACTTAGCTGAGGGTACATATGTGGTTAGTGGTGAATCTGGGAAGCCCTGGGAATTGGGTCTGAAGCCTGGGTGCTACAGTTCCAAATTTCATGCTTTATCCACTTCCTCATGTACCCCTATTGGTCACTTACAGTACCCAGCACTGAGCTAGATTTATTTTGGGATAAAACAAAGTAAAAGTCACAATAGTTACTTTCAAATCAGTAATTTAATGCTATTATCTTTATCTTCTTGTAGGATAGATTACTGGTAAAAGCAACATAGAAAATAAATCCGCAGTTAAGCCTCAGTCTCAATCACACACTTTAAAGACCCCAGGCATGTTACCTCATCTCCCTGAGCCTCCCATTCCTCACCTAAAAAAATGTAGACGGCAATAATTTCTTGGCAATTATGTTTATGAAGACTAAATGAGATCCTTTATGCATAGTGCTCAAAAACCATTAATCCCCATCTCTGCTCTTCCTTTTCTGTGTCTCAGAAGGAATGGCAAACTGGAGTTAGAAATGCAGATATTGCTGACGCATGATTTACAATAGTCTCTGGATGACAGCAAAGAGTCCCATGTTGACTCTTCAAGTTTTATTCCTGAAGGCTTGTTTCATATCATTAAAATGCCAAATACTAATCATAAAAAGCAAAACCCCTCACTTTGGATACACACTTTGACAAATACATATTTAATATGTAAAACCAGACACACAGTATAAAGCTATATTTGAAAATACCTGGCGGGGGGTGGGGGGGTGGGCAGAAGCTAACTTTTTGGTTCCCGAAAATGTAAGTCCAGCAAAATATGGACTGAAGGTGCCTCGTTTCCTGGTAGGTTTCCTTGTAATCAGAATCAACAGCTGTCATTGCTCTAGGGACCCAGATATGTTCAAATATGATTCACATGGGGCAAAATTGTCCATTGATGAGTTAATGAGCATGAATGAGTGGTCAATCTCAGGGAGGAGTTTCAAAGGTAACTTCCCTTACAGTCGTCTCCTGTTCCCTTTTCAAAACCATGAAACACAGATCTTAAATAGTTGCCTTCATCTTCTTCTTTTTAAAATAGTTTATTGTCAAGTTGGTTTCCATATAACACCCAGTGTTCATCCCCACAAGTGCCCTCCTCCATGCCTTCATCCTCAAAGATATCAGCCAACTACTCGAGCGCCGCCTTCCGCATCTTAGATCAGCTCTTCCAGCTTCCCCTGAAATCTGAAATTTGCCAGCCCGTTGTCATCTTTCTGAATGATTAAGCTATCCTTTACACCACTTATTTTCTTTTCTTGATGGTTTCCCAAGCTCTGTCTGTAAGAGTTTTTAAAGGTGGCAACCAATACCTATGAATAAGAAGAATGTGTAGCTTAGTTGAAGAGCTTGTCTTTAGCCAGTCATGAATTCACATCATCAAACGCTTTCTTCACCTTTCAAATCAGCATACCACATTGTCATCACTAATTATTTGCATTGACTTAAGTCCATTCGAAAAGCACATCAGCTTCAGCTGTTAGGTATGCATAAAGACCAAATGTGTTCAGTATGGTTAAAGTGTTAACTTATGATAAGCCTGTAAAGACTGCACTTCTCAGGTTAAGTCATCCCAAGTGGTGTCTCTTTCCAAGTATTCCATTAATTACATCTGATGTCTTTGCTCAAAATGGGGTTTCTGGTCTGTTAACTAATCCTACTAACATCGCCTCTCTCTGAGCTGGAAAAAGAGGAGTTATTTTTGGGAAGTAGGTAATTCCGTGTCCCAGAGATGAAGTTCTTTGCATAATCAGGTTTTTAAATGTCAGTAGCAGTTTGGTGCATTATTAAAGTATTTCTGGCTTCTGCAAAGGTTTCCAAATATCCTTACGTGTGTTTAATCTTTCCAAATGAAGTCAAATAAAAGTTGAAGTTTTTGTCAGTCTGAAGGGGATCCCAGTGCAGGGCCATGGATGCTGAGTGCTATGCCTGCACATTTTGTCCTGAAATATGCATCCAGAGAAAATAGCCCAGCCTTGGAAAATCTGAAGTCACAAGCTTGAAAAGCTTAAACAAACAAAGAGAAGTCATGAAATATGTTTATGGTCCTCTAATAAAAAGCCTATTTATATTTAACATATTTCCAGCCCAGTTTTATGAATTGGTTCTTCTAGGAATTTGGGAGATTGGAGGACAAAATAGTGTCTCACTGGATGGTAAACAAGACCAGCATACTTCAAAATCCCCTGCTGTGCACCATGTAAAAGAGGTAGGAAAGGCAAAAGAAAAAAAAAAAGAAATGGTCATTGGGCTAGATGACATGTAAAGACTGGGTCCAACCATCTTCGTGCCTCAGACATTTTAGATTATTTTCAACTATAATCTTGATAAAAATGTTAGTTTTTTTAGTTAGTATTTTGTTAGTATTTTTTAAAATTCTTTAAAAATTTTTTTAAAACAAGATTATAATCTTGTTTAATCAAGATTATAGTTGAAAATGTTAGTTTTTTTAGTTAGTATTTTGTTAGTATTTTTTAAAATTCTAAATAAAACCAGCGCACCATTTTGCATAATGCATTTAGACCACAAAAACCGAATCCCCATCTTTAAACACCCAAGGTATCCAATAGCATAAATTTTGTGATGTAACTATTATACCAAATATTTCTAGTGGGATATAACTTGGCACCAACCTTCTGTCGCAGGTCATAAACCCCAAAATCATGCTCCAAGACTGAGATTTGTGTACAAGAGGTTTACTGGGGGGTGATTTACATAGAGGTCAACGCCTGAGAGGGAAGAAGGAAGCGGGACTGGGCAGAGGGTATACTGGAATTACAGTACCATTGCAGCAAAGGTCCCAGCCAGTCCCACAGGGAGCTCTGGGGCTAAATGATACTGCAGAGCAGTCTCAAATTGGGTTATTAATTGCAGGTTCTCCTCTGAATAACTTTAGGCAAGACAGCTCTCTCTAGCCTATAGACCGTTCCAGAAGAGGAACTCAGCTAGAGCTATCTGCCACCAGCACTCCTATCAGCTGGAGGAGCAAATGAACTGACCTGGTGGGGGATCCAGTGACACAGTGGCATCCTTTGTAGACAACTCCTCGCTCCACTTGGAGCCACTAGCTGCATATAGTAAATACTGGGAGAAACTCTCCAGTATTCTGTTTGGTCTCTCTTCCTGGGAGAATCTCACAGGAGAAGCTTAGTGGGAAAAAACACCAACCCTGCCATTGCACCGGATCTTGAGGCTGTAACAAACTCACCCTGCCTGTCCTCCACCATCTATTCTGGACTCTCTTTGCCCTCCACTAACACCTCTGCTGGTCTAGGGGGCTAGGCTGCTGAGACGACACAGACACATTTTCTGAACAAAAGAGGCGATGGGCCACTGGTGGCCACGACCTTCTCAGGCAGTAGTTGCTACCACACTTAATGAGCAGAATTGGCACTTACCAAGAGCTGCAAAAGTGGATCACCCAAATGCCAAATATATACCTCCCTGGCTCTCAACCTCTACCTGATGGTCACATTTAATTATTCTTGCCAGTATGGTGACTACTTTCCTTGCCTGCTGGTCTCTTAAGACAAGACCTTTGAAGTAACCAAGTAAGGGCTTAATCTTGTTATTACCTTAATAGGATCTTGCTGCTTTCTTCAGTGGACCCATAACCCCTCTAAGAACCAAGATGATAAGGTGTCAGAATTCATTGTTGTGAGGAAGGGAAGCACAAACTCTCTAAAGGGGCCACTGGATGAAATGGTAAGCAGGGTCGCTGCTATTTTCACCCCTTGTTTCCTGGACCCATGTTCTCTACAGCTTAAAAACACGGCAGCATATAATATTTAATAATTTGAGGTGTACACTACATCTTAAAGGATAGTGTTTCTCTGCACAGGGCATCCTCTCCAAGATGGCACATCAGCTAGACCTTCAACAGACGTTTCCAGTGCTCTGGTCAATCCAGCAGCCTGTGGATGGGGGCGCATATGACAGGACCATAGATATCATGGTCATGTGCCTACTTCTCACCTCCTTTGCTATATAATGGGTCTCTTGGTCCAATACAATTTTATGTTGGGTCCCATGTTTATGGATCAAACTCTTCCTAAGCCCTTGGTTAGTGGTGCTGGCTAAGGCACCATAGGCAGAAAAGGCAAACACATATTTGGAATAAGGGTCAAACCCATTATGGAAAGGTCCATCAGCCTGGACCCACTGCTGATCCCTTTTCTGTTCTGAGACCCACATAGTGCTGGCAATCTCATGGATCATCCTGGAAAAGGGCTGAATCAATATTCCCAGTCTGCTGCTTCCAGAAATCAAAGACTCCGATCAGACGCTGTGTTCTTTCCTAGTAATGGGAAGTGTAAGACACAATAATCTGCCCCTCACTAGAGACAATGTTCCAGTTTTTGCTTCAGACCATCAGCCTAAATATTGCATTCAGGCTGTGGGCCACTGAGACTTTAACTTAGAGTTTAACTCTGACCTTCTGGAACACATTGTATTAGTTTTTTGTCATTGAATAAGAAAAAATTACCACACATTTAACCACTTGAAACAACACCCATCCATGACCTCACAGTTCTGTAGGTCAGAGGACCAGGAAGACGTAACTGGATTTTCTGCTGAGGGTCTCATGAGGCCAAAGTCAAGGTGCTGGCTGCATACCATCCAAGTGCACCACTATTAAAATGTTTTAACAATTGCACCACCACCACCACATGCCCCAGGCTATCTGCGTTCTACCTGCCATCAGGAGATTTCACTTGCTGCCCAATTTTTTACATATGTTGAACATAATACTCTAGGTAACCACTATTTGTATTGATGGCTTTTTCTCTTCCTTCTAAAATCAAAACCTGTGGCCTGCTTTGCTGCCAAGTACTCCATGTGAATAAAACAGTGAGTGATTTCAGTGAGTCTCTTTTTACTTGCTGTAAACATGTCTGGTCTTCCTTCAGAACTAATCTCAATGTGTATTTTCCCATTTACATCATGACTTAACAAAGTTGTGATTTAACTAAGTGAATTAAAATCTCCTAGGTCATAGGTTTTCAGGAGTAAATAAAACAAAAAAGTGTCAAGCAATTTTCCCTCATATATAATATGGCAAATGTCAGAAACTATTTAAAACTATGAAATCCTGGGGAGCCTGGGTGGCTCAGTCAGTTAAGTGTCTGACTTCAGCTCAGGTCATGATCTCACGGTTCATGGGTTTGAGCCCTGTGTCGGGCTCTGTGCTGACAGTTCAGAGCCTGGTGCCTGCTTCAGATTTTGTGTCTCCCTCTTCTCTCTGCCCCTACCTCGTGCTCTGTCTCTCTCAAAAAAAAATTAACATTAAAAATTTTGTTTAATAAATAAATAAAACTCTGAAATCAGTGATTTTTTAGAACTGGAAAGCAAAATGTTTACTATTATTAAGCACTCACGATAGTAATTTCTCCTTCACACTATATTTCACTGATAATGGGCAATATACAACAGAACTATTTCATAAAGAGATTTTACCAATAACCCTTACACATGATATTTATCATGAACTTTGTGACTCATTTTATAAGGTTCTTGTGATTTGTGCCATAAATACTCATTCTGTCACAAGTAGTGCTACTTTAAGTGATTTTTCTTCCATTTTTGTCTCTTTTTTGCTTTTAGCAACAAAATTTATTGGCATTATACCAGAAAGCATCATTTTGTTCTTATTCTTGGAAAATTGATTAATTTGCTTTGGAGGTCATATGTGGAAGGAAGTGTGAGGTGATGCCTTTTCTCCCTTCCCTCTTTAGTATCAGAACCTCAAATTTTTGATGGCTGCTCTGCTGCTCTGATGAACGACTACCTGCCTACCTCCTTTGCAGCTAGCATGGTCATGTAACTAAGTTCTGGTCAGGGAAATATAAATAAATGTGTTTATGTAGGATCTCTGGGAAGTCTCCTGAAAGAGAACAGATGTATCTATGTTTACTTTTTCTTGCTGGGTGGAGTACAATGTGATGTCTGGAACTCTGGCAGCCATCTTTGGCCATGAAGTAACTGAAAGAACAGAAGCCACACACTAAGTTCGTGAAATAAAGAAAAGAGCCAGAGGCTCTAAGGACATCTCAGGCCCACTATACCAAACCTAGACTGCCTGCTCTAGACTCTTTGCCAAGTAACAATTAATCTCTCTCTGTTTGAGCCACTGTTATTTTGCAGTTAATTTCTTAAATACAGCTAACATTATTCCTAGTGGATATATTATTTTACTCTGTTTTAAAAATACGCAAAAGCTACAATACCTTTATGCCTCTATATGACTTTGTTTTTAAAAACTATTTTTTAAAGTTACTTATTTATTTAGACAAGGGAGGAGGGGCAGACAGAGGGGGAGAGAGAATCCCAAGCAGGCTCCGTGCTATCAGCACAGAGCCCAACATGGTGCTCAGTCCCACAAACCATGAGATCATGACTTGAGCCAAGAGTTTGACACTCAACCCACTGAGCCACCCAGGGCCCTGACTTTTTTAACAGATAATACAGTAAGTATTAGGGAAAATTAAGTTGTCAGTCCACTAACATTCAAATTTCATGCTTTCTAATAATACTGAGATTTCTGTCTTCATCATTCCCATAGGTTTTCTTATTCCAGTTGATGGGCATTTGCAGTGTATGTTCATTTTATTCACATTCTATTTTGAGAAGGTCTGTTCATATATCCTGAGTTACAGTATTGATGTAACTATTGTTATCATTATATTTATACTTTCATAAACTCTTAAGCCTTTGGATCATTTTGGAAAAATCAAGATATCATGCAACAACCAAAACCAAAAATAATAAACACTAACAGCAAATAAAATGCAATGACAGAAGTGGGTTGAGGAAAAATACTTAACTTGCCAGATTTTTCTATGCATAATAGTTTGTAATGGCCTCACGTCCAGTTTGGGTGTGAGGCGGACAGACAGGCTGTGAGTGTGACAACGTAAAGTAAAAAGTTATTGGCGTGAGAGCACAAGGCATGCACACATATGTAATATTAGCTCACGTCTGTAACTAACTACAATGACAAATAATGATATTAAGAGGTTCATCATAAATTGATGGTTAAGATAACACCTTCATATTTTTAAGCTGTAATACTCAGTACAAACCATTTGTTAAGTTTGGGCAGGAAATGAATGTTAGAGTACAGTTCAAAGAAAATGGCTGGGGACAGAGAGAGGAGGCCTGGATCTCCCTTCTGGCCAAGAGTATGATGGCTGACACTGCAGGTGAGGCTCCTACGAACCACAGACCCTACTGCCTTCAAACTTTCAAAGCCACCTCCAAATAGTGTCTTTATGGACAGCTTCTACTTAAGTATTTGTGAGGAACATCTGGTACGTGTGCACTCATTTGCCAGAAGCTTCTTAAATTATCATATTATCTCTGTGGGTCTCCACATCTCTGGCCCAGAATAAGAGGAAGTCACGTGCCTCTGTGTCCCCTACCTACGCAAAGAGAGGAGTGAGAAGTCGGGAATGCCTAAATGCTTTTAAAAGTCTTGCTTCTACCATCTACTTTGGGTCCCTGTGAAGTCTGGGGCAAAATCCATTTGCATGTGAAGAAGCAGTTGGGAACTTTTTGAAATTTCCACCCAACATAAACACAGTAATGGAGAGGGACCTAATGTTAGCAGGAACAGCTGACCCACATGACCTCTGACACAAGCAATACTTTTAGAATAGTTTGGTCGGTTAGGAATGTAAAGGAATTTCTCCAAAGCTTATAATTAATCTTAACATTGCAAATATGTGAAATGAATATGAACGAAATGTTCATTTCTTTTTCCTGTAAAATTGCCACGCTTTCGGAGGACTTCCTGTTAAGCCAGCGGCATATCCTGCAGCCTTGGGAGCCCATTCGGACCTCCCGGACCTCAAACGCAGAAGTGTCAGAGCAAGAGAGTGAGTTTCTAGCAGAAGAACCGAGACGCCCTGGAAACACTACTTTGATGTAAAAGATTGCCAAGAAGAGGAGCAGAAAGCCAATGCACAGCACTCGGTCTACTACATCTGGGGTACCTTCCGAATTCACCAGGGAAACCGAAGATTGCAGCAGCCTGTCTCCACATTCTTGGCAACACGAGCGCAGTAACTGAGCTGTAAATGACAGCTGCCTAGGACAGGACTGTATCTTAAAAGGAAAAAAATCCTTTGGGGCCCTGTATGGTTTTATAATCTCTGGTCTCTGCTCTAATTGTAACTCGAAGGAGGAGGAAAATAGAGAAGAAAAACTCAACTTCTCTGCCAAGCATAGTTTTCTAACGGCTCCTGGATTTGGAGAAGAAGGGTAAACGGTGGGGGCCTTAGGTGGTCGTTCCTGGGAAGTGTAGGGGTGGGATTCCCTCCGCCCGCCCCTCCTGGTCACTGCGGGCTAGCAGGTTCAGCTATCGTCTTGGACACAGGCAGACGAACCCGGGCAATGAACTGAAGACCACAAACAGAGCTGCCGTGTCTGGCTGCTCATAGGTAGTGCCCTGTACAGCCTCAGGGGTCAACAAATGTCAATAGCGCTACCTCACTTGTGAATGTGGTGGCCGTGGCCCCAAAGGCCTCTCTGCCTTATTTCTCCCCTGCCAGCCTGTCCCAGGACCCACTTCCTACCATTCTAGAACCTTTTCAATAACAACTGTGAAAGGGGCACCTGTGTGGCTCAGTCGGTTAGACATCCGACTTCGGCCCAGGTTATGATCTCACAGCTCATGGGTTCGAGCCCCACATCAGGCTCCTGTGCTGACAGATCAGACAGAGCCTGGAGCCTGCTTCAAATTCTGTGTCTCCCTCTCTCTCTCTGCCCCTTCCCCGCTCGCACTCTGTCTCTCTCTCTCTCTCCCTCAAGAATAAACACTAAAATTTTTTTTTTTAATTTTGAAAACCCTTTCCAAAGTATACAACACTATGCAAACTAAAGTATTTGGGGAATTACAGTGTGCTATTTCCAACAGCTCCCTGTTAATATATCAATATGTTACCTAGAGGGACTGATTTATTAATATATTAATTCACTCTAATAGGTTATTCAAATGATGTGACTTACTTATGAGCGTTTAGCAAACTTTAAGGAACTCTATGAATGTAAGGTGTTCGAATGATGGTCATGTCTGGGTAAAGAAATAGTCTATTGCACAGGGCCTCCAAAGAATAAGACAATGACAGGCACAGGTTAATGGGGGGAAGAGAGTCCTGGTGAGCCAAGGTGCAGCATGACAGTAGAGAGAGCAATCATAGAGAGCATAAGGCGACTGACAGCCCAGGCCAAGGGTGCTAGAGGCACCCCAGAGGGTAAGCGGAGGTGCTGCAAATAAACTTCATTCCCTTAAAGATTTACCTTTCACAATCACAAACGCAGTCTGTTTTGCTGATTCTCTGTCTTCTTCTCTGTCCATTCTTGTCAGATTTCAATTTGTTAAAAGAACGAAACTTCCCCATTCACTCAACCAGGTGGTTAAAAAATTAAAACGGTCACATCTCCTTGAGTTTCCTCTACTGGGAATAAATACCCTGGCTGCTCTCTTTGCTTAATGAACTCCCACATGGGCTGACACCTGAAGGCACCTCTCTAGTTGCCTCCCCCAATTTCTGCCCTCTTCTCCCCCAAGAACTGGCCACCGGCCATATTTTCCTCCAGAGAAACTTGCTCTTGAAGTTATTTTATCATTTTCCTCCCTCTCCCTCCAGACACACCAGATTTTATTTTATTTTCATTTATTTATGTATTTATTTGTTTGTTTATTTAATGAAAGGAGTGGGTTTTTTGTTTTGCTTTGTTTTTGTGGGTTTTTTTTTTTCTTTTCTTGAGACAGGAAGAGAGCACAAGTCGGGGAGGAGCACAGAGAGAGGGAGAGACAGAATCCAGAGCAGGTTCCAGGCTCTGAGCTGTCAGCACAGAGCCCAATGCAGGGTTCAAACTCACAGACCGTGAGATCATGACCTGAGCCAAAGTTGGACGCTTAACCGACTGAGCCACTCAGGGCCCCAGGACACACTAGATTTTAAATCTCTTGAGACCATGCTGGCATCTTATTCAATTTTTCATTCCCTGCTGCTTAACAAGAAAGATTAATGCTTTAAACTACACAGAATTCCTAAAGTAAATGGTCTCACAGTTATGTTGTTAGCATTGAATAAGAGAGTCAAATTTTATTTTTTATGTTTATGTATTTATTTTGTTTTTTTTTTTTTAATTTTTTTTTTAAATGTTTTATTTATTTCTAGGAGAGAGAGACAGCATGAGCAGGGGAGGGTCAGAGAGGGAGGCACAGACTGAAACAGGCTTCAGGCTCTGAGCTGGCAGTCAGCACAGAGCCCCGACGCGGGGCTCGAACCCACAAACCCGAGATCATGACCTAAGCGAAAGTCGGACGCTTAACCGACTAAGCCACCCAGGCGCCCTATGTATTTATTTTGAGAGAGAGAGAGAGTGAGCAAGGTGGGGTGAAGAGAGAGAGAGAGAGAGAGAGAGAGAGAATCCCAAGCAGACTCTGCACCATCAGCTCAGAGCCCCACAGAGGGCTCAGTCTCATGAACCATGAGATCTTGACCTGAGCCGAGATCAAGAGCAGATGCTCAACCAACTGAGCCACTCACCAGGGAGGCAAATTTTAAGAAAATATTAAGGATTAGAAAAAAAAAAATTTAAGGACTTAACCTCATATACTTAAGAACCTTAACACTTATTTTCCTCAACAAATCAGAGTAGGCATTTACTGTTCTAGTCTTTAAACTATACTTTAGACTACAAGTGTTCTGGACCCACGAGACATCTAGAAGCATGGGTTTGAGGGTCCAGACTTTGTATGCCAGGAGCCCCAAGAGACTCAGGAAGGAGATGGCAAGATAGACAATGAAACCTAACATCTAGTGTGAGGAGATACATAACAAATGAATAAACTGGGAAGACCCTGGATAAGGTCATTGTAGCATCTATTTGAAATTTAAACCCAAGTTATAGTCAATGAAACCTGCCTTTCCCATTTGTAAGGAAACTAATATATGATTAGGTTTAAAATCCTTTTATGGGACATTGCATTTCAAGTGCAAAGTAAAGGGTCCGGCCCCTCTAGACTATTACTCCTATAACTCCATAGACTTAAGGTCATGATTACAGGGTAACTCCTGTTATTTTTTTAAAAATAAAAGATAATTTAAATCATATCTAAAAGAGGTTAGCTGTAAAATTGAAAATATTGGGATGGTGGTTTTTCTGGGTCAACTTCATAAAGCTGAAACTACATTTACCAAAATTCTTACACCTGTATATTATTTGGGGTTAAAGTTGGTCAAAATTGGAATTTGTGTGAGATTTGAAAGGCAGAAATAAAATAACCGCCATTATTCCCTAAGGCCTTCAGGCTTAGATGTGGGTGACAGACAGACGCAAGTACTGGCAGGTTCCATATTGTTGTCACTCTCCTCCACTCAAGGTCGAGCACTTCTTCCTGACTGCTCACCCTGCTGCTTAAGAGATCCCAAGTTCATCAACAGGTGTGTGGCTATGGATCCAGAAAGGCAGTAGTTCCTCATAGAACCTCTCCATCCACTCCCCATTTCGTCTCACTTTGGCAGCTGGACATGGTTGGTTTTCAGATTGACTGGTTGGTGTCTTCCGTGATCTTCCAACTCATGCTTCAGACATTTATTTCCCCAATCTCCCACAGCCGAATAGGGTTTAATTCCTGTAATAAATCCTTTATCTGTAGCTCAGGGTGGTCAGCTTCCTGGTTGAACCCTGATGTTACAATTGGCCAGAAAGAATCATTGAATCCCATTAACATTTGTTGAGCATCTATCTGGCTGGGTCAACTGTCTTTCACATATACCAATCTCATTTTATCCTCATGACAGGTATATGAGGTTGACATCATAACTCCCTCTTATAGACTGGAAAACAAAACCTGAAAAGGATTAACTGGCTTGCCTAAGAGAATCCTACCAGAAAAGAAAGATGAGGGGTGCAAAGTACTTCTCCTCAGCCTGTCATCTCCTGTCCCACCCACCTCAACACACCCAGCAAAGAACATGCCACACTTTTGCCTTCTCAAGATCAGCTGGAGAAATAAATAAATGACATCATGCTGAGGAAATTAAAGTAATTAAATAATTAGTAAAATGAGGGCTAGGGCCAAATGAGAAGTGGGATGGGGAGAGAATTAAGTATGGTGGGAACACTCCACAAATTCTCACAACAACCCACTAAAACAGGCACCACTGCTGATCTCCTTTTACAGATTAGGAAACAAGGAAAGAATACAGCCTCAAAGCAATTAAATCAAGATAAAGCAAGTCTTCAAACACTCTTGTCTTCAATGGCAGAATATTCTGTCAGAACTCTGAAAAAGCCACATGATTTTCCCACATAAATAAAAAAAGGATGGGGGAAAGATGACAAGAGAGAGACAGAAAGGGAAGAAGAAAGAAAAAGAAAAAAGAAAGAAAGAGAGGGAGGGAGGGAAGTAGGGAGGAAGGAAGGAAGGAAGAAAGGAAGGAAGGAAGGAAGAAAGAGGGGGAGGAAAGTTATAGAAGAAAATGAGAAGTAAGAAGGCAAAACTGGGAAGGGACAGGGGTTGGCAGATAATCTTCATTTATTCCAATATTTCTTGAATCTAGAGCTGTATAGATCTGGGTATATCAGATGAGTAAATCACTTCCCCATCCGTTGAGCTTTCATTCCAGTAAATAAACCTGCAAATTTAACTACTGTATTGTCTTCATTTTAATTTAATTACTTCACAGACTATGCAATATATAGGTGGACATTTTAATTTCTATCTAGACGTGGTTAGTTAATATCTGAACTGCCCTAATCAGAAATACAGACTCCAGGAGTAGTTAGTTAGCATTTGAAAAACTCTAATCAAGATCCACACTCCAGAAACCACCAGAGTACAATATCCTCAATATTTGATCAAACATCTGAAGATTTATTACTTAGTATAATGGATGTTGGAAATAATTTTTCTTTGGTGAAATAAATGACCTTCCAGTTGTATGGAATGACTGAAAATATTGTATAAGTCCTAGTACCCTTACATAAACAAATATAGACATCTATCAAACCTAATAGTCTTATATCTTTTGAAATGATGCCCGAGGCCTTGGTATTTCTTCTGGTCCCATATCCTACCATGTAGGTGGTATCTGATACTGATTACAAATGTAGCCGAATCTTGCTGCAAGAATATCTTCACATTTGACTCAAATAAACCCTAGAATTAAGAGCTTTTTTGGGTACATAAAAAGAGAGCTAGGATTTCATTGAGTTTACAGAATAGGCTGTGTGATAGTTTTTGTACCTGCTTGATGATATTTGTTGTGCAGAATCCCTTTAGGGACTTGCCTTCAGCATAATATCCTTGCTAGTTGTGAGTTCTGGAGAAGATATAATAATTATAAATGACTACATTGGCTTAGGTCATTTTACAACAGCAATTAATTTCAAATGTTATAAATGCCCTAAGGAAGAAATATTGGTAAACAGGGAAGCAGATGACATCTATTACTGATCTAATCTAATAAATCAGAATTAGAGTTTACATGGAGGGGAATTTATCTATAATAGGTAAAATATCAAAGATCAAAGATGATTGAAATATTTAAGGTTGAAAGGTCACCTGTGATGAGGAAGCTGAGTCAGGAAGGGAATTAAAACAGGCAGAATGAATGAGACGTTCCAAAGGAGAGACCAGAAGAAAGAATACTAAGTCCAAACACACAAATCCCTTTCCGTTTGGAAGCTCGAACTAAAAAAGAGGTGCTGGGGTGCCTGGATGGCTCAGTTGGTTAAGTGTCCCACTTTGGCTCAGGTCATGATCTCACAGTTCGTGGGTTCGAGCCCTGCATCGGGCTCTGTGCTGACGGCTCAGAGCCTGGAGCCTGTCTTCGGATTCTGACTCCCTCTCTCTCTGACCCTCCCCTGCTCATGCTGTCTCTCTCTCTCTCTCTCAAAAATAAATAAAACATTAAAAAAATTTTTTTAATTAAAAAAAATAAAAAGGAGGTGCTGCTTGGAGAAGCCTGATCTTGGACAACTTAAACAAACCTTTAACCTTAGCAAGGAGGGTCAGTTGTTCCAGTCAAAGTCCCTGGCCTTAGGTGAATTCCTCTGGCAGTTTGTCTTTGTTCTTGGGCACTAAGTTTATCTTTTAGGTTCTGGTTGTGCTTTAAGAGACCTCAGAGATAGAGATTCGGAGATACTTTTTGGCATTGTGTTTGGTGGTGGTGTTTTTGTACCAGTGCCCAATTAGCCCACAACTCCTTAGTGAACAACAAACCTCATTCATTTGCATAATTGTTTCCTTTGCTGCTTCCTTTATAAAAAATAATGAGCCATTATGCACATAATTAGAGCAAGCTTAACAAACGAGGGCCGGGCTGACAAGAATCACATGAGAAGGTCAAGAGAAATTAGCATCAGGGCCTGTCTGCTAAGCAGAAGGCCAATCTAATATGCACTGTCTCTTGGGATCAGAAGGACTCCTTTGGGGCCTCTGCTTTCAGATTTCACTAAGGTCAGGCTTCCTGGAGAAAACATGATTTGATTTTCTCCAGCCCTTCTCCTTCTCCTTCTGTCCTTTCCCTCCGGTCCTCCTCTATGAGGAGTGGCTGGCTTGCCTGCTATTAGCACCCCTCTCAACGAGTCCTCTGTCTCATTTCCCCTTCCCCTGAGTCAGACATTTTCCCAGCAATCCTTACTAAAACTCTATTACAAATAAGCAAAATTCTTTCATCCTAAGAAGTCCAATGATAAGCTTTACGGAGGCCAATATTTCTTTCTTTAAAATGTTTTGATCACAGAGTGGCTACAACAAGGTGCTTGTCCTTTCTGGATGGGTACGTACCTTTCTACCAGCTACTTGTGGGTGTCTTGGTCAAGTGATCGTTAAGCAATTTCCTTCTTCTGGTTCCACTGGATTCTTCCACCTTAGCATCTTAACATGGATCCTGGTCAGTTTCCAATCCTTCAGGCTGAATGTCCCAGTTTGTGGAAAGTACTATCAGTCAGTTCTTTGATGGGCTGGATTCCCAGACCATTGGAAGGTCATTGATGAATGATGCTGGAAACGTTCCAGGTCTCCTAGGCCTGGATGCTGTGTTCCTTGGGGTCTTGTTATTCAGTGTGTGGTCTGAGGAACAGCTGCATCACCTGAGAGCTTGTTAGAAATGCAGTATTTCAAAAAATAAATATTTTGGAAAATATTTAAATACATCAGAAATAAATATTTTCAAAAAATAAAAAAAAAACTTAAAAAATCAAAAACTAGGGATGCCTGGGTGGTTCAGTGGGTAAGCGTACGACTTCAGCTCAGGTCATGATCACACAGTTTGTGGGTCTGAGCCCCATGTTGGGCTCTGTGCTGACAGATAGCTCAGAGCCTGGAGCCTGTCTTCGGATTCTGTGACTCCCTCTCTCTCTGACCCTCCCCTGCTCATGCTGTCTCTCTCTCTCTCTCAGAAATAAATAAAAACACTTAAAAATTTAAAAAAATCAAAAACTAAAAATGAATGAATGAATGAATGAATTAAAACAGAGAAATACAATAGCCCAGGCCCTATTATTCAGGACCTACTCCAAAGCTACTAAGTCAAGTGTAAAATCCACTCCAGGTAATTGGTTTTCACATTAAAGTTCGAGAAGCAATGGCCCAGGGCATTCAGTGGGACCCATTCAGTTCAGTTTCTTCTAGGGTATTTGACCACCTTCTATTCACCCAGTGGGTAAAAAGAGAGATTCCTGTCCTAAGGCTACAGACGTGGCCAACACACAATACCCAACACTGGATGCACGGGATCACAGAGCCTTATGAGTCACATATATTCTGAGCCCAGAGGCAGGGAGGACACCACACGCCCCACAGGCCACACAGAGTTGAGCTCAGGAGCACAATGAACGACCAAGGGCTATGGGACATAAGCTCTGTAGTAGCAGGAGAGTGAGGTGCCACCTGCTTCCCGTGGGAGGATGTGATTGGCTCGTTTGAGTAATTCTGTGGGCTGGCACGGACCTGCAATCTGCTCTCAGGGATATGTGGCAACTGTACCTCGTCGTCCATTTGCTGCTAAGGAGGGTTGTTTGGCTTGGGGACCTTGCCTGCAAGACAGTGGGACGGGAACTCGTGGTTAGGATATTTAAAGGCACCCCTTACCCTCCTGACTTCCCCAGATATCAAGGTAGCATAGAATATTAGTCTTTAATTTCAGGCATTATATCACACAGGGAAGTCATCTTATAAAAACACTAATTCCACAATGTCAAACTATATATGTGGAAACCACCAAGCATAGTGCCTGAACCATGGAAAATGCCCAATAAATAGATATCAATCTACATCTCCTCTCCGTCTTTAGTCTGAGTCCTGTAGGAGCCATAGCCTGGGATGATTCAGATTCTACCAACATGACTTGAATGCCTACACATGCCAAGCACTATATTAATTGCTCTCATATACACGATTTTATAATATTCACCCCAATGCCACGACTCCCTTATTCTAATCCTTCCTTTAGGAGAGACCAGGACATTGAGGAGAATTTTACCCAGTCTAAATGGACTATGTTTATCATGTCTCAGATGGCATTTATCAGTGCAATCTGTAATCTGTTAGAACAACACAATGAGAATCTAGCAGTGCAATAGACCTTCATAAATATACAAATGCCAGTCACAATGTATGAGAAACCAGCAGTAAAAAAAGTTGAATTTATTTGCGTACCTCAGTCATGTGACAGTAGGGCAGATGGGCAGGTATAAAATGTTTTGGATTGATTTACTAGTCTGATACAGATAGAGTCTGACAGTAACTAGAAGGTTACTTGGGAAACATATAATTGAAAGAGACAGTCGAGGAGATATAGTAACTGTCAATTTTGGGGGGTTATATAAGTCTTATCTGATTAATTTAGCTCATCAGGAGCAGTGCAGCTGGACTATATTTTTTTTAGTCTCCAAAAGAAAGGCCCTCGTGGCCTCATAGTTAGAGGCAATGTAGCATAGTACTTAGGAGGGCAGATTCTGAATCCAGACTCCCTAAGTTCAAATCCAGATCCTCTGCTTTCTGGCACCTGGTGCCAGTGATTTAACTGCCTCATTTTCTATCTGCAAAACACAGATAACAGCAGCTTCTCTTCACAGAGTTTCCATGAAGATGAAATGAGGTAACGTACACAAAGCACTCAGAACAGGGCCTGGTAGAGTTACCAGTATTGAAGCAGAGGCTGCTATTACTATGAGTTATTGCTGTGTCCTCTAAAGGGTCAATAAAATAAAGCGATCATGTGAGATTTATCCAAATAAATGGAACAAAATAGCCCAGGAACAGACGTCAGTATATAAATGAATTTAGTTTATGGTAAAGGAGACTATTTCAATCAGTAAAGAAAGACTGCATTATTCAATAAATGTGTCGGAGGAATTGGATAACTTGGTCTCCCATTACTTTGCCCTCCACCTGAACTGCATCATATGCTATTACTGGTGATACTTCGAGTATTCATGATGACACTACATACTATTAATCACCAATGTCTCATTTCCCCCAGCAAAAAAAAAAAAAAAAAAATCATATAGTCATCAAATAAGTTTTAAGGTCAGAGTCCATTTTAAGAGCTCATTTCTGGGGCCTCTCCTGGTACGAGTTATATAATCCATCAGGTTGCTGGTAGTGTACAGATGGCGTATTCAAACAGGGTAATGAAGAACAGGTAAGTGATTATTGACAAAAGTGTGGTAGAAACCAACAAACATGGTGAAGAGCTACAGAGCTTAGTAACAAGACTGTGAATGCCACGTCTAGATCTGAAGAGATGGACAGTTAGCTGAATGCAGTAAAACCTTTAGTTATTGGGCAGTCACCTGACAGGAGCTGTGGCCTTGGAAGGAGAACCCAGCCACTACCAACCTGAAGCCTGGCAGGAGGGAGAGGGAGATGTGGAAAGAAATGCATTAACTATATCTCTTCTGACACCCTCCAACCTTCTGGAAGAATAGGAGCCTGGCTTATCGAGTAGATACATGTCAACCTTCAGGGGCACAGAGAAGGGTAGAGAGAAAAGACTGAGCCTGAAAGAGTAAACAGAGACTAAGAGAATATCCTGCTTACCCACTAAGGAAGCAAATGTGTCAGTCCAAACAACTGGAATAGAGGGGAATTGCCTTCTTAGTTTGCTGAAGTTTCCTAACCACCAGAGGACAAAGGCCTTGGATAGGACAAGATCTTTATCTGTTACACTGATAGGAAGGGCTCTATTTATAGTCATTATAAATGGTGCCAAAATTTAAAAGGATGCCACATTATGTACATCTCCTAGATTTACTCATATTATTGTTAATCTTCAAGACGGCTTACAGTCTATAACCTCCATCCACATAGTTTGAACCTTTGATTGGAATCTTATATATTTAAATAAGAATGAAGTATTGGAAAGAGAAATTAAGAAAATAATCCCCTTTACAATTGCATCAAAAGGAATAAAATACTTAGGCATAAAGTTAACCAAGGAGGTAAAGGAACTGTACACTAATAACTACAATACGTTGGTGAAAAATACTGGAGAAGACACAACTAAATGGAAAGATACTCCTTGCTCACAGACTGAAAGAATTAATATTGTTAAAATGTCCATACTACCCAAAACAATCTACAGGTCCCAAGAGCTCTACCTATTCAAGATACCAGTTACACAAGTATTTCCTTTGTGATTAAAAATCAGCCCCTATTAAATTTTTAATATCAATTTAATGAATATTTTCATATCTCTTATAAGTCCTAATTAAATACATTGTCTGTTATACCACCTAATAATGCCTTTTATATGTGGACTTAGGTGATAAATTCTGCAAATAATAATTTGATCCTCTTAAAATTAGATTTTTCAGAAAATATATTTAAAAATTTTTTTTAAATACTGGTTTACTTTTTGGGAGACAGAGACAGAGCATGAGTGCAGCAGGGCACAGAGAGAGGGAGACACAGAATCCGAAGCAGGCTCCAGGCTCTGAGCTGTCAGCACGGAGCCCGACGCAGGGCTGGAACTCATGGACTGCAAGACCATGACGGGAGCTGAAGTAGGATGCTTAACTGACTCAGCCATGCAGGTGCCCCGTGAAAAAACATATTTTTTAATTTATAATAAAAGTAGATTAACTTTTTTCCACTGATATTTATTGCCAACCTACCACATGCTGGATGTGTGTGCTAATGACACACATGATAAAAACAAAGTGCACCCAGTTCCTGCCGGCTGGAGTCACTGACAGGTATGGGAGATAGTTACGACATAAACCAATATGAAATTATACATTTTGATAAGCATTATAAGGAAAAGTATTATGTGAGACTGTAAGAGAGGATGGCAATTTAGATCAATAATTTTCGGAACTGTTCCTCTGAGGAAGTGACATCTAAGTGTAGCCCTGGAGGAGGAATTGTTGATTA
This sequence comes from Proteles cristata cristata, assembly GCA_017311185.1. Classification (NCBI taxonomy): domain Eukaryota; kingdom Metazoa; phylum Chordata; class Mammalia; order Carnivora; family Hyaenidae; genus Proteles; species Proteles cristata. Next base: position 1,615,933 of record JAESUZ010002218.1, read on the forward strand.
GCTCTGTAGAGAGCAGAGAAGAGCACCCTGGCAGAGGGAATAGCGAGCCTCCTCAAGAGGCTGGGAAAGCCCTTGGTAAGTTGAAGAACAGGTGACAGTGTGTAGCATCAAAGGCAAGTGCTGAGAAGCAACCCGGGGAACAGTTAAGATTATGCAGTGCTTTGCAGGACACATTAAGAATTTTGGATTGTATCAGAAGTGCAGTGGGAAACCATCAAAGGATTTAAATAAGGGAAAAGACATCATTTTATGTATGATTTTTTTAATTCCCATTTTTTTCTTTTATAGTTTATTGTCAAGTTGTTATGCATGATTTTTTTAAGTTTATTTATTTTGAGAGAGAGAGAGAGAGAGAGAGAGTTGGGGAGGGACAGAGAGAGAGGGAAAGAGAGAATCCCAAGCAGGCTCTGCACTATCAACACAGAGCCAGTTTCAGGGCTTGAACTCATGAACCTTGAGATCATGACCTGCAGCAAAATCAAGAGCCAGATACTTAACTGACTGAGCCCTCTAGGCGCCCCAGTTTTATGTATGACTTTTATTCTTTTATTTTTTTATTATTTATTTTTTTTACGAATAGTTTATTGTCAAATTAGTTTCTACATAACACCCAGTGCTCATCCCCATGAGTGCCCTCCTCCATGCCCATCCCCCCTCCCCCCTACATCCATCAGTTCTCAGTTTTTGTCAGCATTCAAGGGTCTCTCATGGTTTGCCTCTCTCCCTTTCCCCCACCATTTCCCACCTTCATCTCCCCCTTGTTCCTCAGTTAAGTTCCTCCTAATCCTCCTATACGTGCACACATATGATATTTGTCCTTCTCTGCCTGATTTATTTCGCTCAGCATAACACTCTCAAGGTCCATCCACGTTGCTACACATGGCCAGATTTCATTGTTTCTCATTGCCATGTAGTATTCCATGGTATAGATAAACCACATCTTCTTGATCCATTCGTCCGTGGATGGACACTTAGGCTCTTTCCATGTTTTGGCTATTGTGGAGAGTGCTGCCACGAACATTGGGGTACATGTGCTCCTATGCCTCAGCATTTCTGTATCCCTTGGGTAAATTCCTAGCAGTGCTATTGCTGGGTCATAGGGGAGTTCTATTGTTAGTTTCCTGAGGAACCTCCACACTGTTTTCCAGAGGGGCTGTACCAGTTTACATTCCCACCAACAGTGTAGGAGGGTGCCTGTTTCTCCACATCCTTGCCAGCATCTCGTGTTCTCTGATTTGCTCATTTTAGCCACTCTGACTTATGTATGACTTTTAAATGCTCACATTGGCTGTGACGTAGGGGACGGATGCAACATGGGCCAGAAGGAGAGGGAGGAGCCCTGGATGGCTAGGGCAAGGCTCCAGGAAGGTAACAGTGGCTGGTGGGGTGGAGAAGACTGGCGGGTTTGTATTTTAGTTGGCCAGGCTGAGTGGCAGGTTGGATGTGGAGAGTGAGCAGAGGGAAGATATTGAGGATGGCTCCCAGCCGCTAAAGGTCTTTGCGTCCCCTTCACTGCCCTCAGCCCTGATCCGCCTCTCCACACACCCTCACCTCCAACCTGCCACCTACGGTAGTACCACTTGTGTTCAGGAAAAACGCTCTGAGACAAAAGGACAGCCTCTTCTTCCTTCACTGGAGTCTACAGACATCCTCACTGAGAAGGTGGGAAACCGAAGGAAAAAGCACCGACCGTGGCTCCAAAAATGCTGATAAGGACCTTAACCAGCTGACTCTCTGACAAGTTGACAAGACACAGCTCCACGCCCTAATGGCAGCCCATATCAATGCATATTCTTTTTGACAACTGCATTCACAACAAAAATTCATCACCCAAATATTAACATAATATTAAATTTTAAATCATATTTAAAATTTTAAATGCTAATGATTCTAATTTATCACACAAACATTAAATAATAATGATCCCCATTTGTCCTGGAAACACAATGGTCTCTTGCTTTAACTATTTCTAAAGTTATTCTCCCCATTCTATCACTGTTCTCTGGTCCAAACTCAGATGATGCCCCAGTGCCAGAAATTGCACCAACCCATAAATCAGACAGACAAGTCCAATAGACTGTCTTTGTAATGGGTTCTGAAGCATGCCAGAGAAGCCTATAGTATAGCTAGAATGAACTTTCAATTACTGTTTTAAAAAAGAAAACAAAGGAGAAAAAAATGACTCCTGGGTATCTGGCAGAAGCAACCAGGAGGAAAGAAGGAGTTAGCATTTTCTAAGGCAGCACCAACCAAAGTGAAGGTGATTAAGAAGGGATAAGCAAGTTTCAAACATGTTGAGTTTTGAGGCCCTTTGTTGAGATGCCTGGGTGGGGTGATCGAGCTGGCATCTGTACATCGGGATCTGAAGGTTAGAATAAAGATCTAAGCTGGAGATAGAAAACAAGTTGAAACTGTGGGAATGTAATCTGCATGTAAAACCTTGCTAGAGGATACAATTTCCAAACAAAGTTAAGTGGAGAATGAACCAAAAGAAAGCCAGGGTCTCAATCCTAGGGAATTCCTACCTTGAGAAGCAGAGCTGAGAGAAGGTGCAGAAAACAATGAGTGGTGGTGACTGACAGATGAAAAAGAAGATTGGGGGTGTCTTGAAATCCAGCAAGAAAACAATTTGCTCCCCATTTGTTTTTAGGTCCTCGGTTGTGGTAGCTAACTCACCCCTCATTTGGAATGTTCTGGGTACCACTCTTTCTCCACTTTCTGCTACCCTGTAAATATTCAAGCTGCACTGCCTGCCTGCTCACTCCCAGGTTGTGATGCAGGCAATAGGAGCCATGTTGGGCCTTTTCTCGAGAAAACAAATGAAGGTAAGACCCAAGGGGCTGCCAGTTGGCCTAAGAGAAAACTCATAGCCATAAAATCTGCCTTCAAAGAGCCTCCATACCCAGACCTTCAAATATAACCTAGTAATCTCCTTAATTGAGGAGTTGATGCAGAAGGACTAAAAGAGAGATGTTAGAAAGCAAAGAATAAAAGAAAGAATGACAGACAGAGAGAATTGCTTTAGAGGGATATCTCTTCTACCACTTTCATCATTAAAATCTTCACCAGGCTTTCAAATCTTTAGGTACAGCAACAGCTAATTTGGAAACTAATGATTTCAGCTGCATCACTGTGCTGTACAACTGAAACTAATGCAACATTGTGTCTCAACTATACTTCAATTAAAAAATAAAAAGAGCAATCTCAATTTGGCAAACAACCTAAGGTCAGTGAAAGAAATTAGAAGGCCTCCACTTGCTTCAGGGAAACTTAGAAAAAGGGAAATGATCAGTTCAAGATTCCCCCTTGCTTTAAAAAGAAAACTAGACCAGGTGCCTTGGTGGCTCAGTCCATTGAGTGTCTGACTCTTGATCTCAGCTCAGGTCATCATCTCACAGATATGGGATCAAGCCCTGCATCAGGTTCTATGCTGAGCATGGAGCCTGCTTGAGATTCTCTCTCTCTCTCTCTCTCTCTCTCTCTTTCTGCCCTCCCCTGCTTAAGCATGTGGTCTCTCTCTCTCTCTCAAAATAAATAAATAAATATAAATAAATAAATAAATAAATAAATATATATATATATATATATATATATATATATATATATATATATAGAGAGAGAGAGAGAGAGAGAGAGAGAACTAGACTATTCAAATCATTTCCAAAAGGCCTTATATTTTTTCCAGAGGCAAACAAAATTATAGTGACTTGAATGTTTGACAATCTTATAGTTAGTATGTTGACAACAGGTCAAAGATATTGTACAGTTGAATTATGGTGTGAAATAGGCATCATTAATAATTGTTAGAAGCTTATATGTACAATGTTTACATACATTTCATAGACTCAAGAAAGTAATTTTAATTATTTTAGATGTCTTTATTGTTATATTTTTCCTTTTGACATCAAAGATTATACCTATGGTTTATTTAATTTTACATCTTAAATCAGGAATTCAACTCCAGATGATAACACTGTTGCTCTTTAAAAAAGGGGGGGGCTTAATAATATGGACTTCAGGATTAGATCTGTCCTTGGGACTAGCTTCTACAATTCACTTGTTAGATGATCTCGAGCCAGTTACCCAGTCTCGCTAAGCCTTAAAATCTGCATCTGTAAAATGGGTGTATAAAATAGTACCCCACAGAGCTGTTTCAATGATTAAATGAGGAAAAAGCATATGACACGCTCAGCTACTTAACTTAGGTTCCTAATCACAAGTTTTTACAGCCTTTCTAGTACATTCCTTTATAAAATGGTCCTTTGTGCAAAAGTTACACATTCCCTTGGAGACCTCACATTGCATTGGGCAAGAAAGTAGGGCAGACAGTATTGTCACAGCTGATATCAAATAGAGTTCTGATATTAATCACTGGAGGATATGTTGGAAAAACACTGGTTTTTCAGGCAAAGTAAGTCCTTCAGATTTCTGGGTAGGTGAATGAGCAAAAAGAAAGTTAACATGGTGCTGATAGTCACTCGGAAGGCCAGGAGAGAACCCCCTCCCCTATCCAGCTTTGCATTACTGGACATGACATTACTGGAGAAAAATTATGCTCTCCTTCCTTTTCCTTTCTTTAAATTTTTGTCAGTAACATATCTCTGAAAGGTGACAGAGGAAGCCCTGAGCAGCACAAGAGAGTATATATGGGCATCTTTACCGGAATTTAATGATGGCAAATATACGGCTATATACATAGGCTAGGAAAAAGAAAAACAAAGATAATTCAGTTTAAGTCTAGAGGGTTAACAAACAAAATCTGAACATTTCATTATTTTAGTTTCAGAGATGAATAAATGCAGACTCAGAAAGATTAAGCAACCTTTGTAAGACATTTAATCAGTAAGCAATACAGTCTACCTAAGTTTTTCTCATCTTGGCGCAAGGAAGGAGACTAAATTAAGACCCCACCCCATTTTTACCTTCCCTGTAGCCACATCTTTCGCATGTAACTTCCGAGACCCTCCCATTATGTGGATGAAGTATATTTTCCCACCCCTTCCCACTGGGTTCAGCCATATGACTTGTGCCCAATAGAGTAAAAGGGAAATAATGATACACCAAGCTCCTCAGAGGCTTTGGTTATTTTCCACTTGTTTTGTTGAACCTCCATGAACAGTACATGTCCAGCCTCACTGGTCCCAAAAGGAGGACAAGAGACACACAGAGTAGAGCCCAGCGAAGCCTAATCTCCCACCCAACCCAGAGTTGATTTGTAGACATAGGAGCTACAATATTAAATGGTTGTCATTGTTGGCCACCGAACTTGGAGGTCGTTTGTTTTGCAGTAAGCTACCCAGTGCAAATACTACTAACAGACTGAACGTGACATTATTCATGTCACTCTCATTAAAAAGTTGCTCTGAAATTAGAAAAAGAAAAGAAATAAGTCAGGCAGAGGACAGATACCATATGTTTGCACATATAGCTGGATTAGGAGGAACTTAACGGAGGACCATGGGGGAGGAAAAGGGGAAAAATAGTGGGGGAGAGGGAGGGAGGCAAACCATGAGAGACTCTTGAATGCCAAGAACAAACAGAGGGCTGATGGGGGTGGGAAGGAGGGGAAGGGGGTGATGAGCACGGAGGAGGGCACTTGTGGGGATGAGCACTGGGTGTTACATGGAAGTCAACTTGACAATAAACTATTTTTTTAAAAAAATTGCTCTGTAGTTACAAGGACGGTGACACAGAAGATCAACTACAAATGCCATCTTTGAGAAAGTTATTGAAGGCATTGCTGAAAAGTCAAAAAGGTTCAGTGGGATTTTTGATGCCTTATGTATAAAGAGAAGAAAATCTGTTTCTGATTTCCTCAGACGGATGCCTGCTCTCTGCTCCATCAGCACTTCCAAAGTCCAAGCAGCCCACTCATGAACGGCTTTCCTGAATGTTCCATCTTTTATTTTATCTTCCTCTGAGCCACTTATGACTTTCAATTACAATTTTCTGAAACAGACTAGGTCTTCATTATTTATGGGAGCCTGTTATTTATGAAGCAGTTTCTTGAACACAGATGTCACCTCCAAAGTATTAAATAATAATTGTGGTAGCTCTCCATCAGTAGCAATCTGAGCCAGATGCAAAGCTATTTATTCCAAGTGAAGGCTATGCCATTAATCAATAAGTCCCCAAATGACTGTCTCCTTCTATGTTCACCCTTCTCTATCATCCGTTGTGTACTCTACTTTTTCAGGTTTCCAATAAAACGGCAGTGATAAATTAGGATAATAATCTCTGGGGGAATAAAAAGCACTGGCGCTCTTCCTGAGAAAAACTACTACTGCAAGATGGTATATAATTAATCATCAGGTGTATGATTATTTTTCTTAATTTAACTTTCTATGCACATTTTCATGTGTGTCTGTAGATAAATGCATTCATGTGTTTTGCTATTCCTAATAGATTATGAGATTTAAAAAAAATTTTTTTAAATATTTTATTTATTTCTGAGAGAGAGAGAGAGAGAGAGAGAGAACATGAGCAGGGGAGGGTCAGAGAGAGAGGGAAATACAGAATCCAAAGCAGGTTTCAGGCTCTGAGCTGGCTGTCAGCACAGAGCATGATGTGGGTCTTGAACCCATGAACCATGAGATCATGACCTGAGCCGAAGTCAGACACTTAACCGACTGAGCCACCCAGGCGCCCTAGATTGTGAGATTTTTTAAGGATAAGACTATGTGACTTCTCCCTCTCTTGTGGCCCTGGTGTCTACCAGTGTCATCAACATAATAGATGCTCGACAAATATTTGGTGAATGAATAAATCCTCATTCTGTGTTGCTCAATGTTCTACTGGAGAAATTCTCTTCAGTTACGCTTACCAACTGAAATACTCTTCAAAAGCACCATGCCCTATTCAGGGGGGCTGCTACATTTATTAAATACATTTCTTGCCCTCAGGGCCTCACAGCACTCTCAGAGAGGTAAGGGCCAACAGCTGCGTTAAAATTACTAACCTTCAGGCAAAAGTAACAGAAAATATTCCTTTCCATGTGTCCCCATTAGCTACAAAAGTAGCAACTCTGTTGGTGCAGAATTCCCTTCTTTTACCCCGCTTTCCCTCCCTCCTTTGCCCTAATTCACCTCTCAATCACACACAAAAATCAGGAGTTGTTTGGATTATATTTATATACATAACTTTCTCACTCACACACACAATTTGGCTCCGAGGGTGATCCTCACAAAAGAAATGAAGAAAAGCAATGTGAGCTCTCTCTGGATCACTGTTACCTATGTCTGTGTATGTTCTGAGGTCCACCTAACAGAATGACTCCTTAACGCCCTTAAGGCACCCCTTGCGAGCACAGTCTCAGTCCTCTCCTCCTCTCACTCCTTCTGGCTACCCTCCTTCTGTTCTACGCCCCATATTGCACCAGAGTGATCTTTCTCAAATGCACATATTCCTCTATTTGAGAACCAAAAATAGCTCACATTTCCAAGAGCAGTGGTTGTTACCTTTTTACGGAGGACTCTTCCCACCCCACCAAAATATCCATGTGCATAAATCCACTAAAGCATCACATACAATGTTAGATGCTCCTTGGATCCCAGGATTACGGCCTTGTAGCCAGGGAGATGGTTTTGCTCCTACACAGAACATCAAGGTCCCCCAGAGTCTTCCCAAACTATGTTTCTAAGCCATCACATCTTCCCAAATTCTCCTGACAAAATTCCAGATAGATTTATCACCAGAATGCCTTTCCCATTTACATTTCTATATGTTAAGAAAGTGAAGTCAGAAGCCCTGGATTCTAAGTAGCTAAGAGACTTTATTAATCACACTCTGAAGCTCAGTTTCCACATGCACAAACTGACAGAGCTGGTTTAGATCTGCATTTCCCAGAGTGTGATACCAAAACCACTGGTTTTAGATGATACACGGTTACTTTTTATTACAAGACTTGTGTGTTTGCAGAGAGAAGACTGGTGGTGTCCAGAGATGGGGTTGGGGAGGGTGGAAGAAATAGGTGAAAGAAGTCTAAAGGTACAAACCTCCAGTTACAAAATAAATAAGTCATGAGGATACAATGTATGGCATGGTGACTGCAGTTAATAATTCGTATTATATATTCAAAGTTTCTGAGCGAGAAGATCTTAAAAGTTCTCATCACAAGGGAAAAAAATGTGTAACTATGTGTAGTGATGGATGTTAACTGGAATATTCTGATAATCATTTCACAATACAGACATATCAAATCATTATGTTGTACACCTGAAACTAATATAATGTTATATGTCAATTAGAGCACAATATAAAATTTTAAAATTATCTCAAAAAGAATTGTGTGTCTATTTTAATGTAATTTGGGGAAATATATATATTTATAAATTCTGTATTTTTAAGTTTATAATATAAGTTTAATGGCATATCTAAACTATAACGTAGAGATATTATTACACAGGACAAAAATAAGTGTTAAAAATAAGTTGATCTGAAATCTACTGAAATACATATTAAGTAAATAATAGGTGATGTAAGGATACTGCACAAATTAACAAGATTATAGGCAAATCTGAAGATTGAGGGACGCTGGACCAACTGATCTCCAAAGCTCATCTTAGCTAGCAGCCATGATAGTTCCTTAGACCCTTCAAAGAGAACTTGGCTCCCAGAGCTGAACATAAGCTACTCTCCCCAAAACAATAAGGAAGATCAAAGAGCTGTCTGTTTATTCTCAACAAGAAAAGAAGGTGAATTAACAACAACCAAGACATTTTCCATTTTTAGATGGAGTCAAAGTGATTTTACATGAGTTGCCCAAAATCTATCTGAAGTATTTCTGGGAACAGAACACAGATCTTGCTCTCCTGGGACTGGCATGGACAGTTTTGTTGGGACCAACCAATGGCAGAGTTATGACTCAAAACATAAATGAGCACAAATTTCTTTCTTAATGACTAACATATACACATTCAGATTCAGATAGAAACTGCAGCTGCTCCCTGCAACTACTCCAAGTTTGATGAACAGATGGCAGGCTTCCTCTGGGAATGGAAAGATTTAGGGCTGCCTCATAGATAGAAATCACATAAAGTTAGAACAACAGGAGGAGTGGGTGTTAGAACTACAAATGCATTTAAGAATTGCTACCAAAATGGTCTGAGTCCTATGTGCTGCACGTTATTCATGGCTGTGGCTGTTGTATATTTAAAATATTGATGATTCAGAGCCCAGAATCATCCCACCTGCAGATACATATATACATACATGCATACATAATGACTACTATGTCCAAAGAGATGAAAGTTTCTTCTGGATGACATTCACCCCCCCCCCCAATTAGGCATAATCATCCTAACATCTTCATCTTTACATAAAACTAGGTTCTAGGAATTAGAAGCTGTTTCCTTCTTTAATGGCAGTCCAAACAATTGTTTTGTTATATAATGTTATCCCATAATGTAAAACCAAATGAAAGAGAGAAGGAGAGAATTGCTATTTAATAGGTATAGAGTTTCAGTTTTCAAGGATGAAAAAGTTCTGGAAATCTGTTGCACAAAAATACAAATATACTCAACACTACTGAATTGTACACTTTAAAATTATGTTAATTTTTTAAAGATCATGCAAACGAGGAAGTGTTGGATATAAAATCTGAGGAACCTCTAATAACTGTAGATTGAATTAAACCCTGAAAAAAGCAAAAGAAGAAAGAGAAATAAAGAAAACATGGGGTATACCTTTAATGATGCCTCTAGCTAATGTGCCCTGGAGATAAGCCCATTGAGAGGAACATAAGACAGCTAGGACTTAGCAATGAGTAATAGAAATTGCCATAAGAAACAAAGGAACCCCTTTCAAGAGATGTAAAAACTCACATACTAAGAAAGTCTACTTATATGAGAGAATGGCTTTGATAGTAAAATACGGACCAGATCATAGTAGGCTTAGTGGAGGGATAATGAACAAGGTGAAAAGGTATAAATGAAGTAATTTAACTACAAGTTCAATGGTAGCACAGAGGGCTCATCCCTTCTAGCCCTTACTCCCTCCTTCCTCTTCAACCAATTCCTCATCATTTGTAGTTCTCATTTCTAAGAAAAAAACCAAGGCATAATTGTTAATGAGTTGAGAGTCAGAAATCTTAGATTCTGGCCTTTTCAACTGTGATTAACCAGTAGATGCTCTTTCTCTCTGTCTCTTCAACTCTAAAGTAAGAGCCGGACACCCACGGGTCTAAGATCTCTTCCCGCATTAATAGGCACTGACTGGCAAGATGAAGAACATTAGCCAAGTTTGTTGTGAAATTCGGTTCTCTGCTTCATCCCCTCTACCCAAATAACATGTCACCTGACACTGTGTAGGGAAGAGGTCTTGAAATTATACCTGGGGGCAGATGGACCGACTAGGTGTTGCCTGGGTTTTAGACATTGAGAAAAAAATGAAGCTTGGAAAATAATAGAGCTTAAATTTTATAGATAACATGATGAAAAGGGAGCAATAGAAAAAACGTAGATAACTTGGTACAATGAGCTCTTAAAGCTCAACAGTAAGATACCGTATGTTTGTACGTATAGGAGGATTAGGAGGAACTTAACGGAGGACCATGGGGGAGAAGAAGGGGGGAAATAGGCGGGGAGAGGGAGGGAGGCAAACCATGAGAGACTCTTGAATGCTGAGAACAAACTGAGGACTGATGGGTATGGGGGGGAGGGGAAGGGGGGTGATGGGCATGGAGAAGGGCACTTGTGGGGATGAGCACTGGGTGTTATATGGAAACCAACTTGACAATAAACTATTAAAAAAAACTCAACAGTAAGAAAAGAAAAAACCCAATTTAAAAAAAAAAAAGGACTCAAAGACCTTAGCAGATACCTCACCATATAAGACACACAGATGGCAAACAAGCATATGAAAATATGCTCCACCTTGGATGTCATGAGGGAAATGCAAATCAAAACAACAAAGAGATCACATCTATTAGATTAGCCAAAATCAGGAATTACTGACACACCAAATGCTGGTGAGCATGTGGAGTAACAGGAACTTTCCTTCATTGCTGCCGAGAACGCACAATGTACGGCTACTACGGAAGACAGTTTGGCAATTTGTTACAAAAATAAACACGCCTTTACCACACAATCCAGCAATCACACTCCTTGGTATTTATCCAAGGGAGTTGAAAATGTATGTCCACACAGAAACTTGGGCACAGATGTTTACAGTAGCTTTATTCATAACTGCCAACTTGGAAGCAACTAAGACGTCCTTTAGTAGGTAAATGGATAAACAAACTGTGATAGATCCAAACAATGGCATATTCTTCAGTATTCAAAATAAATGAGCTATTGGAATGTCTGGGTGGCTCAGTCTGTTGAGCGTCCGACTTCAGCTCAGGTCATGATCTCACAGTTGGTGGGTTTGAGCCCCATGTTGGGCTTTGCACTGGCAGCTTGGAGCCTGTTTCAGATTCTCTCTCTCTGTCTCTCACTCTGCCCCTCCCCCACTCATGTGCATGCACACACACACACACAGACACTCTCTCTCTCTCTCTCAAGAATAAACATTTAAAAAATCCTTTAAAAATAAAAATAAAAAATAAATGATCAAGCCATTAGAAGACATGGGGGAACCTTAAATGCATATTGGCTACATACTATAGAGAAAGGCAAAACTATGGAGACAGGAAAAAGATCAGTGGTTGCCAGAGGTTGGAGATGTAGACAGAAACAAACAGGTAGAGTACAGGACTTTTAGAGCAATGGAAATACCCTGTATGATACTATAACAGTGGATACATGTCATTACACATTTGTTCAAACCCTAGAATATACAATACTAAAAGTAAATCATATTATGTACTGTGGACTTTGAGTGCTCAGGAGATATCCTTACATCCTTAGGTTCATCAGCTGTAATAAATGTAGCCATCTGGTGGGGGATGTTGATAACGTGGGGAGGATCTGCATGTGAGGGAGCAGGAGGCATATGGGAAATCTCTGTACGTTCTGCTCAGTGCTGTGAACCTAAAGCTGCTATAAAAAATTGTCCTAGAGGCACCTGGGTGGTTCAGTGGGTTATACAACTGACTCTTGATTTCAGCTGAGGTCATGATCTCATAGTTCTTGAGATCAAGCCCTGCATCAGACTCTGCACAGACAGCATGGAGCCTGTTTGGGATTCTCTTTCTCTTTCTCTCTCTCTCTTTCTGCCCTTCCCCTACTCATGCTCGCTCACTTTCTCTCAAGAATAAATTAATTTTAAAATTGTCCTCATAAAATTTTTTAAAAAGAATAACTTAACAGGGTTACCTTTGCAAACTAATAAACATGATTATTATGGTGAACAGAAAAATAGACATATTTGAAAATGGAAGGGTCTAGGAGCCACAAAATGGTTCTAAATGGAAGAGAATGAAGTCATTTAACAGAATTGCCATAGGTAGAGCTATCTTAACTGACATATAACCTGAGACAATAAATGGCAAGCAGAACAAGGTAAGAAAATTGATATTCCTTAGGAAACTTAAAGCAAATTCTTCTTTAAAAACATTCAAGAAATAATATTACAGAGTTTATAAGATCTAGCTCTCTCAATAGCTTAGATATCTTGAGTCAGGAAATCAGTACAACCACTAACAAATTGTGATCATTACTCTATCCCTTCTTTTTAATTGCTATTAAGCTATTTTTATTATATTTTCAAATTCAAGAATTTTTGAAACATTTTAGTTTCATTTGGCTTGTAGCCAAATTGACAGCAATTACTTTCTCTTCTGTAGTTAGCTGGTTTTGATGCTTCCTCTTAGTCTTCCTATTCATGACCTCCTCCTTTTGATCTATTTCTCAGCCAGTTAGAGAATATAGTCAAGTAAGTTTCTCAAGAAACCTATGCAAATGAAATAACTCTGGAATCCATGAATACCCTAGAAAGTCATTTTGTGGCCTTCACATACAAAAGGCATCCAGACTGGACGTTTCTTCCTTGATCTCAATATTTTCTCCCAAAATCCTGTAGCTGCCTTCATTTTCCCTTAGCCATTTTGGGTCTCCACCTTAGCCATTTTGGGTCTCCAAAGAAAATCACCTGAGAAAGGCATCAGTTTTGTTCCCTTTGTTCGTATCTTGTTTTGCTCACTTTGTCACTTGAGAAATTTTTTCCCCTGTCATCTAAAATTCATGAAAATTGAAAGAATGTGGCTAGTTACAAAAAAAAAAATAAGCTTCCCTCTGGGATGCCTGGGTAGCTCTGTAGGTTAGGCATTGGACTTCTGCTTAGGTCATGATCTCACAGTCTGTGAGTCTGAGCCCCACATTGGACTCTGGGCAGACAGCTCAGAGCCTGGAGCCTGCTTCAGATTCAGATTCTGTGTCTCCCTCCCTCTCTGCCTCTGTCTCTCTGTCTCTCTCAAAAATAAATAAATAAATATTTTTAAAAATTGAAATAAATAAGCTTTCCCCAAGACAGAATAGATAGATAGATAGATAGATAGATAGATAGATAGATAGATAGATAGATATAGATGTATAGGTACAGAATATATATATATATATATATATATACACACACATACACACACATATGTATATATACACATCAATGTATACTTACTGTATAAATTTTACTGACAAGTAGAATATATAACACAAAAATGATAATAAATAATTATAAAATATATAATCCTCCTTATTCTAAACACCATATAGGTAATTGATTCTCATTGAATGTTTCCTTGATTTTTACTGCACTCTTGTTATATAGACACTCCATGGCTGCAATCAAGAAATTAGTGTGATTCTAACATGAATGTTGGTTGGTAGTTGCTTTTACGTTGACAAGAAGAAAGGGAAAACTTAAGTTAGAACTTCACTCATCTGTAATGAGCTGAATGAATTCTTTTTTAATAGATAATTTTTGAATACTGGAAAAATGTTTCTTCAATTTTTTTTGCTATTCACTTTTAAGTTGAATCTCTGTTAAGAATGTTTTCTCTGTCTGCGTTTTGCAGTTTAGACAAGCAACAAAATAAGAAACCAAACCCTGATTTGTAGCATTGACATCAATGGTGTAACTATTCTCATTATGGATGATTTAAGACCACCACTGTGACATCACTGAGCAAAGAGTTTGGGAAGAGATGTGCAGAATATATTACATCATGTTAGATAATGTTTCCTCTGTACAACAGGTGGGAATAATCTTAAGGGCACAGATAATAGTAAAATAACTATGGAGTGATCAGTTTTGGTATCTATTACTTTTATTTTCAATATAATTTACTTAACTATAAGTTTATCATTTCCTTTTTAACCAACGCTATGTTTAATGACCAGCTCACAGACATTCTGAAAATTTAAAAAGTAGTTCTCACAAGCTAGTGTGAGTGGGCCCAGCACACCATTGATTGTGGCCCTGTGCTGGGCAGTGAGCACTGACCTAGCCTGGACTATGGGGGACCCACCCAGTCTGCAACTGTCTCCTCTCCCTCTCTCCCCACCTCCCAATCCACAGCTCAGGCACTCTTTCTCATTCTTTTCTCAGTTCCCAAGGGTTTTTCTTTCATCATGGTTTTTGCTCTAGTTGTTTTGTTTTACTCCCAAGGAAGACCTATGATTCTGAAGATCAATCCCAGAATCTCCACTTCCATGTCAGAAATACTCACTTTCATAAAGTTTCTTTCTAATTTACCTTTTTTGGAGGTGCCTGGGTGGCCCAGTCAGTTGAGCATCTGGCTCTTGATTTTGGCCCAGGTCTCGATCCCAGGGTCATGAGATCGAGCCCCATGTTGGGCTCCGCACTTAGTGTGTAGCCTACTTGAAATTCTCTCTGTCTCTCCCTCTGCCTCTCTTCCACTCATGCATGTGCTCTCTCTCTCCTTCTGTAAAATAAAAATAAGTAAATAAAAAATAGTTCACCTTTTTCCCCATGAACCCGAAGAAAATCTCTTCTATGTGAATTAGATTTCTGCAGTATGAATTCTGCTTTTTACTGCTGTTGCATTCTTAGGTTCTTTGTTAACTTCCAGTGCTTCTCCACTAAGCTTTTGGCTTAGGCATTCTGGGAGCACATTTATTTTTAAACCATTGAAGAGAAAGGTTTTGCTGTCTCTCAAGAAGGAAATCTCAAGAAGGATTTGCTGTCTCAAGTTCCAGAAATTACACTGTGTATTTACATTGAGGAACAAAAGTCCAGAAAGAAGCACAAATGGAGAAAGGGAGAAAATCCAATAAGTTTGATGTGAGTTTCTTACGTATAAAATGAATGACACAGTTACCATGAATGAACTGTCATCATCTTCTACACTAGCCAAGTTCCACACCTTTATACAATCATCTAAAACTTCCTTCACTGATGTTCACATTTATAAAAAGTGTAATGTTTAAATTTCAGACTAATAAACTCAAGCGCTCTAATAAAATAATTTGACAAGGGCATCCACTTTTCTTTACTTGATAGCAATACACAATAGAGGACTTTGTCATTTATGATAAAGAAGAGAGGATAATCAAATTGAAGTAGTGAGAGCATTTCCTCTAGCTAATTAGTCAGCAACGAAGGCTTTAAAAGCCTTTTTTGGGGGGTGTACCTGGGTGTCTCAGTCAGTTAAGCATCCAACTTTGGCTCAGGTCATGATCTCATGGTTCATGGGTTCGAGCCCCACATCGGGTTCTGTGCTGACAGCTAGCTCGGAGCCTGGAGACTGTTTCGGATGCTGTGTCTCCCTCTCTCTCTAACCCTCCCCTGCTCACATTGTCTCTCTCTCTCTCTCTCAGAAATAAATTTTTAAAAAATTAAAAATATAAGTAAATAAATAAATAAATAAAGCCTTTTTATAATCTAAAATAAGATTTCTTGCATTTCATGCTGTTTGAAGTCCATGCAGCAAAAGAGCAAAAATTTTTAAAAATGCATTTAAAATTTTTTAAATGTGTGTGTGGGTGGGAAAATGCACAAAGTTCTAGTCTCCTTGGGTCCCTGGGAGAGAAGGGCTTGAAAATGAAACCAACCACCCTTCATGGTGAATGAGTTCAGTTCATTCCTTAAACGCAAGAAATGTTTCCATGGCCTCTGGGTGCAAACACACAGAGCTCTGAGACAAGCACAGGGTCGCTAGTGGGGAAGAAGCTACGTGGTCACCTAATTCAACCTGAGGGCAAGACAAGGTGGCAAATCCAGGGGAGGGGGCAGCTGTTCAAAGTCAGGAGATAACAAATCCCCCCTGAAATTTGCTTCTGAAAAGAAGTACTGGAAAGAATCAAAAAAAGGAAAACAAAAGAATATTTTCTCAACCGTACTCTTCAAGAAAATGCCATCAATAGGGGCACCTGGGTGGCTCATTAGGTTAAGCATCCGACTTTGGCTCAGGTCATAATTTTGCAGTTTGTGAGTTCGAGCCCCATGTAGGGCTCTGTGCTGACAGCTCAGAGCTTGGAGCCTGCTTCAGATGCTGTGTCTCCCTCTCTCTCTGCCCCTCCCCCTCTCAGGCTCTGCTTCTCTCTCAAAAATAAACATTAAAAAAATTTTAAAGAAATTACCATAAATATGTTATTTAATATTTTCATTTTATAGCATTGGACCAAAACTATATAGGGCCATCTCAATGGCTCAGTCAGTAAGTGACTGACTCTTGACTTCAGCTCAGTTCAGTTCACTATCTCATGGCTCACAAGTTTGAAGCCCACACTGGGCTCTGCACTGACCATGCAGCCTGCTTGGGATTCTCTTTGCCCTCTCTCTCTGCCCCTCCCCAACTTTTTTTTTTTTTCTCTCTCTCTCTGTCTCAAGACAAATAAATATTTTAAAAATGTTTTTTAAACAAAACTATAAAATAGCTTACTAATTCCAAAACTCAGTGTCCTTACAAAGGAGAGTTTGTAGCACAGCATCTAAATAAACATAGTATGTTTAGGTCCAGAAGAGGTACCTTTTAGTTTTCCTTAAAATTGACTCTTTATACAAGAAGACACATACTGCTCATTTCATGTTTTCCTTTTGTAAAGAGGGGTCTATATATATTTTTCTCCTACATGTATTTGCCTACAAACTCAGTCTGTTATTTTCTTATGATTTTCTATTTCTATTTCATAGAATCTGAGTCTTCTTGAATATTATTGAAAATTCCTACTTTTTTAATTTAAAAAAAGCTTTCCTCTGGTTCTTTAGCCATAAATACCTTACATATCCTTAGATATATATTGTCTCCAGTCTTGGAGGTATACAGCTTCTCTGTGGCTGCAGAATATTTCCCTTCCTTCACCTTTCCATAAGTTTGATATCATTGTTCTTGCTTTCCTCTTTCTGCATTCATCATCATATAAGGAAAGATTCACCAGTGTTTGCCAGAATACCTATTCTCCAGAGTACTGATTCTTAGATCTATTCTGGAAAGCAACATGAGAGCAAAACTCTTTCTTTTATTTCTTGCATGGAGCAGGGCTTCATCATGTGCAGCTTTATTATACTGAATTAAAGTACTCTCTAACCCCATTGCTTGATTCTTGGAGACCTAAATTATTGGTATGTTGAAAATAATAATTCTCAGGATATCTGGACCAGATGGTGGCAGGATAAAATACTTTCTCCTCCTTTTTCAAAGAGATGGGATAATACTGTTTCATAAGATAAGATAATTTGTGTGGATAAACCATCTATGCTTTTCTAAATACGGTTCCACTGACATTAATTGACTAATTCATTCCTTTACATTCATTTAGCTCGCTAGCTAAACACACACACAAGCCTATAATAGATGGGAAGGGAAGAGAAAGGAAGGGAAGAGAAAGAAAGGGAGGGGAGGCGAGGAAGGAAGGAAGGAAGGAAGGCAGGAAGGAAGGAAAGAACAAATGAATGAAAGAACAAAAGAACGAAGGACAGAAAGAAGAAAGGTAATTTACATCCCAAAGGCAAATCTCAACCAATACAGACTGGAACCAAAGACTAAACAGCCCAGATTCCCTATCCCTATGTAGGACAATTCTGAGATGTGCTATATGCATGGCTCCTCAAAGGGTCCTGAACAGGACTGAGATCCAAATGTCCACAGCTCATTAACACACTTTCTATTGATTTTTCCCTTCCTCTCTCACTTGTGTTGACTGCCTCTCAAATAAACTACTTGCACCCAGGTTCTCACATCAATGTGTTTTTGGGTGAAACCAAACCAAAACACAGATGCTATCAAAATATTACATAATTAATCTTTGTTTTGGTTTAGGATAAGAATTTCAGCCTGAAGTTTCAGCCTAGGACAATAATAAGATGCCTTCAAATGGCAATGCCATCTCATATAAAAAACTCTACTGTTATTTTTCAATTCCTGTTCCTTATTTCCTCCTGATCCTTTCTTGGTCTCTGCTTTATGATCCTGAGTTCATTAGAATCCTTCATCTACCCATGACTTGTTCTGATTCACTCATTTCTCCCTCAGCCACCTGCAGAAAGGCAGTGCTTCCCAGGATGTCTTTGGTGTTATCAGGAAGCAGAAACAGCCAGTGTGAGGCTGACTGATTGGGAGAGCTAGAGACCTGGGATGTTTGCTTTTACTCTCCCCCTACGTATCAATACCAGACCAATACAATCCATCTACAAGAACTTAATAGCAATGAACTATTGAGTTACCATCAAATATAACAAGTGGCTTACTCTAATCCCCAAATCTCCATTAGGATCTTTAGAAGAGCTACACATAACTCGCCAAAAGCCCTAGGTAAATTTACATAGTCAAATGATATCAATAGAGGCAGTGCAAGCCTTCTTTGTGATTTTCATTTTTGAATATGTTAAAGCCTTCCTAAAGTTTTTGATTGCTTTGCTTTCCCGTTTGCGTCATAGAGATTCCTTCCTCTATAAAGAGGAGGAAACAAGACTGCTGTTTAATTTTTTTTAATTGAGACATATTTTATTAAGTAAAGGTAAAAGGAGTCATGAAGGATCCAGACACATCTGGAGAGAGCTGCTCTAGTCTGTCAATACTTCCTGTGGCCCAAGGCTTGCTATTGGTGCTATTTGGTCTATGAAGAAGCTGAGGGCATGCAAGAAACTTTTTCCTGTTTCATTTACTTGCAACAAAAGCCCTAAAGCTCTGGCTTTGGACTGGTGTTCCCATGACTAACTTATCTAATTCATTTGTCTCTGAGATTCAGGTTCAAATGAGGGTCACCCCAAAATCAAACAAACACTACCCAGAATGTCCATGAGGTGATTGGCTTCAGAGGCATTCAGCCTCAGAGGGACCTTGCCCAGTGCCAAGGAAAATTTTACACAACTTTATCCTAAGCTTACAAGCTTCACTGAATATAAGGGTGACACTGTAGTTAGCCCCTTTTGGAAATTAATTATGCTGGGTCACTTGGAGAGGGTATGGGTAAGTGTTCTGGAGTTAAATGTACTTGGTTTCCCACATCACTGTGACCATGCTATGATCAAATGACCTGGATACATTTTCCAGGCTGGCTTGAGTTTCTTCCTTATCGTTCCCCTCAAGGTTCACTTCCAAAGGATTCAACAGCCTCCAATCCAGGAGTTCTCCCTCACAGAGCCTTGGACATAGATATGTAGTAGCATCATTAAAACCACAGGGCTAAAGAGTAACTGTCTCCCAGATTTTCCTTAGAAATAAGGCATACAGGAGAGCTGATGCATAGGGGTACATGTACCTCAATGTTCATAGCAGCACTTTCAACAATAGCCAAATCATGGAAAGAGCCTAAGTGTCCATCAACTGATGAATGGATCAAGAAGATGTGGTTTATCTATACAATGGAATACTACATGGCAGTGAGAAAGATGAAATCTGGCCATTTGTAGCAATGTGGATGGAACTTGAGGGTGTTATGCTGAGCAAAATAAGTCAGGCAGAGAAAGACAGATACCATGTGTTTTCAATTATAGGTGGAACAGGAGAAACTTAATGGAGGACCATGGGGGAGGAGTAGGGGAAAAATAGTTGGGGAGAAGGAGGGAGGCAAATCATGAGAGACTCTTGAATACTGAGAACAAACTAAGGGCTGATGGGAGTAGGGGAGAGGGGAAGGGGGGATGATGGGCACTTGTGGGGATGAGCACTGGGTGTTATATGGAAACTAACTTGACTATAAACCAAGAAAGAAAAAAAAAAGAAATAAGGCTTAGATAAGAAATAATGGAATACCCCACTTTGAGGTCAACAGGCTTGGAATCTAATAAATGATGATAATTAGTAATTACTAGGCATGCATTAACCAGATACTGTTCTAAGTGGTCTACAGTCTGTGGCACACTGGCTTTTCTAAAGATGGCTACTACAACCTACCCCTCCCACACAGTCTTCTTACAGAGTGATATTGACACTCTTCCTATTGACTGGTAGGATCTGGGGTCTTTCCCCTTGAACCAGAATGGACCTTTATGACTCCTTTATCCAACATCATGTGGAAGAAGGGATGCCATGTGACTTGTGAGACTAGTTCATAAAAAATGACATACCTTTCATTTAGTTCTGTTGAAACATTTGCTCTTGAAATCCAGTCTCCATGCTGGGAGGAAGCCCAAGCCACACGGAGGGCCCAGATAGAAGTGTTCCAACCAACAGCCCCAGCTGAGGTCCAGATGACTCTAGCGCCAGCCACCGTCTGACTGCAACTGCATAACAAACAGGCTCTAAATAGGAATGACCCAGGTGAACCAAAATCAACTACTAGAACCATGAATAATAACAGTAAAATAATTATTGTTGTCTTAACACACTAGCTTTACAGTAAGACAGTAATAGATCATTGGAATATGTTTACAAACTTACTTGTTTACATAGAAAACCAACAAAATAGGTATTATTACCCCTACTTTACAGATGAGGAAAAAATCAGGGCATTGGATGACTAAATAATATCCCTAAGCTAAGTTGCAAAGCTTGGTTTCAAGCCCAAACAATCTGGTTTACTAGAGTGTATGTGTTTACTCTCAAGTCTATGCTGCTTCTTTTATACCCCTCTTTCCTATAAAAGGCACTCAGGGCAAGAAAAAGTGAAAAATCTGTGCTAGAAGAGGTGGGAGCGGGGCTATTCTTACAGGCATGTAGCATGCATTAATTCAAAACTTCCTTTAGGTGTTTAGCTCCTCTCCCTTCCCGGAAGACTGAGCAAGTACAGAGAGAGCTCTTTGGGAAACTAGTGCTGATTCCTCTCTGCACCTGCAATAGCAGGGGCCATGCCGTAAGTGACCCCAGAGAGGCCATTCATATCACTTTGCTCTCATCTGTCTCACCTCCTTTCTCTGGAAGATTTACCTACTCTACCTGACCATAGAAACATCCCTGGAGAACAGCAATTTCTCTAGGGTGCTTTAACAAGACCAGCAAGTTTTGTTGTTAAATCTCAAGTCTGAAGCAAGGAACTCAGTAGCAATTCCACAGTGGCTGGCTGGGTGGCCCTAAAGTGGCCCACTGCACTTGAGTGGGGGGAGGGGTGGGAGGATAGGGTGATTTGGGTACAATTCCCAGAGGAAGTCAGATCAGACCTTAGTATTTACTGTACAGTGTGGGAAGTGCCAGGGAATTTTAAATAATCTCACCTGAAACTTCACACCTGACAGCCCCAACCGACTAGCAGCCCATATGTTTTGGTTACTTCTAATGTTGTGACTTTATACTCCAGAAAGACAGGAGGTACCTTTATGAGGTACCCCTTGGAGTGAGGGATGCTAGAGATAAGAACATGTTACATAAAAATCATGTCTAAGTGTCTGTGGGCAAAAATTCAAAGCCAGCCCTCACCATAGGGACAACTAACTGAAATCAGAGCAGGCAGAGATATCAGCAGCCTAGCTTTCTGAAGAATGATAAATTATTTCTGACCTCAGAAGTTACAGAAATGACTCTCCAAACTGTTCATTTTTAATACCAGTCTGATTACCCGTTCAGCTTCACAACGGATTTCACAGCACTGGCAGGAAAATCTATCGGCGTTAAAAAGACATTAAATTACAGAGTCTCAGACAGGCAACTTCAAATTAAAACTGCTGATGTGAAAATAAAACTCTAAATGAATCAGTACTTTCCTTCTAGTTCCTTCTAGTCCTTTCCAGTGCCTGAGATCTATCCAGAGCCTTAAGGGCCCCTCATGCTCCTGCACAAGTCCCTGTCCATATCCCCCAACATCCTCACCCTCTCGCTCCATTCTAGGTATTACATGGCATACGTACCTCACTTCCCATTAAGGAATGCTTCTTAAAGATGGCCTATCAGTGGTAAGCATATCATATTCCTCCCTTCCCTTGATTTATGTTTCCAAAGTTTCTATTTCTTTATCTAATAGTCCTTAAATAAGTGTGCTCCCCCAACCCTACACTTTAATTCCAATATTCTCTAGGCCGTTTCTTCCTCCCTCCACCACTGTCCCTTCAAACCATCTTCAAATGGTTAGAACACATAAATACACAGAGGGAGGTTGGTATAGCTTTCTGACCTCCCATCTCCTACTTGACAGTTCTGAAGTTCTGGAAATTTTTCTGATCACTGACTGTACTTACAAATGTCTGCACCACAACTGCCATGAGGTCTATTGTGATTTGAACTAAAATTTAATTCAGAAATTAAAACACATTTTTCACCTATAAGCATTTCTCCTTCCTGATGAATCTATCTTTATGGTGTAATGCAGGAGCCAAATCTCAACTCTTTCAGGTCATTAAAAGCCACAGCACATTTAGAGAGTAGACAGGTGCTAAATCATGTCTTCTGGCCACACTCCACTTTCAGTAATGACAACTGGCACCTGCAAACCTCCTTTGTGACATGGAGATGAGATCTGCAATTGTTTTACCCATTTAATAGCTGAAACATTGGTCTCCTAAGAAGGCAGCCTTGCGCAGACACAGTGTTTGTTAGACCCTCCTTCTAATCATACCTCAGGAATCGTCTTCTAAACTATGAGGGTCCTCCCAAAAGGCCTTCTCACTCTCGTCGCCAAACAAAGGAAGCTGGGCCACCATCAAAACACCCTTTATACTACATGGATCTCTGTTGTCTTTACAATTACTTTCCCCAAGTCTCCAAACATAAAAGGAAGATTGTCAAAATCAAACTATTTCTTAATAAGTATGTTTCTTAATCTTGAACCTGGAAAATGGCTGGGATTTCCCAAAATTGCAACAGAAATAGTCTGTGGAGAAAAGCATTGCTATGTTACATCCCTACTTACTGGGCAATAAAAGGAAACAAAGTGATACACACAACAATCTCGATGAGTCCCTAGAATGTTATGCTGAGTAAAAAAAGCCAATCTCAAAAGATTATATACTGCATGTTTCCATTTATATAACATCCATGAAATGACAGAATTATAAAAATGGAAAGGAGATTACAGTGGTTGCCAATGATTTAGGAGTGGGTTTGGTGAAAAGTGGGAGTAGCTGTAAAAGAGCAGCACAAGGAATCCTGTGGTGAAGGAACTATTCTCTATCCTGATACCTTGATGGTATCAAGGTCAATATTCTGGTTATGATATTGTGCTATAGTTTTGCAAGATGTTACCACTGGCGAAAACCAGGTAAAGGGTACAAAGGATCACTGTTTCTTACAACCATGTGTGAATATACAATGATCTCAAAATAAAAGGTTAATTTTAAAAAAAGAAATCATTGGATTAGGATTCAAAACCATGCTCTAGCTCAGGGTCTGCCAGTAACAAGTAGAAGCCAAGTCACTCAACCTCTTCCACCCTCAGATTCATCATCTGTGAAATGGCATTGGACAAGATCATCTCCAAAGTCCCTATGAGTTCAATAGCTGAGTAATTCCAGAACTGCTCTTGGTCCACAACAGCCTTTGAAACAGCAGGGGCCATCTGAAGAATCAGGCTACCATGGCAGAGTGGAGAATTTACATAAATAGTCTCTATAAATGCCACTTAAAAGAGCCACAAATCTAGCTTCTATTAAACATGACATGCAATGACACAAAGAAATAATATGAAAGAAAAAGCTCAAAGCAAACACTGTTCTTATTATTAAAGTCAATACTGATTTTTTAAGAAAGGAAATATGCAATAGAATAGTGTGATTAGACATCATATTTTGTTTACTTTTATCCAAGAAAGCTAAGCAGCATTTCTGCCTTTTTCTTGACATAGTACACCCATATCACCCTCTCATTTCACGGTCTCTTTTCTCATTGTTAAACTATTTCTGTTCTTAATGCTCTAGTCTCTGGGGAACCATAACACATAAAACAGGAAGTTCTTTAACACAGCTTACAATTTTAGAAGGGAAAAACCCAAGCAACTGATTGAGAAATGAAAATTCTGGTCAAATTGTTGTTTGAGTTTCATGTCACCAATAACCACCAGCATGCTTTTATTAATCAGATCAATTAAATAGTTTATTTAACATCAGATGCATAATCAGTATTAAAATATCAACAAACTGGGTAGTCTGTTATATCAAATTAGCAGCCTTTACTATTTCCAGAAAAAAAAAAAAGAGGTCTTTCTCAATGCACATTTGCTCTATATCTAAATATCATGAAAGAAAGCCACATAAAAGAAACAGTAACAAAACATCTAGTTGTCATCATCTGCAGTATTTGAGAAGTCAAGGGGTTGTTTGGGCTCACCAATCATGACAGAAATAGGTTCCTTAGGGATTGTGATATCCAAATAACTTATCATTACATCTACTAAAGCTATGCACAAGATCATTCATCGTCTTTAATGACTTAGTAGCCACCATAAAATTTTACACTGTCTCAGATAGGATAGACATGACCTCATTTGCTACTGAACAATGCTGAGATGCAAATGGTTTTGATGCATCCGATGAAACCTAGTGTGATCTTGTGAAAAACAAAGCCACTTTAAAATTTGAAAACTCCCCGCTATCAACTTAATGATTCCATTTCTCTCTCCAATACAAATTCCGAGGCAGAAAATGGCCTCCTTGGCTTTTAGCAACTGTCATTTTCCATTTGAGGCTGAAGGGATGTTTTCTCTAATGATTTTGTTTTCTACGCTAAAATTTTCCCTGTCATTAATTTCTCAAGATTCAGAAGGTTCTATATTCTTATATTCAGAAAGCTTCACACACTAGTTTTGTAATATCATTGCTATGTGCATATTCAACTTTTTGCCACATATAAATACTTCCCTCACTTGTTCTATATCAATCAAAAAGTTGGTCAACAAACAGTTATATAGTTCCTATTATACATGGGGTACATTATTTCAACTACATTATTATCTGAGTATGAAGGAATAGGCTTAAATATTTTAAGAACTGATGTTTATCTATTCCTATAAGATTTATTCCAAAAAGCATTCCAATGCTTTTTCATCATGAGAAATTTTGCAAATATAATGTTAGGCGGGATTTTTTTTCTAGACTAGCTTTGAAGCATCATACTTATAATTTCAGGCACAAACAATAATAATGGAATTATAAGCACAGCATTTTAATGAAACCCATTATTTTCCACCAGATATCTCTAGTTTCTTGATATCATTTTAAGATAGGAAAGAAATTTAAAAAAAGAGCAGAGCTCGTTTAACTGTGTTTGCTTGTGAATTTACTCTGACTTCACAAAAATCATTAGATCATAGATGGGGGTTTTTGCGGTGGTTCATTTTGAAGCATTTACAGAAAACTATATCTGGCTGTGGACTTTAGGCAGATGCTAAGAATCACAAAGCTTTTTTTCCTTTTTATTAACCAAATACCTTTTATTAAACCTCTTTTAAAAATTTTTTCATTGAGGTAATATTAGTTTTAAATCTTTTTTTAATTAGTTAAATCCCAAGAACATAAAGGACTTTTTTTTTTTTTTTAAGGAAGATCTGGCCACTCATCCAATGCTTGAAACATTCCCACAGCCCACTGCCAAATGTCCACTGGTCTTCCACTGAAACAGGGAAGGAGCTATAAGTTAATTCAGTGTGTCTCAAATCAGAATCACTTAAAATGCTTCTAGTAGGTCAGATTCTGGCCTACTACAACTTGGTTATGTACAATTTCAGAGGATTTTTAGGAAACATGAGACACCTCCAACAATTAGTTGTAGGTGAAAGTCCTGAGTTTCCTCTCCCTACCCCCCTGAAAGCAAGTCTTAGACTGAATCCTGGCACACACACCACATTGCTCAGCAAACATGCAACCATCATGCCACAAGTTTGGGAAAATCTGGTGAAGTTCCAGTGCTCAATTCCTCTAACAACTCCAACAGAACCTCCCTTGGACAGCTCACTGGAGGCAAAGGAAGCACACTTTTTATAGCAGGATTCACCACACTATCTAGTCACAGTCAAGGGACCAAGATGTCTCCAAATTAGTGGCTGAAACACCCACTGAGGAATCTGGATGCCATTTCTGAGGATGCAGACTGCTGGCTCTGCTATATTTTTACACCTTGTGTGTGTAAGGACAGTGAGGCTCTCTACAATATTTCCAGAAAATCCACATATTATGAAATCTAACAATTTCCACAAGAAATACCCAGTTCTGATACTCATCAAATACCCAAAATTCTGGTGTTCATTGGAGAAGAATATAATTGAATTCCTCTGGTTTGAGGTCTTTTGATAAAATGCTAGCCAACTACCCTAGTGTAAGTCTCTGGATAAGGCAACTAACCATGACAAGGATACAGACTAAAAGTAACTACAGACACACATGTTCATAGCACACAGTCTATGCTGAAGTATTTCAAAGCAAATTATCCAAGACCTGCTGACTCAGAATATCTGTGCCTGAAAATCTGTATTTGTATGAAAGTTCCTCATATGATGCCTCTGCACACTAGAATTTTGTGAACCACTGTCACAGATGTTCTAGGGGGGTTGTTTCTTAGTAATCCAACAACTAACTGGTAGCAGCTGCTTACAGCGTAATTTTGACAATGATTGTAGGTCTTGTCCAAACAAAGCAGTCAAGAATGCCATGAGCTGATAATTTAGCAGTATCATCCATGGATATATAAGAAAGTGGTAGCACACCTGTAACATACATATATGTCATCCTTGGACTGGATTTTGAAAATCTAGTCCTTCATTTACTAGACTCTAGAATTGTACCTTAACTGCCATTTATAGAGTCCATCATTTTCCTCCTGTGGACAGAATAATATATACCAATCTTCCAGAATGCCAGTGTCTCCAATTTTTCATATTTATTCAGGATTGGTGAAATGTCTCAGGAATATGATTGGTGAGTTTTATTAGTACTGTGAGATGTAATTCATCTGGGTAAAAATATTTTAACTCATTCACAGCCAGAAAAATGTTCTATTATAATGTTTTCAACTATATTGGCCTTCTAATTGTCCTTACTAATTTTTTACAGTTCTCAATTCAATGACTGGTCTCAATGGCAGATTTTATCTTCCAAAGATAGCACAGTATTCCCTTCTCGCATGCATTTCTTACAATACCACCTTGACAGTCCATAAACCTGCACATATCTGTAATTCTCTCATTCTGATGGTGTATGATAGAAGTGATACTATGTGATTTCCAACATAGGTTAGAAAAATAACACACACTCCCACCTTGCTCTTTTGAGATATTCACTGTTAGAATCCAGCTTCCACTCTTTGAGGAAGCCCAAACTATCCCATGCAAACAGACATGTGGAAAGGCCATGTGACAGTATTACAGCCAGCAGCTCAGCTGAGATCTTAGCCACCAGACGTCATCAACTACCAGATATATGAAGAAACCCCCAGTGATTCCAACTCAAAGCAGTAGAATCCCCTTCAGCCTTCAAATCTCACTACCTGAGGCCTCAGGCATCATGGAACAGAGAAAACCCATAATCATAATAAAAATGGCTCTTTTATGCCACTACAGTTTGGGGTGATTTGTTGTACAGCAATAGTTAACTGGAATACTCTCCCTGACAGAACAGACAAATACAAGATAGAAACCATTTCTTTCAATGCCAACGTTTCTTAGTTACTGCCTGAACCGATACACTTTTTAAAATTCAGATTTCTACAGGGGTGCCTGGGTAGCTTAGTCGGTTAAGCGTCCGACTTTCGCTTAGGTCATGATCTCGCGGTTTGTGGGTTCGAGCCCCGGGTCAGGCTCTGTGCTGACTGCCAGCTCAGAGCCTGGAGCCTGTTTCAGTCTGTGACTCCCTCTCTCTCTGACCCTCCCCTGCTCACGCTGTCTCTCCCTCTCTCTCTCTCTCCTAGAAATAAATAAAACATTAAAAAAAAATTCAGATTTCTACAAACACACACACACACACACTGGAGCAACTATGCTAAACCCAAAGGAATGGTGGAATCACAGGCCCTGAAGAAGACCAGAGGGGTATGTGTGCTGAATGCCCTGTACACTAGGGCAACCTGAGCATGGATTGAGAAATCTCATTTCCTGACCTCTCCAGAAATTACTGGCACTGTTCCAAAACTCCTCATACCAAAATTCGCATTTTTTATTATTCAAGAAGATTGCAAAAGTAGATAAGGGTCAGATGAAAATGAAAAAAATATCATCTCAACCTGAAATGGATGATGAAGCAAAAGAACAAGCGATTGTCCAAGACCACAATAATATCACCTTTTTTATTTTTCTGACCCCCAAATCCTAGACCTGCTCCTGGGCTACTCATCATTTGTGTGGGAGGGAACTGTCCAGCACCACTGCTTCCTGAATAAAAGCCATTAACCCCAGAGGAAGGAAATTTTGGCTCAGCCTCTAATATGTGTTCAACTCCTCCCTTTAAGAGAAACCAGGGACCTTATTCATTTAAACTCCATAGTGAGCCACAGCCTCATATGCATGAATACATGCTAATGCCATGGTCAGCTAATGATGCAGAATAGGGCCTGTCTACTCAACCTATTTGCCAATTAGAACTTCCATAACCTCTGAAAAGTAGGAATATATAAAAGTTTGACTTTTCAGGAAAGCAGAAATTGTACCTTCAACATGTCTTCTTACCTGATGAGTACTAGGTTCAAAGAAGAATCTTAGTTATAAAATATATCCAAATAAGCAACTTTTCTATGATTACCACTAAGGAGTAAGTTCTGCTCTATAAAATAAGAATGCTAGGTGGCATCTCATCATGGTTTTGATTTGTATTTCCTTAATGATGGGTGATGCTGAGTATCTTTTCATGTGTCTGTTAGCCATTTACACATCTTCTTTGGAAAACTGTCTATTCATGTCTTCTGCCAATTTCTTTTTTTTTTTTTAATGTTTATTTATTTTTGAGAGAGAGAGACAGAGAGAGAGAGAGAGACAGAGCACAACCAGGGGAGGGCAGAGAGAGGGAGAAACAGAAACTGAAGCAGGCTCCAGGCTCTGTCAGCACAGAGCCTAATGTGGGGCTTGAACTCACAAACCATGAGAACATGACTTAAGCTGAAGTTGGAGGCTTAACAACTGAGCCACCCAGGCACCCCAACTTCCACCCATTTCTTAACAGGGTTGTTTGTTTTTTGGGTGTTGACTTTGGTAAGTTCTTTATAAATTTTGGATACTAACCTTTTATCTGATACGTCATTTGCAAATATCTTCTCTCAATCCTAAGGCTGCCTTTTACTTTTGTTCATTGTATTCTTTGCTGTGCAGAAGCTTTTTATCTTGATGAAGTCCCAATAGTTCATGTTTACTTTTGTTTAAACCAATACTGTACTGTATGTTAACTAACTAAATTTTTTAAAAAAGATAATAAAACAATAAAATAAAATAATAAAATAAGAATACTAAGTACTGATTTCCAAGGATCCCTTAACATTAATAAATGTGTGGGTACAAATCTGACTGCTTCTTCGTAAGTAGTTATTTACTGGAGGGCCAGGGAGGCTGACTGTTTTTCCTTTTCTGCAATTTAATCACTTTACAGTAGTCTTGAGAGAATAAGAATCTTATCATTGATGTCATAGATTCATGCTCACAAAAGGTAGGGACTAGATAAATACTTATGAAATGGCCATGCTTCAGATGTTTTAGAATTAGCATATTTTAAGATCAGGTTTCTAGTTTTTTTAATAAAGCCTGTTTTTATTGTATTTTGAGGCTGATGTTTTTGATCAGGAATGCTAAGAAAACAGGACTCCAGTGCAGTCACTCAGATATCAAGATACTGGGCAAGGTGCTATAGTAGATTTTTTAAAATACAAGATAGGCTCCATATGGCCCACCTGATGAAACTTTTAGACCATTACATTTATCTTCATATTTCGCTTTTACCAAGCAGTTCTGCAACCTACATTTGCGAAATAGTAAATTTCAAAAACCACTTGAAATTTGGCATTTTCCAGCAAAACATACCCCTCCTCCCTTTTGTTCCACAGGCATTTTTGTCCTGTAGTCCCTGCCTGGTTTGTATTTGTTCACACAAAGGACAACATATTTTATATTTTGACTCTTGTCTTCTATAGAGGATATTATTTAGATTTGTTCCTTTGGATTCCAAGAATGCAAGTTAGGATGATCAAATGGTAACCATGGTGACAGAAAGCAGAGTTCAAATCTTAGCAGGGTCATGTCATTCTTTCCCACAGTGCAGAATTCACATTCTAAGACTAATCCAGTATCTAAAAATATATCTCAGGACAGCTCATGTTGCCATTTATGGGAAAATATGACTGAGTCAGTTAACTAATCTTCCTGTTGCCGAAAAAGAATCCTTAGTTGGTAAACTAAGAAATCTGCATTTTAGGGAAAAGAAATGACAAAGGGGAAGAGAGAAATCTCTTCTTTTTAAGAGTAATTTTTGAGGCTTAAAGTTACCCCTTAACCAACAGGAATGCAAAACCAAGCGCAGTGAGAAGGTCTACCACAAACACAATAGTGATATTAATAAAATAACCATAGTTGACAGGACTTCAGTTGTATTCACATACACAGCCGCAAAGTGGTCACTCAGTAAAGAATTCCTGCAACTGCAACTCTCACAAGCAGATGAGTACTGTGTCACTACTTGGCTTTGTCACTGGCTATGACCCAGGAACATCTGTGGCCTCAGTGACACCACAGCATGGCCGGTTCACGGGCAGAATGAGCACGTGGCCATGACTCTTGTCTGCCCCTGGTAGGCCCCAGTTATGTGTGAGAGACAAGCTCAATACTTCTCCTCATGACCACTTTAAAGTTTATAAAGAGAGACTTTGTTTTAATTTGATCCTTGGGCTTCAGATTAGGAAAATTCTGAATAATAAAAATGTCAACTAGAATGACAGAATAAAAACCTTACTCAGAAAAAATACTACTGTTGAATATCCAGACTTGTTGCTTAAATTAGCTGGACACTGCTAAACTTTTACATTAACATTTACTAGTTTATTATTCTATTTCTCAATCTTAATTAAGCTTGTATTTTATTTTAGCTCAGATCCTTAGATATCCCAAGTTTTCTATCACCAGTTCTTCCCACGCTTCTATTCTGACACTGAATTAAAATTATTTCTGTTATATAATAGTGTTGTCAACTACAGTCTAATGTTATACACTAGATCCTCAGACCTTATTCATCTCATAACTGAAAGTTTGTATCCTTACTAACCTCTCCCTATTTCCCCCACTCCTCAGCCCATGGCAACAAACTTTTCTACTTTGTTTCTACCAGTTTAATATCAAATCATCATGTTGTTCACTTTACCTTACAATTTTATTTGTGGATTATACCTCAGTAAAGCTCAAGGGAAAAAAGCTTCATTGGACATTAAAAGGATGTTTCCTTATCTATTTTGGTTCATGGGCTATACTTCCCAGCTAAGGCTATTCAACTCTAGGTAATGATATTTACCCAACTTCCTATTGGCATGGGTCTCCTTCCTCCCAGGCACATAGCATGTTTCTATTCTCCTAATTCCTTTTACAAGTGGTCCTATTATATGTACAGATACAACCTAAAACTGAGTCACAACAGACACTAGTGAAATATGTCTATTATTTAGCAATGCAATATGTATAGTTTATACTGTAAGTGTGTGTGTGTGTGTGTGTGTGTGTGTGTGTGTCTGTGTGTGTGTGAGGCACTTGTATAGAGGAGAATTTAACATAGTCAGAGAACTTCTCTGCAGAATAGACCTGATTTGATGGACCAGGAGTACACAAGACTGAGGACTGGAGAATTTCAGGCAATTCTGGAATAAGGGATTAATGGTGAAAGAAAAAATAAAGCTATGATAGAATAACTGGAAAGAGCAATATAAAGTAAGTGTGATGGCTAGAGAGAACAGCCTGAAGATAAAGATAGCAAGCTAGTATAAGCACATTACCATGCACAAGTAACTTACCTTTCTGAAAATAGTTTGTATCGTGAGATGTCTTCACAGTACAGAAAGTAGTTTTCTGGTCTAGCCAGGAAACCAAATAGGAATGATCACAGGAACAGTAATAAAGAATTGTGCATTCTCAAAATCTCCGCCTCCAAGAAGGAAACGTTAGGCAATTATAGTTGAAAATCTATAAGCAGTGTAACCAGAAACTTTTCTGTTTAGGAGATAGGTAGGGTACCTTTAGTCTAGATTGCACTCTACCTTTTTTTGGAGGGATGCCAGGATTTAAAGTTGCTAAGTTGGAACTAAGAGGCTCCAGCCCCAGCAAAACTTGAACTTAATAAATTCTCATGGGATATCATAGCCCCATAAAACATGCCTTCTTTATTCTTCATTTAATAGAGCCCCCTCAACCAAGGATTAGGACATGAGAACATGGACAATTCTTTAGGGAACCAGATCAGTAATCCACACGGTCTGCCCCTGACACAGCAGTGTGTAAGCACAATGGTTCTGCCCTCCATCATATTGCCTACAAAGACTGGAAATACATCCTCAGAGCCTCCAGGGCCCTTTATTTACCCAATGATTAGAATCAAATCCCTTCTTTTTGCCAGGTTCTAGTTTGAGGCACTCAATAGAGAACTTAGAACTCTAGACAACAGATAATCACTAGAGAAGTTTACAATACTGTGCTCTTTATTTTTTACTCAACATAATGTTAAATAATGATCAAATATTTCCAGTTCTAGTTTTTCAGTGCTCTCCTGGCAAAATATCTTTCCCTGAACTATTTTAAAGATTGAATAGTGAAGATCACTCTCTCCATCAAATCAAGAATGTTGGACAAAGAGAGGCTTGTCCTTCAGCAAGCTCTATAGGCATAACCTGGTTTCTTCTTCCCTATGGACTCAATGACATGTCTTCCTCTTTTATACCAAACGTTAATGGCAGAATTGAGATCCAATTATAATTCTTCTTTTCACATGTGGAGCTCTGAGAGGTGAGACTTCCTCTATTCTCTAATAAGCTAGAAATATCAAGGAGTAGCAAGTGACATGACATGGAACAAGATATAAAAATTTCAAAGATTCGATGCCTTCTTTCCTCCCCTTATTGTTCATTATATAAAAGATCACTTGGAAATGCCAAAGCCCAAGCCTTCGGGGACTATGATATCCCATGAGGATTTATTAAGTCTATACAGTTTTCAGATGAAAGAAGGATTGTCACATGTTAATTAGATAGTTGAATTCCTGACACAGGATTGCTCAGGGTCTCGTGGCATTCCAATTATGGATATGAATTATTTATTTGAATAGATTATGTCTTCCCATCAATAAACAGCAATGGTAGTGTTCTCAAATGTGCCACGTTCTTTCCCTCCCTACACTTCCCAGTCTCCTTGTGGCTAGGTTGGGAACCTGTGCCTGGCTCTGTGTCATAACTGTGAACAGATGTGAAGTGTGTCACTCCCCATCTCAGGCACTGAAAAGTCGGTGAGTTTTCCATGCTCTCCCTTTGCATCAGCAATCCTGCAGAGAGCTGGGACTCCCAAGCCGCTGCAGAGGAGTGCAGTACCCTGGAAGGTCAGGCAATCTGCACTGGACTTGACTTGAGGAAGAAACAGACCTTTGCCATGCTGCATCACTGACAGTTTGGGGTTCATTTGTTCCTGATACAAAGTTTGCCCTACCTTGAAAAATTCAAAGGGAAATCAATGTTGTAAGCTTACTAGTCATTGCCCAAAGTAGTGGTGTGTGTGTCTCTGTGTGGCAAGCCCTTCCAAACTTCAAATCCTAGTATTCCCAGTGGGGGCAAAAATTTTTGTTTGGTATTTGGCTAAAAATTCTGATTCTGAGCCTGTGTTCGGATCCAGCCACTTTGGGCAGCTTACTTAACACCACCAGCCTCAATTTCTATATGAGCAAAATGTGCTTAATAATATTGCTTAGATCTGGGGTGCCTGGGTGGCTTAGTCGGTTAAGCGTCCGACTTTCACTTAGGTCATGATCTCACGGTTCGTGGGTTCGAGCCCCGCGTCGGGCTCTGTGCTGACTGCCAGCTCAGAGCCTGGAGCCTGTTTCAGTCTGTGACTCCCTCTCTCTCTGACCCTCCCCTGCTCCCGCTGTCTCTCTCTCTCTCCTAGAAATAAATAAAACATTTAAAAAATAATAATAATAATAATATTGCTTAGATCTAATAATATTACCTAGATCATAAGGTAGTTATGAGGATTAAGTTAGTTAACAATTACAAAACACTATGGATACATCATAAGCACCTCATAGATATTATTATTATTATTATTATTATTATTATTATTATGGACAGTGTCATCATAACACTTTAGTCCTGATGCTCTGAAAAAAAAATTGACTTAAAGTGATATGAGGACTGTAAGGTGAAGAGGCAATGGTAATGATGCTGTGGCCAGCAGTGATGGTTGTCAGACTAGGGGTCGTGGAAGTTCTGGTCCCGGGTGGGGTGGATGGGCTGTGTTTGCAGTGGACTGTGCATCTACAGAAGAGCAACTGGGCTTTAAATCAGGGTCCAAGAGCATCAATCATGCTGGGGAAGGGACTCTCACTGAGAGGCCAGCTATACTTAGCTTCATTCTCCTACCTGCATTTCAGTGGCAGAGGTTCTTTGAAAGACTGCAGTAAATCTCACCTGTCATATTCAGCAAACCCCTTCTCTTAATCTTAAGAAAAGATGAAATACTTTTCTGGCATCAGAGGTGTGGGCAACAGCAGGTTGTGACATGGCCATTTCATGACTCAGAGTCTCTTCTTCCTCTAACCCGGGTTCTACAGAAGGGAAGGAACAGGGATGCTGTGGAATCATAACCAAATCAAAATTCAGGACAAGTGTGGTGGGTTTATCACTGTGGCTGCCCTAGCACTGACTGATAGAAGTATTCCCTATCAATCTCTAAAGCAGATTTCTCCTGAGAAGGTGTCAGCACTGGGTACAGACATAAAACACTCCTCGCAAATATCAGGTATTACTTTAAGGAACAAATCAAAACCATTAGCTGTTATTTTTAAAACTTTGAAGGAAAAAAAAATGTAAAGGCCAAGTACGTAGGAAACATATTGTATGTGGGAGGGAAGGAAGGAAAAGCTTGCTTACAGAGAGAAGCATCATACCTTAGACCAGGCAACCATCTGGAGGATCCATTTGAGTGTCTGAGCTGAAGTACAGAGCTGGAAAAGAATAAGAGTAATTGGGGTGTGTGAGGAGGGAATTAAGTAAATGTTTTCCTGACAACAAAACACCAGAACAAGTTCATTTTCTCTTTCCCCCTAAGAGATGTTTCAGGAAATGCATTTCTGCTTTTCTCTCTTTCCCAGCTTTTCAATATAATTAGCAAAACAGTGCAAGGGCAGAAATCATTCTTTTACTGCAGGTGTCTGAAGAGAACCAGATGTCAAGTGGAAGAACAACTCAGAACTATCCTGGTTACAGCAAGTTAGTAACTTCCTTTTTGTTTACAGAAGACTGGACATTTTTAATGAAGAGGAATTTTAAAAGCCTGTCTCTTCTTGCTCTTTACAGAAGATTACAAAGTCATTGATTCTTTGATGGAAGACGGTGTAGGTTATTGATGTTAATCTCCCCATTTGACAGATAAGGTCCCTGAAGCAAAAACAATTAGAGACTTTAAAAAATTTTTTTGTTTTATGTTTATTTAGTTTTCAGAGAGAGAGAGAGACAGCAAGGGGGAGGGACAGAGGGAACGGGAGACAGAACCCAAGCAGGCTCCACCCGGTCAGTGCAGAGTCTGATGTGGGGCTCAAACCCACAAACTGTAATATCATGACCTGAGCCAAAACCAAGAGTCAGAGGCTTAACTGACTGAGCCACCCAGGCATCCCAGTAATTTCAGATTTTTAATCACAGAACCAGGACTAGAACACAACTTCCTGACTCTAATGCACAATTTTTTAAGGCATATCTGAAAGCAAATAGTTGCTCTAGGTCCTTTCCTAGCTGATCATAAACTCAGACATGAAGCCTCAGATATCTAAATTCAAGTGTAACCATCTCAATCTTTGTGAGTAAATGCAATTGTAGCATTATAATCTCCAAAAGATACGTGGGCAGTTATGTAAATGTAGGCATTTATCCCATACTGGGTTGCCAGGTTTCATCCTTCGTGTGATCAATTTATTCAACAGGCATTTATTGAGAGCCTATTATGTGCAAGATATCACTGGGCTAGTTAGTTGGAGGAGTCTAATCAAACATAATGAGAAACATTTCAAGTTTTACTCCTAGGAGTAATTTACCCACTCTTCTCCAAAGGAAGCTAATCTTTAGAGATGCTTTTAAAAAAAAAATGGCAGGGGAGAGGAAGGAAGGAGAAAGGAGGAGAGGGGAGAGGAGGCAAAAGCAAAACATACATTCAGGTGAGCACTATTCTGTGTATGTCACATTTGAGAATTCCAATCAGCTGGCCCAATAAAAGTTAAGTCAATGGCCACACGACACTATAACATACCCGAGACTAAAATGCAAGGTTTGAAACTAAACATTCACCATTCTATTGTCTCAGAGAGACTGACTAGGACTAATGGACATTGACTCAGCCAGAGAGTAATAACAGAATCTGTGTATTTCACCCTGTTAACAAGGCTCATGACAGGAACACAAGGTAAATAAAAGCAAACTTTAAAATCACCCTGAAGACCTACTAGTCATAAGGGAACAAAGTGAGAATAGCTCCAAGGCAGTCTTTTATCTTCCTCCATCCTGTGTACTTCTGTGCTCTAAAATGGCAATTGACCAACTTGTCCTCCCTGCCCCTCTTCAAGTCAAATCTCTGCCGTGACAAAAGAGATGGACTTGAAATGCAGTGGAAAAATACCTGTGTTGGATGGGTTTCTAATCAGATTTTCGAGATGCTGCCAGGAAACTGGTGGTGTAATGTGCATAATGCTGTCGTACAAGTAAGGAAGTGCCGGCTCCCTGTCTGAGGGCTCTCCAGGCTATTAATGCATAGCCCCTAAAGCTGAGGACACGTAGAGCCCCCCACCATGCCCTGGCCCCATTAATTCTGACTGTCAACTTCTGACTGAGGCAAGAGGCAGGATGAAGTACATAAACACCAAGAGAGTTGATAAAAGCACTTGAATCAAAATGATATGGATAACAAGCTGCAGAGGTTGCAGTCAGGTATGAAAAAAAAAGAATCTATCAAATCCTTTGATATTTAAATACCTTTCTTAGAAAGTAGTATGAGAGGAGAAACTGTACTTTAGATATAAAATCCCTTTATATTCAAAATTCCATTGGAATAATTTCCCAGAAAAGCCCACCAATATTTGATTCATTCCACAGTGTTCATCTGATCAACAAAAACATCTTCACCAGTTGCCATGACAGTGCTGTATTAGGATAGTTGCTGCAGAGTTAGGGTTGGATTAATCCTGAAGAAGACAAAACATGTAAGAAGGAAAGAAAGAAAGAAATGGGGCATAATACTAATGAAGGAAGGGGAACAGGAATCTGGGTGCAAAGAATTTATTTAGAAGATGGTTCCAGGAAGTGCAGGGAGGGAGTGGGGTAACAGTATGGAGAAGGAAAGCCAACAGGGGTATATGATTGAGCAGATGATCATGGTGATTAACTGGAACTCAGTTCTACTGGAGACCCTGATTGTGTGGAACATGCTGAAGATCATCCCAATGCAAGGTGAACAGATTTGGTATTTGTCAAATTCTGTTTTCCTTTTTGAGGGGAGCTCCTGGGTTGTTAGTTCCCCAACACCTCTGGCCTATGTTACGCATGGACCAAAGATGCACCCAGATGAGAGAACATCCTCAGGCAGGGAGATGCAGGAAGCCATCAGTGCATAAGAGAGGTGACTTCTGGGTCAGGTGCAGGGAGGTGGACGGAGCACTGGAACATCATCTGCTCCACGTGTAGATGCAAAAGATCCATACTATTGGTGCTTAGGGAAGACACTGTCAAGAGTAAAGGATGCCAAGGCAAGCTTTCATCTGGTCCTTTAAGGATTCAAAGGTCTGAGACAGATTAGAAGTAGAACCTCTTTGGTGTTCATAGTTCCTTTTCCAGTACTGGAATTTTTCACCAACATAGCTGAAGGTCTTAAAAAGTAAACACCATTTTCTATGGTGAACTAAAGCACATACTGGTAAATAAAAAATCCTTCTATAATTATCACCTTATTCCCCATTCACCCTTCAGCAGGTATCCCTCCCAGAGGAGACTTGTTTACTGTCCTGATCATATTCTCATGAAGCAAAATTCTTGAGCATTCTGCTAAATCAATCCTTCGTTGATATAGACTTAGGGATGTACTGTGCTTCGGCAAAATCTTTCCCATCGTCAAAACATTATGTATACTTAGTTGTAACAAAAATTAATTTTGTACCTTGACAAAAAAGCAGTACCAGGAAACATGGTGCCGCTTATGTTTGAAGAAGCTCCATCCCTTATTCTTTTAAATTAGCCAGACATGGCAAATGGGGGCGGGGGGAGTGTTCCAGATGAGAGGAAAGGCATCTTAGGGGTAGTAATGACAAGAGGAGTGGTTGGTAAAAGCTACCCAAACTAGTCTGACAAGAGGGTATGGTCCACACCGAGGAAGAACAGGAGTTAAGGGTGCAAAAGGAGGTTTCTGGAGGGTTCTGAACATCGGGTGACCATTGGCACTTGGACCCCATCCATAAGGAGACACTACGACATTGCAGGAGACATGGCAAAAGCTGTTCGAAGATGAAGGATAATGAAGCATATATGAAACATATCGTAATGGCAAAGGCTGAAGGCAAGGAGACCAATTATGAGGTCATTTACTAATTCAGACATAAATTTTAAGGGCTTATAAATATTTCACAGTTTATAAACAAACGCACACAGTGTACAGGTTTTATGGAAAGGGGCCCTGCTGAGAGAGGAGGTGGAGGCCAAGAGCAACTTTTCTTCATTTGTCCACTCAGAGGGAGCACCTTTTTCTAATTCAGCAAGGGAACTGCATGTACCAGCAAGAAGCCTGTTTTCGATTAAAACACACACACACACACACACACACACACACACACACATACACACACAGGATTGTTTGCACACACACAGGTAGATAGCAGTGGAATGGGGGCAAAGTTAAGTGGGAAAACCATTCAAATTTCCATTAATAACACCTGCCCCCACAGCAATATGATAAAGACATCTGTTAGAATATTAAAATATAAGATGGATGACCCTATTTCATTCATGGCTTAATAAACTTCATTTCATTCAAAAAAGTGGTGGGATGGGGTCATCTAGGTTTTAAAACATCCTTGTTAATAATATTATTGAAATAATATATAAAATCTGTATAATCTTTAGTTTGAAGAGCTTGTGACCATAGCAAAACATAAGTGACCATAAACCCAAATGGGGGGATGTAAGCCTTCCTTGATAACTCTCGGAAGCTTACAGAACTTCAGGTGATTGGTGGGAATATCAATGATCATCATATAGTACTATGATAAAAGAAGTGAGCATTTGATTCTCTCTGGTTGTTTTAATGCCTGCATCCTTTAATATATCATTTCTTTTACAAATGCAGAAATGCACACACACACACACACACGCACACATAGGCACACATATCTGTGCACACACACACAGCCAAACCTACAAATACTCCCCTTGGAGCTCTTTATGACATTGTTTTCAGACTGACCTTTGCAAACAGCTTACTCAACCAAAATTAGATCAGAATGCAATGTGAAGGATGTCCCATCCCTTATTCTTTTGAATTAGCTAGGAACTAACTCTTCAATATTTATGACCGCTCGCTGAAAACACATGATTGTTCTACTGGGAAAATAAGGTTGCTTTGAGCAGAGTTGCAGGAAATCTGATTTGAAAAATCCAAGTTAATAATCTCCACCGTTCTAATAGAGCAATGTTCTAAATGCAAGCTCAGTTAATAGGGACAGCAAAAGAATGACCTCTGTGGATTCCAATTAGAATAAACACATCAAGGAGGACAGATGGGGGCTCTGGCTAGAGTCGTGAGTAGTCATCATGGCTTTTGTCATGAATAAGAAACAAAACTAAAAGCTGAATAGAAACAAACTGCTCCTCTCTCACTTGCTTTCTAAGATCTTTATTGTCTAAGGATAATCTAAAGTATAAGTATTGTCGAAGGTTTAAATAATTTTTTAAATGCTTATTTATTTTGAGAGAGAGAAAACACACACACACACACACACACACACGAATGAGCATAGGGCAGAGGGAGAGGGAGACAGAATCCCAAGCGGGGCTCGATCTTACACAGGATGAGATCATGACCTAAGCCAAACTCAAGAGTCATACGCTTAACCAACTGAACCACCCAGGCACCCCTCAAAGGTTTAATTAATTTTTGTAAGAAACTCAAAGTGTTAACAATGCATAGAACATGAGTATCCAAGATCAACAGACACAAAGATCAGCTCTGTCACTTATTAATTCAATAATCTGGCCAAGTTACTTACCGTTTCTAAGCCTCCAAGCTTCTTATCTGAAAAATGGGTCTGATAAGATCCAACTTAGGCCATATATGAAATGCTTAACACAGACTTGCTTACAGAGTGGGTGCTCAATTGTTTTATTACTCCTTCTTCCTCTTCCTTCTCAGATAGAAGAATAACCTTCGCGAGTGCCCTTGTGTTCTGCAACATGAACACGCTGGACATTCTTCCAGGAGTCACTGGTAAATTTTTCCAGTATTACTACTGTCTCTTTGTGTAGCAAGTCTTTTTGTGTAGCTCCCTTGCTAACAATGTGAGCTTGGCAGCCATGTGAAACAGTGTGGCCTTGAAAGCCACACTTCATGGGTTTGCACCCTCACTCTGCCACCTCAAAAGTATTGCGTAATAATCATTCATCCTCTACTTAAGTTTTCGTAGTTACAAAATGGAGATAAGTAACAAAAAAAGGCTCTAACAGTTGTGAGAAGTAAATGACCTAACCCATGAAGGAAATTAAAACAGTGCTTTATACATGGCCACTATTTGAGTGAATAGAAGCCATTATACCAAAGTTTCAACACTAGAAAACACAAATGCAGGGTGATTTTTCACAGTGGGGGAGTACACCTCCCTTATTAAGGAATTCCCACCAAGATCCCTTTAGAACCTGAATCAGTTCACACTTGGTTGGCTGGAAGATGTGCCCGCAGTCACAGCAGGGTGCTCAGTTCACCCACGAACATGCATTAATTCTTGTGCCCACTGTGGGCAAGACCCTGACACAGTATCACACATAGCTTCCGACTCCTCACTGTCTGAAGAATTCCACCCAGAAACTTACTTAGCATGTTTGAACTTACTCTTATATGCAGGATAAATGTTTTCTCTAGTGTGGACTTATGTTAATGTAAAATGAGTTCCTTCCTCTAATAAAAGTATCAGGTTCTATATGAAGTCGGTACATCATAATGAAGGAATAATCACACCTCTCAGAGTGGGTCTCCCTGTTGGAGCCAATCGTGAGTAGCTATTAATAGGACTCTCTAATAGTTGAATTTTAGCAAATGCTAACATTTGATTTAATCAGCCGGTGCTCTTCCAGATCCGTGCAACATGCCAAAAGTGTCACCTTTGGCACCTTTCCATCACATTCTCTCCAGGGAAAGGTAGAGAAGGCTCCACAAACACTGGAGGCTAGTGAGATGGCAGAGCATGTAAGTTTTAAACCTAAGTTGGGGGGAAAAGGAGGCAGAAAGAATGGAGCTCAGAGTCCCTCTGAGTGTGACTGGTTAGGCAGGGGTGCTGCCCTACTTCCTTGCCTTTGGATTCTGGCAAACACTGAGGACCCCGTGCTTCAGGTGTGTCTCTAAGATTATCTTTATCATCCACCTCACCTGTCACGAGGTGGGAAGGCAATATGTATTGTTCTCGAGTGTGCCCGTTACTGAAGCTCTTAACTCTCAGTTCCAAACCCATGTTGTGCTGCTCACCCCTGGTGCCGGGGCTGGGATTCTGAAAGCAATGTTCTTCCTTTGCCAGCTGTTCCTGATAGGTTCTTACCAACAGGGGGCACTAGAGGGAGTCTGGGAGACTAGCGGAAAGAGGGTCTCCATCTTCCCTGGTTGCTTGCTGTTTTTAAGTCAGCGTCACTCAGCAATGGCTTTTTGCCCTGACAAGGCAGCTGTTCCCGGGCTCCAGTGTCTTCTTTGCCATCCTCAGACCATCTCACCTTGCCCTCCTCAAAGATGTGAGTGCAGTTCTGTGGGACCGCTCCTCCCAGCTTCTAGGTTCTCATCACCCCACCCTCTTCCAGTTGGTTCACCCAGGGCTAATGATGTGGAGAACAAAGGCAAAAGAAATGTAGGTAAAATTAAATTTCCTTATAACTTGCAGGAATGAACAAATACTTGAGGCAGGCAGCATATAGCATTCCTCCAGGAACTCCCAATTGCCTTAGTGTTAATGCTTTGCTAGAGGGAAAAACAACTTTAGCTTGATAATAGC
The DNA here is from genome assembly GCA_017311185.1 of Proteles cristata cristata. Taxonomy (NCBI): domain Eukaryota; kingdom Metazoa; phylum Chordata; class Mammalia; order Carnivora; family Hyaenidae; genus Proteles; species Proteles cristata. The sequence goes on from JAESUZ010002218.1 coordinate 1,658,560, forward strand.
TAGGCCTCCAGGGTCCTGTAAGTCTTCTTTAGCTTCTGAAAACCCTTTTTTGGAAACTCCTTTGACTTTACCTTCTCCAACTCCAAAGTGTATAATGAATTGCTCCTTGCAATCCCAGTGCAGCACTTCCTGCCCATGGGTCCTGTCCACATGCTTTAATAAAAACACCTTTTTGTACTGAAATCAGGTTTCAAGAATTCTTTCTTGGCCATTGACTTCAAACCACACCACTTGGATAGGATTGTTACCTGCAGTTATTATCTCTGTGATATTCTAGTGTCCCCTTTCCATTTTTTCAGTTTTCCAATAGTCTTAACCAGTTTCTTAGGCTAAATTCTCTCTGTTGAAATACCTAGTGAGATGTCTGTTTCCTTGGATTGATCCTCTATGTCTGCTCTAAAAGATTTGGGAAAATGGAGGCAACAGTATGAAGTAAGTGAAAACCATTCTCCCTCCTTCCCCAGAGCCCTGTCTGTGCTGTCCTCCCACATGAATATACAAGTTACCCAGAGAAAGTGCTCATTTCCAATTAAGGGGTCAGCTGATTATGGCTTAAAATGTAAACTCTAAGTTACTGACATTTTTCAAAAGCTTTCTACAGTTATGTTTTATTTTGTTAAAAATTTTTTAATGTTTTTGTTTATTTCTGAGAGAGAGAGACAGCATGAGCAGGAGAGGGTCAGAGAGAGAGGGAGACACAGAGTCTAAAACAGGCTCCAGGCTCTGAGCTGGCAGTCAGCACAGAGCTCAACGAAGGGCTTGAACCCACGAACCGTGAGATCATGACCTGAACCAAAGTCAGACGCTTAACCAATTGAGCCACACAGCTGCCCCTCTAGAGTTATGTTTTAAATCATATGGAAATGTCTAGTTAATTGCTGGATGTTTGGCACTGAGTTGTACACTATCAAGGAAAAGAAGAAGTTATAAGAATGGTTTGAAATAATGTCCTTACCCTCAAGGAACTAGAGGGAAAAGAGGAAGAGCCATTATACACATATTAATAAGAGACATATACAAAATATGATATTACTATAAACTGAGTTGGACGGTACATACCACAAATGCATTAGGAGGTAAGAAATAGATCATTGGCGACAAGGCAACCAGGAGCACTTCACAATAGATGATGAGGTGGACTTGGAAGGATTCAGAAATGGGAAGAAAATGGGGAAAAGCTGTCCAGACTGGGAAGCAGCATGAACAAGTCCATGGTAATTAGACTTTGCTATGCATATGCATTGGTACCAATTAATGTGCGTTTGCCATTATATAGATTCTCCTAAATTTGCGACCCAAGGAGAACCCAGACTCTGGTGAACTTATAAATAGTCAAACTAACTGGAATACCACCTGCCACTTAAAAGGAGCCTGTGCGAAAATCAAAGTGTCACTCAACTGTGGTCATTTAGAACCACAGCTCATACATTTTTACCAACAGCTGGGGATTTGATATTTGGGATTAAAATCCTGGTAATCCTTTTGATTGACTTGGAGGTTTGTCCAAGAAGTTTCCATCCTTCACAAACAACTCAGATGCAAATACTGAAGGCAACTGCTTGTTGGAGAAACCCTCAGGAACCCACAATAGCCTGTGTAATTAAAATCAAATCTCCAGGATCAAATCTATTTAAAACAAAACACAAATTGTATCATTAAGCAACAAAACTAACCACGAAGCAGATTGTGACTCTTGATACCTGGTTAGAATCAGGTTTTAAAATGGGATTTTAAAATGCCTTTTGTAAAGTTACATAAGGAATCAAGTAGATTGTGCCCACTTTTCACCAAATGCATTCTTAAATCAGTGAATTCAAATGGGAGCAGAACTCTTTAAATTAAAAGCAAGAAGATAATAGTATTAAATCCTGACCTTTCCCACAAAAGCAACCACGTCTTCCTCGCCCCTCCCCTTCTCTAATTTATAGTAATGTAATCCATATGGAAGAAATCCATGTGTGTTTGGGAACCAAGTCCTACACTTTCTTCTCCATCACAAAAGCCAGTTGTTCTTCAGAACTATCCATCAGGATCATATTACACTCTGAAGCATTAAAAAAGAGGCCTGAGCTCAGACCTCCTGCTGAAAAGTTAAGTTGTCAGTTGTTAGGCAGAAAATCAATCAGAAATGCATTTGGGACAATGGCCTGCTGCCTGAAATTACACCAGGCTGGAAAAAAAACCAACCCAGAGGCAGAATACTAATGGTTGGAGATACCCTTTCTGTCTTAGACAAGGCAGATCAATTTATTTAGACACATTTGCTAAGAGGAAATATGCTGATGCCAAGTCTCAGATTTACATACAATTATAGCAGAACATTTGCAAAATTTTCTCAGAAGGATCAAGATACTCTGTTTCTCAACATGTGCCAGTAACTTCAAAATTGTTATGGATTGCTTTAGCTAGCGCAGATTCTTACCCCTAGGGCTTGCAATAGGTACAGAGACTTTGCCACAGTTTGGGTAATTTATCATCCTTTTGCAAATGTTCATGGAAGACACGTGCGTAGCTAGTATTACCACAAGCTCACTGTGGCTTCTTGCTGTGTGGGTAGGAGGCCGGCAAAATTCTTGAGCCACACTCTTCAACGTGCTGATGAGTCTTATTTCCAAAGTGGGAACAGAGTTGGTTAGAATCTAATGCCAATGCAATTGGTCCTTGGTCCCCTAAGAGTGATTAATATTTAACTAATATTTAAAATAAATAATATTTAAGGTAAAGTAACAAATAATAAAAATGAATGTTAAAAACAATAGCTAACATGATTTGAGCCCTTATTATGAGCTAAGCACTTTACTTGCTCCTCTAGTTCTCCCAACAATATTAAGAAGTAGGGCCTCTTATCTTCATTTTACAGAGAAACTGATTTTAAAGAGGATGAGTCATTTATTCAAGGTCACTTGGCTGATGGAAGGGACCAGAACTCAAGGTCAGGCTGAAGGACCCCAGATCTCTATGTTCACCCCTTGGCAATGCTACCTCCCACCCATAGTTAAATATCCGTGCCCACAGAAAGACTGCTCGAAATAATGAACCCGAAGCCAACCACCTCCCAAATATTTCAGTGCCAACAGTTTCAAGGAAAACCAGAGAGCTTGGCACTACCACACTCAGAGACCTATTGGGTAGGGGTTGTAGAAACTTCCTGTTTGTTACCTTAGCATGAAGGCCAGCAAGTTATCAACAACCTTGATTACGTGCTTAGAAAGTTTGAAGTCAGGCTGTGCTCACGTCCCAAGCATCATCACCAATCACTGAACAACGAGCAGTCCCTGTAGTAGTAAGAAGTATGCTGTTCTACATTCTCCACTCCTCTCTTCATTGTGGGGTGCTTTTGCCTCATCTTCTGGAATTTATCAAACGCAAATGTGTTTATCTGGGCAATCCCTTTCTTACCACTTGCCAATATAACTACAGTAGTCCTTATCTGTGGGGGCTACATTCCAACACCCCCAGTGAATGCCTGAAACCATGGATAGTACTGAACCTTATATATACTATGTTTTACCTATATATACAAACCTATGATAAAGTTTAATCTACAAAACTAGGCACAATAAGAGATGAACAGCAATAATTAATGACACAACAATTGTAACAGTATACTGTAATAAAAAGTATGTGAATGTGCTCTCTTACTCTCTCTCTCTCTCTCAAAATTTCTTACTGCACTGTACTCACCCTCTTCTTGTGATGATGTGACATGATAAAATGCTGTGTGATGTGAGGAAGTGAGATGAACAATACAGGCATTGTGACATAGTTAAGCTACTATTGACCTTCCGGTGATTCTTCAGAAAAACTATCATCTACTTATGGGCCTCTGTTGACCACAGGTAACAAACTGCAGAAAGCGAAACCTTCCAATAAGGTGGAACTATTGTTCTCAGAGTAATTGCTCTAAATGCTATCATTATAATCTCCCAAGGCTTTCAAGCTTTTATTCCTACTAAAACACCTGTGGGCAAAAGAGGTATTTACCTCTACTTTACAGATTCGAAGACTGTGGCATAGAGAAGTTACAAAACTAAAATTTTCTAAGTGCACTGTTTGAGTTAATGAACTAGAAAAACAACGGAAGCATCTGGTCATGCTGCTCGGGCTCTCTGAACCAGAGTTTGATGCTCCTTGCTACAGGACAGTTTGGAGCCTTGGATGCTTACCTGTTTCTTCTTTAAACTCCTTCACTCTTGCACTCCCCCAGTTAACTAATAATCAAGTTCTTACACTAGTCCATGATTTATGTGCAATTGCCATGTTTCCTGACACTGAATTATTGCACCGACTGGTCTGAGATTAACATGAGAAAACTTTCTTTCTTAAGAAAAGGCTACTGAGAGGGGCGCCTAGGTGGCTTAGTCGGTTAAGCGTCCAACTTTCGCTTAGGTCATGATCTCACGGCTCGTGGGTTCGAGCCCCGCGTCGGGCTCTGTGCTGACTGCCAGCTCAGAGCCTGGAGCCTGTTTCAGTCTGTGACTCCCTCGCTCTCTGACCCTCCCCTGCTCACGCTCTCTCTCTCCTAGAAATAAATTAAAAAAATTAAAAAAAAAAAAAGAAAAGAAAAGGCTACTGAGAGAGCACAGTGTGGCAGTTACATGCACTGATACTGGAGCCAAAATGCCTAGGTTCAAATCTCAATGTTAGGCGTGAGTGACCTTGAGCAAATTAATTAATAAATTAGTGCCCTGTTTACCCCATCTTCAAAATGAAAATAATAATTTTCATTATTATGATTATTTCATTATTATACCATTATTCATAGTCATTGTAAGAATTAAATGAGTTCAAGCTAGCCTCTAAACAATTCCTAATATTTGCTGTTTTTACTATTCCAAACAACCCTCCTTCTTCAATCTCTGGGCAATGACCCTTCTATGCTGACACATTCTTATTCCCTCTCAGTTTCGGTCAGAAGGTTCTAATCAAATAAAATTAATCATCTACTACTTCTATATTATTTCTTTAAAAAAGTAATTTGGGGTCTTTTTTACAGACAGCCTAATCTCTTAACTAAAACATGCATCCACTTTATATTCTTTCTAAAGGAATTCACTTATGTAAATTTTAGATTTAGCCTTATGTAATAGTTGCTACATTCCCTTGATTCTAATCCTGTTTTCCCTTTTAAAGTGCATGCTCAATAGTATATAAATTTCACCTTAAGTCTGTGTTTTGTTATTTCATGTAAAAGTAGTGACTTCAATTGCCAAAAAATAATTTTCCCCCCAGATGTTCTATATTAATTTGATGTAGGACTTTGGACTTACCTGCCATCCATTTTCTTGATTTCTATGTATTTCATCTATGCCAGAATTCCACACTTCTGAATGATAATGATGCATATTATGTCTGTGTTATAATCTTATTCATTCCTTTCTTTTTTTCAATGATATGACTACTTAGGGATAAAACCTATGTTTCATGAAGCAAAGTATTCATGTACATTTTCCATATGTTATGTATCTTGTTTCACCAATAAAAAATTTCATTTGAGCATTTGATATATGCTATACATCTTTTTAAAAAATTTTTAATGTTTATTTATTTTTGAGAGAGAGAGAGACAGAGTATGAGCAGGGTAGGGACAGAGAGAGAGGGAGACACAGAATCCGAAGCAGGCTCCAGGCTCCGAGCTGTTAGCACAGTGCCTGATGCAGGGCTTGAACCTATGAACCATGAGGTCATGACCTGAGCCAAAGTCTGATGCTTAACTGACTGAGCCATGCACCCCTATGCTATACATCTTTAAATATCCTTGTAGTTATTTCAGCTCACTACTGTTAATGTTTTACTTATAATTTCACTTTTTGCTTCAAAGATAAACCTCCATAAATCTATCTATATGAGATTTATTGTAGGTATCAATGTATGTGTGTGTGTGTGTGTGTGCACGTGTGTGTGTGTGCACGTGTGTGTGTGTGAGACTTGCTACTTCAATTCAGGGTGGGTTTTTTTCCTAATTAATATTCAGTTTATTTATAAATGCTTATTTATAAATGGGAGGACATTGACAGTATTATGCTATTGAGTAAGTTAGACAGAGAAAGACAAATACTGCATGATCTCACATATGTGTGGAATCTAAAACATCTGAACTCATAGAAGCAGAGAACCGATTGGTAGCTGCCAGAAGATAGGGCTGGAGTATGTGCGAATGGGTGAAGGTGGTCAAAAAGTACAAACTTCCTTATAAGATAAATAAATTCTGGGGATGTAATGTACAACATGGTGACCACAGTCAACAATATTGTACATTTGAAAGTTGTCAAGAGAGTAGATCTTCAAGTTCTCATCACACACAAAAAAATTTTGACTATGAAATGTGATGAAATTAACTAAACAGACTGTGGTAATCAGTGTGTGTGTGTGTGTGTGTGTGTGTATCAAATCATTGTATTGTATACCTTAAACTAATATAAGGTTATATGTCAATCTCAGTAACACTAGAAAAAAATTAAATAGTTAATTTTAACAATTACTCTCATGAAGTCAAATCAAATATCTGATTAATCCTTGATCAACTCAGTTTATTTGGATTCTTTTATAAACTTAAGGTCTCCTAAACATTTTTTACTATATTTACATATTTAATATAATTCTATTTAAAATCATCTTTTGAATGTCACAACAAGGAAAATGCTTCTAGGCACTTAAAAATTCAACTAAATTCAATATATGATGTTTAAAATATGATGAATTCTAAGCTCTCGTAAATAGTGAATACTATTTATAAACTTAGTAAAATATTTTATGCATTTCAACTTAAAAACCATGTCTAAATCAGCTACTGAATTACATATTTTAAATTGGAATCACAAAGCCAATGTGTTTATAATATAGTCAATTCTCTTTAAATCCAAATGTGTACCTATTCTAGTTAAATTAACAAAAAATTGTTAATATTATGGGTCTGACTTAAATCATTATCTCTAAAACTAATCCACGTTTTCCCTTGCATGAAGTGAATTTTATATATTAAAGGAAGAAAGTTAGAATTTGTTATCTCAAGTGAATTGTGGTGACTCTCTTGACACAGTAAGGTTGTTCATTGGCCAAGGTTTTGACTAGGAGTGACTTTCCACAGGCCACTAATGGACAAGTGTAATCCTTTTATAGAGCCACTCAGCAAAGAGGGAATCCAAGACTGTGCCCTCCAAATAGTTGCATAGCCCCATGAATTTAAGTTACACATTTTCTATTTCTTCAATCTGATTTTAGTCTCCAAATCCCCACCAAGATTGTTTCAGCACTTAATTAGATTCAACTAATCCATTTACTGCCAAGTTCCATTCTGAATACTTTTCATATTTTGCCATGGGCTCCCACTACAAATCTACAGATACTTAAATAACATTTGATTGAATTCTGCACATTTCTCATTTCGGTCTGACGTGACAGACCCCAGACATCATATTAATGGTAAGGAGATGAGTACATCTGGACATCATTATTAGTTAGAGCCCATTGATAAGAAATACATGTCTGCAAACTGCTTTTACATTTTTAAAAATTATTTTCATCAACAATTCACATTGCTAAAATGGATATTTTTGTTGTCTTTAAACTTGTGGGGTAAATATTATCCTATATTTTTTAATCATTTGGGTTTTTATTGTAAAAGCAACGTAAACTTCCTCAGTAGGCAGGACAATCTGTCTTTAAAACCTATACTTGCCTCCTGTCCATGGGATCCCGGGCCGAACCTCATGAAAGCTGCATGAACCATGGTGCCAAAGAGGACTTTTGTAAAACTGCCCTCTCCAAGTAGCTTTTATAGGGTAAACTTAATTTTTATAGGGTAAACTTAATTTTGAAGTCGTTTCAGACTTTCAGGAAAGTTTTTAAAATAATACAAACAATTCTCATGTGCAATGCCAAGATTCCTCACATATTATCATTATATCCCATTTGCTTTATCATTCTTTTAAATCCATTGATAGATACTTTATTTTCTGAAACACTGGAAAGTAAGTTTTAGACAGAATGTCCCTTCAGCTTTATGTGCTACTACTGTATTTCCTAAACTAACAATATTCTTAGCCATTATCACACTGCAGTTACCAAAATCAGGAAATTAACATTGATGAAATACCACTACTAATGACATTATCATTATCCAATTTCTAGACAGATCATATGCCAAGTTTGCCAAGTGTCCACTACTGTGTTTTAAATGCTCCAGGAGTAAACCAAGGGTCACAGATTACAGGTGACAGCTAGTTGTTTTGTCTTTTTGGTCTTCTTCTTCTTTTTATTTTTTTAATTGGAGTATGGCTGACACACAGTGGTATACCATTGTTTCAGGTGTACTAGTCTTCTTTAATATGAAATACTTCTTTATGCTTTTTTGCCTTTCATAACCTTGGTGGTTTGAAGAGTTCAAAATAGTTCATTTGCAGACTGTTCGTTAATTTGGGTTCGTCTGATATTTCTTGATGATTACATTCAGATGCACTGGTGTCAGAATATCATACAAATGCTATTATGCCCTTCTCAGAAGGCCCATAATGTCTGAGTGTCCCATTACTGATGATGTGAATTTGATCACATGGTAAAGATGATTTCTGGCAGGTTTCTCCACTGTAAAATATACCATTTTTTTTCTTTCAAATGATTTTTCTTTGTTCAAAAGATAATATTTTCTTTTTTCCTAATAAAAAAGAAATTTTATTAGGAAACAAAATTTCCTAATTTTTCAATAAGTATATTGTGGGGAGATAGTTTGAAACTATGTAAGTATATCATCTTTCATCATACTTTCACCCTCTGGTTTTAGGAGTCATTGGTGATTTTTGCCTGAAACAATTACTACTACAGTGACTGCCAGAAGGTGCTTTTCTAGCTCTACTTTCTGTCTTTACTAATTGGAATTCTACCATAAAGAAGAGCATTCTCTTCTTCCCCATTTATTGACTTATTAATTTACTTCTATCAGTATGGATTCAAGGATTGTTATTTTATTCTTTGGGCGTACTCCATTACTATCAAAGGTCATTATGTGTTCAAATTACTCAAGATTTGGTCCATGAAAATACCTTCAAGCTGGCTCCTGTGTTCTTCATGCAACGCCCCCACTTCTTTGAGCACTTTTCTTGTTTTTTTGCACAAGTAATGCTCGAAGTTCATGCTGTACTCTTCTTGCCCTATACCTGGAGTCAGCCATTTCTTCAAAGAGCCCTGGATTCTTTCAGTGGAGAATGGTATTTAGAAGCCAAGACCTGAGTCCTATAGGTGCTCATTGCTACAGAAGTGTTCTCAGAAGCCTTTTCCTAACTAACAGTGATCAGCTGACAGATGCCTTTGGGAAGTCTACAAGTTCATCCCCCAACAGTCTCATACCCATTGGCTCCACCCACACAGCTATAGTTGACTCTCCTTCACATCAACCTGTCCAAATAGCATACTCAAGGGTTATTCTCAATCACCTGGCTTCCTAATGACCATTCCCACCTGGGTGGTGTCATTTATCCTCACCCCAAAAGCAATGTTGGAGAGGATTCCCAACTCCTCTCTTACTTGCCCAAACTGGAACATATTGCTCCCTCTTTGCCTTGAAATTCTCCTTAATACTTTCTCCTCTCACTCATCCCTTTCTTCATACAAATTTCTTTCACCTCCTCTTTAATCCTAGTATTCTTACAAGTACAAAGAACTTATTTCTTGTGCTCTTTTTTTTATAGATTCTGGAGTTTGAGACTAAAGAAAAAAAGAACTAACATAGACATCAACTCTTTCTTTTTCTCTTCTTCCCATCCTTAAAATTCATCATACATATCCCAGGGAGCTGGGAAAATAAAGACAAACTCATGAGACCATGAGAATTGTAAAACTTAAGCGTTGAGACTATTAAAATCAAATCATTTAGAACAGAGTGATTGTAAAAGAAAACAAAGTAAAATATACAATATGATAGAAAACAAAATACAATGAATAAGAGACTATTTAAAATATACTATACATAAGAAATGATATAAGTGGTACTCCTACATAGAGAATATTTAAGGTTTAGGGTTTCTCAGTGAATAATGTATGCAGAGACCACATCAGTAAGTACAATTTTCTGTTCATGGGTCAGAGGTCAGACTTGGTCCATTATGGAGAAAGTCTTCAGGGAATCATTTTGTGTATGGGAAACAGGAACTACAGTGAAAGGATTTTTATGTAACCATGAGGTATCCCAGAGATCTGGAAATAGAGAAACCAAGGGAAAATTAGAAGGAAAAGTATGTGAAGAGTTAACTTGGACATTACTATATATCTCATAGGTAAAACATTTCTCCTGTTTATGTGGATGAACAAATTACTAAAAATATATGTATACCTATTTATCTTTTCCATACACAAAACAAAAGCCTTTCACTTTAGAAAGATAATAGAAAGAAATGCATATGTTGTACTTTTAGGTTAAAATATATCTTTTATATTATATATTATTCATATATATATATATAATATATATTGATATATATAATAAGTCTAATCCTCAAAGGATTTATAGTACTTACTGATTGTCCAAAACTGAGTCCAGCCCAATATTCTACATGAATTTCACCTTCAGAAACCTGGGTTGCTGCTGACCTTTTGCTCAGGATGAAATTCTTGCTACTCTGCCAAGATAGAAGTAAAGTGAGAAACAGAATATATTCCATTTTCTTCCCTAAGCCACAACTCCTCCTAGACCATGGAAATGAAATTCTATGTTCTCTAATCAAGCATAAGAAAACCCTAGGGTCACTCCTATACATCCCAGAGTCAAGAACAAAATGTTTCCTTCCCACTGCTGCTTCTGCCCCCACACTCTCTCTATACCTGCTAGAGGAACCTGGGGCTGGAACACAGATTCAGGATGAGCTCTCAGGGAGATTAACCTGGACACAGTTTTTCTTTCATCTGGTCTTGTTGTTGTTGAGCATGTTTTAGTTCTTTAACTTTATAAGCCATAAATATTGGTTTAAAGAAAAGATATGTCTCACTATGAAATTTCAGAACAAGGGACTAGAGAACACTTGATTCTTGACCTTGATGTTCCTTTGTGCATATACCACTGGTCTAAGATTAAACTGCACCCAAGTTGGAATCCCTACAAGAATGGGGAGTCTTGCTGCTCTCATTTTTGTGATAGGTAGGAATGAGAAGGGTAAAAGATAGAAACATTGCAGACAAATATATGGAGTTTAAGTACTGACCACAAATTACTGTTTTATGATCTGAAAGCTCCTGCCTGTGATCCATAAAGGCAAGGTATTACACTCCTTCTACTCTTCCAGATAAGGAAAAGTTCATTTCAAAAGTCTTGGGCAAAGGGAAGAACTTGGGTTAGCTCCTGCTGAATTTTTACTTTCTTTCATTAATCTTGAATTTACATTAGTCTTTCCATGATTCTGTGTGTGGGCTCTAATAAAAGCCCATTGATATGTCACAGATGGGATTTACATCTGGGCTCAGAAGCTTTTGTCTGTCACTCATTTTCCTTCCCTCAGGAATGATGTCCCTGAGGGAGGATTCTCTTCCATAGTGGTGAAAGGTTCAAGACCAAACTCTTCATTCTTAAGTTCGGAAACAGGAGAATCAGGACAAATATGCAAGGAGAGTTAACTTAGACTTTTCATTATAAAACATTTGAAGTAACAAATTTCCTCCCAGTGGAAGCCAAAGGCACTTTTGCTTATCTGTCTTAACTCAGCTATTGCCCTAACTTGAAAAGCAAACAAGATTTAAAAATAACCAAGCCCTTGGGGCACCTGGGTGGCTTAGTCGGTTAAGCATCCGACTTTCGCTTAGGTCATGATCTCGTGGTTCGCGGGTTCGAGCCCCGCGTCAGGCTCTGTGCTGACTGCCAGCTCGGAGCCTGTAGCCTATTTCAGAGTCTGTGTCTCCCTCTCTCTCTCTGGCCCTCCCCTGCTCATGCTGTCTCTCTCTCTCCTAGAAATAAATAAAAATATAAAAAAAAATAATAAGCAAGCCCTAAATTTTGGAGATCAAAATGTCATACTCAGTGTCCTAGCTTCTATACTTCTAGGAGCTCCTACCGGTTGGAGCAAAGGGAGATACACTTCCACCATTTCTTCCCTGATTCTTCCCAGAAACAGCAAGAGCAGGTTTACAATATCTTTCAAACATAGATCCAGAGCATAAATGTAATCTATGAATAATCTACTTCCTGTGGTCCCTTTTCTGTCCAAGATCAGAAGTAATTCTCCAAGAAGGAAATAGGAAATGCTTTCTTTCCTGTATTATGAATCATTTTCACCAAAATCCACAGGAATGATGAGGAAGGAGAAAAGAAATGGTCCAAACTCCTCTTACCATCACTCCTCTTTCCCACCACCATCACTGACGAATGCGATACTTGGGTCTCTCCAAAAATTGAGATTTCTCTCACCTACTTCTTGTTCCTGACATTTCTCTGCTCAAAGAGCTCTGGGCCCAGCTCTGTAGGTCCAGTTGTTGCCTATCATCTCAGACAGACTCCAACTCTGGTGACAGTCCTTATGGAAGGCAGGCTGGCATGTCTGCACAAACCCAGGGGACTTAAGTTTGTAGCGAGGATGGAAATAAGACATTGAATGCAGATGACTTGGCACTACCCAACTAACCAAGTAAAAATGATAAAACAGTTCTTTTTTTTTTTAAGAGAGTGAGAGAATGGGCAGAGAGAAGGAGAGAGAATCTCAAACATGCTCCAAGCTCAGCACAGAACCCAAAGCAGGGCTCGATCTCACAATCCTGAGATCATGACCTGAGCCGAAATCAAAAGTTAGATTTTTGACTAACTGAGCTGTGCAGGTGCCCCCAAACAGTTCTTTTGTGTAATTAACCAACACTCTATGCAGATGTTTCTTCATGATAACCCATGGAAGTGACAGAATAGTGTGAAGGAAAGGATAAAGGCCTAGGGTTTGAATAGGTTACAGGGGTGGGGTGAAAAATGTCTAAAAATGTAATGGTTTGGCTTTAGGCTAAATTAAAATGTCCCATAAGTTATGACAAATTTGTCAAAATGGCCACATAAAAATAGATTAATTACTTTTGTAGATTAAGGGGATAGACAGCATCAGTACAATTTCACTGAATTTTCCCTACCCATAAACCTGGAGGGAAAAATCTCTGGCCCAATCCTTGAAAGGAGGAAATACTACTATCCAAGCCCTACTAGGTAACCTGAGCTCCAAGAACACTTCAGGCAGAGATAGCAGGAATAGGGGATAACTTCAAACCCAAAATAAGCAACAAATTTACCTGGGAAACATCCCACATTTTGAATGTCATGCATTTTGAATGGGAGCTGGATTCTTACAGAATGTTTTAAAATTTCTTTTTTTGTTTTTTTAGAATTTTTTAAAATTTCAAAGTTACATACGTGCAATCACCATTTCACACTCAAACTCTCTCAAGGATCCCAATTCTCTAATTCTCTGTACCTCCAGAGGGGGAAACATCATGGACAGGTCCCCCCTGTGCAAAACTCCCTCCTTTGCTGAATTCAGAGGTTTCTCTGGCTCCAGGCTGTGCTGTGCTGAGCTCTGTGGGCCTCCAGTGGAGGTCATCAGGGATATGTCATAATCAACACACCAGGCCTTTTAATTTCAAAGTTCAAATCTATTTCCAGAATTATAAACAACCACCTTTTAAAACTAAACAAATTTTAAAGGACATATCAGTCTTGAAAAATACTAGAGAAGATAGAAAATGGATACAAAAGTAAAATAACTTTTAAAAGCAAAAAAAAAAAAAAATCTAAAAAGAAGCTTCTTTGACTCCCTGCATGTAAGGAAGTTCCTATTCTAAAGAGATGAAGGAAAACATATAGCATGATTCCTTACTAACTCAAACACATGAGGCTTCCAACAAATTTTTATTACCCAACATGAAAACCTAAACACTTTTGGTCTTTTGTCCCGTCCCACTCACATATCTAAATTCTTATTATAAGAACAAAAAATGTTATACTCCTTCAGAATTGATATCTGATTGCAACATGTCCTTCGTCTTAGATTTTGGACTGTAGTCCTGGCTCAATTCCCGAAGCAAGGCACTCAAAGCCTGCTAGCTCTTAAAACTAAAGGTCCAGGTACTGCTATCAGAGGAGAAATCATGCAGCCCTCTGGTAAAATCAAGTCTGTTCTTTCCCAGACAAAATTCTTCCATACCCCTTTTTCTCTTGTCACAAACTCCACTGACCTCATGGATCTGTTTTCTCCAATGTCTCAGTACAGCCAGATGGCCCAGGACACTTCTATCTTCTTGGGAGGAAGGTATACAATATACCAGCTAGAAACACCCCAGCTAGAAACAGGGATGCAATTTGGAGAGCAAGAGCTTCCTCTCATCTTCCTTCACCACAGATCTGGGGTGCTGACATTCATCCCTCCTTCAGACAACTGGAAACATGGAATAGGAGAGAATGTCCACTTTCAAGGCTTGAGCAAAATCCCTCAGCAACATGTCTGTAAACCTGCAGTAAGTGGGAAAGGGGACATTTTACATAGTTAATAAGAATAATAAAAACGTTTCATGCTTGTAAATCCCAAGTATCCTTACCTTTACGTTTTGCTCAACCAACCTGAAGAAGACCAAATTTGTCTCCCTTGAGTCCAAGGTGGGTCTTGGGTATATCATAAAAAAAGAAAAAAAAGAAAAAAAAAGGAAAAGAAAACCTAGAATCCCTCTGGGTCCGCATGGGTCTCCTCTTTGTTGGAGTTCTAGTGGAGGGATTTTTTTCCCATTCCAGATTCTAGAAGTCTGCATGTTGCTCTCTAACTGAGATGAAAGTAGAGAATCAAAGGGGCTATTTTTTTGTTGGTCTTCCACTCTACTTACATATTAATATAGCAGGGGAGATCTTTTAAAATACCAGTACCAGGGATTCCCAGGGAAATTAAGTGAGAATCTCTAGAGGTAGAAAGATCCACTGCTTTAAAACAACTGCAATATCAATTCTCACCTCCAAGATACAAGTCATTGTGCTCTCCAGTAATGTCTATTTTAAAGGACTGTAGAGAAAAAGATATGTATCTTTTTAGCACTGTAAGAAAAAAATTCACCCTAAATCATCCTACCTGATCTATCAGCTCAGCCCTTTTCCTTCTAAGGAGGTACCATTCTGATAGATAGATATTTACTTCTCCTTACCTTTCTTTCACAAATATTTTTAAGGTATATGTAGTACATGTGTAACTCCAAGCTTTTAAATCATACTGGTAGAAGAGCTGAGACTATAAAACTTAAGGTTATAAAACATCCCAGGCCCCAGAGAGGTGAATTTCTATCCCTCAACTAACCAACAAAGGAAGCTGCATACCCAGCTCCCATCCCTCAAGCCCCCTTTATGCAATGAACTATATGCCTCCAAAATTACATACTGAAGTCATAACTCCCAGTACCTTAAAATCTGACTGTGTTTAGAGAAAAAGCCTTTAAATAGGTTAATCAAGATAAACTTGCAGTCACATGGTGAGTTCTGATGTTCTTATGAGAAGAGAGATTAGGACACAGAAAGAGAAAATGTGGGCACACTGAGAAAGAACCATATGAAGATAGAGGAAGAAGATAGTCATCTACAAGCCAAGGAGAGAACCTCTGAATGAAATCAACCCTGCTGACACCTTGATCTTGAACTTCCAACCTCCAGAATTGTGAAAACACAAATTTCCGTCGTTTAAGCCTCCTAGTCTGTAGCATTTTGTCTCGATAGCCCTAGTGGACAAATACAGCCCCCTAAGAACAAAATCCCCTTTCTCTTCTTTCTGACCTTGCCACAGCCTCTCCTGTCGGCCAGCACTTGGTTCTCCATTAGGTTGTCTGGATATGACTCAGGAGTAAATACATAAAATCCAGGTATTCTAGAGAGGCAAAACAGAATTTTTCCTCCCCAATCACCTGCTTCCATTCTTCCTTTCTGTATTTCTAGTGAGGAGCAGAACTAGTTAGGACAGAGTGAAGGGATCTATTTTGTTGCCATAAAAATGCATGAGAATTATGTACGACAGAGGTAGGAACCATGGACCTGGACAAAGCAGGAAAACCAACACCCAGAGAGGAAGAATAGGGAGCAAGAAGCCTGGCACTACTAGGGAGAGTGATATTAATGACAAGAACCAAAATCAAATGATGATTTTAATCACACCTTCTTTCTCTCAATGGCCCACACTGAGAAAAGACTAACTAGACACCAACCAAACCTGGAAAATATTCTCATAATCTATCAGAAAGATGAGAAATAATCAAATGTTTGAGTCAAAAGAAGGCATTTAGATTAGACTCATGAATTTTCATTTTTCCTTCTTAATCATATACCATTATTAGCCCTTTCTTTTCTCTGTAGGCAAGCTCAAGTAAGGAAACCAATTTTCTGCCCACAGGCTGGAGGTCAGAGGAGGATATATGTAAAGGCAGTGAAGCCTGAGCACTCCATATGCAGTGCCCTCAAGGGAAAATGATCTTCCAATAGCCACAGGATAATAGAAATTGAGACTCAGGTAGAACAGCTCAGGATGAATTAATGTTTGTTTTAACTGTCAAAATACTGAAATAATAACTTTTCTCCAAACATAGACCAAAAAAGTCCTTCATTACATATCTAAATTTAGTGAATTTATTAAATGTCTCCATTTGAAGTGTAATAGGTAAAACATTAGCTTATTTTTAAAACCTAATGTCAAACAGGATTTCTTCAAGGAAGTCACAGGACCCGTTGGGAGACATAAAAATAACATAATTAAAAGCCCTTTAACATCCTCCTCCCAACTCTCATCTACACACGTGTTTTTCCAGCTCTATCTGACGTATAGGCATGACCTCCTTACTGCCATGTTCTTCCTGGGTTGGGGTTAAAGGTCACCTCCCCAAGGGGCAGATGAAAGATTGGTAATTCTTCTCTCTTTAACCTTCCTAGTCCCACACTGCTCAAATTCAGTGGGCCATGTCCCCATAGTTCCCGTCCTCAGTCTGCCAAATAAACCTAAACATCACTGTATCATCCTTCCTCGTTCCACTTTTTGTTTTCCAAAAAGAAAAAAACAAAACAAAACAAAAAAAAAGTGCCCTTCACCCGCTTCCTGCTCCTAGCTTTGTCTTATTTTCTTATTCTCAACTCCTCCTGGAAGATACCTGATGGCTCCAACTATTCCAGCATCTATCAAGCCTGGGCCCTCTGTAGGCCTATAGAGAATTTATATCTCTTAGTACAATCATTAATGGGAATAAAGCAGGAAGGAAGTGGCTGTGGAAATCTGGGAGGGTGGCAAAGTGCTCATCGCTGTTCCTGTTTCTTTCCCTATACAGACTTCTGAAAATTATAGAATTACTAAACCCCTACGGAAAACTTGGCAGGAGGGTGGGAAGGTTCCTTGGATTCTGGCAATGTGATAAAGAGTGTTCAGTGAGAACTGGAGACACTTGTCAAACACAGATTAAATGTGACTGAATAACATTTTCAGAGAGTAATTCATGTGAGTCTTTTTCTCCCTGTATTTTCCCTTCTTGTTTTACACTTGTCAAACATCACAGAGGTTGCTCTTTGTCTCAGAAGAGCTGAGTGGTAGGGTTGGAAGCTGAAAAGTACTCGAAGACACTGTGGCTTTTGTTTTGCAAAACCTAGATCTCTTATGATATAGGAACTTATGAAAGTAGAAGGGGCAACTTGAAGAACTATGAAAAAAGAAGGATTTCTCTCCATATTTAAAAGAGATATTCCCAAGCTAGAGAAGGAAAATAGACTGTGGGTCCCAGAGTAGTAGCATCCAATCCAGTCTTCTTGCAGTAAGACCAGAATTAGAACTGTATGAGGTATGGAGGAAGACGAAATCAGTGGCAAGCTCATAAATACTCCTGAGTCCCATATATGGTATTATAGCACTGGAAAATCACAGAATTGAGCACCTGAGATTTTAATCTAGTTGTAAAAGCTTACAAGTTAAATGTTCACAGTTCCATTCATGCTTGCAGAAAACAAGAGTCTCATGGGTCAGAGACAAATGATGCTACTACTCCAAGCACAGGAGGCAGCATGATCTTCATGTTCACATTGTTTTTACCTTATCCCTCAAGTCCCACAGGTACTACACAAAACAGCACAAGTGAATGCTACAAATGCAGTAGGTTTGCAACACAGCTGAGGATTCTCAATTTTAGGAAACCCTAATAATATGTTAAAAAGACTTCAAGAAACCCCACCCAGCCCTTGCCCTGAAAAATGACACTACCTTTATTATACTGTGAAGCAAACAAATCTCTCTGCTTCCGTACGAGATCCCATCTCTATCTTCCAAAGCTGCTTGCTATATAAACATCTTTGAAAAGATCATCCATTTAAAAAGCTGTTAATGCCTCTGCTCACAAGGCTGTAGAATTCAAAAACCATGATTAATAGAGAATTGTCTCCCATCACTATGTAGACAAGAACAATGGATATCTCAGCTGTGACCTCTGTGGTCTGATGAACAATGACCAGAGTCCCCTGTCTTCACCCTGCACTAGACATGGTAACTATAGCATAACCCAGAACAGGATGAGTAGCTATGCCAAAAGCAGACAGATTAAGTGAAGCTGTCAGGTACTACAATGCCAGGTTTAGCCCTAAGCAATATATTTGAGGATGACTCTGAAAATCAAAACAAAACAAAAAGGATAATCCTAAGAGAAAAGACCTTATATATGTGGGCATTCAATATATTTATATAATCTCCCCCCAAGAATGGCTAGATCCTTGCCCAATAATGTTGCAGTGAATGTCTGGTCCCACCCCTCTCCCTGACATAACTTCAAGTTTTATAAGTACTCGATCTTAGAAAGAATAGACAGCCAGGGATCATACCTCTGAGGAAAGTCTTTAAAACTCAAGAAAGAAATAGAAATAAATACATGGAAGCTCAGAGGAAACTGACAATGAAAAGAAATCAAAGAAATTTTTCCTTTTAATTACAGTTAAGCCTTCCACTTCAAAGATGGAACACACATACTTTTCCTTATCCCTTCCTCTAATACCACCAAAAGTCCTGGACATGATTATTACCCATCTGTTCCTGCATGTTGCTCACTTAGAATCCTTAGCATTTTAATCAGAGTTCTCTTAATTTCTAGATCTGATCATTCTAAATCTCTGCCATATCTGAGACTGATCCTGATGCTTACTCTGTCTCTTCAAACTCTATTGTTCTGGATTTTTGTCTGTTAGTATGCCTTGTAACCTTTTGTTGAAAGCTAGACGTGATGTACTGGGTGAAAGAAATTGCAGTAAATAGGCTTTTCATGTGACGTTTTGTTTATCTGGCCAAGAATTAGTGTTTTCTGAGGTTGTGTAAGTGTCAGAGGCTAAAACTGGCTCTAGTATCCCTGTTTTCGTAAGCCCCAGTTGTCTTTAGATTTCCTTACAGGTTTTTTCTTAAATAGTATCTGCGATGTGCAGGTCATTCCATTGAAATTCCATTATTATACATTATTATTCCATCGTACTGAAATTGTGATAATTTCACAATGTGGGGAGAGAAAGCATTCTATAGTCCTATGATTAGGGTTTAGCCTTTTATTTAGTAAGCCTGTCCCCTTAGGCTGGGACCTTCACAAATATTTCTCAGTTTTGGTTTTTTCATCCCTATGGTGAGACAGCAAGGTTGCAAAGGGCTGGAATTGGCTATTTCCCTTCCCCTAATCTGTTAGGTCTGGTGTAATAGCTTCCCTTGATGCAGGCCTTATAAGAACAGAATGCTCTAAGCATATTTCAAAAGGGTTATTCCCCCTACTGAAGTATAAGGGAATTTTTCCTGTCTTGACTGTGAGAATGTGCTTGAGCTGTGTGTTTGAGCTGCTAGAGTATGGGGATCCCCGAAGCCTAGATCTAGAGTTTTAACTCTCAAATTTGTCCGTACTGAGCCTCCAGGAATTCACTAATTATACTTTCAGTTTTCTACCCTGGTCTTAGTTCCTGTAGAGGTTTCTATTTGTGGGTTCTTCTCTGGTTAATTGTGATTTTCTATATGCACTTGTATGACTCTCCAATTGGGGGGCACAAGTCTGCCCTGTGACCAAAATTCTCTGTGGGGATCTAAGAAGAGTCGTTAATGTTGAGCTCCACATTTTTTTGTTGTTATAAAGATAGAAGTAGCCATTTCCAAGCTCCTTGCATTCTGGATGCTGGAGTAGAAACCAAAACTCCAATTCATGAACTGTTATCATTTTCATACTCTCATTCCTTTAGAAATCACAGCCCTCAGTTCCAGTGGCCTGATTTCAGGTCTAGGTCCCAGAGCACACAGAGGTCCCAGAGCAGCAAATCTAGTCTCTTCCCTTCAATGCAATCACTTCCTCCCTTAATATCTCAGCATAACAAGAGAAACAGGGAGCTGACAGAAGTCTACACCATGGTACCTTTAAAAATACCAAAACTGGTGATAAAAAACCCTTTGTAAAGTACTATAAACCATGCTCTAAGGAGAATCCCTAGAAGAAATGAGACAGTAAGACATTCAATTAACCTGAGGGAAAACATTCCTACAAACTGTTTTCAGGATGAAAGGGCTATTTCAGATGTTTTTAGCTTAGAGCAAGAGTCAGATTGGGCTCCTGTGATTTTCAAAATTCTAATCCCTTTTTATCTCTTAATTGCTTTGTACTTGGGGTGATTAAGGAGCTTAATTTTCTGTCCATTGGTCTGAAGTCAGAAAGAAACCCCCGTGATTCATTTTGAGTAGAAAAAGACACAAGCTGATAACCTCAATTTAAAGTAAAACAGAGAAGAAAATGGGTAGTAACTTTTCAAAGCCAAATCTCAGGTTTGGTACAATGCCCTCAGCTCTTTTGAGGAGACCTACGAAGTTCAGGGAGTAGAGGTAACAAAAGCACACTGCATCTTACCCTGAAACAAGGAAAAGAAACATATAAGGGAAAAAAAGATTCATGTCTTCCCAAAGCAGGCCCAGGTGGAATTCCAGAAAAAGTTTCCCTGTTCCTTTTGTTGCCTTCTCATAGCTACCTGCCCTGAGTAGGGGAGGGGGTTTCCTGTCTTTATTTTTTGTGCTCTTATACCTTCTTAAGTCCAATGGGATAATTCATTTGAAATACACACACACCTCCCCATATCTTGAATCTTACTCCTAATGATTCTAAAGACAAAATTCCTTTTCCTTTTCTCTCTCCCCTGACTCATTCCCCGGCTTCCTGCTAGGTTCTCTTCATGAGAGAACTATGATTCTCATCGAAACAGGGTCTTCTAGACTCTGTCCTCTAAGTGAACCCTTAAGGAGAGGAT
This sequence comes from Proteles cristata cristata, assembly GCA_017311185.1. Taxonomy (NCBI): domain Eukaryota; kingdom Metazoa; phylum Chordata; class Mammalia; order Carnivora; family Hyaenidae; genus Proteles; species Proteles cristata. The sequence continues at coordinate 1,679,807 of JAESUZ010002218.1, forward strand.
TCTTAAACTCCACAGTGTTGGAAGGAAGGAAGGAAGGAAGGAAGGAAGGAAGGAAGGAAGGAAGGAGGGAGGGAGGGAGGGAGGGATGGGGAGGGAAGGAAGGAAGGAAGAAAGGAAGGAGGGGGAAGGGGGGAGGATGGAGGGAGGGAAGGTGGAAAGAAGGGGGAGGGAGGAAGGTGGGAGGGAGAGAGGGAGGGAAGGGAGGGAAGTAAGGAAAGAAGAAGGAAAAGAAAGCGAGCAATGAGCTGCACTGATTAGAATTTGTTCAAAAGTTGGGGCACCCGGGTCGCTCATCAGTTAAGCATCTGACTCTTGGTTTGGGCTCAGGTAATGACCTCATGGTTTGTGAGTTTGAGCCCCACAGCAGGCACACAGAGCCCGCTTGGGATTCTCTCTTGCCCTCTCTCTCTCTCTGCCCCTCCCCTGCTTGGTCTTTCTCTCTCTCAAAATGGGTAAATAAACCTAAAATTATTAAAAAAAAAAAAAAGAATTTGTTCAAAAGGGCATATGATGCCCCTCTCATAATGCACAGGGGTTGATAACATGAATTAACAGTTATGAGCCAGAGCCAGTGAAATGTGGATTCAAAAAAGAATCTAAGATTGAAGGTGGGTGATTATACACAGAAACTAGTGACAGTAACAGGAGTTTACTGGAATTTCCCCTGGAGGGCACCTCTTGAAAGACAAGTACCCGGAAACATTTTAACCAGCCCCAAGCTTTTGCTACTTTCAATTTTTTGTGTGTGACTAAAGATTCATGAGAAAAAAAGAACTACTAAAAGCCATATAGAAGGTGGGTGAGAAATAAGGGAGGTTGGAGATCTATGAGGGGTGAAAGAGGAAAAAGGTAGAGATTTGGAATCTCTTTTCTTCTTCTGATAACACGATGCTTAGACTCCTGAAGACTGTGAGTGTCCCTTCTTGAAGGGTCTCCCCTACCAGTCTCCTGGTACGACAGGGTCCACAGGGTCTCCCAGGGGTCCCCTGTGCTCTGGCTGTCCTTTTCCCATAGTATCCAAGTGACCCCCTCCCACTCTTACCCCATATATATCTCCTATCTCCCACCCTCCTTTCATCCTCAAGGAAAAGAAACAAAGTGCTCAGTTAGTTCCCCCAGAAACAAAAGAGTTAAAACCACTCCCCTTCCCCTCCTCAAGTCCTGTTTAGAATAAATATTTCTATTCCCTGTACTGATTTCCTTCCGGGTCAGTAGAGAATCTCCGCTACAAAATGGAAAAGATTATCTTTAAACCCATTTGCTATTTCATCTTATGTGAGCTTCAAAATAATTCTACGCTTTAGGGAAGAAGGTTTCGTCCTCTTTTTACAAATGGAGAAAATGTGTCACCTGCCTTTTGTGAAACCCATTTCATTCTTTAAACGTGAATTTTATTCACAATGCCCCATTTTTACAAGGAAAAAGAATTAATACAGAAATCACTCTAGTTAACACGGCATTCTATTTCAAACCTTTCCAGGGACAACAAGTTATTGAAGACGTATAGTAGATTTGATAATGATAATAAGATAGTTTAAAAGGAGTTCTCAGCTTGAGCACCTGTGGGAGAGGAGAAACGAGAGAAGTTATTTCCAAAATGATGGGATAAACTGACAAGAACATTCTATCATTGAGGAAAACCTAGGGTGTAGGGAGTGTCTTTCCTTCTTGAGCACAGTGACGCCTCTCACAGCGAGGGAGTATTTTCTGCTGAGACTCAAAGTGAAACGAAGCAGGAGATCTCAGAGCAGGACGTTTGGAAAAAGCAAATTAGGGCTTTTCAAGTGATGGGACTAAACAGGATACCCTGAAAGACTAGATCTGTGACTAAGTTCAGAAACATGCTGGCTGCCTAGACCACCAATTTCTAAGGTGCATTAAAACTCTCCTGAGAATATCCCAAAATGAAAAAATCTCTACCTGCCAGATGGACTCTTAGGGAGGATACTGGATATAGCAAACAAAAGTCTTCCCACCTGGAGAAGGCTCAGTGAGACCCCCACAGGGTATGCTGGAGGGAAAGATGTGAGCTAAGGGAGGTGAGTGTACTCCAGAGCTCTGGTTTTGAATTGTTTTGGATACGTTGAGGGCCAGAACTGAATTGCCTGGGATAAGAAAGGAAAGTTTGAGCCCCATTCCTGTTTTTTCCCTTCTACATAAAGCCCAGAAGAACTCAGCCTCCCTTCTAAGCATATGAAAAATTTTCTAAAAACTATCCATTTGAAGGGGAACCAAACTAATATTCAGCCTGGACTGCTCACATGTCTTTGTGTCAAGCTGATTATAGACAGTGTTTGGGTAAAGTCAAGCCCAGTGTTCAATATTCAGTACTTATAAACACCTACTGTGTCCTGGCCTGGTTCTAAGTACCTGGAATACCTCAATAAACAGACAAATATTCTAGTCCTTGGGAACCATACTACAAGTTTTGTAGAAGGAGACACAGAATACATTTAAAATGTGTTAAAATAAATTCCAAAGTATGTTAAAAAAAAAAAGAAGAGGGGGCGCCTGGGTGGCTTAGTCGGTTAAGCGTCCGACTTTCACTTAGGTCATGATCTCGCGGTTCGTGGGTTCGGGCCCCGCGTCGGGCTCTGTGCTGACTGCCAGCTCGGAGCCTGGAGCCTGTTTCAGTCTGTGACTCCCTCTCTCTCTGATCCTCCCCTGCTTGTGCTGTCTCTCTCTCTCTCTCCTAGAAATAAAGCAGTAAAAAAAAAAAAAAAAGAAGAGTGCTGCCACAATAGTAAAACTAGAACAGAGTAAGGAGGAGGGGGTGTGTGGCAGGCAAGGGTATGTGTGCAAGTTTGCTTTTTGCACAGGACAGTCAGGGTAGACCTCCTTGAGAAGATGATATCTGAACAAAGACCTCAGAGAGGTGAAAAAGTGATCTGGTTGATTTATGTTTTAATATAGTTCTAATGGCCATGTTGAAAATAGGTTGTAGAGGAGGAAGGTAAAGCAAGGAAACCATTTAGGAGTCCTCTGGAGATGGATGGATGTTGGTGGCTAGGAAGCAGGGTTTTGGCAACTGAGTTAGTGAGAATTGACCAAACTATGGATTTAATTCTAAATGTAGAGACCACAAGATTTCTGACAGATTGGATGTGTGGAAGGAAGGAAGGAAGGAAGGAAGGAAGGAAGGAAGGAAGGAAGGAAGGAAGGAAGGAAGGAAGGGGAACAGGGAGAAGGGAAGAAAATCAGGATTAACTTTAAGGTTTGTGGTCTGAGCTGGAAAGATGAAGTTGCCATCAACTGATATGGGGAAGACATCAGGTAAGGCAAGTTTAAGGAGATGAGAAATTCCATTTGGGACATGTTGATTGGAGACTTCAAGACAGTCAAGCAGAGATGCTGAGAAGGCAGTTAAAAGTCTCAAACTTGGGGCGCCTGGGTATGCTCAGTCAGTTGAACGCTGACTTCGGCTCAGGTCATGATCTCAGTTTGTGAGTTCGAGCCCCTCATCGGGCTCTGGGCTGACAGCTCAGAGCCTCCTTCGGATTCTGTGTCTACCTCTCTCTGCCCTACCCTGCTCACACTCTATCTCTCAAAAATAAATAAATGTTAAAAAAAAAAATTTAAGTCTCAAATTTAATGTGTTCAGAACCAACTGCTGCATCCATCATTTCGTACTCTCAATCCAAAATCTCTTCGCAGTCTTCTTTTTCTCAGGGATGGCAATTCTATTCAACAACCAATTGCTCAAGCCAGAAAACTTTGTCATCCAGGACTCCCTCTTTCTGTCACATCCCACACCCAATTACTAACAAATATTATCAGTTCTAATATTTGAAATGAATTCAGAATCTAATCATTTCTCATTCTCTTCAATATCATGATCTCTGTCCAAACCACTGCCATTTTTATCTATTAAAATTAATATTTGGCTCAAACCAACATAAAATGAACTCCTGGGCTAAACAGTAAATATGAAACCATCTAAGAAGTATTTTTCCTGGGACTCCTTGGTGGCTCAGTCAGTTGAGTGTCCAACTCTTGATTTTGGCTCAGGTCATGATCCCAGAGTCATGGGCTTGAGCCCCTCATCAAGCTCTGTGTTAAGTGTGGAGCCTGCTTAAGATTCTCTCTCTTCCTCTGACCCTCTCGTCCACTTGTGTTCTCTCTCTCTCCAATATTTTTTTAAATTATTTTTTCTGTTATTAAAAAATAGTAGTCGTGTTTTTAAAGTTTGATATTATAGTATAAGAATGATCATTTATTGGCTCTTACAGTAACTGTGTTGCACATTTGCAATACTAAAGGGATCTCATTTTTAACTGAGGGTGGTATTTGAGGTCAAGCTCTTCCATTTAAGCCACTGCTGATAGTAATGTCACCACCAAGGTTTTTCTTCTTTTCTAACAGTAGCTCACATAAAGACTTGTCTCAACTCCTGGACTTGAAAGTTTGGTTGAAAATGGTGACATATGTCATTGAAGCAATCCTACATTGGTTGGATTGGGTATTTCCTGAGAAAGATGCTTTCTAAACAATTTCAGAAGCTTTTGTAAGATTGCTGTCCTTGATGATATCTGATATTTCCAATATTTTTGCATGCATTTACTTTTTCACACAATCACTTTAAAACTCTGTCCTTATGGAGTAGACATTCCTAATACATAGAAACAGACACAGAGAGTTAAACAAAATGTGGCGACAGGAATATGTACCAAATGAAAGAAGAGGACAAAATCATAGCAAGAGAGCTAAATGGAACAGAGGTAAGTAATACGTCTGATAGAGAATTTAAAGTAATGGTGATAAACATACTCACTGGACTTGTAAAGAGTGGACAATCTCAGTGAGACCTTTAACAAAGAGATAGAAAACATAAAAAAGAATAATCAGAGATGAAGAATTTAATAACTGAAATTAAAAAAACATTAGAGAGAGTAAATAGTAGACTAGAGGAAACAGAAGAACAAACCAGCAACCTGGAGCACAGAGTAATGGAAAACAATGAAGCTGAACAGGAAAGAGAAAAAATAATAATAAAATATTAATATAGACTTAGGGAACTCAGGAATAGCATCAAATGTAACAACATTCAAGTTATAGGAATCCCAGAAGAAGACAGAGAAAAGGGGGCAGAAAATTTATTTGGAGAAATAATAGCTAAAAATTTCCCAAATTTGAGGAAGAAAACAGAAATTCAGATCCAGGAGGCACAGAAAGCCCCCAGCAAAATCAACCCAAGGAGGTCTATACCAAGACATATAGCAATTAAAAAGGCAAAAAGTAGTGATAAAGAGAATTTTAAAGCAGCAAGAGAAAAGAAAACAATTACATACAAGGGAAACTCTATGAAGCTATCAGCTGATTTTTCAGCAGAGAAACAAAACAAAACAAACCCTGTAGCCAACAAGACCCTATCAAGCAAGGCTATCCTCCAGAATAGAAGGAGAGATGAAGTGAAGATGAAACACTTGTCTGTTTCCCAGACAAGTGAAGCTAAATGAATTCATGACCATTAAACCAGTCCTACAAGAAACGTTAAAGGGGACTCTTTTAGTGGAAAGAAAAGACTATAAGCAAGAAAAGTGGGAAGAACAAAAGTAATAAAATTAAAGACACATATTCTATGTTTGTGGATTGGAAGAGCAAATATTGTTAAAATGTCCATACTACCCAAAGCAATCTACAGATTAAATGCATCCCTATCTAAATATGAACAGCTTTTTTCACAGAGCAATAACAGTCCTAAAATTTGTATGGAGCTTCAAAAGAACTCAAATAGCAAAAGCAATCTTGAAAAAGAACAAAATTGGAGGTATCATCGCATATTTCAAGATATACTACAAAACTGTAGTAATCAAAACAGTATGGTACTGGCACAAAAATAGACACACTGATCAACAGAACAGACTAGAGAGCCCAGAAATAAACCTACAATTATACGGTCAATTACTCTTTGACAAAGGAAGCAAGAATATGCAACAGGACAAAGACAATCTGCTCAACAAATGGTGCTGGGGAAACTAGAGAGCTACATGCAAAAGAATGAAACTGGGCCACTCAAAATGGATTAAGGATCTAACTGTGAAAATAGAAACTATAAAAATCCTACAAGAGAGCACAGGGAATAATTTCTTTGACTTTAGCCATAGCAACACTCTTCTAGATAGATCCCCTGAGGCAAGGGAAACAAAAGCAAAATAAACTACTGGAACTATATCAAAATAAAAAGCTTCTGCACAGCAAAGAAAACAATCAACAAAACTAAAAGACAGTCTACTGAATGGGAAAAGATATTTGCAAATGACATAGAAAATAAAGGGTTAGAATCCAAAACCTATAAAGAACTTCTACAACTCAACACTGAAAAAAAAAAAAAAAAAAAGACAAATAAATCAGTTAAAACAGGTAAAAGACATGAACAGAAATTTTTCCAAAGAAGACATACAGATGGCCAACAGACACATGAAAAGGTGCCCAACATCACTCACTGTCAGGGAAATGCAAATCAAAACCACAATGAGATATCACTTCACACCTGTCAGAATGGCTAAAGTCAAAAACATAAGAAGCAACAAGCATTGTCAAGGATGTACAGAAAAAAAGCTTCTTGTAACACCGATAGGAAAACAAACTGAAACTGTGGAAAACAGTACAGAGGTTCCTCAAAAACTTAAAAACAGAATTACCATATCATCCAGTAATTCAACTAATGGGTATTTACCCAGAGAAAATAAGAATGCCTAATTTGAAAACAATATATGCACCCCATATTTATCGCAGTATTATTTACCATAGCCAAATTATGGAAGCAGCCCATGTCCATCAATAAATAAATGGATTAAGAAGTGGTATGTATGTGTGTGTATATATATTATTCAGCCATAAAACAAAGAATGAAATCTTGCCATTTGCAACAAAATGGATAGATCTAGAGGGTATAATGCTAGGTGAAATAAGTCAGAGAAAGACAAATACCAAGATTTCGCTCATATGTGGAATTTAAGATACAGGAAGCACCAGCGGGGCGCCTGGGTGGCTCAGTCAGTTAAGCGTCCAACTTCGGCTCAGGTCATGATCTCACAGTTTGTGGCTTCAAGCCCCGTGTCGGGTTCTGTGTTGACAGCTAGCTTGGAGCCTGGAGCCTGTTTCAGATTCTGTATCTCCCTCTCTCTCTGACCCTCCCCTGCTCACTCTCTCTCTCTCTCTCTCTCTCAGAAATAAATAAAACATTAAAAAAAAAAAAAAAAAGAAACGGAAAGCAAAGAAAAGAAGAGGTAAGCCTAAGAAACAGACACTTAACTATAAAGAACGAACTAACGGTCACCAGGTAGGGGGTGAAATAAGTAAGTAAAGAGGATTAAGAGTAGACTTATCATGATGAGCACTGAGTAATGTATAGAATGGCTGAGTCACGAGATTGTACATCTGAAACTCATATCACACTGTATTTTAACTATATTGGAATTAAAAATTTTTAAATATGGTCTTAAACTCTGTATCTAGAAATATGGCAACAGAATAATGTAACTGTATTTTAAGATAAAAAAAAAGTTCTGACTTTCCATTTGTATCTGTTTTTATTTTCTTTAAAAAAAATTTTTAACACTTTTTCATTTTTGAGAGACAGAGAGAAACAGAGTGTGAGTGAGGGAAACACAGAATCTAAAGCAGGCTCCAGGCTCTGAGCTGTCAACACAGAGCCAGACGCGGGGCTCAAACTCACAAACTGTGAGACTTTGAGCCAAAGTCAGATGCTTAACTGACTGAGCAACCCAGGTGCTCCTGTATCTCAGTTTTTATTGCATGAGCACCTGTATCAGCACCTTCTCCCTAGTCAAATGCTGGAAGAATTATGTAAGGTATTATATGAGAAATATTTGCACACTGGGGGCGCCTGGGCAGCTCAGTCTGTTAAGCATCCAATTTCAGCCCAGGTCATAATCTCACAGCCCGTGAGTTCGAGCCCCCCATTGGGCTGTGCTGACAGCTTGGAGCCTGGAGACTGCTTCAGATTCTGTCTTCCTCTCTCTCTCTGCCTCTCCCCTGCTCATGCTCTGTCTCTGTCTCAAAAATAAATAGTAAAAAAAAAAGAAATATTTACACATTCTATATACTTTATACTGATCATTTCTTCAGTGGGTTTTAAAAACAAACTACTTTCTCTTCAAGCAACCCTTTGACTGATAGCAAATACTGTTAGGTTAATATTTTTGTCTGCCAAATGGAATCATTCCTATTTCATCCTGTTTGAACACCTTGTGTAAGTCCTTGACAAGGTAGCTCAAAAATTTCTTATAGGTCATGAAGGTTGTCATTGGCTGAAGAATGTTGACAGTGGCCCACCATCTCCTGCCTATGGTTCAGTAATCCTATTACATTCTTTGGTGCCGTAATTACTTTCTCAACACATAACTTAAAGGTAATGAAGAAAACAGTGACTGCGATTCCTGAATCATACATCACCTTCACCATGTCTGTTCTATTGTTGATGTCAATCGCATGATCATTTCTTTTTTCGTTTTCTATTTATAAATATTTCTTCAATCAAATTCACTATGCTGTTGGCTGTGAGAGACCTGACATCTTTTGGCAAGCTAGTACAAAGAAACAAAGTTGAATTTATCATTAATTCACCAGACTGTCAAACTTTAAAAGACATCTGGTTGTCTCTGCATGCCCAAATGTCTGATATATGATTTACAAAAGTAGTACATTTAGTGGTGTTATTGCCTTGTGTTCAAAGCAGATACTATAATTCAAAAAAGAGATTTTCAGTAATATGTTTTCTAGAAGGAACTTTTATCTAAGATTTATGTGCATACCTCAAATGTTCTTCATATTTAACTACTGAAAATTGTAAGCAGGCTATAACAATCATTTTAACAATTATTTAAAAGTCTTTAGCCTTCATAGACTTGTAACTATAAGGCATCATTTTCTGAAAGGATTCTAACAGAGCGTTTCTAGACTAGTTATGCAAACAAAATATGTTTAGGTACCTCATTTTTCTCTAACACTTTATTTTTTTCGTATTCTTTATTATGTCTTAATTAAAGATTATTTTTCAGGGATATCATAAAACATGATTAGAGAAATTTTCATCTCTATGAAATTTTGAGGTGCCAAAGTTAACATTCTGCTTTTAACTCATCCTCACAAGATGTTAAGAATCTTAAATAAGCTATTTTTATAAAACACTCATGGCCTAAACAGAATTAAGTAACTGAAACTTGAATGCAGTTCTTAAAAATTATTTTGTTTAATGTTATCAATACTAGCATACAATCTACTAGGATTAGAATAATGGTACAGCCTATTCATCCTCATCATTAGTACTATTACAATTACTCTTACTGTTAAAAGTAGCATAATAATTTCTATTTTTGTAACCATTTAATACAAATAGATATAATACTATTACTAAAATTACATAGGTAATACATCATTTGTATTAACTGTCAATCCATTTCCCTATGAAGCCATTTGAAAATACTTAATGTTTGTTTTTCACATAAAATTAACAACTTTGACCAGCATCACTAATTATTTTACTCTTATAATAATAAATGTACATTTATACTTCAATAAACTGATAAAAATTCAACATATAAACAAATAGTGAAATTATCACTTCAAAAAATGCTTGTTCATATCTGATAATGATTTTATATCTTAACAATAAAACTGAAACTCAAACCTTCTTGAATTATTTCATTTTCCTAAAGACACTTAATGGTAACATATATGATCAAAAGGTTATTGATCACACAAAATTCAGAGATGCCAGGAATCACATTGAAGCAGACCTCCAACAAATTGGCCTTGAAGATGAAGTCCAAGGTGAAGAATAGATATTGGCTGTACAAAAGGGATGATCTTTGGTATACCCCTATAGTATACATATATTTACCTTTGTGTATTTAGTATATGTCTATTCTCACCCTCAACTAGGATATAAGCATCATGAACATAGGGAATCTTTTTAGTTATTGCTGTATCTTTGGTGCCTAGCCCAAAGCCAACCACATAAAATACATTCAATAAATGTCTGTTGAATAAATGAATGAATGAATGAATGAATACTATGCAGCCATTATAAAGAATAAAATATCTACTCATATTGACATGGAAAGATGTCTACAATATACTTAGAGAGTTGTATTCCTTTTATAGAAATAGTTACTTTGCTCACCATAGTATCTCAAGGAGCTAGCTTAAACTCTGGTATATGGGAGGACTTCACACATGATGAACAAATAAATGATATGAAATGAAATGAAATGAATACAATAGCTTCCCTGTGGTTCCACTTCCTTCTTCCAGTTTCTCAACTTTCTAAACCATCCTCTTCGACTCATTCATTCATTCATTCATTCATCCATTTATTAATAGATTTGTGTAATCAATGTCATCAGCGTGATATTTCTAACAAGCAAATCCGATGACATTTCCCTGCCCAAAATTCCTTAATGACTCCCTGTGACCTTCAGGAAAAATTCTAATACCTGTAATAGGGCACCAAACACTTTTTATTATCTAATCTCAACAAACCTATGCAGACATATCTTTTGCCACAGTCCCCTGTCCATCCCTTCATGCACTCCCCAATACCAAGTGCTTATAATTCCTTAAATGTAATAATATTATATTCCTTCATTGTTTCTGACAAGTAATCTGCTGCCACTCTTATCTTTGTTCCTCTATATTTAACATGTCTTTTTCTGTCTGCTTTTAAGACTTTGACTTTATCATTGGTTTTGAGCGCTTTGATTATATACCTTCATGTAGCTTTCTGCATATTTCTTGTGCTTAGATTTTGTTTGTAGTTTTTACTACATTTGGAAATGTTTCAGCAATTATTTCTTCAAATATTTTTGTTCCTCACCCCCAATCCCTTCTTTCCTATGGCATTCCCAATTCTATGTATATTAGTTTACTTGAAGTTCTCCCACAGCTCCCTAATACTCCTGACATTTAACACAAAATAATTTTTTCTCTCTGGTTTCATTTTGGATAGTTTCTATTGCTGAGTCTTCATGTTTACTTTTTTTTTCATGTGTAATCTACCAGTAAATGCACTGTATTATTTTTTTATCTCAAGCCTTATACTTTTCATCTAGAAATTCAATTCATATCTTCCATGCCTCTGCTTAACTTTTTGAACATATGTAATATAATTTTTTAAATGTATTTATCTGCTAATTTTAATATCTATGTCAGTTCCATATTCATTTTGATTAATTATTTTCCTCATTACAGGTCACATTTTCTTCCTTCTTTGTACTGCCTGGCAATCTTTGTTTTAATGACAGACATTGTGAATTTTAATTTGCTGGCTGCTGGGTATTTTTGTACTCATATAAATATTCATTAACTGTGTCTAGGATACATTTTAGTCACCAAATACAGTTTGATCTTATTGGGTCTTGCTTTTATGATTTGCTATGCAGTTCCCAAATGGTACTCCCATCTAGGACCAATTATTCCCCACTATGAGTAGTCAATGTCCCCATAAACCATGCATTTTTCCAGTCTGGCTTTTGGGAATATACAACATTCCTGGAACTGCATTAGGGCCAGGCACTGTTATCTAATCCTTCTGAATTGCTTCCCCCCTCCAACCACCTTGAGTAGTTTTCTCACACACATGAGCTGATCAGTAACCTGCTGCCTATTCATAGAGAAGCTCCTGTGAATATCCAGTTTCTCCCTCTGTGCAGGTGTTTCCCCTTCGTTACTTTGTTTTACAAACTCTAGCCATTTTAGTCTCCCCAGACTCTCAATTCCAGCTCCTCAGTTTAGGAAGTCTGTCAGCCTCTGCCAGGGTTCCTTCTCTGTTATGTTTTAAATATTCATCTTTATTAAGCTGTCCTTAATGCACATTGAGGCTTTGGGGTCAGAAACTTATTTCTTATTACACTCAAAGCAAGATCAATAGAGTAACATTGCAGTGTCACTCTCCCATGCCTCCAAAGTAACATGATGAGAACCAGATATGAAAATTTGTCTTCTGTGAGTGGCAAGCTCACCGATAGGTAAGGAACACAGGAAAATTAATTTCCTATACTTGTATACAGGAGAAAGAGGAGCTGCCTCCCCTCCACATCTGAGAATCTCCTTGGAAATACCTTGCTCTAAACTTTTAGAATGTAAATAAATCTCCCCAGGGAAAAAATAATCCAGTGTCTTCCAGATTTACAATTCAGAGATGTTTCCAAGTTCCAGGTTTAATTCCCTCTTGACACATAAATACATATCCCTGGCATTAGGTAAATCTCTCAGGAGTTCTTAATCTCTATACAGTTATAAATTAACTTATAAGACTTGTTCTAGGGTCAGATTCCAAGTTCCAACAAAATCTGTTCAGAAATTCCTAACTGTGCAGATATATGAAAATATTTTTTCTGTAATCTTACATCCTCCCTGTTCCATGACCTGGAAACTCTCTCAAAACAGTAAACTGAAACAATTGCATGAGTGATCTTGTTAGTTTCCCATTTCTCAGCGATCACTATCCCTTGTTGCCTGGTGTTCAGTGCCTTGAAAACTGTTGTTTCATTTATTTTCTTTGGTTTTATTGGTTGTTCTACATGGGAAAATAGATCTAGTTCCTGTTACTTTGTCTTAGAAGGACGTAAAAGTCCCATACTACAGCATGTTTCCTTGCCTTTGCAATTGTTCTTCCTTATGTTTACTATACTCTTTACTATCCAAAACAATCCACTCATTATCTATCTGTCAGAGTTTACATCTTTCAAGTCTCAGTTCAGGGTACTAACTCATATAAGTTTTTCTTGACTCCCCCATGCACATCTGGGTGCCTACAGTGAACCTGGTTGGCTCCTGACAAACATGCATTCTGTCCTCACTTCTAACCTAGCCTTCATTTGATTCAGGTCTCCAACCCTCCCCATGCATCCATGTGCTTTGAAAGAGGCTAGTGTCATCCCTGCTCCAGATTCGAAGGGTAATCTCCTTCTTGGCAGCAATTTTTGCAGGATGGGCACATAACACATGTCTGGACAATGAGATGAGACAAGTTGGCTAGTGGACTTGCAAGAAAAGTTTATTCACTCATAAAAGGAGATACAGAATGAAATACTTTCTTCTATACATTACCATTTTTGAATATGCTTGGAAATTGTGCCTCCTTACTAATAGTCTTAGAATGAAGGTAATGCTGTTGAAGCAGAGAGATGGAAGGAATCTGGGTCCTTGATGCCATCACTGGGCAGTAGACCTCAACATCAGTAGTGTGCAATAATAAACCTTCAAATGATTTACAACAATTTGAGCTGCGCTTTGACTCCTTTCAGCCAAAACATCATCACCAATGAAAAACCTCTTGTATCATCTTATACATACTTCCTTCTCAGTTGGGCCACATTTGTCTTCCATCTAGACTCCAAGCTTCTTTGAGAGCCAAACGGACACATGCATATTATCTCTCTACAGTCAGGGCCTGATACAGAGTAGGTACAGAAGGCATGCCGAGTGAATGACTACTCACAGCTGAATCTCCCCAGAAGGCTGTGAGATTCTTACATAGTAGTATATACTATAATAACATTTATTAAAAACCTCACTGTATGCAGGCCATGTGCATCTCATACAATCTTCCCAACAATCCTCTGGAATAGAAATTATTACAGTATTACATTTATTTTACAGCAGGAAAGAAGTTCAGTAACTTGCCCAATCTTACATAACTAGGAAGTGGTAGAATCTGGATTAGTACTTGTCAGGAGCTCAGCAGAGCCCGTCAGGGGTCAAAGAAGTCAATTAAACCAACCAGCCAAACAGGAAGTAACAGTGAAGTCTTTAATCACTTACTTTGATAGTATAAGAGGTTAAAATCAAAGAAAGTACCAACTTCCCCCTATGCCATTTTCCCCCATGAAATGCCACACCCATCAAGACTCAAGTGAATCAGTGCAGATATAGGGGTTGCTTCACTGTTGAGAGACTCCAAACAAAAGACTTCTGCATTTTATGGGCCATAGGGATCCTGGGGGGAGGTAAGGAGAGCTAGGAGTATGACAATACTGAATAAATAGAAGGGAAGAGTGTCTTATAAGTTTCCTCCTCCCCTGACTTCCACCCATAAGAAGGTCTTGACAGAGGCATACGAATAAGACTTCAGCCAAAGTCCCCAGTTAAAGAGACCTAGGGATGAAAGTACCTGGGCCAAGAAGGGAAATATGCAATGAACATGACCCGCCAGAAGAAACTGAGCCCTTGACTGCATTTCTTTTCAGACACTTCAACTCCCTATCACTGAGTCTGGCATGGAGAGCACATGTGAGGCTTCTCAGGTCAGCCAAGAAAATCACACCTTTTGGGAGCGGGGGGGATGGAGGGAGCAGGAGCCAGACTCTTCAAGAATCAATCTCTTAAATACTAGGTCTTTTCTTTGAGCAAATGACCTCATTTTGTTAATTTCTATCTTCCCAACAAAAGTCTAGCACTGGACTTTGGTACATGATACACAGAACATAGGAAAATTAAATTGAATTGAATTATAGAGACCAGAGAGGGGGCAGTTGCTGACATTCAAATAATAGCCAAAGATTCTGCCATAGTTTATATATATTTCTTCTTAAAGGAATAAATTGATAAATTAGAAGCATAACCTATCAGTTCTGAGAAGATATATTTAGGATCCTGCTAAAAGATATCAATAAATTTCAAAATCCTTCAAATGGTTCATAGAACACTCAAATGGTTCATTTATTCCCTTTTCTACCATGTCATTGAACTCATAAGTATTTTATCAACTATCATAAAATTTCAGATTCTTTTCCTTTTCAACACCAAACAAGATGTCTAGGCACCCAATAAATATTAATTAGTGAAGATGATGAAGATCAACTTGATATGTTTCTTTACTCTAATTGCTTTTGAAGACCATCCACGCCATTGGGCATTTGATTTCAAATCTTCAGAAGAGGGTCTTTCAAATCTATACTTTGTTAATTAACATTGTCAGGTACTGCCATCTTTCTTTGTTCAAAGGACTTTGCAGTCATTAATTACATATCAGAGCGATAGGAATAGATTCCATTTACTCTGAGAATCCTAATGTATGAAACCATTTCTGTACTGCTGAAATCAGGAGATGCTAGAATAACATTTTGTTCTGGGGTCATTCTCCTTTCCTCTCCCTTCCTTACTGGGGATACCAAAGCAGGGTTCTGAAAATCAGCTTGCAATGTGTTAGAAGATATTCCTTTTATAGCTGCAGAACAAAGAACAACAAAACAAAACCCTATCCATTAATGTCTGGTTTCTCATTCTCTATATATTAACATATCCTTAAAGAGGAAGGTATTAAATGAGAACACAAAATAAATTTATACATGTACTTTTTAAGTAACCTGTCCTTTATAGAAGTGAACTGCTCTCTGGGATTTGTTTCCTGAACTCCCCCTTGACTAGGCCTCTCTGACCCTTTTTCACCTCCATCCGCCTTCTCTTTTAGTGTGAGCCAACCTACACACACACACACACACACACACACACACACACACACACACCAGGATATTTAGGTCTTTAAGATTCTCCAGTATGTGGAAATGACACCTTATACAAGTTGTCCTAACCTGTTCAGATCACCAGGGTGAAGGTGTTACAATTATTGACCAGCCATTCTCCCTGGTATAGCATCCTCACTCTATGTTTTCCCAATGTTAGACAATAATTCCCACAGATACTTATCCTCATCCTGGGTTTATAGCTCTCCTTGAGTTTTTAAGCTTTAGGCCCAGCTTCCTTACCAGGTACTTACAGTAAGATTTTGCAAAGGAAGTTCCTGGTTTCTCCTCCCATTAGCCTCCTTCAGCAGTTAAAAATTCTCTTCCTCACTGTGGCCTCTTTTCTTCCTCGTCTCCCCTTCTTTCCAGCATGCACTAGCTCTTTCTCCCCAAATATTGCCTTCTCAGGTGTTATGGATCATGGCTTTGTTATCTCATGATCATATAAGCAAGATAAAAATGGGCAACAGAGGATTTAAAGTAATTGAAGCAGCCACTGGCATTTTGCTTTTAATCAGAAAGAGCATCAGGCACCAGGGTCGGCACCAGGGTCAGGGCAATACCCTGTGCTTTGAGAAGAGGGGAGATGGAAAGTTCAGGAGAGTGTCTTTTTGGTTCATAAAGGAGACCCTCCTAGAATTTCTCCAAAGATAAAGTCTATGGTTTTCTTTTTATTAAATTGGCCAACTGTCTAAAGCAAATCACAAATTCCAGAGATTCAAAAAAAGGAAATATATAAGATTATCACTAGAAGTCTGCATTTAATTTGGGCAGATAAACTTCAGATCTGTAAAGAGAACTCCTTTGATATGCAAAATAGCTCAAAACTATCTTCTGCTTTTCTCTCTCTGGGCAGGGGTTTGCAGATATTAGCACTACTTTAGATGATAAAGAACATTCCTTCATATTCCCAAATTTCAATAAAAAGGTGTCAAAAAGCCAGGGTTCTACTTTACAGATGCTGTGGGTCTGCTGCAGTGGATAGCTAGGCTTTCTGAGACACAGTTTCTCTTTTGCAAAATGAGTATAAGGGCACCTTTATTCAAAAGGCTAGAGGCTGGTGTGCATAGACCTTTGTAAACTCTAAAAGGTTACATAAATATAAAGGACCATTAGAATGATGGTCCAGGCATGGTTCCAAAATGCTACTGTCACCGTCAAAAAGTTAGAACTATGGGTTGGCAAGCCACAGACAGAACTACCAACCGAAGGAAGGAAGATACTTTCTGCATGTACGGCATTGTGTGTGCTACCTAAAAAGATAGTAAGAAGTCCTACTAAGAACTGATCCTTGCCCTCATCGTTGCTTTGGAAGGTATATACTCTGGCAGGATTCACTGCCTGAATCACCTAAGCAAAAGTATCATTTTGACCAGAAACACCATGGAATTGTTTTCACATATACAATAGTTATATCACTTCCTAACATTTATGAAATGCTTCATATGTGCCAGGCCCTGTCCTAAGCACTTTTTACTAGCTTTATCCAATATAATCCTCCCTGAAAAGTATGATTTACCTCATTTTACAGATGAGACTTATAAAAGCTAAGTAACTTGGCCAAGGCAACATGGAATCGCAACAGAGATTTGAACTCCCACTCTTAGTCGCTTCTTTACTCTCCCTTTTTTAAAGATCTAGATAAAATTAATCTTTCCAGAGAATTGTATAAAGTCCAAGCTCCTGGGGGTGGGACAGGGCATGGGGTGTGAAGGCCACCTCTCTATTCAAGTTTCCCTTAGCTCTTATCTGCTGCTCATGATTTCCCTATTTGGGACTGTATCAACCTAGAAGTGGACTCAGGCTGCCCATAATTTCCACCTAAAGATTTTTTTGAAGGTTTCTAAAAATAGGGCTATAGTCCAGTAGTGGAAACAACTTGAAATTTAGTTTGAAATAATTCTGCTTCCACAAGTCCCGAAGAAGTTTCTCTAACTTGGGCCCTGGCCTCCTGCCTGTTGCTCAGCCCTCTCCTGTCTGTCTACCTTCTCCACCCCACTCTCATCTCTGTCTCTACGCTCCCTTCCTCAAATTCCTGGTCAATTCCACATGGCTTTTTTGTTTCATGAGTTCCTGCCATCCCGTATTCACAGGATCTCACTTTGCCTCCAATTTATCAAAGATATTTTCCTAATCAAAGTTTGTTCCCTCCCTATGAGAAATTATGATGCTAGTTTTTAAGATGAGGACATTTTCACCTTGATATATATTCATTTAATAAACATTTATTCCTAGGAAGTAAAAAGAAGGGGGTGGTAATACACAAAACCAGAGTGATTTTTGATATCTTGAACTCTTGTACTGTTAAACCACTGAAGAATAATTAATAGAGGCGATCATAAACTCAAAGTCACTGTAATTATAATGATCACATTTGCATAACTCATCTTAATCTATTATAAATTCATTATAGCAGGAGGAGTACTCTGGCCCCCACAACATTAAAATATTCTATTACTAGGAAAGAAAACAACCTGGTGACATGACAATGTGCCATGGTTTTTAAAAACTACTTTCTTCACCCAAACATTCTGGCAGCTCCTACTAGAGATCTCCTTGAGATCTCCAACTAGAAGTTAATTCACTCTACATGTCAAGACAGTCAGTTTTCCCAGAAGCATTGCTGGGTTATAGACTTTTCTTTGAGTTTTCTAACAAAATCAATTACTTGCTCCCACTACACTCCCACTTTGTTAATGAGTTCACAAAATTATAATGTAACCACAAACATAGGAGCAAATTAGCTCTGCCATCTCTTTAACTTGCCCACTCCTACCACTTTTCATCCATTCTTTACTTTATTCATAAATCAAGTATTTATGGAGCACTTTCTATGGGCAAAGCCTCAAAGATTCAACTGGGAAGCATGATGCTTGCGCCAAGCTTTGCAAATACTTTTAACAGAGAATTATAAATGTTATTATTCACTCACTAAACTCATGTTTTGAGAACTACCATCTGTTCTAGGCAGCTACACTATCTCATTTAATCTTTGCACCACCATCACTTCCGGGGAGCATTATCAGCCTCATATTACAGAATGTAACTGGTGATCAGAGAGATCAAATAACTTACCCACGTCAATGGTAAGTAACTGGTAAGGGGCAGGGTCCAGCATCTATGAACCCAGGTCTATGTTCCTCCAAGTACTGTGGAAATAAAGAAAAAGAGGTTGCTAACGTGTCTGGGTTAGCCATGGAGGCATTCAGAAAAGCAATGCCTTAACCTGATCTATAAAGTGTTCACATCTAATGAAGAAAAGGGATGGCGTTTATCGTAGAAAGAGTCATACAAAGGCATGATTATATATTGTGCCTGGCCCTGAGTCAATCTTATTGATCCACTATAGTAAAACAAGTGATTCTTGAATACCAGGTGCTCTACCTCCAATGCTTCTCAAAGTAGACAGGATGCTCCTTGAGGGCAGGGACCATGGCCTTCTTATTTGGTAGTCCTCCCAGAGACCAGCACAATATCTTACAGAGACGGTGCTCATTATTTTTTGAGGAAGTGAGTTAGAGTACAGAGTGAGACGGCAGGCAGGCAGGCAGGAAGAAAAGAAGGCAGGCAGGCAGGAAGGGGAAAATATAATTTTTATTATTAAATTTTTATCACAGGGGATCTTACAGTGTTTGTTTTCTAAAACGTTCTCAGATTGTTCTTGGTGTGCTGAGTTAATTCTCTTATCAATCTCCCTTCAAGAAATAATTGCTGGTATACAATCTTAGCAACATGATTATACTTTTTTGTTATGATCCAATAACCACAAGACTTGGCATGTGCTTCAGTCATGATAGGTACAGTTTTGCGTATACAGTCCTGGCTTAGATGGTGTGTGTAGGTCCTTGATATCAGCCTTTGTTAGTTATTAATTGTGGCATTTCACTTTTGTAATAATAGCAATGATAGCTTGCAGGTTTTTTTTTTAATATTTTTATTTATTTCTAGGAGAGAGAGAGAGAGAGACAGCGTGAGCAGGGGAGGGTCAGAGAGAGAGGGAGTCACAGACTGAAACAGGCTCCAGGCTCTGAGCTGGCAGTCAGCACAGAGCCCGACGCGGGGCCCGAACCCACGAACCGCGAGATCATGACCTAAGCGAAAGTCGGACCAACTAAGCCACCCAGGCGCCCCTTATAGCTTGCAGTTTTTATCAGCTTTACTTTCAAGGCAGTTATAACTCTGTTATCACCTCACAATAACCCATGAGGTTGTTCACAGCTTATGGAGCTAGGGTTTGGGTCAGTGAGCGACAGGCTCAGAGAGACCAAGTTCCACTCCCAGGCCCAAGTCTCTTTATTCCTGGTCCAACATTCTTTCCATTCGTTCAGTCTTTTTCTCCACAAAGAAAAACTGTCTTCAGGAAATATATTTGTTTTTTTCCTTATTAACCTCTCTCCATTTCTCTATTTCTTTTACACACACACACACACACACATTTTTGTCTTGGTTTGCAAGAATCTGAATTTATTCTGAGCCAGTTTTAACCCTATTCATGTTGACTTAAATGGTCTCCCTATCATTGTGATAATGGTTTCTAAAGTGGGTCCTGAGGTACAGAGTGTCTCAAAAAAGTCACCCTGGCACTGACACTATTATTTTTTGTAAGGTTACTTTTATTTATTTTTGAGAGAGACAGAGAGCAAGTGGGAGAGGGACAGAAAGAGAGAGAGAAAGAGAAAATCCCACATAGGCTCCAAACTGTCAACATGGAGCCTGATGCGGGGGCTCGAACTCACGGACTGTGAGATTGTGACCTGAGCTGAAACCAAGAGTCGGACACTTAATCAACTGAGCCACCCAGGGACCCCCACTCATGCTATTATTACTTTTTAGAATCCAGCAGCTTCTACATCTTCATTTCTGACATGAATTCACTTTTACTATACCTTGATGGTATTGCTTACAGTCACTTTTCTCATTCACCTCACTGGATTTTGGTTTAGGCCCTACCTCCACACCTCCAAAATGAAAACCACTGCTCTGAGAGGTTTCTGGCCTAGAAACCACCCCAACCCCACCCTCACCACAAGATCCGGGGATTGAAGGGGATATTTTATTATACATGAAAGCCTCCTTGGTGTTAAAAAACCTTATGTAGGAATTCTCAACAAGTTGAACAAGATGGGATTTTGTAAACTTTCCTCAATTACTTTTTGAAAACCATCTTGGAATTTCTATTATACTCCAGCTCTACTGGGCTTGTGGAAGATAAAGAGCCCACCTGCTGTCTGCCATCCTTGAATTAATCACACACTGGAGATAGCTGGGAAGGCGGGGAAGTGAAAGATAGAGGCAAAAAGGGAACATGTGACAGTTTATATGTCATTAAGCAGCAGCTGATGACCTGTTTGCATTGCTAAACATTTCCAAGGAGCTAAGTAACAAACGCCTCCCAAAGCAAACCTCCATAGTCTGAGAGTGAACGTCCTGACTGTGGCTAAAAGCTTGTAAGAAAACTGCTATAGGCTTGAGTACAGCACAGTAGGAGGTACTCCTGTGGATCTGACTTGAAACAGAGGCTCACAGCCACCTTCTTCCTTAAACGAAGCTCCTCTATATCACTTGTTTTGACAGTTCCAGCCAAAAGGTGGCTGGCTTTTGTGTAACACCTCAGGTCCACTATGACACCTCGAGATCCCACACTTTATTCTGGTTCATCAAAAACTTATGAAGAGTCTATCATCTGTTAAGCATGGTCTTAAACACTGGTTATCAATAAAGCACAATCCCTGCCCTTGGGAACTCTCACCCCAACATTATAAATGTAACACTATATAATCATTATATAAATCAAAATATACAACTACCCTCACACTATGGACACCAACCTGTCAGAAGTGATGTTGGCCAGTGCACATGGGCATACTGGCGACAGACTAGTGCTATCTATCATAATGCATGATAAGAATGAGGCAGAGATCTCCAGAAGATGCTCAGAAAAAGATCAATTCTCACTTAGCTCAAGCCGCTACATGATCAGAATCTTGGCCCTTTGAGGAGGATGGGTTTAGATGAGTAAGGGAAATAATAATAACGACAATAACAAAATTACCATATACAGCACATACCATGTGCCAGCTCTGCATTAAGAACTTCCAAGAGTCTTACTTGGCCCTCACAAGATCTCTTTTTAACAAATGAAGAAACTGTGACTCACAGTCCAAGTGATTCCACAGATTTACAGGTTTGAACAGGGTTTGATCCCTAACACCCTGACTCTAGAGCCTGCACATATACCTGAAATTTGAGGTATTGATCTTCTGAAAAAAAGGAGCCTCTAAGATTCAAGGATACAGAAGAATTGAAAGAGCTGTTTGGAAGAAAAGGTGAATTTCTTGTCATTTATTTATTGCAAGGGTGAACTGGGAATATTTTAGGAAGAGACAGATGGTGAAGTCTTTATTCAAAAAGTCAAACCCAGGTCAGTATAAGAAAAAGTAAATATCATGTAGGACAAAGCGAACAGTCACTATTCTTAAGAATCCTTACAGAATAAAAGACAGGCACAACAGCCATCAGGCAGGTATTGTTCAAAGTGCCTCAAGAGGTGAGCAGTGGGCACACGGGACCCTCGTTATAACTCTGAAGAACACTGTTGAAATGTAAAATGAAAACTGTGTTTTAGAACAGGTTTTTGGACCCCAGAAATGTTCCCCTTGTCTGTCTTTTATCAATTCCACGGAAACAGCCTTTTTGAATCTAAACAGTTGATCTGTTCTCGCTGCCTGATTTACACATAAACTCAAAATTTCCTCCTGGGGGCCCTTATAACCAAGGGTGGGGAAAGAGCCAGGATGTCCACCCAAGATGCCTATGGCTTCACTTGCAGGCAAAAGAGCAGGATAGAAAAAAAAAAGAGATTTACTGGAAGAATTTCTTAGAGATCTTTTCATATGGAACTCTCTATATAATAAGAGAAAGGTGGAAATGTCACCAACAGAACTGATTTTTCATGGTTCCCATCCAAGAGTCCTATGTTCTCAGGATCCCAGGTCACAGGAAATTCATATCTGTGGATTTAGTGAAAACACAAAAATTAGGAATAAATAGCCTCTCCCATTTTCTATCACATTGCAAAGATTTCTGTTTAAAAAAGCTCTGCCCCTCTCCTGCTTGCTCTCTCTCTCTCTAAATGAATAAATAAATAAACTTTTAAAAAAAGTTTTTTTTTAAGAGTAGTTCTAAACGCTGATGCTGACAGTAACACAGAGGGAAAACCTGCTGCTCTAAAGACAAAAAAAAGTAGTATTACCCAGAGTAGTGAACACATTAATAAAGAAGAACAAAGCTGGAGAACTGGTTCTACTTGACTTTTACACTAAAGGAAATCTGGTTTTGTACCAAGAATCTGTTTTGAAACAGTGATCTTATTCAGTCTATGATGAAACCATGTACGTGTTGGTGACTCCAGAATTTATACTTTCCCCTAAGTGCCAGACCCATGTTTTCAACTGCTTCCTCAGCACCTTCACTTTGATATCTCATGGACATCCCCGACTTAACATACCTAGAACAGTGCTCTTAACTTCATTCCGAAACCCGTTCCTTTCCCAGTCTTCCCCAGCTCAAGAAAATGGTATCAAATAGTCCTTGAATTATTTCTTCCTTTCAACCTCCCCTTATCATCAGTTGCCTCTCCTGAACACATTAAAAATTTCTGTTTACTACTATTTTGCTTGAAACCACTGTCGTTTTTATGTAGTCTACTGCAAGAGCATCATATCTGGTGTCCTGGTGTCTCTTGCCCCACAGGATTCCATTCTGTAAGACGATTTCTTTTATATAAAGGTTTGCAAATTTTTATTTTGAACAATCTCAAATTTATAGAAAAATTGCAAGTATAGTGCCAAGAATTTTTCTTTCCTGGGCCATTTTAGAGTAAGTTACCAATACAATGCTTGTCTCCCCTAAATATTTTAGTGTACATTTCTTACAAACAAGGGAGTTAGCCTATATATCTACAATATGCCTAACAAAACCCAGAAACTAACACTGATACATTGCTACCATCTAGTCTGCAGACCCCTTTTAAGTTTGACTTTTTTTGCCAGTAAGTCATTTGCAGCAAAAGGATTCAATCTTAGAGAATGTGTTTCTTTTCTTTGTCATGTCTCTTTATTTTCTTTCAATCCAGAATGGTTCTTCAGTCTTCCTTTGACTTTCATGAACTTGACACTTTTTAAAAATTATTTGTTTTTTTTTTTTTATCGCGTATTTATTTTTGAGAGAGAAAGAGAAACAGAGTATGAGTGGAAGAAGTGCAGAGGGAGAGAGAGATACAGAATCCAAAGCAGGCTCCAGGCCACAGGGCCTGAACTCATGAATCATGAAATCATGAGCTGAAGTCGGACACTGAACCAACTGAGACACCCAGGAACTCCATGACCTTGACACTTTTTAAGATTGTAGGCCAGTCTGGGGCATCTGGGTAGCTCAGTCAGTTATGCATCCTAGTTGAGCTCAGGTCATGATCTCGCTGTTCATGCGTGCAAGCTCTGCATTGGGTTCTGTGCTGACAACTCAGCCTGGAGCCTGCTTCAGATTCTGTGTCTCCTTCTCCCTCTGCCCCTCCCCTGCTCATTCTCTGTCACTCTGTCTCTCAAAAATAATAAATGTTAAAAAATAAGTAAAAAATAAAAGAATATCCCTTAATTTTGCACTGTCTAATGTTTTCATGTGATTAGATCCAGGTTACACATCTTTGGCAGGAATATCAGGAACACTTTTCATCGCACCCTATCAAATGTCAAACACTCTTAATTTGTCCTCATGATGGTGATGTTCACTTAGATCATTTGATGAAGGTGGTGTCTGCCAGGATTTTCCACCCTGAGATTATTCTCTTTTCCCGTGTAATTAATAGGTATTTTGTGGGAGGTACTTTGAAACTATGTAACTATCCTGTTTTAATACGACTTTCCATTTATATTTATTTATTCACTTATTTACATCAATGTAGACTAATGGATTTTATTCAGTGGACTAGAAATTTTGCTAACATTACTTATTCCCAGTTACTGTAACTGTCACCCAAACAGGGGATCTGTGGCAGGTTTATTCTTGGTCTGCCTCCTAACGATAGAGGCTGCCCCAAAGAGGAAATGTATGGCATTTCTCACTTCTCAGAATTGTCTACTTTTAGTCAAATAAAGGAAGCTCCAAGAAGGCTTCTTTCTGCATCTGTTGAATCCCAAATATCTCCATCTTAAAATAATCTTTATACCAATTCTGGGGTTCCAATTGGGTCCCCATACTGCCAACTTATTTTCCAAAATGGCTATACCATTTTACATTCTCACCAGCAGTGAATAAAATTTCTAGGAGCTCCATGTTCCTCCCAACACTTGGTATGGTCAATCTTTGTAATTTTAGCCATTCTAGTGGCTAAATATGTAGCAGTATCATATTGTGGTTTCAGTCTGCATTTCCATAGCAACTATTGATGTTGAGCATCTTTTCATGTGCTTATTAGCCAACCATAGATTTTCCTTGGTTAACTGTTTATTCATATCCTTTCCCCATTTTTATTGG
The DNA here is from genome assembly GCA_017311185.1 of Proteles cristata cristata. Taxonomy (NCBI): domain Eukaryota; kingdom Metazoa; phylum Chordata; class Mammalia; order Carnivora; family Hyaenidae; genus Proteles; species Proteles cristata. The sequence goes on from JAESUZ010002218.1 coordinate 1,704,826, forward strand.
GTCATTTGTCATCTTACTATTGAGTTATAGGATTCGTCATATATTCTAGATACAAGTCTGTGCCTTACGTGTCATGGTAAGTTTCCTTTTGAAGAGTAAACATTTTCAATTTTAGTGCTCTAAATCTTCCTCTCTACACTGTATTCCACAAATTTTGATACATTCTGATGTCAATGAAATTCACTTCTGAATCCTATGTATCCCATTTCTAAACCCATTTCTCTCCTCTTTATTCAGTCAAAGACAGAAGCAGAGACAGAATAACTACCAACTTGGGTGATGGCAATTAACGGTTTTACAAAACATTTCCTCACTGCATTTAAACTTAATTCTATTAGTTCTATTTCACAAATAAGGAAACTATAATTTAATCAGGAAATTGAAAAAACTTGCCCAAGGTTGAAATATCGGCAAAGACAGATTCAAGTTGTATTCAGGTCACCTGACTCCAAATCCCATCCTCTTTTCTGTACTTTACCCAAATCTCTGACACTCTAAGTTAAAAACAAGTTCACAAGTTAAGTTTCTATGATAGTTTGTATTTTAAAAGGAGATTTTCAGGAGTACTGGAAGGATTCTCAGATTTCTAAATTTCTTTTTTTTAATTATTTTTTTTTTTTGAGAGAGAGAGAGAGCTTGAGCAGGGGAGGGTCAGAGAGAGAGGGAGACACTGAATCTAAAGACAGGCTCCAGGCTCTGAGCTGTCAGCACAGAGCCCAACGCGGGGCTCAAACCCACGAACCGTGAGATCATGACCTGAGCCAAAGTTGGATGGTCAACCAACTGAGCCACCCAGGCACCCCTGATTTCTAAATTTCTAAAGGAAACAGCACACACAACTGCCACAGACAGCAAGTAATACCACTGCCCAACCAGACCTCTCTCACCTGTGAAATCATCCTCTTCTATAGCTGACCTGGCTAATGAAGCAGAGTTTGCCCACTCTCATGCAGGTGGCTTGCAATTCATATTCAGCCATTCAGTGCCCTGGCAAAATCAAACTGGTATTTAGTAGCCTCCTCTTGGGAGCTCCCTGGGATTCTGGTCCAACCAGTACCGGATGGGATGCAGGGATCTGGATTTCTTTCTTAACAAGCATCTTAGGGTAATTCTGATGTAGGATGTTAGTGGATCTCCCTAAACTGGTAGGGAGATGGGAGGGGGCAGGTATTAGGTGAGAGAAGAAGTGACAGAGGATGGGTTATTCAGTGCTTTGTAAGCCCACTTGGAGATTAAATTTTATCCTAAGAATAGGTTTCTTAGGATAGGATATCCTAAGAAATATCCTGAGAAATAACTGAGGTGTTTAAGCAGGGGAATTGCATAATAGATTTAGGCTTAAGAAAGATTGTGATGGAGGAATGTAGAGAATGGACTAGAAGGGTAAAGACAGGCAAGGAGCGCAATTGGAGCTAGGACAGCAGTCTGGGCAGGAGAGTCTGGTAGTCTGGACTACAAAAGCAGTGGTGGTATGGATGGAAAGATTTTAAGAAAAGAAATCAACATGCATGAAGAGACAACACACAGTGAAAGGGTTCAGTGAAATGAGAAAATACCAAAAAGCAGACTGCAGGGGTGCCTGGGTGGGTCAGTCAGTTGAGCACCTGACTTTTGACTTTGGCTCAGATCATGATCCCAGGGTCATGGGGTTGAGCCCCACATTAAACTCCACACTTAGTGTGGAGTCTGCTTAAAATTCTTTTTCCTTCTGCCCCTCTCCCCTGCTCCTACAGTTTCTCTCTCTCTCTCAAAAGCAAAAAATAAAAAAATAAAAAACAGAATGCAAACTACGTTAAGAGTCTATAAACAAAAAATCAGCATCATCCCAGAAATGGTGATCTGGGGAAGAGAGAAGACCTCACCCAGAGAATCTCTTGTGTTCTGAACCTTCCTTAACTCTGTCCTTTTGGGAGACTCATTGTTTGTGTTAAAAAAGGGAATTTACTGTCTCAGATCATAAAAGGCTGCTGTTCAGCCTGAAATCTGGGCAACAACCATGCCAACAGTGGCCATATTTTTTAGCAAAGCCTTCTCAAAAGCAGTTTTATGATTGTCTCCCATGCAAGTCCTTCCCAACCAGCCCCATATCCCCTGTGTTGCACTCCATTTATGGGTTCAGGTGCTCTGCCTTTCATGATAGCACTATCATTCAGTCTGCTATAAAGCTCGGGAATGAACTTCGTCCCAAGTACAACAGGAAATATATTTAGAGAAACCTGGGCATGGATGGTACGTTTTAGTCCTGGGATTCTGCTAACAGCCTCTCATGAGCAATGTCAATCCAGGCTTGTATATTTATGCGTACATACTATATATTTATTCTGTCCCATAATATTTTTAATCATATCATGTACCATCTCCCTGAGGCTGGTATAAAACATTAGGGGCTCAAATCCCACAGTGGTTGGCTATCATCTGATTAAGTCAATTACACTTTTAACCTACATGTGCTCATGTGACTATTATTTTTCTAAGCAACCTCAATCACAGTCGAATAAAGGGATAATTTCCTTTGCATCCAGTTAAAAGAAGAGAATCGCAAGAAAAATAAAGGGATGACATCTACCAGAAAATCCTGAAAAAGAAAAGGTGGGGGTACTCACAGAAATTTCTAAATAAGGGAGAAAAGTGGCCAGTTTTATAGAGCAAGGAGCCACTGAAACAACAGTTCTTACCCCTGACCTCACATCAGAATCACCCGGAAGCCCTCACAGACTGAAGAGCCCCACCCAGACCAGTTAACTCATATCTCTCAGGTGGGGCACCAGGCAAAGGTATGCTGTAAAACCTCTATAAGTATTTATAATGTGCACCATGGGGAACCACTGCTATAGGAAACATAAGAGGACCAATGTGGACTTTTTAACTTCCAAGACTCCATATCTGACACGCTGTAAGACAAGTATTATTCTAAGCTACCTAGGTCTTCTTCTCCATACTAAAAATGTCTAACTTCTCTCTAAGCTGAACTTCTAAGGAAAAAAGTTGATGAATGCAAAGTGTTTTTTTCATATTGTGTGTTTCAGAAATAAATACAGCTTTATTGTTTATCTTTTGAAAACATAAATCGGATAATGTCACTTTTAGAAATGAGTTTAGCTTTCCGCTTCTTTTTATCCTTTAGAAACATGAATCAGATCATGTCATTTTCTGAAGGCCCACTTCTTATATATGCAGGCCTGGGCAGAGGAGCAAATGGAAGCCACATACTGTTTATTTAAATGTTTAAATTGATAGATAAAACTAGAAAGCCATTAAATAAAACACATCCCATTCCCCTACTTTGATAAGTGTATGTATATATACATATATACACACACACATACACACACACACACACACACACACACACACACACACATATGTAAACAAAAATCAGGGCACCTGGGTCTCAGTCAGTTAAGCATCCGATTTCAGCTCAGGTCATGATCTCACAGTTCATGGGTTCAAGCCTTATATCAGGCCCTGTGCTAAGAGCTCAGAGCCTAGAGCCTGCTTTGATTTCTGTGACTCCCTCTCTCTCTGCCCCTCCTCTACTCTCACTCTGTCTGTCTTTCTCTTTCCTCTCTCTCTCAAAAATAAACATTAAAAAAATTTTAATAGGGGCACCTGGGTGGCTCAGTCGGTTAAAGTGTCCAACTTTGGCTCAGGTCATGATCTCACAGTTCGTGGGCTCAAGCCCCGTGTCGGGTTCTGTGCTGACAGCTAGCTTGGAGCCTGGAGCCTGTTTCAGATTCTGTATCTCCCTCTCTCTCTCTGACCCTCTCCTGCTCACACTGTCTATCTCTCTCAGAAATTTTAAAAAAAAAAAAAAAATTAAAAATTTTAATAAATAAAAATAAAAAATGAAAATAAAAAGATGTGCATGCTGTTTTTACCTGAGTAAAAGTTGGCAAAATGTAGGGGCACCTGTGTGGCTCAGTCAGTTAAGCATCCAATTTCATTATCTCATGGTTCAGGAGTTTGAGCCCCATGTCAGGCTCTGTGCTGACAGCCTGGAGCCTGCTTCAGATTCTGTGTCTCCTTCTCTCTCTGTCCCCCACTCACACTCTGTCTTTTGCTGTCTCAAAAATAAATAAACATTAAAAAGATAAAAATTTAATTTAAAAAACTGGCAAAATATCCAAGATGACTGAATTTAATTATTATTACACACATCTGAGTACTCTGTTGATGGCCAGCAGCGTTTGGATGAGTGATAAAATAAGGATATACATATCTCATAAGTTATTATTTATGGAATAAGACTTATTTTGCTTGCCTTCATTTCAGTAAAATCTATAATTATATTATTATAATCAATATTTTTCACATTTGTGTTCTATTGACAGTAATAATGAATTAGATACCCTTTCTTGAGTTACTAATTTTTAAATTAATTTCAACTTAATGAAATTTTCCCCAGGTAACAACCAGAACTGTTCATTTAAACCAACGTTTAGATTCGGAAATAAACCTCAAATTTTTATATCACGTTTAAATATTTTAGTGGTGTTGCATATAATTATTGTTATTATAGGAACCATTAGAAAACATTTTAATTTTACTGTATAAATTATTATCATTTATATCACTATTTCCACCGCAGAGCAATGCCTAGAAGTTGAAGACTCTGGTGTGTGTGTGTGAGCTTATATGTATATGTGCCCTATGTGAGACCCACTAAAGCACAGAGCCCAGGATAGGAACCACTCTTACTCGGTCTAAAGGCAGCACTGCTTCCCTTCTTATAACCCTTCAATGGCTTCCCTTAGAATCAAATCTAACTCCTCACCAAGAGCTACAAGGCTTTCTAAGTTCTGGTTTCTGTACACCTCTGAGCCCCTGTTAACCACCACTTCTGCCCTTGTTCACTCTGCTTCAGCTACACCTGGTCTCTGGTCTGCATCTCAGACGCCACAAACTCCTCCTGCTGAACTTTGCACTTGTTGTTCCCTCTGCCTGACAGAGCTGCTTCCAGCTCTTCACATGGCTGGCAGACAGGACCTAGTAATTAAAGGCACAGAACTCCCCAGGTCCAAATTTGGCTCCACCACTTACCATCTGTGTGGTCCCGGGCAAGTCTCCAAACGGTTGTGTCCTTTAGTTTCCTCATTTGTAGAAAGGAGATGACTGTACTTTCTCGCAAGGTTACTGCATAGATTAAATGAGTTAATATAAACACAACCTGTAGGACAGACCTAGCATAGAAAACATCCGATAAACCATAGCTTAAGAAAGGAAAAGCCACCTCCTCAGAGAGCCTTCCCCTGAGCCCCACCCCTGCAAGTAGTCTCCCACCAGTACATTGCTACTTCATTTTTCAAGGTATTTATCACTATCTAAAACTGCATTGTTTATTTTTTAAGTTTATTTATTTTGAGAGAGAGAGAGAGAACACAAGGGAGGGTCAGAAAGAAAGGGAGAGAGAGAATCCCAAGTAGACTCTGCACTGTCAGCTCAGAACCCAATACAGGGCTCGATCCCACAAACCATCAGATCATGACCTGAGCTGAAATCAAAATTCAGACACTAATGGACCGAACCACCCAGGCGCTCTGCATTATTTATTTTTATAATTTTTTTCTTATCTGTCTCCTTTCTCTAGACTGTAAGTTTTATGACAACAGAGCTTTCATCTGAAAATTCACTGCTATATCCTCTCATTCCTGGCACATAGCAGGACTCAGTAAACATTCATTAAATAATTCTTTTATTGAAAGCCTGTCAACTTTAAACCAAGTCAGAAATTACAGATTTGGGGAGAAATAAGTACTCTTCTTTTCGTAACTTTTTAATCATGCCAGGACTGAAGAGTAGATGTGAAAGCAATCTGGAGGTCATGGTGCTGAAGATAGTCAATGACTCTATAATACTGAAAGAGTTCTCTTCTAATAGCTCCAAGAGAAGTGAAGTATTTGCAATTATTCAGCTAATTTAGTCAATGTAGACTGTCCACATACTCAATGCAAGCTGATGTTTGTTGTCCATGAGCAAATTAACCAGTAAATGAATAACTTCTGCCCTATACAGTGGGGAGAGTCATAAGTAATGCAGGGAACCACTCCCAAATAAAAGGCAAACAACATGGATATTAATAGATCATTCTCAAAATCCGCGACAGAACACAAACTATACCTGAAACTATACCTTCTAAATAAAAGAAGTATCTTCTTGTCCAAGCAAGGGTGTCAGAATAGATAAAAAAACAAGACCTATCTTTATGCTGCCTAAAAGGGACTCATTTTAGATCTAAAGACACCTGCAGATTAAAAGTACAGGGATAGAGAAACATTTATCACACAAATGGATGTCAAAAGAAAACCGGAGGAGCAATACTTATATTGGACAAAATAGACTCTAAAACAAAGACTATAACAAGAGACAAAGAAGGTCACTATATAATGATAAAGGGGACAATCCGACAAGGATATATGTCAATCATAAATATTTATGTACCCAACACAAAAGCACCAAATATATAAAACAATTAATAACAAACATAAAAGAACTAATTGATAATAATAAAATAATAATAGGGGACTTAAGCCCCTGCACTTACATCAATGGACAGATCATCTAAACAAAAACAATGGCTTTGAATGACACACTGGACTAGATACAATTAACAAATACATTCAGAATATTCCATCCTAAAACAGCAGAATACACATTCTTTTAAAGTGCACATGGTGAGACAGGAAACTATCAACATCCTAGAGGAGAAAGCAGGAAACAACCTCCTTGACCTCCACTGCAGCAACTTCTTTCTTGACACATCCCCAAAAGCAAGAGAATCAAGAGCAAAAATAAATGATTGGGACCTCATCAAGATTAAAAGCTTCTGCACAGCCAAGGAAACAACCCACAAAACTAATAGGCAACCAACGGAATGGGAAAAGATAGTTGCAAATGACATATCAGATAAAGGGTTAATATTCAGAATCTATAAGGAACTCACCTTACTTCACACCCAAAAAACAAACAACCCAATGAAGAAATAGGCAGAAGATATGAACAGACACTTCTCCAAAGAAGACATCCAGATGGCCAACAGACATATGAAACGATGCTCAGCATCCCTCCTCATCAGGATGTGGAGAATGTAAACTGGTGCAGCCCCTCTGGAAAACAGTGTGGAGGTTCCTCAGGAAACTAACAATAGAACTCCCCTATGACCCAGCAATAGCACTGCTAGGAATTTACCCAAGGGATACAGAAATGCTGATGCATAGGAGCACATGTACCCCAATGTTCATAGCAGCACTCTCCACAATAGCTAAAACCTGGAAAGAGCCTAAGTGTCCATCAACAGATGAATGGATCAAGAAGATGTGGTTTATCTATACCATGGAATACTACATGGCAATGAGAAACAATGAAATCTGGCCATGTGTAGCAACATGGATGGACCTTGAGGGTGTTATGCTGAGCGAAATAAGTCAGGCAGAGAAGGACAAATATCATATGTTTGCACGTATAGGAGGATTAGGAGGAACTTAACAGAGGAACAAGGGGGAGAAGAAGGGGGGAAATGGTGGGGGAAAGGAAGACAGGCAAACCATGAGAGACTCTTGAATGGTGACAAAAACTGAGGACTGATGGATGTGGGGGGGAGGAGGGATGGGCATGGAGGAGGGCACTTGTGGGGATGAGCACTGAGTGTTATGTGGAAACTAATTTGACAATAAACTATTTGTAAAAAATAAAAATAAAAAAATAAAGTGCACATGGAACATTCTCCAGAACAGATTACATACAGGGTCATAAAACAGGCCCTAACAAATACAAGAAGACTGTAGTCATACCATGTATCTTTTCTGATCCCAACACTATGAAACTAGAAATCAACCATAAGAAAAAATCTGGAAAGATAACAAATAAATGGAGGTTAAACAACATGCTACTAAGCAATGAATGAATCAAGTAGAAAATAAAAGAAGAAACCAAAAATACATGGAAACAAAGAAAATAAAAACAATGATGCAAAACCTTTGGGATGCAGCAAAAGTGGTCTTAAAAGGGAAGTTTATACAGCAATACAAGCCTACCTCAAGAAGCAAGAAAAATCTCAAATAAACAACCTAACTTTACACCTAAAGGAGCTAGAAAAAGAACAACAAATGAAATCTAAAGCCAGAAAAAGGAAGGAAATAGTAAAGATTAGAACAGAAATAAATGATATAGAAACAAAAAACCCAATGGAACAGATCAATGAAACCAGGAGATGGTTCTTTGAAAAAGTTAATAAAATTGATAAACCTCTAGCCAGACTTACCAAAAAGAAAAGACAAAGGGCCCAAATAAGTAAATTTACAAATAAAAGAGGATAAATAAGAACCAACACCATAGAAATACAAAAAATTATAAGAGAATATCCTGAAAAACTATATGCCAACAAACTGGACAATCTATAAGAAATTCATAAATTCCTGAAATATATAAATTACCAAAACTGAAACAGGAAGAAATAGAGAACTTGAACAGATGGATAACCAGCAAAGAAACTGAATCAGTAATCAAAAAACCCCCAATAAACAAAAGTCTAGAACCAGATGGCTTCACAGGTGAATTTCAGCAAACATTTGAAGAAGAGTTATCTTCTCAAACTATTCCAAAAAATAGAAAAGGAAGGAAAACTTCCAAATTCATTCTACAAGGCCAGCATTACCCTGACACCAAAACAGATAAAGAGACTACAAAAAAGAGAACTAGAGGCCAATGTCTCTGATGAACACAGATTCAAAAATCCTCAATAAAACACTGCAATACATTAAAAAAAAATCATTCACCACAATCAAGTGGGTTATATTCCCAAGATACAAGGTGATTCAATATTTGCAAATCAATTAATATGATATGTCCCATCAATAAGGGAAAGGATAAGAACCATGTGATCATTTCAATAGATGCAGAAAGTGCACTTGGCAAAGTACAACATCCATTCATGATAAAAACCCTCAACAAAGTAAGATTAGAGGAAATATAGCTCAACATAATAAAGACCATCTACAAGGGGCACCTGAGTAGCTCAGTCAGATGAGCATCCAACTCTTGATTTCAGTTCAGGTCATGATCTCACAATTCATCATATCAAGCACCATGTCAGGCTTTGCACTGACAGTGGGGAGTCTGCTTGAGATTCTCTTTTTCTTTCTCTCTGCCTCTCCCCTGTATGCACACATGATCTCTCTCACTCTCAAAATAAATAAATAAACATTAAAAAAAATAATAAGGGTGCCCGGGTGGCTCAGTTGGTTGAGCATCTGACTTTGGCTCAGGTCATGATCTCACAGTTTGTGAGTTCAAGCCCCACATCACGCTTGCTGCTATCAATGCAGAGTCCACTTTGGATCCGCTGTCTCCCTCTTTCTCTCTGCCCTTACCCCTGCTCTTGTGTATTCTCTCTCTCTTAGAAATAAACAAACATTAAAAAATAACAAATAAATTTATTAAATAAATAAATAAAATCCATCTATGAAAATCCCACAGCTAATATCATTCCTAATAGGGAAAAATTGACAGCTTTTCCTCCATGGTCAGGAACAAGACAGGAACAGCCACTTTCACCACTTTTTTCAATATAGTACTGGAAGTCCTAGACACAGCAATCAGACAACAAAAAGAAATAAAAGCACCCGAACTGAACAGAAAGGAGTAAAACTTTCACTATTTGCAGATGACATGATACTATACATAGAAAACCCAAAAGACTCCAACAAAAAACTGACAGAACTGATAAACAAATTCAGTAAAGTCATAGGCTACAAAATCAATGTAGAGGGGAAAAAATCAATATATAGAAATCGGTTGCATTTCTATACACCAATAATGAATCAGCAGAAAGAGAAATTAAGGCATCAATCCCATTTACAATTTCACCAAAAACAGTAAGATACCAAGAAATAAACCTAACCAAAGAGTTTTGTAAAAGACTTGTAGTCTGAAAACTACAAAACACTGATGAAAGAAATTGAAGATGACACAAAATAATGGACAGACATCCATCCTCATGGATTAGAGAAACAAATACTGTTATTGGGTCTATACTACCCAGAGCAATCTACACATTTAATGCAATCCCTATCAAAATACCAACAGGATTTTTCACAGAGCGAGAATAAACAATCCTAAAATTTGTATGGAACCAGAAAAGACCCCAAATAGCCAAAGTAATGTTGAAAAAGAAAACCAAAGCTGGAGGCATCACAATCTCAGACTTCAAATTATATTACAAAGCTGTAGGAATCAAAACAGGACGATACTGGCACAAAAACAGACACACAGATCTATGAAACATAATAAAAAACCCAGAAATGAACCCACAATTATATGGTCAATTAATCCTCAAAAAGCTGGAAAGAATATTCAGTGGGAAAAAGACTGCCTCTTAAACAAATGGTATTAGAAAAACTGGACAGCAATATGCAAAAGAATGAAATTGGACCACTTTCTTACACCCTACACAAAAATAAATTCAAAATGGATTAGAAACTTACATTTAAGAGCTGTAATCGTAAAATTCCTAGAAGAGAACATAGGCAGTAACTTCTTTGACATCAGCCATAGTAATTTCTCTCTAAATATGTCTTCTGGGACTACATCAAAATAAAAAGCTTCTGCACAGTGAAGGAAACAATCAAGATGTTTCTAAAATATTTTAAAACAATAAAGGGTCAGAATCTAAAACACATAAAGAACTTACAAAACTCAACACCCTAAAATTGAATAACCCAATTAAAAAATTGGCAGAAGACATGAATAGACATTTTTCCAAAAAGGAAATCAAAATGGCCAACAGACACATGAAATGGTGCTCAACGTAACTTATCATTAGGGAAGTGCAAATCAAAACTATAATGAGATATCACCTCACACCTGTCAGAATGTCTAAAATTAACAACATTGGAAATAACAGGTGTTGGCGAAGATGTGGAGAAAGGAAAACTGTCTAGCACTGTTGGTGGGAATACAAACTTGTGAAGCCACTCTGGAAAACAGTATGAAGGTTCCTCAAAAAGTTAAAAATAGAACTACCCCATGATCCAGCAATCACACTACTAAGTATTTACCCAAAGAATACAAAAGCATTAATTCAAAGGGATAAAGGCACCCCGATGTTTATAGCAGCATAATCTACAAAAGCCAAATTATGGAAACAGCCCATGTGTCCAGTGACTGATGAATAGATGAAAAAGACGTGGTATACACATACAATGGAATATCATTCAGACATAAAAAAGAATGAAATCTTGACATTTGTAAGGGAACTAGAAAATGTTATGCTAAGTGAAATAAATCAGTCAGAGAAAGACAAATACCATATGATTCCACTCATATGTAGAATTTAAGAAACAAAGCAAATGAACAAAGAGAAAAAGAGGAGGAGACTCTTAACGATAGAGAACAAACTGATGATTACCAGTGGGGAGACTGGTGGGAAGATGGGTGAAATAAATGATGGAGACTCAGGAATGCACTTGCTGTGATGAGCACAGGATGATGTATGGAGGTATGGAATCATTATATTGTACACCTGAAACTAATATTACACTGTATGTTAACTAACTGGAATTTAAATAAAAACTTAAAAAAAAAAAAGAATCTGTTGTTCCAGATTTGAATCCATTTGTTCACTGACCATTGTCTTGATTTCCTCACATTTTTTGAGCATGCATGACACTGACATCAAACCAGTGATAGTGAGATAGCAACAAATTCTAGCATAATTTGGGTAATTTTACAGAGACCTAAGTGTCAAGAGTCCATGTGACTTTCCCACAAAGAAGCTGTTGTCACTGCAGCCTACAGTAATAATCTTCATACCTCTGTCCCCTCTTTCTGCAGTCACTTTTACCAACCCATTCCTACTCCTTAGGCTGAAAAGCTGATTTGGATCCCTCAGAGTTCTTTTAAATAAAAATAAAATAGAGGGGCACTTGGGTGGTTCAGTTGTCCAGCTCTTGATTTCGGCTCAGGTCATGATCTTGTGGTTCATGGGATCCAGCCCCACATTGGGCTCTGCTCTGACAGTGTGGAGCCTGCTTGGGATGCTTTCTCTCTCTCTCTCTGCCCAGCTCCCACTCATGCATGTGCTCCCTCTTGCTCTCTCTCTCTCTCTCAAAATAAACATTTTAAAATAAAAATAAAATAGAAATAAAAAATTAAAACAATGATTCTTGGCATCATCTAGAGAGAAGCCAGATTTCCGAACAAAAGCCTGTATCAGAACCATACTTTATAATGCTAAAAATGAGTTTCAAAAGCAGATACCAGACTCCTGCTGCTGCAAATATAGTGAGATGTGTAAGGGATGACTCTTCAAATTTCACATGGTGTTTTTGTTGCCTGACCAGGCTACCACAACGGGTGCTATTAATGTGTATCAGCTGAGAATTTCCCCAATATTCAACACTAACATACTGCAAAATAAAATAATGAGAGACTGCATCTCAATGAAGTTACAAACAACTGCAGGGGCTGGGTTTTTTGGTTGTGGATTTTTGGGTGTTTGTTTTTTGGTTTTTTGCTTTTGGGTGCTTTTTTTTAAATCTCTAGCACAAATTTCCAACAAGACCCTGTCAATAAGTTCTTATATTATATCCTTTTACCTAATAGTTTATTGTCAATAAAGCAATAAAATAAAGGCAACAAATATCATAGTTATTGTATAGGAAATCTGCAAATGTGTATCACTGTGTTACCTGTGGTGGGAAGACAGAAAAGGAGAGTGAGTTCAGTTTATTTAAAATCTGCTAGCATACCTAGAAAGTAGTAAGAAGAATAATATAGCACTGGTCAATACTACCTGGCTCCAAAAATTTTTTGATTCCTGGTTTTGGTTTAACTTTCAGTTCCCAAGCAAGGGAGGGAACTGAATGGGTAACAATCTGACCACCCCATACACACATGCACCCACTTCTCCAGGTGGGTGTTAGACCACATCAATAATGAGAAGCCCTAACTCTAATGGAATAGTCTTTGGAATAATACAGCTGAGGAAGAGGGATGCCCCATAAGGGTAGGCAATCTGAAGGATGCGTAAAGGCTACTCGTCAACAAGGTAAAAACTAGCCTAAATTGTCACCAATCACATGTCTGGCACAAGACTGTGTCTGGCTGGAGGGAGCATCTTTGTCTTCTTTGTCTGCTCAGACAGAGTGCCTTTTTCTATTTCATTAAAAGGAGCCATAAGGAAAGCCTCTGTTCTGTTATGAATCTAAGCTCCAGCATTACCTTTCCTACACCATTAAAGTTTAGGCCTTTCTTTCTCCATGATGATCTTTATATGCATATTTACAATTAACACTTATCATACGGCATTAATTTATGTGCATATTCATTTTCTTGTAAGACTGCAAGGTTCCTGAAAATAGTCATATTCCTCTACTACTACTCAGTTCTTAGCACAGAACTTCATACAAAGTAATTTATGCCAATGCTTGAAAAGCTTACGTTTGTTGTATGAATGTTTGGAAAGATGGATGGATGGATGGATGGATGGATGGATGGATGGATGGATGGATGAATGGATGGATGGATAGATGGATGGACGGATGAATGAAATCCAGAAACGGTTTATCAAGAACATGAGAATGAGCTGTGAGCCAGGGCAGAGGACTCCTCTTCCTGTTCTTTCTCTATCCTTTAATATTATGAGTAAGAGAACAGAGAACTAAAGTCAAAATTGTCCACTGAAGATTTTGTTAATGTTAACATTCCTCTCTTAGTAAGCCCACACAACTGTTTGTGACTAACACTGTCCTGTATTTTTAGAGGCTGTGCTGGGCACCTCCTATTTGCCCCTCCAGATCAAATATCCATCTCTCCTCTGACTCGGTGCCCCAGGGAAGCTGAATTATGTGTACCACATCAAAGGACTTAAAGAACACTGCAACAGGCTTGTCTGGGATACCTTATGCTAACTCTCCCCTCCCCTTAAGACATTTTCTTTGTATGTTCCTTTAAGTGAGATGATATAAAAGTAAATATTACCCTTCCCAAAATTCCCCTGTACATCTGGTGAGACTTTCACTAATCCTGAACCCTTAGATAAGCACTCTAACACTTGTGTGGAAAACAGCTTTAACGGAGCCTTCATTTCCTTGGAAACCAGCCCCTGGTGCAGAGCACTGAGTACTTGAACATCAACAGCAGTAAATCCACTCTAAGCACATCAGAAAAAAAAGAATGTCCCAAATTTAACAAATCTGAATACTTTGATCCCTGTAATATATCATCCTCACTGGAGGCAAGCTGGGGGTCCTTTCTTTTAAAGCTTGCTCTCTAATCTATTACTTCCCAAATCTTCAGAATAAAGGAGACATAGAAAAGTATGCCAAGTGTCATGCACAGCAGAACCAACAGCTACGGCTGTTTGCTGCTACTCACTACCAGCTTGGCGGCATCAGCCCGAGTCATCTGCAACACTAAACGCTAAGGGGATCAGTATCTTAGCACACTGGCATCCATTTGTGGGGCACAGAGAAGACACCAGGGCTGGACGCAGACACATGGCATCTACTACCCATTATCCCCTGACACTGAACCCTGGACATGGGAGGCTGCACTAGAACCATGACCTTCATGCCTCTAGAAACTGTATGTCATTGTGGCTGCCACTGCTGCTCTCTCAGAATGAACCTGGCACAGCTTATCTCACAGAGCTGGCAGAGTGATTTGGTCTGCTGTTTCCAAAGATTAGCCTCCAAGCCTGGTTATCTAGGACCTATAGGAAATTACATCATCTTTTTATTCAATGTTCTAAATTCATGCACATTGTTCTAAGTTCGAATACAACAAGGTATGCAAGAAGTTTCACTTTTTTTCCTTTGCATGGTTGTTGCCCCTCACAACCGTTAAGTAATGATTCCTAAAGTTCATGTATCCTCCTAGCATTTCTTTTTGCAGACATAATAAACACAAATAAATACTCCTATCATGTTCTTTTCTTACACAAAAGGTAGCATGCAATGCACATATACACAATGTGTGCATATATGAGTATATAGAAGACTTTCTCATTCTCTTTTATGGTGGCATAGATTTCCACTGTGGAGAGGTACCACAGTTTATTTTAATCGGTATCTATTGATGTTCATTTGGCTTGTCAAATTTTTTTTTGCTATTGTAAATTTTTTTTAATGTTTTATTTATTTCTGAGAGAGAGAGAGAGAGAGAGGGAGAGGGTCAGAGAGAAAGGGAGACACAGAATCCGAAGCAGGCTCCAGGCTCCGAGCTGGCTGTCAGCACAGAGCCCGACACGGGGCTCAAACCCATGAACCATGACATCACGACATGAGCCAAAGTCGGACGCTTAACCGACTGAGCCACCCAGGTGCCCCTTTATTTGCTATTGTAAACGGCATGCATGTGTCATTCTTATGTATGAAAATATGCCTTTAGAAGAAATTCTGAGAAATGGGATTGTTGGGTCCAAGGATAAGTGCATTTGTAATTTTGATAAATATTGTCAACTTTCCTCCACTGACGTTTATTACTTTGCATCCCTACCGGCAAGTTCTGTGGGTGCTTTTTTTCGCTAAAGCCTTGCCAATAAAGCCTTGCCAACAAAATGTTTTCCAACTTTTAGATTTTTGTCAGTCTGATAAGTTTAAAATTATATCTTAGTGTAGTTTTAAATTTTATTTATTTTAGTATAAGGGAAGTTTATTATCTTTTCATTTGTTTAAGACCATCTGCATTCCCTAACAATAAACCCTCTTTTTACTGGAATTAGCTACAGGTGGTTTCTGTTGTTACATAGTGTTAACACTGTGTAAAAAGCATTTCTGCAGTGTGTCTCTTTGTGCATTTATCTTGATATTGGTCCTTGAAGGTCCAAACTGAAAGAGTTAGATCTTACCCTAAGTATATATCCTTCAGAGTCAAAAGTGATTGTAAGTGGCCTATACCTCCAGCATTGGTTCCAGCTTTTGCAGCTTTATCAAGAACTGCTAAGTGCTTGAGCTGAGAATAAACAACTCAGCTGTGGCCTGTCAATACACCACTTCTTGAAGTTCTAACTCCACTACATGGTTTAATAACTTCAAAACATCCACAGATGTTATTTTCCTATATCTTGTTCCTGTTTGCTTCCTTCTCTTCCTGCCTTCTGCTTATTCTTTCTTCCTTCATTATTATTCCTGAAGAAGTAGATCATTATAAATTGAAGGGGTAAATGCAGTTGATCAATTCTTCTCTAGTATACACTGGTTTTCACAATAGGTTTCAAAAACTTCTGCAAAATCTTGATATTTAACCTAGCATATGGATTCCTCCAAGTCAATGTCTCCACCTGGAGAAAATCAGGAGTGGGTGAAGTCCATGCTGAAGGCACAAAGCTGGAGGGAAGTCTCCTGGCCCCAGAGGCCAACTCCAACCAAGCAGGTTGACAAAATCCTAGCACAAAGCAAGCAGTTAATATTTCCAAAAGGTTTAAACCAGTAGACAGAACTCAACACCAGAAAATCTAAACAGATACAGCATTGTTGATTAAGGGGAAGTTCCAGCAAATTTACCCAGACATGGTAGGATCCCACTAGAGGGCATAGGCAGGGGTAAATACAGGGTATGGGAACTAGTGTCAAGTAGAACCAGGGGGTGCAAATATGGGGTTCAGAGTTACATAGTGGTGCCAGAAAGGATTATGTAAATAGAAAAGAACTATTGAGTGAGAAGTCAAGGAAAAAGGTCAGTCCTCCAGCCCAGAATCAATTTTTAGGGAAAAAAAAAATACTAACAAGAGCTACATGGAAACCCAAAACTGGGCCCACATTTTCATATGGTCATTCCGATGAAATAGTTTAATATGGCCTATAAAATGAGCCTTTAAAATGTCAGTCTTTAAAGTGACATCAGCAAGATAGCAGTGCAGGAAGCCCCAGACCCTCCACTCTCCACAAAAACACTGATTCAACACCAATTTACAGACAAATTCTCTTTGTGAGAAGTCCAGAAACTAAGGATCCTATGTCAATGTGAAACCGTACACACCAAAACTGGTAGGGAGATTTGGGACACCTGCTCAAACCAACCCCTACTAGCAGAGTGACATACAATTAGGAAGAGACCCCCTAGCTCTAGCTATTCCCAGAAGAGAGAAAAAGTTAGTTTATATGTCCAACACCCCAAATTTTCAGAGGAGGCTCCACAAAGGCCTCTGTCTTGCCAGTCTTGAAGCTCTGATGGGTCCAGCATAGTCCAACCACCCAGAGAAGAATGGAGATGGCAACTTGAGCTGGTAAACTCCACAGCTCTTCCTTTAGCTCAGCAAAGAGCAAGCAGACAAAGAGCACAGTTCCTAGTTTCTCCCTGGGGAGAGAAAGAGTTGTTCCAGGCATCCAATACAACAAAATTTCCCTGCCAACAGATTTGCTTCTCACTTGCCTGTCTCAAAATGCTGATGGGATCTGCAGTTGTCTAGCTCCCTGGGGGCTAGTGAGGACGGAGACACAGATTTAGCCAGGCAACTGTCCTAGCATTCCCTCCCAGTTAAACGAAGAATGAGTGGAAGAAAAACTTGGGTTGGATGGAGCATCCAACTAGCCAAATCTTTTGGAGGCCACCCAAGGAACTGGCTCTGGTCTCGTTTCTCCCAGTGTCCAGTTGGAACTCCATAGATACTAGATACCTGGGGCCTGCAAAGAACAAAGAAAGTGAGTTGGGCTATTTGGAAGGTTAGAAAGGCCCCAGAAATCTCTGGCTGGGCTGACTGGTGGGGGTTTTCTTGCACACAGCCAGATTGTGAATACTGGGAGAGATAGCTGCTTTGTCTAATGCATAGATACCAAAACATAAAGTCAAAGAAAATGAAAGATCAAACAAAAATATTCTAAATACCTTGTTACCAAAGGAACATGGTAAGTCTCCAAACATTGGCCCAATGAAATGGAGCATATTATTTACCTGACAGAGAATAAAGGATAAAAATCACATTATTATCCAAATAGGTATAAAAATCACATGATTATCCCAATAGGTATAAAAAATAGGTATAGCATTTTATGATAATTATAATATCTTCAACAAATGCTGTTGGGAAAACTGGATATCCACATGAAAAAGAATAAAATTGGACCCTTATGCCATACATAGAAATCAACTCCAAGTACATTAAAGACTTAAATATGAGACCTGAAACTAAAACTTCCTAGAAGAAAAGAGAGGAAAAGCTTCATGGCATTAGTCTATGATTTCATAGATATAATACCAAAAGCACAGGCAACAAAAGCAAAAATAAACAAACAGGACTACATCAAACTAAAAGTTTTCTTAACATCAAAGAAATCAGTCAACAGAGTAAAAAGGCAACCTATGGGATGTGAGAAAATATTTACAAACAATATATCTGATAAAGGATTAACCTTCAAAACATAAGAACTCCTACAAGTCAACAATGAAAGAAACTAATAACCTGATTTTTTAATGGACTAAGGACTTGAATACACATTACTCCAAAGAAGACATAAAATGGCCAACAGGTATATGAAAAACTGTTCAACATCACTTATCATTAGGGAAATGCAAATCAATCAAAACCACAAGATACCATCTCACACCTGTTTGGATGGCTACTACCAAAAAAATAAAAGACAAAAAATGTATTCAAGGATGTGAAGAAATTGGAATCCATATTCACTGTTGGTGGAAATGCAAAATGATGCAGCTGTTATGGAAAACAGTATAGAGACACCTCAAAGAATTAAAAATAGAACTGCTATATGGTCCAGAAATCCTACTTTTGGATTTTTATCCAGAAGAATTGAAATCAGGATCTCAAAGAGATATTAGAGCCCCATGTTCACTGTAGCACTATTCACAATAGCTAAGAAATGGAAACAATGTAAATATCCAACAACAGGTGAATGGCTAAAGAAAATGTGGTTTATACATAACCAGAGAATATTATTCAGCCTTTAAAAAAGAAAAAAATTGTGCAATATGTGACAAGATCGGTAAATCTTGCAGATGTTATGCTAAGTGAAATAAGCTAATCATAGAAAGAAATACTGCATGTTTTCACTCATATAAGGTATCTAAAACAGTCAAATTTATAGAATCAAAGAGTTAAATGGTGGTTGCCAGACCTGAAGAGAGAGGGAAATGAGTTACTGATCGGTGGGCACAAAGGTCCAGTTAAACAGGGTGAATTAATTCTAAAGATCTACAATATTGCACCTACAGCCACCAACACTGTATGTACACTTAAAATTTTGTTCAGAGGATAGATTTCATGTGTTTCCACCACAACAAAATTTTAAAAAATAATAAATCCAAAAAAATGTATCAAAATATACCCTGTAATTATGTGCAGTTTATTGTATGTCAATTATACCTCAATAAAGGTTTCCAAAAAAAAAAAAAATGAAACATAGAATTGCTGCATGGAGTCCTGTCATTTTTCAGTGCTGCACATATACCTTTATTACCCACTCTAAATTAAATATATTCCACAGTTTAATCTTTCAGTTTAAAAAAATGACAAAGTAATTTGGGCAACAGACATCCTCATTCCATCACAGAGCCTGGAGTTTAGTGAGGCTCAAGGCAAAGGATCCGGGTTAGAGTTGTGAGTGATACAGAATGACAAATACTATATAATTCTACTTATATGAAGTCCCTAGGGTAGTTAAATTCATAGAGACAGAAAGTGGAATGCTGGTTACCAGAGGATGGGGGGCAGGGGAGAAAGGGGAATTGCATTTAATGGGCACAAAGTTTCAGTTTTGCAAGACAAAAGGGTTCTGAAGATTGACTACACAGCAATGTGAATATACTTAAAACTACTGAACTCTCCGCTTAATTGGCTAATATAAATTTTAGGTTGTGTGTATTTTACCACAAAAATAAAAATATAGTTAAAATGATTTAAAGAAAGAGTGATGAAGGACAGAAGTCAATGCCATGGCACACATAACTTGCTAATTTAAAAAACAAAATGCAAGGTTTTCATGTTAATGAACCACTTTGAAAGAGAGCCATGTGAAAACATTCTGCTCCACCAGGACTCTCCAGAAAGGCTCTCCAGTACTAAGTACTGTTGGATCCTGAATGACTTCCCCTAGAGGATGTGGCCCTTGTGGGCCCAAGAATTGAGGTCAAACTTCCAGATTTTCGTTCGGCAGAACGGGGTTATGTCAAGCCCCACTGAATACACTGTACCATCAGAATCCCCTCAGAACAAGGACAGCCCTGGAAATGGATGAGAAGGTTTAAGCCCACGAATTTGGTAAGAACAAACTCGAGAGACCAGCAGAAGAAGCACAGGAACCATCTCTTTTCCCTCCCATCCAGCGCCAGCATCTGGCTTCCTGGGCAGCTGGTCTTACTTGGGCCCGGCCAGGTTTCCCATGATGATCACAGAGAACAGTGTAAGTGATGCTCTTCTGGATTTCCTCAGCTCTTGTGGAAATTTTATGGAGAATAGTTGATTTCATAAGATTCTAACAGTCCACGTGGAAAGCGCTCACTTAGCTTACATTTCTTCGTTTTCTTAAATGGTTTTCATGCATATATATACACACATATAATTATGGTTCAAAATAAAGTCTTTCCCAAAGCAGTGACAAAGACAACCTATCTCTTTAAACTTCCTTTGCTCAGAATCTATATCACAGAAATAATACAGATCTCAGCTAAATATAAAAATAATAATTTATCTATTACAAGCGAGATTATTTAATTTGATTAACATTCTATTTATTTCTCTCTGCTACCTTTCTATTATGTTTCACTGGTCCCCCTCAAAACCTGTCCTTGTGACACAAATGGGACAATGTACGCTAGCTACTGTCACTAGTACAGCCTCACCAATGCCCCATTAGGGTTAGGTACTTTGGCAGCTGGGACTGTCAATAACATTACTAAGTTAAACGCAGGAAGTTTCATATCGGGTGGGTTTTTTTCTGTCTAAACCCTCTAATCTCAGCATTTGCACAGCAGTCATAACAGAAGTGTCCACTGAGCATTCAACAGACATTAACTAATTCATTTGTTACACTTTCCCCTTTGAGGGGGTACAGGCATGTAATACAATACCTGTCAGGATACTCTTACAGAATTACCGCAACAATCTTGACAGGATACTAATATTGTGTCTTGATAATTTATTGAAACCACCTGGTTTCAGACATCTTACTCTAGATATTACCTTGAGTGTGTGATATTGAAAATTTTCAAACATACAGAAAAATTAAAAGAATAGTATAAGGATCAATCAAATATCTTTCCTGTAGATTCACCTATTTTAAATATTTTGCCACATTCACTTTACCTCACTCTAAGTGTGTGTGTGTGTGTGTGTGTGTGTGTGTGTGTTAGCATTTGAAAAAACTGCAGGGGCGCCTGCGTGGCTCAGTTGGTTGAGCATCTGACTTCGGCTCAGGCCATGATCTCATGGTTTGTGGGTTTGAACCCCGCATCAGGCTCAGAGCCTAAAGTCTGTTTTGGATTCTGTGTCTCCCTCTCTCTCTGCCTCTCTTTCAAAAATAAACAAACATATAAATTTTAAAAAAAAGAAAAACTACAAACATCATGATACTTCAACCCTAATTATTTTAGCACTTATCTTTCGATAATAAGGACATTCTCCTACATAAGCACAACATCACTGTCATGCAAAGTATTAAAACTTGATAAAATATCATCAAATATACAGCCCATGTTCAAACTTTCCCAACTGACCCAATAAAGTCCGTAAAGCTGTTTTCTTTTCAAATAACCAGGATCTAATCAAAGACGACACACTGCATTCTGTTACCACGTCTTTCCGGTTTCCTTTCATGTGGAACACTTGTCCCTATCGTCTCACTCCTTCTCCCCCAGCCATAGTTTTGGGGGGTTTTCTATTACATTGGAATTTTTTTACAGTCAGTGGTTTGGGAAAATGCTCCATAACCTGTATTTGCCTAATCATTTCCCTATGATTCAAATCAAAGATTTTTGGCAAGATTTTGGCAACACTATGTAAGTGCTGCTGTGTCATTATAACACATTAGGAAACATAAAATGTCTATTTTTTGAGTTTACTTTTTTGAGAGAGAGAGAGCACACACATGCACACAAATGAGCAGGAGGAGGGGCAGAGGGACAGAGAGACAGAGCGAGAATCCCAAGCAGCTCTACACTGTCAGTGCACCGCCTGACACCAGGCTCAATCCCACAAACCATGAGATCATGAAGCCAAATCAACAGTTAGACGTTTAACTGACTGAGCCACCCAGGCACCCCTAAAATGTCACATTATTGATGATGCTAAGTTAGATTGCTTAATTAAGGAGTCTGCAATAGTTTTTTCAGTGTAATGGTACTTTTGCCCTTCGAAATAAATATTAAATGACACTTCAAGATGATTTGAATATTCATATGTATATATATGACTTTATTTTGTAGAGCAGTTTTAGGTTCATAGCAACATTGAGCAGAAGGTACAGAGACTTCCAATATACCTCCTGCTCTCCCACATGGATAGCCCCCCATGTTATCAACATCCTCTACCAGATGGGTACATTCATTATAACTGATGAACCTACCCTGATACATCCTTATCACCCAAAGTCCATAGTTTACATTAGGGTTCACTCTCTGTGTACATTCTATAGGTTTTGACAAATGTCTAATGATACTTATTCACCATTATAGTACCATACAGAGTAGTTTCACTGCCCTAAAATTCTCTGTGCTCTGCCTATTTATCCCTCCTCCCCACTAACCCAGGCAATCACTGATCTTTTTTACTGTCTCCTAGTTTTGCCTTTTCCAGAATGTAATATTTTGGAATCACACAATGTGTAGCCTTTTCATATTGGCTTATTTCACTTAATAGTATATAAGATTCCTCCATGGCTTGACAGCTCATTTTATTTTAGTATTGCATAATATTCCATTATCTGGATGTACCACAGTTTATTTATCCAGTCACCTAATGAAGGACATCTTGGTTCTTCCAAGTTCTTCCAAGTTTTTAATAAAGCTGCCAGAAGTATCTGTGTATAGTGTTTTGTTTGGATATAAGTTTTCAACTCCTTTGGATAAATATCAATAAGTGCAACTCCCAGACCACATGGTGAATATTCTTTCCCCTGACAACTCTTCAGCTGTTGGTTTAATGATCCATTAATGACTCGTGCTTGCACTGATTATTATAATGTTGATGGCAAAATGATGATTTTCTAATCATTCCTTTCACATGTATTCATTGGCATTCTTTTACTGCACTTACCACCAACACTCAAAAAAATTTAGTGATTCTTTTAAAATTCAATATGTTGAGGAGAACCTGGGTGGCTCAGTCAGTTAAGTGGTCGACTTCGACTCAGGTCATGATCTCACAGTTTGTGAGTTAGAGCCCCATATCGGGCTCTGTGCTGCCGGCTCAGAGCCTGAGCCTGCTTCGGATTCTTTGTGTGTGAGTCTCTCTCTGCCCCTCCCTTGCTCACCCTCTCTTGGTCTCTCAAAAAAAATTAATAAACAGGAAAAAAATTTTTTATTTCAATATGTTGGGCATATGAAAAGATGGACATGTGAAAAGATGCTCAATGCCACTCAACAACAAGGGAAATACAAATCAAAACCACACTGAGATACCACCTCATATAGGTCAGAGTAGCTAAAATTAACAACTCAGGAAACAACAGATGCTGGTGAGAATGTGCAGAAACGAAAAACCTCTTGCACTGCTGGTGAGAATGCAACCTGGAGCAGCCACTCTGGAAAACAGTGTGGAGGTTCCTCAAAAAATTAAAAATAGAACTAACCTATGACCCACCAATAGCACTACTAGGAATTTATCCAACGGATATAGGAGTACTGATGCATAGGGGCACATATACGCCAATGTTCATAGCAGCACTTTCAACAAGAGCCAAATCATGGAAAGAGCCTAAATGTCCATCATCTGATGAATGCACTTTAAAAATGTGGTTTATGTATACAATGGAATACTACATGGCAATGAGAAAGAATGAAATCCTGCCATTTGCAGAAACGTGGATGGAACTAGAGGGTATTATGCTAAGTGAAATAAGTCAGTCAGAGAAAGACAGTTACCATATGTTTTCATTCATATGTGGAACTTGAGAAACTTAAGACCATGGGGGAAGAGAGGAGAAAAATAGTTACAAACAGAGAAGGAGGGAGGCAAACCATAAGAGACTCTTAAATACAGAGCACAAACTGACAGTTGATAGAGGGGGCAGGCGAGAGGGGAGAATGGGTGATGGGCTTCGAGGAAGGCACTTGTTGGGGTGAGCACTGGGTGTTATATGCAAGCAATGAATCACAGGAATCTACTCCCAAAACCAAGAGCACACTGTATACCCTGTATGTTAGCCAATTTGACAATAAATTATATTTTAAAAAATCAATATGTTGGGGCATCTAGGTGTTAAATGTCCAAATCTTGATTTTGGCTCAGGTCATGATCTCATGGTTCATGAGTTTAAGCCCCACATGGGGCTCCACGCTGACAGTAGAGAGCTATCTTGGGATTCTCTGTCTCTGCCCCTCCTCCACTCACACATTCACTGTCTCTCTCTTTCTGTCCCAAAATAAATAAATAAAAACTTAAAATAAGTAAATAAAATTCATTATGTTATAATCCATTACTGTCATTTTTTGATGTTCATATTTTTCCAAATGTGGTCAGAGGGACCTGCTTACAGCTAGGAAAATTCATGATTTTACTACATTATTACACACTATAATTCATTACAAGTAAGCAGTTATGATATATTAAAATACTAGTTTTAGCCTCTGGTCCTTTTCATTGGGAAATCTGTAATATAACCCAAAGGACCCCCCCCAAAACTCCACCTTCTGGAACCACTTTCTCCTTATTACTCAAACAAAGTAACTTATGCTCCTATCCCTCAAATTGTTGGAAATTCAGAAGCATTCCCAACATTTTCAAAGATTTGGGACAGTGTGAAGGAGAAACTGTTTTTATGATTAGTATCTCCTCTCACAACAGCCCAATTCCACATCACCTCAGGTCAACCCAATGCCATGTTGCCATCCCTTGCCTTACGTACCCCAACCACAGATTCAGCACCTTCTTCATTTTTTTACTTTTTTTTTTTAACATTTATTCATTTTTAGAAACAGAGTGTGGGTGAGGAGAGGCAGAGAGAGAGGGAGACACGGGATCTGAAGCAGGCTCCAGGCTCTGAGCTGTCAACACAGAGCCCAACACGGGGCTCAAACTCATGAACCACGAGATCATAACCTGAGCTGAAGTCAGACGCTTTACCAACTAAGCCATCCAGGCCCCCCATCCTTCTTCATTTTTTAAGGCTTTGCTCAAAATACAGAATTAGCGAATCATCTGCATCTCTAAGGCAAGCATTAGGAACCATGCAAATGAGTGATCACAGCAAGCACTTCATTCATGGCTAAGTCTAGAGTCACTCAACAAACACTTCTCAAGCTCCCCCAATGAATGACATCATTTTCCCCTCTGCCTCAATCACCCTACCTATAAATATCTTTTCAACCACCTTCCCACCTTCTCACCTTGGCAGCCTATTCTTACAACATCTTCAGCAGTGGCCCTCCTGGCATCCTGTTCCTACTGGCTAATCCCAGGTGGCCATCCCTCCTGGCCCACAGCAAGCATGGGAGAAGGCTCTTAACAGCACTTTTCTTTTAGTCATCTGCTCCTTATGGCCACCTCTCCTACCCTCCTATCACTGCTCACAGCTCTCTGTATGAAAAAGCTGGCAATATGCTGCCCTAGACCCACTTCCTTACACACAGAACTTTCCATCATGACTGACTCAGCTGATTCTTTGTAGGATAAGAGAAGCTGGTGAGTCACAACTGCAATTATGAGTCAGAACATTCTAGCTCCCAAGAAGAGAGAAGGAGAGACATGGGGAATATTATCCCTTCTGGGAAATAAATACATGATGAATATATAGGATCGAGTCACTACTTCAAAAGCCATACACACATAACACACACACACACACATGCATACACATGCATGCACATATTCATACACACATTCTATTTTAGTTACTACTGCCTATGCTATCTAGAGGGACGTGAGTAAAAATTACTATTAAAAGGATAAGGAAATCAGTGATAACTTGCAGCACACACGTGTCAGCTCCACTAAGTAGCACTGACTTTCCCAAGTTATTATGAATTTTCTACCTCATGTGGTACATATAACGTGTCCTGATGCCATGGCAGTGAGAGCCATTAACCAAATAATTACAAGCAAAAGTAATGACCAGGAAGCAGAAATCAGGCCTTAGCCACGGGCCTAGATTACACTGGACTGCTCTGAAATATAAACCAACCATTAACTGTCTGTTGAATCCATTTCTTGGTGAAAGACTTTTGATAATATAGCCAGGGGACTGGGAGATTATTCAACAATACCTTTTCTAGGCAGAATAATGCTCCCCCCAAAGTTATTCACATGCTACTTCTCAGAACCTGTGAATATGTTCCTTACACATCAAAAGAACTTTGTTAAGGATCTTGAGATGGGTAGATAACCCTGGAATATTCAGGTGGGCCCAACATGATCACAAGAGTCTAAAAGATGGAAGAGGGAGGCAGAAGCTCATGGTCAGAAAGGGATGAAGATGCTACTCTGATGGACTTGAAAGTAGAGAAAGGGACCATGAGCCAAGGAATGTGGGCAGCCTCTGGCAATTGAAAAAGAACAGGAAATGGATTCTCCAGAAGAAAGTGCAGCCAGGTTACTCACTGATTTTAATCCAGTAAGAGTCATTTTACCTTTTGATCTCCAGATTTATAAGATTACAAATTTGTATTATCTTAACACTACATTTGTGATGATTTGTTACAACAGGCATAGGACTCTAATACACTCTTCTTCCCCAGTTGAATTTTTGCACAAATTAGGAGAAAGACAAGGGATAAAATACAGAGCAAGACACCACCTTTATTTCTAATAATGCTGAGAGTAGGAAATGTGACTCAGACACATGGAGATAAGGGGCTTCCCAAACCAAACCCCAAATTAGACAGACTTCACCCACCAACCAAGTGCCACCTGGGGCCTGTCCCCTCACCCTTGTGGTGGGAGGTGCAAAGGGGAGCTGAATATATGCTTTCAGTTGGCAATCAGACTTGAAAGAGAAACAGAAGAGAAAGAGACAAAGCTGAGCATCCCTATGTTCTTGTCCCAAAAGCCCCAGTCAGGTAATTCACACCTTCTCCTCAGAGGGGGAATAAGAAGGTGCCCTGAAGCTAATAGATGTCCTTCTATGTGGAAATAAAAGGGAAAGGAAATGGGGGTGCCTGGGTGGCTCAGGTTAACCCTCCAACTCGGGCTCAGGTATGATCTCATGGTTCATAAGTTCAAGCTCCCTGTCAGGCTCTGTACTGACAGCTCAGAGCCTAGAGTCTGCTTTGGATTCTGTGTCTCTCTTTCTCCCTCTGCCCCTCCCCCACTCTCACTCTGTTTCAGTCAAAAAATAAATAAACATTAAAAAAATTTTAAAGAAGGAAAGGAAACAAATTTTTCATTTATTGCACACCCCGGATGTTGCTCCTTTCAATCAGGACATTATTGTTCCTTGGGCCATATATTATTCAGAGAGGTATTACCTTCTAGTTGTTGAGAGCCCTCCTCTATAGTCCATTTGCCTGAATTCACATACTAGTTTCATTACATTCTAGCAAATTGTCTATTCTCACTGTGCCTCAGTTTTCTTAGTTGGTTTAAAAGAGGGAGGGGGAAGGGGGGATTGTGATACATTAATAACCTGTTTCATAGTTTTGATGTGAGAATGATACAGCATAATGAGTGTAAAGTCCTTAGCACAGTGTCCACAGTATAGTATGAATTCAACAATTGACTATTGACTATTATTGTTGCAGAGTACCATTTCTGCAGGTTTCCATAAGTTATACAAAGGTTTTTGTTGTTGTTTTTACTTAAGGAAGCAAAGAATCATTATAAAGAGTCTGACAGCTATGATTAAATCAGGGGTTCTCAATGAGGAAGGGCCCTCCAGCGAACATTTGGCAATATCTGAAGACAACTTTGGTTGTCACAGCTGGGGATGGTACTGGCTTCTAGTGGATAGAGGCCAGAGATGCTGCTAAATATCCTACAATGCACAGGACTGCCCCCACAGCAAAGAATTATCTAGCCGAAAATGTTATAGGGCCAAAGTTAAGAAACACTATTAGACAACACTGGAATTGAGTTGCATAAGAAAAAGAACTTTTTAATTTATATTCTATTTATTAGACAGATGTATGTAATACCTAAATCAAATACTGAATACAAATGATGTAAAGGAAGAATACAATGAGAGGACGATAGAACAGGCACATAAAAATTGGAAACTGTTTTGTTGAGTCCTTTCTTTCTCTTTCTTCCTTCCTTTCTCTTGTTCAAGAATAAGGAAATTCTTTCAGATAGTTCTTTTAAAACAAGACTTCTCATGTTCTTGATCCGTTCATCAGTTGATGGACATTTAGAAGATGTGATTTATGTATACAATGGAATACTACATGGCAATGAGAAAGAATGAAATCTGGCCATTTGTAGCAACATGGATGGAACTTGAGGGTGTTATGCTGAGTGAAATCAGTCAAGCAGAGGACAGATACCATATGTTTGCACGTATAGGTAGATTAGGAGGAACTTAACGGAGGACCATAGGGAAGATGAAGGGGAAAAATAGTTGAGGAGAGGGAGGGAGGCAAACCATGAGAGTCTCTTGAATGCTGAGAACAAACTGAGGGCTAATGGGGGTGGGGGAGAAGGGAAGGGGGGAGATGGGCATGGAGGAGGGCACTTGTTCGGATGAGCACTGGGTGTTATATGGAAACCAACTTGACAATAAACTATTAAAAAATAAAAATTAAAAATTAAAAAAACAAGACTTCAGCCACACTGTCCTACTCCCATACTTAATAATGCATTTTTTAGCCTCCCCATTATAATGCTTTTTCTCACCCACAGCTGACTGCAGAAATGCCTATAGGGTGGAGGCTTCATCCTATGGTCTGGGGAGAACCTTGGACAAATATGTGCAATAAGCTTTGTCTCAAAACCAAAGACATCTGTCTCTTTACTTCTTGGAACTATTTTCCAATGAATATAAGTATTGCTGTGATAGGTAACATAAAAATGAAATTAAAAACATTACCACATTAATAGTAGCTTCTTGTCATTGGTATGTTCTCAATCAATAGAAAACAAAAATATGCCTATAATCTGTGGGATAGGCATATCCTTGAAATTTGGGATGTAATGCTGGTGAACATTAAGAATATTTTTCAGGGGTGTCTGGGTGGCTCAGTGAGTTGAGCATCCAACTCTAGATTTTGGCTCAGGTCATAATCTCACAGTTCATGTGATCAAGCCCCATGTCGAGTGGAGTCTGCTTGGGATTCTTTCTCTCCCTCTCTCTCTGCCCCTCCCCTCTCCTTCACACACACACATGCTCCCTCTCTCTCATTCTCTCTCAAAAATAAGGTTTTTTATAAAAGAGTCTTTTTCAATGTCGCATGTAATGAAACTGTGATTTTTCATAGATTCCATTATGGCCTTCCACTGCGTCCCAACATGATTGCCAAAATGCCAAATAATTTGAATGCTTGGCAGTGGGAAAATCTCTGGGTAACTTCCTTTTAATGTGGTTTATTTAGCATTCAGAGAAAATCCTCATTTCTCCGACATCTATTTCTGAACCCCCTCCTCACGCCAGCCCCCACTGACTCATCTGTGTATCTTAGCACAGTGTCCTACCTGGGTCTCAGTGGCCAATTATCTTCCTCATTTGGCACAAAAAACCTGACCCAATGACATAGCAGTGAGAACCTTTATCCAAACGATTATAAGGAAAAGTAATGATCCGGTATCTGGGAATGAAAAGCCAGCAATGTTCACCCTATTTTCTGAGCACCTGATTGTGTGAACTAATATACATGGACAGTTTTGTTTACCTGAAGGAGAGGGAGGAGGAGATGGTTACATGGGAATATATAATGAAAGTGGTTTAAAAAATAGGGCTTATTCATTCAACTAACAAGAATCTAGTGGCAGAGCAATTTCAGTATTAGCATAGTAGCTTAATGACATTATCAAGGACATATAGTTTTTCCCCATCTTTCTTTTCTACTAATCTCAACTGGTTGGCTTTTGATGTCAAGGTTATCCCTTCATGGTGCAAGAAGACTGCAACATCACAGTTATATCCAAAGCCAAATGAAAAAGGCAATTTCTTCTTGCCCATCTCTTTTTATCAAGAGGATAATCTATCCCAGGAGTCTCTCCTTGGGAACTTCCCAGAAGTTCCACACAGGGACCCCTGACAAAGGGAGTTCACATGGCTAGGCTCAAGCTGCGAGGAGGAAGCGAAAACAAGCGCTGAAGCGTTCAACCTCTATAGTGAGAAGAAGGCACTTCCAGCAGAGTTAGGAATCTATCCCAATGAAAGACAAGAACTGGCAAAAAAAAAAAAAAAAAAAAGAAAAGAAAAAGAAAATGGTGTTAAGTGCTTCCCACTAAGACCAAGGGACCAGGCATAGGCCCCTGAGACATGGCCTAAAGTTCAAGCTCAGGAGGCACACATCTAGACTTTGAGGTCACACCTATTCTTGTTCTAACATCCACATTAGCTCTGATTTTCTTTCCTTAACCTATCGTTCCCTTTATATTCAGTTATTCCCAAAGATCTTTATGAGGTGAGTTTTCTTTATTATCAATACAATTTAAATTCATTGTAGAAAAATAGAAAATTCTAAAACCCCAAGATAATTATGTTCTGACATGATCGCTATTGATGTTAATAGTTTGGTTTATATTCCTTTAAACATTCTCATATTGACATACATATATACGTACATACTTTTTAAAAGTATCATTTCCTATAGCATTTTCTTCCACTGAAATTCATATAAGAATACAAATTGCTCTTAACTTCGAAAGTTGAACTATTTTAGAAAGCAAATTGAACTATTTAGAAAGTAGCCAATGCCAGCTGATAGACCAAGATAATAGTAAAAAGAAATAGTTTGGAATAGCATCAATTTAAAGTTAATTCATCAAGTTTATATATCAGTAAATGTGATGCTATACAGTATTTGGCTACAGTGTAATGTTTGGTGAAATTAATTTCCAGCCCAGCGTTTGAAACAAGAACACCATTAGCTTTCCATGCATACCCAGATTTGCTTTGACTATTACAGGTATAAATCATTTCTTCTATACTCTGTTGTGAATAATGCCATAGCATTAAAAGAATTTAGTGTATTAAATGTTCCAGTTTGCAAAAAACATCCACATAAATTGCACCTTCATCTTTTAAAGCTTTCTTTGAGCTTATATCTCAAGCAATATATTCAAATTCCTTCTAAAATTCTCAACTAGCAAATGTAATCATTCTAAATTCATTAGCATCACAGAAACATTTCCTTCATTTTCTATGGGAAACACCTGCCCACATCTCACATATCACAGCTATCATGACAGCTTGACGAAGTGCATTTGACCAGCCACCATGAATTTTGCCCCTTTGATGCAGCTGTTCGGTCATGGGGATGTTTTGATGTTCAAATTCCAGCTCTGCCATTTATGAGATGTGTTCTTGTGACATATGGCTCAACCTTCATCAAGTCTCCATTTTCTCACTTGTGGAATCAAAATAGTAATATCTACCCCCAGAGACTTGTGGTGAGGAGTAGATGAAATATTTTTAAGTGCTTATGTAACACCAGGGACACATTAGTTGCTCCATAAGTCGTGGCAATGACAAAATTAGCAATGTTGGGATTGAGGGTGGTGACAATGAAGATGCAGTAAGAGCACACACACCGTAGGACTAAAATGATGCTCGCCCCGAAGCTGAGGGTCTGATACAGGGATTCCTAAACAGAAGTATCTTCAATAAACTTATTTATTAATTAATCCAGATTTAAGAAGAGAAAATAAAATGTACATAACTGCAGCATCAAAAGAACTTAGAAGAACAATCGATATTTGGTAGTGGTACTGGCCAACCATATATGATGCCACACACCAGGTGTGTACTTTTCACATCTACCCCCCTGATTTTTAATTATTAGTGACTCGCTTTTTGCCAACTATTTTCTAGCTGCTCTTGTTTTTGCCTGGCTGTGCCACAAGTCATAGAAACTACCAATAAAGAGTCAGAGTATGTCCAACCATAAAAGAAATATTTATGGCACAGAAGTAGGCATATTAAAACGGAAAAAAAAAATAACGGTGAGGGTGAGACCATAGCTTGGTAAATGCTACAAACTCAAGCATAGAACAAAGATTACATAAAAATTAAATAAATTAAATTACTATTCCCAGGGAATTCTCATAAAAACTTCACCACCAGCAAACATGTAGTGACAGGAACATATGCGGCTCCTTTAAATGATCTTTCAGAAGCAAGTGGCAATTTTTACCTGTCCAGGGTAAAAGGTGCTACTGTAGCATTTCTTTGTAAGGAAGAAATCAGAGTAGAGAGAGTTTGCTGTTGAGTTCTGCTGGGAAACTTTCCCAAGCCTATGTCTCCCCTCTCCACTCAACAGTCATTGCTTAAAAAGAACAGAAAAGAAAAAGCCATGCTGTTCTATGAATTAGACACAAGGAAAACTGGGTACAGTTTTTGCTGAGAGAGTAAAAAGAAAATAATTCTCTTAAGAGGTAGGGGTTCTTAATTTCAAATGATATTTACAGGTTAAGAAAGAAGACACAACTACAAATTTCTCCTCCATGAAAGGAAACAGAGAAGAAACCAGTAATTCAGATCTATTGACTGAATTTAAAGTTATTTTTGTACAGAATTCTCAATAAAGAGTCACAATGACCACAGATCATCTGCCGTGCAGTTTATCTGGCATGTGAGTCCGGGCGTACCCATGATCATGCATATGCATGTGGGTACAAAATGTTTAGGCAGCAGCTGATGGAAAAACAGTTGTCAGTAGTGTTTTTAAAATACACAATTCTATCTTGGATGACAAGCTCGATGTGCATTTGACACTGTTGTCTATAAATGTAGGTCTGGAAGGCTCGGTGACAAGGGTATGGGTGAAAATTTGCTTTTGGCTCAGTGAAACCATTTAAGCATATGTCCATTTGTCTCCTTCTGTACTGGTATCACATCCCGCTCAACAGATGGGGCAGGGGGCGGGGCTGAGAACCAAAAAATGAGCATGGCTCCTATTGTCTGTCCTACAAACACCTGTCTGAAAAAGTTTTAGCACTCATTTCTCAGAGCACTTTGATGTTTTGCATTTGGTGTAAGGTTACTTTGCTTTTTAAATAGGCTGCAAAAATAGTGCTCTTTGAAAACTCGTGACTGTATAAGGAAGGGAATTCCAACCCTTGATGTTCTTGTCTGAAACCGTCAGGTTACATAATGTTACATTTGGACTAGTATATTTACAAATTTCGGCCTAAGAACTTACATGGTAATTTAAAAGTTTCTCAAATCAGGGTTGAGTGGGGGAGCTTTTCAATCACTAAGTCTGATAAATGAGTGAGCACACTTGCATGCATGCGCGCGCGCACACACAGTCACTCAACATCAACCATGGACTAGTAAGTTCTCTCCAGGCCAGACTCCCTGTCAAAAAGGAAGGAAGAAGTGTACTCCAGCTAGTAGGAAGCCACAGCAATAAACAGTTGTAGAATTCTATTAGTAAAGTAAAGAATTCAATCTACTACACTCAGCAAAATGTAGTCCCATACAAGCTGAGAATCCCTGCCCTAGGGGGGCCAGAGAATATGACCACTTTATTCACGATACTTAGGCCAGATAGGTAGATACCTTTCCAATTGTTTTCCCAAAACATAAAATCAAATTTCTGCCTGCCGGAATTTAAATTTTTATTCTTAGAATCTTGCATTAGTTAAACAATTAAGACCAGAGAATCAGCCCTGGAAGACTCCAATAAAAGAGAATATTCACTGGCAGGCAGAATAATGGAACGAACCAGGCACACGTAGGCTTGAAACCTGGTTTCTACACTCACTAGCAGTGTCACTTTAAATATACTGTTTAAATCTCTGCATCCTCCTGGGTTTTGTTTCCCAGATTGTTTTTGGTTCTTGTCACTTTGTTTCATCTATATCTATAAATTAGAAATAGTACTGATCTCACAGAATGGCAGAGAGGATTAGATGAACAAATGTCAGAAAACGCACCTGACACACGATTGGTACTCAATTTACGTCAGTTCCCTTTCACCACTGGCAGTAGGGCCCACTCAGGAGATTGGCTATTTATTTTCTTAATAGCAGGGCAAAGGGAAGAGAGCTGGCGACCATACATCCTAGACTTCCTGGCACAATCCTTATCTTGCTAAGTATATTTACACCTATTACACAATGCACCCTTATTTCTTATTTAGAAACACCATCATTCTTAGATGGTTGACCTGGCAGTTTCATGTGAGAAAGAAGATATTCACCACCTCTCCTCTCCACTCCCTCCCATAATTCCCCCTTGTCCAGCTCTAGCACTTACTTTACAGAAATACCCTTTACTCTGTGAAGGCTACCCTGATCCTACTCTGCTGTCAGCTGGGCTAGGTGCCCCTCCTATTAGCATGCTGTAATTTGCCACCCTGACAACTCATCACGCCGTGTGCAACTGCACACGTAGTGGAACAGCCACGTAAACTCTTGTCTTGTTCATAGTGTTTGTGCAGCATGTAAGAGACACTGATAGGTGTCTCTTAACTGGCCAGCACCCAATTCTTCTTCTTGTGATCTCTGTAGTGACATTATTTTTATCCTTGGACTCAGCCTTAACTGAAAATACACCCATGGGCTTTAACTAAAATAAAACAACGAATTCCCCCTTTTGCCTACAACAATTTGAGTTGGGTACGGAACTTCCAACGGAAACAATTCTAATGTACAAAGATAAATGGTTCCTGGCAATGAGGTACTGCCAATTGTGTACCTGAAATATAGAATTTGGTGAGTTAAGGTAGGGTAGACTCTTTCTCTTCTTCCCCCAGGTGGGAGCCAAGATGGAGCTCATTAATGTAAGGATGAGAGACATGGGCAGGGCACTGGCCCTGCTGCTCTTAGAAGCCTTCCAACAACAGACCTGGGGGCCAGGGGCTTGAAGGGCACCAACACAGCAAGTGGGAAATGCAGAAGCCAGTGGAAGCAAACTTCCTCTACCTCATCACCTGGTGTGGGATTCGCCATGTCCTTCCCACAAAACATAGTCCCCTGATGATGATGGGAGAAGAGGATCAAATGGTTCAACTTCAGGAAGAAGCTGACATGTATTTTGAGGAGTGAATGGAACTCATTAGTACCGTGACATTCCCAATGAGGCCTGGTCATGGAACTGCCTGTGTGCCTTTGATGCCGACGTGATACAGCTGCTCCTGCATGTTTGCTCAGAAAGTAAAATCAGACACCTAATCCTCTTCCACAAGCCATTACACGTTAGAAATGTCTAAATCTCCCCAGGCTGCCTAGAATCTTCAGACTTGTCATTTTTTTTCCACTCACATCAGTGGCGATTTTCTTCTTTCTTCCTTACATTTCCATAGCATCATAAAACTCTACATGATTAAGGGATTTCCAACAGCAGTGATGTATTGCATGACTTATTAAGTAATTCGATAGTCTAAACCTCATTTTACATTCAAAGGAATGGGGTGAGCAGAAAGCAAATAGGCCCTCTTGGATCCCCTTATGGCCTCTGCGGTTGCTGACAGCTTTCCAAGGGAACACCTGTGACAAAGTGGCTGATGCGCATTGATTATAGCCAGAATGTGGCAGAAACAAAGCATCTGAGCCCTTGGGCTTTGCACATATAAAACCCGGCCTTGCCGAATATAAAAATACAATCCTTTCCAATTGCTTTCTGCGTATAGGCAGCAGGGTGAGCAAAGCAGGGGCAAAATGAAGTCCCTGAGATCAAGAGCTGCCAATTTCTGACCAGAACCAATGCCAGGAGTGCTATGATTTTCAAATCATGTTCTGCAACCTTTCTTCCCTCCGGCACAGGCCTGGCAGGAGTCCACTGGAGGGCTCCACTGTGGTTAACTGGTTATTTCTTACCACCATCAGTATTTTTCTTGAGGGTGATAATTCCTCCTTGCTCATTTCTCATTTCTAATGAGAACTAAGATTTTTAGGGGAATATACTGGTCAAAAACTTCAGTGAATTATTGTTTTTAACATGAGTTATGGATGATTTGATGTTATCTCAAGGAGTTCTATGGTTTTAAGAAGTTTGGTGGTGGCTCCAAAATAACTCTCAGTCCTGTAACTTCTGGCTTCAAGGTCATCCCCAAGAACTAGAACAAATTCTGCCTAAATGGTGTGGGCTTCCTGTTCACTTCCTTGTTTTATTCCCTTACCTCCCACATGTGTACTAAAGCCACAAAAACTACACTAACTGAAACTCAAAATACACCCATGATATAAATAAAAAACTATGTACTCCTCTGTTCTAACCCAAGTTTTGTGATGGGCAGTGAAACCCTAGTCAAACCAGGTTAGGCAAAAGCAGAATAGATCAGCAAACTCGAGTACTCAAAAGCCGGGCAGCAGGAAGCCAGGCTAAGGACTGAGCAGAAAATGGACAACCTGGCACTGGGATCACAGGGATACATCTGGGGCCATTCCTTTCTCTGTCTTTCTGTCCCTCTCTCTCAGTAAGCTCAGATTGCCATAAAAAAATACTGTAGACTGGGTGTCTCACCCAATGTACATTTATTTTCTCACAGTTTTTGAGGCCAGAAGTTCAAGTTCAGAGTGCCAGAATGATTTGGTTCTAGTGAGAGCTCTCTTCCTGGCTTGCAGATGGCCATGGCCACGTTCTCACTGTGTGCTCACATGGTCTTTCCTCAGTGCTTTAATGTGGAGAGAAAAAGAGACCACTCTCTCTTAATTTTTCTTCTTATAAGGACACTAATCCCATAACGAGGACCTTCATCTAAATCTAATTATCTCCCAAAGGCCCTATATCCAATATTATCACATAGGGGCTTAGGACTTAATAAAGGATTTTGGCAGATACAAATATTCCATCTGTAACTCATTCACTCTCTCTCTCTCTCTCTCTCTCTCTCTCTCTCTCTCACACACACACACACACACATACACACACACACACACACACACACACACACACTCCTCCAATGTCTATCTTTCAGTCTCCTTTTCTCCTCCCACAGCTTGGTAAAAAACCTAACTGCTGACCCCTGCCTACCCCCCAAAGTCTCCAATTTCTATTTCCAGACTGGAAATTCTAGCCACTCTCCAAGAACTCTGGAGAAAAGCATTTTGTTTCAGCTTGGTTCTGATATTCATCCCTAGAAAAGTCAGCAGTAGCCAATAAGTGGACATGCAAAAAGATGGAATGAGTCATTCAGTGAAAAGGTTAGACAGAGGAAGGAGTATCTGTAAGAAACCATATATGCAGTTGTTACAATTGATGTTATAAAGCCTATAAGCACCTCGGTGATGAATATCAAGTTAAAATGGCAGGATATTAAATCTATCTACAGTATGATAACCATGTTATAAAAATGTAAACTTGCTATACACCTAATTAGGGCAGAAACCTCTCTACCTTATTCACTGCTGTATCTGAGCATAGTGCTTAGCACATCCCAGATGTTCAATGAATACTTGTTAAATGAATGAATGCAATAGAGTGGGCAGAGAACAATGAAACTGTATATGTCAAATATTAAAAACAATGATCTCTCAATGTGAGATTATGGTAAATTTTAATTTTTTTCCTTAATATACTTTCCCAAATTTTAAAACATTCTACAGAAAGTTTCTATTACTTTTAAAATCAGAAAGCCTGGGGTACCTGGATGGCTCAGTCAGGTAAGCGTCCAACTCAATTTTGGCTCAGGTCATGATCTCACAGCTCATGAGTTCGAGCCCCACATCGGGCTGCACCTGACAGTGCAAAGTCTGCTTAAGATTCCCTGTCTCCTTCACTCTCTTTCTCCCTGCTGCTTGCTCTCTATCTCTCTTTCTCTTAAAATAGATAAACATTTTAAAAATCTGAAAAGCAATGCTACTTTTAAATTTTTAATGTTTAATATTTTTTGAGAGGCAGAGCATGAATGGAGGAGGGGCAGAGAGAGAGGAAGACACAGAATCCGAAGCAGGCTCCGGGCTCTGAGCTGTCAGCACAGAGCGTAACATGGGCCTCAAACTCATGAGCTGTGAGATCATGACCTTGAGACGAAGTCTGACACTTAACTGACTGAACTATCCAGGTGCCCCAAAGCAATGTTACTTTTAAAGAAGCTTTATGAGAAGACAAGTCTTCTAGGTTTTCATGGAAAGAAAAGTCAGAATGTCATCAAGTTCCCCTGACAGTGATCAGCAGTATTCCATGAGAGGTCCTGGATAGGGCAACAAGCAGGGGCTGCCTCCTCCCGTCCAAACCAGGTCACTTTGGGGTGCAGGGCCTCCTAGGAAGAAAGAGTTTGTTCAGAACTGTGCTCCCCCTGACGCTGGGATAACAGAGGCAGGACTCAGCCCCCAGGCCCACTGTGATGGAACATCTCTCTAATTCTGTCTCAGGATTCTTTTCAGCACCTCCCATGGCAGCCACCGGTGAGCACTGAACTGAAAATCACTGAGGCCTGACTGATGCAAAGCTGCTGTTCTAACCAGTGTGAAAAGTCAATTTGTTCTCCCCTGAAGAACTGGGAGCATGAAGAAATCACAGAGATCACCTAATCCAGCTCTCATGATACAGGGAAAGAAACTGAAAAGCAGAGTGATGAAGCAACTTTTGGAATGCTACTTATACCATCGGAACCTTGGTTTCCTTATCTGTCCAAAATCTGAATAAGAGGGGCCTCAATGTGCCAATCTTAATGGTCATTCATCTCAGAATCTCAAAGAGACACAATTCCAAAGGCCTTAAAGAAGAAGGTTGATCTTATGTGATAGAGAGCAAAGGGAAAGGGGTGTGTCACAGGCAGGGCACCCAGACAGATTTCCTCGAACTCTCTTGTACCTCTCTCCCTGAAGCCCTCTGCTGCACTGAATTGGTTGCAGTTCACCTTTTGCCCACCTCAAAATCCCCACCACATCTGGCTTTCCTCCACCTTGGACAGCTTCTCCTCCCCACTCAGATGTTTCCCTGGGAACGCTCTGCCATGCTACTCACTGAGGCCTCTTCAGATTCTCCCTCCACATCCCAACCCATCAGCAAAACCAAGGGCCAGTCGCTGACCAAGCAACCAAAACAAAACAAATGATTTTAAACACGCATAATTTATAGGGTTTTTTTTTTTATCCCTCACAGATGTAATGGGTCCTAAGGATACTTACTTCACAGAGTCGTCTGTGAAGAATAAGGTAACTTGTGCCATGTGCAGCACTTAACACATCGGGGGTGCTCAATAATGGGATCTTGCTTCCCTCTTTCCTAGACACAAGAGGCTTGGCCAGCATGTGCAACTACAGTAAAAGTAACTGAATGCCAGCAACACTAAAGGCAGTTGTGTTTCCCTTAAGGAGGGGTCCTAGGCTAAACTGCAATGTAATTTTAGCATTCTTACAACCAAACACCTCACCATTCCATCTTTATCCATTTACTTCCTCCCTGGCCCTTCCCCATTTTCCCAATTTTTGTCCTATTTTTTGAAGGCCTCTGCAGGATAGCCAGATAGGATTGATGAGGTGTTGATAGAGACCACCTCAGTGCTCAGCCCCTGACTTTAACCCAGCTTCCCTGTCTATAAACTCTCATACACCCACATACTTCTTCACAGCACTCACCATAACCATAACCTACTTTTTCTATAATCACTTGTCTCTTTTGACAGAGTGTAAACTCCAGTAAGACAAGAACCATGGTGTCTTATTATCTGCTATATTCCACGATTATGTGCTATCATAGCATCTGGGAAGAAAGTAAGGAAGGGAAGAAAGGAAGAAGGGAGAAAAGAAGGGGAGGGAAAATGCACAGTAATCTCACAAAGAACCATTCCATCCCAAA
Organism: Proteles cristata cristata; assembly: GCA_017311185.1. Lineage (NCBI taxonomy): Eukaryota > Metazoa > Chordata > Mammalia > Carnivora > Hyaenidae > Proteles > Proteles cristata. The sequence goes on from JAESUZ010002218.1 coordinate 1,744,776, forward strand.
AAAATCCAAACCCACTTTGCCTTATGTCTTTCTCTTGACCTTCTAAGACACTTCTTGGACAATCAAAGGGTCATTGATACCAGCTTACTACATCTACTCCACCCTCCCAGCTTGTTATCCTCTAACTGCTTCTATCTTTTTTTCCCCTTGGTGATGCACTGCTATCTTTACAGATACATGTGTGCAGGAGGCAGGGAGGCATTATAGCAAACAAATTTAGAACCAATTTGAGGCATCCTGTATTTGAGTCCTTTGGCTGCACTGCCTTGGTGCTTAGCCATCTCTTCTAATGGCTCTGTCTTCCTCTATGATCTTCCCTTTTAGAATCTCTTACCCACCTCTCACCCTCCCCAAAAATCCATCTCTATCTTTTTTTTAAGTTTACTTCTTTATTTTGAGAAAGAGCAAGCACGATGGGGGAGGAGCAGAGACAGAGGAAGAGAGAGAATCCCAAGCAGTCTCCATGCTCCGTGGGGAGCCCATCCTGGGGCTCCATCTCATTACTGCGAGATCATGACCCAAACTGAAATTGAGATCCAGACGCTTAACCAACTGCGCCACCCAGGTGCTGCCTCCCCTCCCCCCCCCATCTCTTTCTTAATGTAAAAGAATTCATCTCTCCTCAGTCTCTGGGGCCTAATCTTTTACTGAGGGAGAGCGGAAAGGTCACACATCCAAGAATATGCCAAAGCTTTGAAATCACAGCTTGAAAGGGCTTAAACCAACAAAGAGGCCAAGAGAGCACCTATGTTTCCAGTCTTGGTTACTCATCTCTTCCTTTGCTCACTCCACCCTTACTCTTCTTTTGATGACACCTATTGTGTGAATATCCTTCCCTCTCATGAGAGTCAGAACCATTTTTAAAAATTCTCCTTTGAACTATACACAAATGTGGTTTCCATAAATGCATAGATGTGAGCATATTAAGGTTATATCTCTGGTGCAGGGTTTTAAATTTTTATTTCCCTATTTTGCTTGGTTTCCTCCCTCTTTCCCTCCCTCATTGTTGTTCATCTTAACTTCCCAGGATATTTATCTTTCTACATCTGTCTTTATGCCTATATAATTGTATATGAACAACTGTATACACACAAACATATAGCAGGGACCACATTTTTGTTGTATAAAAATGAGATCATATTTTATAGACTTTTCTGTATCTTGCTCTCCTCATGCAATAATAACTCATGGAAATTCCTTCTAATCACCTGGTTTGGGTCCAATTCATTTTTGTGATGAGATGAATGTTCTGTCAGTTATTCACCCTAGTGGGGAATGGTACATCCATTTTCCTCCTAGTTTTTGCCCAGTGGATGCTGTAATAAACATCCTTGAACATATATTAACTTTTGTTGCTTTTCCTTCAAACAGATTCTCAGGAATAAGATTTGCTAGGTCACAGAATATATGTATTTTTACTTTTGATACATATTTCTAGCTTATTTTCAAAAAAGAAAACACCTTATAACAATACACATTTCCATCAAAGGAATATGAAGATACTCTTTTCCCTACATGCCCACGGGCAATAGATGGAACTCAAAGTTCCGGCATTCTGTGAGGTGTAAGGCTAGCTCCCTGTTACCTTAGCTTGCATTTCCTTGGACTCTATTCAGTTTGAGCATCTTTATTTTTCACAAATGGCCTCTGAATATCTTTTTCCCATCTTCTCATTGAGTCTTTATCTCCTTGTCAATTGGTAAGAGTTCTTTTTACAGTAGCCTTCTATTCACTTTCTACATTACAAATATTTTTCCAAATCTATTTTTATTTGTTTATATTTTTTTCCACGCAAAACCTTTACCTTATGCAATCTTCTATAGTCTTTTTTTTTCTTTTTTATAAAACTTCTGAATGTTAGGTCTTGTTTAAAATCTCCTCACCTCTGGGGGCGCCTGGGTGGCATAGCTGGTTAAGCATCCGACTTTCACTTAGGTCATGATCTTGCGGTTTGTGGGTTTGGGCCCCGCGTCGGGCTCTGTGCTGACTGCTGCCAGCTCAGAGCCTGGAGCCTGTTTCAGTCTGTGACTCCCTCTCTCTCTGATCCTCCCCTGCTCACGCTGTCTCTCTCTCTCTCTCCTAGAAATAAATAAAACATTTAAAAAATAAATAAAATAAAATCTCCTCACCTCTGGAATAGGCATGTAGTTATCTCTTGGATTTTTATTTACAGGTACTTCTTAAAATTGCTTTATTATTTAAATTTAAAATTTAATCTTTTACTGATATTAAGATATGTACCAGTTTTGATTTGCTATTTACTGTTGATTAGGACCCAGACTCTAGATTCTAACTTTTCATGTTGGATTGTAGTTTTTTTTCCCTGAGGTACAAATTTTGTCTGTCCAACAGAGACAATAAGTTACAGTTTTATTTCCCAATAGGACATGAACCAGTTTTGTCTCTAACTTAGTAAGCTTGTTCCAGCCTGCCTCTCCTAACTGTATAAATCTCTGTTCTCCAAATGTTCTTTGAACTGGTTTTACCATCCTACCTGTTCTCTCATTAATGAGTTAAACAAACCATTGACTTGTGTTCAATTTATATTCATATAAGAATCATGGTTTTAACTTTTTAAAAATTACACTTTGACACTAGAATGCATTTTTTTTTATATATAATGTGAGAGAGGTTTCATTTTGTTTTCCTCCACATGAAAGGTCAAGTTTTGCCATCTCTTAAAAAAAAAATCTATTCTTTACCTCCTCTAAATAGCAATATGTTCTTAGTTTGCCATGCCTAGAATAAAACTTAGTATATAGTAGGCATGCAATAAATATATTTTGGGTAAATACTGCATATTCTCATTGTATTGGGTTCTACTTCTTGATTTTCTATTCAGCTTTTCTGAGCTATTAGTCAATAACCTCAATTTACTTTCTATGGTGTGACAGTAGATTCTGATATTTGAGAAGAGAGCCACTTTGGGTTAATTTTCTTTTTTTAAATGTCTACTCTAGGGGCACCTGGGTGGCTTAGTCAGTTAAGCGTCCGACTTTCGCTTAGGTCATGATCTCGCGGTTCGTGGGTTCGAGCCCCGCGTCAGGCTCTGTGCTGACTGCCAGCTCAGAGCCTGGAGCCTGTTTCAGCCTGTGACTCCCTCTCTCTCTGACCCTCCCCTGCTCACGCGGTCTCTCTCTCTCTCCTAGAAATAAATAAAACATTAAAAATTTAAAATAAATAAATAAATAAAATGTCTACTCTATTCGTAGAAATATAAAAAATAAGATCATTTTATCCAACTCTAAAAAGAAAAACACTTTTGGAATTGTACTGAGAATTGTAGATTTATCTATTAATTTTGATAAAATGGACACTTTGTTATTTTAAGCCCTGCTATCCTAGAACGTGGTGTATCTTTCTATTTATTCAGCTCTTGCTTTATGTCTTTCAATAACAATTTTATGGTTTTCCTTAGGTAGGTCCTGTATCTTGTTATTTTTATTGCTAAGTATTTTTTAGATATTGTTGCTCTGTCAAACATGGGACATTTTTTCCCATTTCCACGTTTAGGCAGTTTTTGTTAGAGCAAGGAAAAACTATTGATTTTTACATGTTTATCTTGTGTAAAAATGTCTTACTAAATTCTCATTATTTTTAATAGTTCATCTGATTTCACATTGGTTTGCTCTTTCTTTGGCCGCAAGGGCTTTCAGAGTAAAAACAAAGAGGCCACATGATGTCTTTCCTATCTATAAGCAAATATTTCATCTGTCAACTTTCAATACACTACTTATTTTTTTCTTAGTGCTCTAGAACATGCTGTGAACATGCTGCAAACATGCATACTTTTGTCTTTGTTTAAATTCTGCTCAAGAGGAAAAGAAGAGTCCTACAGGAATGTCATCTATGAGGAGATTGTCTAAACGTAAAAACTCTTTAAAGATACACTAGGTTTAGAGGAACTAAAACCCAAAGAGGCATGAGGCAGTCAATAGATACAGTCAGAATCAGGTAAGGGGAAATGCTAGTCATCAGGACTAAGGGAGAAAATGAAATTGAAAAAAAACATAGTAACAAAATAAGAAGAGAAGGTCTGGGAGCATATCAGGATGGAGAGTAAGAAATACATCAGGGAAAGATCTCTAGGACTGAGCTGTGACCCTGGCAAGGATGCCCATGGGCTGATTATCTAGTACTGATTATGATGTTGGAAACCTGTACAAAACCAAGGACAGAGCACTCTCTGAGACATTGCACACATTTTTTTAAAAAGAAAGTGGCTCTATGTATAGACACTTTCAGAGGAGCATACTCAAATTAGTAAATGCCATTTTTTAAGCATTCCTCGCTTAATCTAGACACATAATTTGTAATATTCCTGGCTGTTTATTCTAGAGTTTTTTTTGGTAGTTCTTTATCCCCCTAGCTTTTAAAATAAAATAGAAAGGGAAATCTGGTTATCATCTTTTTCATGATAATATACCAGTACTTGGTTTATTTACTTTATTCACAGCATTTTTTAGTCTATAAAATCAATTACCTTCTGAATTCAAAATAAATGTCTTTTATTTAGGGAAAAGATCCACCAAGGGCACATATGTTTTTCAAATCCATTTGTTCGTCTTGTTAACAATGTTAAAAGAGGTATTTCCAGCTAGCCCATACTTGTCCTAAATGTCATGAGTGACAGGCTTTTACCTTGGAGGAAATACTTCATTTGCCGTCATCTGAGTCAATATTGTTGCAAGGCACATTTGATCAGACAAATATAACACATGACTCCTTCAGTTTGGACACATAGAAAACCAGTGAAAAATACACTGATATCATTTTTCATGGGGCCAAGAAAAGAAATTCTGCAGACAGAACAGCTGTATTCTCTTCATGCTTCAAAAAAAAAAAAAAAAACCTCAAGAACACACAAAGGGAACAGCCACTGCTTTCTAGGCTTAAACCCACGGTTATCTGACTTTACTTTCCATCGCCCCCCACCACCTCACTCCAAAGACTGACGTGCCTCCTCATGGTACCATAGGTGCAGACAACTCCCCCAGAGGCCACTGCACCCTTGGTATTGCTCTACACTCTTCTTTTCATTCTCTTGCCTTTCATTTATCAAACCAACTATTGTGACACAGTGTTTTCTGCTCTGGTCTTCACATCCCTGGGGTGCTCCACGGGCAACTACCTTTCATATTTTTCTGAAAGGGGCCCACAGTAAAAACCACTTTTTCATTTACAACCCAGAATCTAAAGAAGCACAAAATAACTAAAATAAAAATTCTAAGGAACAATATTCACCTTGACAAGGTGTGATGTACTCTAATATTCTTTCTTCCATTTTATACTATTTCTATTTTTTTAAGCTTTTTTAAAGTTTATTTAGTTTTGAGAGAAAGAGAGAGGAGAGTTGGGGAGGAGCAGAGAGAAAGGGAGACAGAGGATCTGAAGCTGGGCTCTCCAGTGACAGCACAGAGCCCAATGCAGGGCCTGAACTCACAAGCCATGAGATCATGACCTGAAACAAAGTTGGATGCTTAAGGAACTGAGCCCCCATTTCTATTTTTTAAAATACTGGCCAAGACCCACCAAATCAAACTTCAGAATCCAACAGTGAGCCACAGACTTCCATTTGAAAAGAATAGCCTCCATCTGTGCATGAGGAGTAACATGGCCAGGGAACCTGCATGTTTCTAAAAAGAGCAGGAAGGGGACACCCCAACTTGAAGAATCATTCTAGATCTACCAGAATCTATGCCAGCTTAGATCTACCTTCTTCTCAAAGTCTAAAGTCCTAGGTGGGAAAGTCATGATTTCATTCATTTGTCATGTAGTCATTGAAGAAATATATTAATTGAGCACTTACTGTAAGCCAGGAAATAGAAGCTAACAGGTCACTATCATATTCTGTCCTTTTTATAGTGATGCCCATAAAACCACTGAAACCAATTATGTATCAGAAATTATTCTAGATAATGGAGATGCGGCAGTAAATAATAAATGTTCCCTGCTATTTTGTCTTTGCAGGAAGACGTCTTCCATACAAACATTCATATTTTCTAAGCCCAATGTTTATTTATTGACTGGGGTTTGATTTTGCCCTCCACAGGACATTTGGGCAATATCTGGAGATAATGTGGGTTGCTATAAATGGGGGTTGTTACTGGCATGTAGTGGATAGAGGCTTGAGATGCTGTTCAACATTCTACATTACACAGAAAACACACGCACGCACACACACACACACAATTATTCAGCCCAAAATGTCAATCGTACTGAGGCTGAAAACCCTGTTTAGCCTTTTTCTTGATGATCAGTGCATATAGAATGAGATCTTGAGATAAGAATCAGTGGCCATAAACAGCATTTTTTTCCTTGTGATGTTAAGTGGCTTAGTACAAGTACAGGTTATAGACAAATAAAAAATTTTGAAGTGATGGGAGGTGATGGGGAGTAAAGCAAAAATGACCTGAGCTCTGCCTGTGTGCCAAGGACTGCACTGGAAGATGAGTGTTCAAGTGTGTAGGTATAGACCAGGGGCTGGAGGGAGGGCAGTAACACACAGAGAAAAGCAGACAAGTCAGCATGTTTCTTACTCTGACCTTCTTAAACCCTATCTGCAATCTAATCCACAATCTGATCTCATTAAACGAAAGATTTAACTAGTACTGCATAGTTGAAGTTTAGCTACATTCACATTTTTCAGGAAGCAACTGGATTCTTAAATAAACACATTAAACTTTAAAAACAAATCAAAGAAAATGAGTTCATGCACACTTAAAGTAGCATCTCAAGCCAATAAAAGCAAGACACCAATGTTTGTATTGTCCAACACGCTGTAGGAGGGAAGAAATTACCATAAGTAATAATAAACAGCAGAAGGTCTAGACTAGGACCATATACATGGCTAAACTTTACATTTCTCAAGTTATTCAGATTCTGGGGAAAAAAATACAAAATTTCAATTACTTGGAACTGCTGAACTGTCTGCAGGAAAAAATTCACTCTCTTCAAGAGTTACACACAAAATCTATCTAGAATAACTCTCCCGATCAATGTTCCCAGGAAACCAGATTTTCAGTTTCATTTTTAAAAATCATGACTCTGACTTTTAGGTATGGCATTTTTTTCTTTGTTTCTTTAATCCTTTGGTTCTAAGGAGTATTCTTGTTCTTTTAAAAACAGAGGGTTTTGTGGTTTTTTTCTTTTTTTTTCTTTTTTTTTTACAAATAGTTTATTGTCAAATTAGTTTCCACATAACACTCAGTGCTCAACCCCACAAGTGTCCTCCTCCATGCCCACCCCTCCTCCCCCCCACATCCACCAGTCCTCAGTTTTTGTCAGCATTCGAGTCTCTCATGGTTTGCCTCTCTCCCTTTCCCCCACCATTTCCGCCCTTCTTCTCCCCTTGGTCCTCTGTTAAGTTCCTCCTAATCCTCCTATACGTGCACACATATGATATTTGTCCTTCTCTGCCTGACTTATTTCGCTCAGCATACACCCTCAAGGTCCATCCATGTTGCTACACATGGCCAGATTTCATTGGTTCTCATTGCCATGTAGTATTCCATGGTATAGATAAACCACATCTTCTTGATCCATTCATCTGTTGATGGACACTTAGGCTCTTTCCATGTTTTAGCTATTGTGGAGAGTGCTGCTATGAACATTGGGGTACACGTGCTCCTATGCCTCAGCATTTCTGTATCCCTTGGGTAAATTCCTAGCAGTGCTATTGCTGGGTCATAGGGGAGTTCTATGTTAGTTTCCTTGAGGAACCTCCACACTGTTTTCCAGAGGGGCTGTACCAGTTTACATTCCCACCAACAGTGTAGGAGGGTGCCCGTTTCTCCACATCCTCGCCAGCATCTAGAGTTCTCTGATTTGCTCATTTTAGCCACTCTGACTGGCGTGAGGTGGTATCTCAGTGTGGTTTTGATTTGTATTTCCCTGATGAGGAGGGATGCTGAGCATCGTTTCATGTGTCTGTTGGCCATCTGGATGTCCTCTTTGGAGAAGTGTCTGTTCATATCTTCTGCCCATTTCTTCACTGGGTTGTTTGTTTTTCGGGCGTGTAGTTTGGTGAGTTCCTTATAGATTCTTTAAAAAAAGAGGGTTAAAGCATGTGAGGTTAGAGGTGTCTCCAAATGTGCCCTATCTACCCTCAGATTCTACAATTCTTGAGAAAAAAAATAAAAACCTTGTTAATACAGAAAAATTTCGATAGCCCTCTTTTCCTCTGCATTTCCTCCTACTAAAGCAACACTGGTTATAACCCTGAAAAAGGACCCAACTTTTGGAATGCCTATGTGCTTGTAAAGTACATCAAACTCTCCCTTAATTCCTACCATTTGGAAAGGCATGTGTTATATTTAAACCCAGAGTACATCACTTGGCACCAGAAATACATAATGCAGTATTTCGAATACGAGGCTGGTTTATAGCATTTCTTCTCTGAGCATAAATCATAAAATTAGTGACAATTACTATTCCTCATCTGGCTTCAGGGTCTCTGACAAAGGAGCATAGAGCAGGAAGCAATTACAAAAAGCAGGCCGAGTGTCAGCAAAGAGGCATAATGTGGCACCTTGCAGATCACCAAGAGAAGGATTAAGGAAAATCATCCAAAGTAATTTTCCCAAAGACCAGTGGGGACACGGCAAATCTCCTACAACTTCTCAAGATGCATCATAATGTCAATGAACCCAGGAGGACTAAAGGAATGTTTGCTTGAATGATTTGAAAGAATAAAGATTACAGCTCAGAAAATCAACAATTAGATGTGCACCTGTAAACTCACTCCACCTGCTGTCTTACTTCCTTGCTAATCTGCATGATTTATCCCTCCCTCTCTTTTCCCCCTCCCCCTTCTTCTCTCTCTCTGCATATATCCACATGTATGTTTGTGTATGCACATAAAAAGCTTTAATTATTTTTAAATAAAAAGCATTTTAGAATTTCTATCATCTTTTTTTAACCCAATCCCATTTCTCATAAGACATACAATTTTGACTTCAAAATTGTGTAAATAAGCTTCCTAATTTAGAATTAACCTTCTTTAAGATTATTTTTTTTAATTCAACTCAATACAGTGTAGATAGATCTTGTCATCCAATTATAAGACAAATTTCAAAGTTAGCCAAACTACACAGCAGTGATATCATTTGATTTTTATTAGTTTCCCAAACTAATAAATTAATTAGGAGCATCAAATAATTTCCTAGCATCAGAAACTATAGTTTAGAGTTTGGGTAGCTGCTTAACCTGAAAGTTGGCATTATTTTCATATCCATTCGAATTTTGATGAGATTTTCAATCTGAAGGTATTTGACAAATTTATAGAAATTTCTTCTCTTAAAAGTTTGGCTTTACATAAAAAAGAATGAAATCTTTCCATCTGCAACAACATGGATGGAGCTAGTGAGTATAATGCTAAGTGAAATAAGTCAGTCATAGAAAGACAAACACCATAGGACTTCACCCATGTGGAATTTAAGAAACAAAACAAATGAACAAAAGGGGTGGAAAGACGGAGAGAAATAAACCAAGAAACGGACTGTTAACTATAGGGTTTAAACTAATGTTTAGCAGAGGGGAGTTGGGGGGGGAGGGGAATGGGAGAAACAGGTGATGGGGATTAAGGTGTGCACTTGTGATGAGTACCAATTGATTAAAATAAAAAATTTTTTTAAAAAGGTAAGTACTAGAAATGTACAACATAATGACTATAGCTAACACTGCTGTGTAATACATAAGAAATCTATTAAAAGATTTAAGCCCTAAGAGTTCTCATCACAAGGACATTTTTTTCTTTTTTTTTCTTTTTCTTCTTCGTATTTTATCTATATGAGAAGACAGATGTTAGCTAACTTTATTGTGGTAATCATTTCAGTGTATGTAAATAAAACCATCATGCTGTATACCTTAAACTTGTACAGTGATATATGTCAATTATTTCTCAATAGAACTGGAATAAAAATGTTATTCCAGACCTTGAAAAAAAATAGTTCAACTTTAAAGGAGAGATTGTGAAGAAACAGTGTTAAAAGCCACAGTACAACTTCATATATAGCTTAGACTGCTAAACATATTCCCATTTTAAATCTAGAACTCATTTTTAAGTTTCTGTACTGAAACTAATTCCATCAAGGAAGTTCTTTTGAGCACAGCAGAATGTCTGGGCTCAACAGAGTTCTAAAAAAGATAGTCATAAAAAAATTATTTAAGAAGATGGCATTTTAGAATAAAATCAGGAGTTTTTCACTTAAAAGACTCAAGACTGACCACTCACTTTTAAGAAAATGTACCCCATGTTCATTTCTATCTGTCAATTCCATGCTATACAGTATTTTACAGACATTTAGGAAGTTGGTCCTTGTCCTCACAGCTAAGACTACTAATAACCAGGGTCCGAAGGCTCAGGGACCCCATCCAATTGTTTAACCAATCCCAACAGACCTCTTTGTTTTCCATATCTGATGGGTCTCAGAATTAATTCAATTCATATTCCCAGCTGCTAAAATAATTTCTGGGCCCCATGAAGACCTTCACTTAAAGCAACTAGATCCTATAGAACGTGTTTAGGAATTGCAAGACTGAGTTACTCACCTGTCATAGTTATTGATAATAAGATACTCAAAATGACTGATTTGGCTAAACCATAGTCTGGGCACACCCTGTACCCTAGCTACCAGCTCAGTTCCTGGTTATTGGGGTCTGTGTGACCTCCCCTTACACACTCTGTAGTCATGCTTGGATGATCCCACCCATGATCCAGGGTTTAGATCATCTGTCTGTGGGTTTTCAATGTTGTGGAATCTCTATAGCAAAATTAAAACATTAGCCCCAACTGGCTTCTCCTCATCACCCAGAGAGCTATACTTCCTTTTTCTCAATCCACATAGGTGTGCTAAGACAAAGCAAGTTCACTTAAATAGCAGGCTGAGGGAAACGTAATTAAAAATATAAACATATAAGGGAAAAAATGGTGCATACCAAAGTTAAGAAAAACATCTGATATATGTATTTGTACACACACACACACACACACACACACCCTCCCAGGTCAGCAATTCCCATTGTTCAGACAAGACAGGGTCACAAGACCCTGATGTAGAATCTCACAGTATTTCTCCCAGCAATTTTTTAAGAATAGACTGGCCTCTCTAAAGAATGATTCTCAATAAAAAGCCAGAAGCTTCTCATGAGTGTTAGGGTCATTTTTTCCCAATAGCCCCACTATATATCCTGAGTGAGCTTCTCACTTCACAGACCATTTTTTGTCCCCATATTTCTGTGGCTAGGTGAATGGCAGCCTCCCAGGAAGGCATTAATATACTATTAGTCTGTTGCACTGTGCACAGCTTGAAACACAACTAATAAATTTCCTGTAAGTTTTTCTCATCCCCTTTAAGCCTTAACTTTCTCAGGGCTTATAGTACTGCTGAGCTGTCAAAGAAGCTGTCCCTGGAAAGCCTCTCATTTTTCTTTTAGTGCTAGCTCTTAAAAAGTCACAAAACAAAACAAATTACCCCCATAAAATTATAATGGCCAGCAGGAAAATTCATGCCAGCCCTCCTATAGGACCCGCAGCTGCCACAACTCGGGCTCGCCAGCACTCATTAACCACCCACCTCCCCCACACCTAGTGGGGTGCAGGCTGCAGAGAAGGGGCTCCAGGACCTTGGAAGCTGGCATGTCCACCCCACTAATTATTCAACTCCCTTCCCCAAACTGCTTCTGCCTCACCACCACCAAAACTGCTCTTACCAAGGTCACCATTGCCCTAGAGGTTGTAAAATTCAATGGGGAACTTTCAACCACTGTTTTTTTCTGACCTCTCCAGAGTATATAACACTTGATCACACCTTCTGTGAGAAAAGGACCCTCATCAGGTGGGTTCCAAAATATCTCCCCCCATAACTGATTTTCACTGCAGTCTCTTTGGCTGTTCCACTCCTCTGCCTTCTTAACCTATCAGCCGTTCTTCCTCCCAAACCATTTATATACCTATTCAACACTTACCAGGCTGACTCACGCTGCTTCAGATTCAGTTACTATCAATATATCAATAACTCATATATATTTTTCTTCACGCAGAGACCTTTGCCTAGAATGTATATATCCAATAGTCTCCCGAACATTCCACTGGCATGTTGATAATCATCTGTAAAGTATCCAGAACTGAATTCTTAACCATCCTTCCAAACTCTCTCTTCTTCCCCATCTCAGTAGATGACCCCAGGTCCATTCAGTTGCCAAGAGTCAGGGATGAATGAACCCTCCCCTCCCATATTCCTCTCTCCAGGCAATCACTCAATCCAATCTAGCACACATCCTACCTTAACTCATCCAATCTCACCTCCCCACACTGCTCTGCCCCAGGTCTGCAGCACACCTTTGCTGGGCTACTACAGCATCCACTCACTGTGTTCCCTGTGATCAATTCACAGCAAAGCAAACTGTCTCTGCACATCTGACCACATCACAGCCCTCTTCACATCCTCCTGTAGATTCCCATCGCCTCTTAGAAGGAAGGGAAAAACCACCAGTATGGCTTTCCAGGCTCTGCATTATGTGGCCACATCTACTCCCACACTCTTTTCCTTTCACTCCTGTCACCCTGTCCCACCTCCTTGTCTCCGCCCCAGTCAAGTGGACTTCTTTCCCTCCCTCTGTCTGTCTGTCTGTCCTGCTCCTCTCTGGTTCCAGCCTCCCCTCAAATGTGCTCCCACTACTGTGCCCTCTCTCCTTTTCCACCTGGCTAACTCCTACTTAACTTCCAAATTTCAACCAAAATAACACTGTTTCCAGGAGACCCTCCCTGACCCCTGAGACAAGGTTTATTATTTTTGCTCTACACTCTCATAGTGCACTGAACGTGCCCTGCTTTAATATCCTCTGCTTTTTTGTATTCGTGGATTTAATGCCCTCTTCTCACTAGTCTGTGGACTTCATGAGGTCATGGCACCAGTCTATCTCAGTCACAGCAATGCCCCAAGTGCCTACGACAGTGCCTGGCACATAAATGATGGCCACTAAATGTTTCAAAATTAAATTGAATTGGATTTTTTTAACCTCTTGGGGAACCAGGAGTTACGTTTTTCCTTTCCTGTTTCTGGTATACACCTTATATCTCTGTCTACATCCAGAAGGCTGTTTAAGCCAGCTCTTCTACCGTTTACCTCTCTTGTGCCCACACATTGCCTCACACATTATAGGTGTTTGGTAAATGTTTTGTGATTTAACAACATGAGCTAGCCTCTGAGACAGCATAGAAGAATCATGAAGCACAGGCTTCGTGTTAACAGATTGAGGATTAGGTTCAGTTATGCCACTCATTATCTTTAGAGTTTTAGTCAAGTTACTAAACCTCTGTTAGCTTCATTTTCCTCAGCTGTAAAATGGGGATAATAATAATACATGCCAAATTGGGACATCGGGAAGATAAAATAAAATAATGTGTATAAAGCAGAGTAATGAAAGCTTTTAAAAGCAAGCATTCAAGAAACAAGTCATCACTACAATTAACATCATTAGACCTCTGTAAAAGTTTCATTGTGCTTCTAATGAACAAGGAATTATTATTTTGTTTTGTTTTGTGTGTTTTTTAAATTTCTTATATTTATTTTTTTATATAATTTATTATCAAATTGGCTAACATACAGCATGTACAGTGTGCTCTTGGTTTGGGGGTTAGATTCCCGTGGTTCAACACTTACATACAACATCCAATGCTCATCCCAACAAATGCCCTCTTCAAAGCCCATCACCCATTTTCCCCTCTCCCCCAACAGGGAATTATTAACTAAATGACAATATACATATGCCAAAAAACACTATGAAGTCATTAAAAATATACTTAAATAATATTAACAACATGGGGAAAATGCTCACCCTTTAATGTTAACAAAAATATACTAATTTAATAAATATACTTGAAGTGCTTAGTGTGTGCAAGGCACAGTGTTAATGCTGAGGATATAACAGTCAATAAGAGCCTGAGCACTGGCCTCACAGAACTCTATCCTAGTGTGCATAAAGTAACAAGAAACACATTAACTGAAGAAGGTAATATCCCATACAAGATATTTACATATAGCTTCACACACAGTAGCCTCTAAGTTACATTAAAAGTGTATGAATAAATAAATTATTGGAAGGAAATACAACAAAATACAATAATAATACAATAATGTAACAATAATACAATAATGGGACTGTCATTTTTATATACTTTACTGTGTTTATATGATATTTACCAAAAACAGACTAATCTTTTAAGTGTAAATCTACTGTATAGTTCTATGAATCTGTCTTTTTTAGGGAAACTTAGACAGAATTTCTAAATTCTCCGCCTGGAATCACTTTCTATTTTGTCTTCCCTGGTTATCATAAGGAAGTACTAAATAGGTCAGACATGACTACCTCGGCTTCCCACAGTCTCCACACCTGCCTCCCTTCCCTACAATGCCAAGCAGGAGATGTCAGACAACCAGGTCAAAGGCTGCCCTTATTTCCTCCACTCTCCCCCAGGCTACTCCCCTTCTTTTCTATCTCCCTTGTCTGTATCTATAACCTCTTCCTATCTAGCCCATCATCCTGCTCAGGTCTCTCCCATGCTTCACAAGTCTCTCGGACCCAGTGGACTACCTTTATCTCCTGTCCTCTCTCTCTCCTTCCACTCATACCTAAGATTTCTTAGAATGGTCTCCACTTATCTCTCTTCTTCCTCCCATCCCATTCACTCTTCAACATCAATAAATTTGCTTCTACCCACAGCACTCCACTAAAACTGCTCTTACAAATATCACTCAGAATCTTCATGGCATCACATCCAACAGACATTTTGCTCTGTTTTTTTTTTTTTATTTTAGATAGAGAAAGAGAGTGTGTATGAGCAGGGGAGAGGGGAAGAAAAAGAGGGAAAGGGGGAGATGGGGGGGGGAGAGAGAGAAGAAGAGAGAGAGAGAGAGAGAGAGAATCTTAAGCAGGCTCCACACTCACACTCCATGACCCTCAGATCATGACCTGAACTGAAATCAAGAGTCAGACGCTCAACCAACTGAACCACACAAGCGCCCCTGCATCCTCATTTTTAGAAGCCTCTTGGCTGACTTTTGCACATGCTTACCCTAGAATGCCCCCAACCCAGCCTGTCTGCCTGACTAACTCCTCTTCTCTAGCAAGTCTTAGCTTAAATGGCTCTAGCCCAAAAATGTCTTCCTTCTCTTTGCACTTTCTTTAAAGATTAGCTCCCTTCGTTATGCACTGGGGTCCTCATACATTGCTTCTGGAAACAAGAAGTTCCTTATAAACATGTATTTATTATGTGGCCCAGCAAGCTCATTCTGAGGTATTTATCCAAGAGAAATGAAAACATATGTCTACACAAAGACCTGGTCATAACTGTTATAAACACCTGTTATAAGCACTTTTATTTATAATTACAAAAAACTGGAAATAACACAAATTTCCTTCAACTGCTGAATGTGAATAATGATAATGGTACATGTGTGTAATGGAACACTACTCAACAATAAAAATGAACAAACTACTGACACATGCAACAGCACAGATGAATCTCAAAAGCATTATGGTGAAGAAAAGAGGCCACACACAAAAAACTACACACTCTGATTCCCTTTATAGGATACTTTATAAAACGTAAAACTACATGGCTGGAAATCAGATCAGGGGTTGCCAAGGGCTGAGTATGGAGGAGAAGGGAGTGACCACAAAGATGCTTAAAAGAACACTTTAGGGAGATGGAGATATTCTAGATCTTAAATGGGACAGTGGTTATTTAACATTATGCTTTTGTTAAAATTCATAAAATTTACACATAAAAAGGATAAATCTTACTCTATGTAAATTCCACCTCAATAAACCTCACTTTTGAGAGGGAAAAAAAAAAATCTAAAACTCAGATCAGGCTCATCTCTACAGGAAGCCTTCCATGACTCCATCCAACTCACAGACTGGGTTGAATGAGCTGCCAGTTCCCACAGCACCTGGTACCCATGTGTTCCCTTATTGTATACTATATTGAAATGCTCTGCTTATGATAAAATATATAGCGAGGTAGTTAAAGTCAGAAACAATATCGTATTTGTCTTACAACCACACATCTCACCATCCCACCCCCATCACTAACATATTGTTCAACCAGCGACCAATGAAATCTTTCTTCCAATTCAATTAGCAGGAAATTCATTGATGCATCCTAAGTTCAGAAACTTTCCTCATAACTCTGCCTCATCAAAATTCTCAGCTTTTTTTTTCCTTCCAAGCCAATGTAAATAAATACTTCTTAATAAGGTATTAATGACCACTGGTAAGTTGCTTTCTCAAAAAATATGTTAAACTTGAATACAGATGTTCAATATCTTGTTTTAAAGATAGGATCCCAATGGTAGAAATATTTGAGGTAAACTAAAAAATTTGTAGAGGAGTTATTTTAGATGGAAGCTGATCTTTGTCTTTTGAATCTATTTAAGAGTTACTAACAATTATATACTAACCAATATAAAGTAGGGAACTGTTCTATTATAATATAAGATATATTTGATCTTTATCCTCAATTCCTGGCACAGAGCTCCTAAAACCCTTGTAATTTCCTAACTGGTAAGGATGAGGGGAGCATCTATTGTTATTTATAATAAGCCCTTTTCAACCACACCTGAAGTTATGCTCCTGAAGTGACTCCTGGTGAGCCCCTAGATAGCTTCAGAATGGAGGCTGGTTGCCAGAGGAACCAAGCATGTAATTAGAGGGTTGGAACTTTCAGCCTAAACCCCAGTGGGAGGGAGAAGGGCTAGAGATTGAGTTAATCATCAAGGCCTATGATTTAATCATCTGCATCTGCATCATGAAACCTCCATAAAAATGCAACCAACAGGGTTCAGAGAGCTTCTGAACTGGAGAACACATCCATATGCCATGTAGGTGGTACACCTCAAACTCTACCAGGGCAGAAGCTCCAGGGACCCTTCTGGACTTCACTCTATGTACCGCTTCATCTGACTGTTCATTTGAAACCTTTATAATAAACCAGTAACAAGGGTAAAATGTTTCCCTCAGTTCTAGGAACCATTATAGCAAATTTCCAAATCTGAGGAGGGAGTTATGAAAACCCCCAGTTTGTACCCAAACTGAACAGAAGTCTGGGTGACCTAGAAACACATACTTGTGACTGGAGTCTGAAGGGGGTGGTGGGCAGTCTCATGCAACTGAGCCTTTAACCTGTGGGGTCTGTGCTAACTCCAGGTAGTTAGTGTCAGAATCTAATTAAACCGCAGGACACCCAGTGTCTGCAGCAAATTGGAAAATTGCGTGGTGTGGAAAACCCGCACATTTGGTGCCAGAAGTTTTGTGAATAAAAAACAGACCCATAATGGGAGCTGTGATGTATATGGGGCTTTTTGACTCCTAATGACCAATTTCCAGAAAACCCATTATTCTACAGAGAAGAATAGATGAGGTTTGGAAGGGCAGGCGTGACAGTTACTTATATGGCTCCTCTGGTATCATTAGGATCTCTGCTGCACTTGAATTATAGATCAAAACCAAACCCTTTATCTTAACTGCTTTCTACTGAGACTTCTTCAATTAAAGAGTGGGGGAATATTTCAAGGGAGACATCATGAAAGAATGACATGCTGCTATTATTTTATCCATTCAGCCCATTAAGAAAGTCCTCTTTCCATATAAGTAGTCTTTTCCAGTGAACAACCAAAGAATTCAAGGCTGTATGATTTATTATGTGGCTCCCACCTAGTAGTCAGGCCTTTCACAAGTAGCCTAGGAGGGAAGCAGGAATTTCACATCAATTACTAAGAATTCACTTGTCTTACATTTTATTCCCCTCCTGTAAGGACAGTGTGCTGGATCCAACCAAACTCTCTCTACCCCAGATTATTCATTCCTTGGCCTACTCACTGTATAGCATACTCACAGTGACCAGACAGAAGTGCACCCAGAAGGGTGCTGCAAAGGAAGCTATTTGATTATTTTTGCCCAATCGAAGCATCAGTGACAATAAAGCAGGGATGTCCCTGTCCAGGCATTTTCCTGGGAAAAGGGCCAACAGTTTTTATCCCATTCTGAAAGTCTTTATCCTTGAAATTATTTTTTAAAACTTTATAATGGGATATTATGAAGAAAAATTAATATGAATAAGCAAAAATGCAAATATTAGAAGGCATCCTATGTTTGGAACTACAGAGTTGCCAGCCAGTAAGCTCCTTTCAGGATCTACTGTAGGGTAGTAGGAAGTGGGGAGTGGGGAGTCCTTTCTCTAGCCAACAAAATGTGGGGTTCACCACAGGAATGTTTGCCTACCCTCTGCGTATTCATCCTGTGAGAGAATATCACCAAGTTCCATAATGAACATCTTTTCTTTTTTTTTTAATGTTTATTTTTGAGAGAGACAGAATGTAAGTGGAGGAGGAGTGGAGAGACAGAATGAGAGAGAGAGAGAGAGAGAGAGAGAGAGAATCTGAAGCAAGCTCCAGGCTCTGAGCTGTCAGAACAGTGTCCGAAGTGGGGCTCGAACTCATGAATGACGACATCATGACCTGAGCCAAAAACGGATGATTAGCCGACTGAGCCACCAAGGTGCCCCAATAACCATCTTTTCTTATCGTTTACAAAATACTTTCACCTATATGATCCCACTTAAATTTCATTCCCAGTATAAAATGTAGGAAGAATTTTTATCTCTGTTTCACAAATGAGGAACTGAGGCTTGAAGTGGACTAAGAACACAAGGCTACACTCCACTTCCCTGACATGAAAAATTTTTCCTAAATTTATTTATTTATTTATTTTTTATAAATAGCTTATTGTCAAATTAGTTTCCACATAACACCCAGTGCTCATCCCCACAAGTATCCTCCTCCATGCCCATCCCCCCTCCCCCCCACATCCATCAGTCCTCAGTTTTTGTCAGCATTCAAGAGTCTCTCATGGTTTGCCTCTCTCCCTTTCCCCCACCATTTCCCCCCTTCTTCTCCCCCTTGTTCCTCAGTTAAGTTCCTCCTAATCCTCCTATACGCGCAAACGTATGATATTTGTCCTTCTCTGCCTGACTTATTTCGTTCAGCATAACACCCTCAAGGTCCATCCATGTTGCTACACCTGACATGAAAATTAACTCATTCTCTTTTGTCCGTAATTTGACCTTACACTAACTCTGTCTTTTCCTGCTAAGGCTTTCTTTTGCCTTCTTTCAGTCAGTACTCCCAGACTCCTCAGATCTTGGTTTGTTTTTATTCCACTTTCTTACTCTCTCATTTGAAATCTAACTGCCATGTACCCAGCAGGACCAGGCTAGGCCATCCCAGTCCCTGCCTTAGTGACTTCAAAGCTCCTGAATCCTCAATATTTAGTACCTAAATCCTTTTTATGTGCTTCCATTCAAACCCATCTTGAGCCTCCCTCCATACTTTGCCAGTCACCCTACAACAACTCCACTGTCTATATCTTTCTCCACTCTGACATAGTGATCCACTTGATTCCTTTTTTTCTTTTTTTTTTTGGGGGGGGGGAGAGAGACAGCACAAGTTGGGGAGAGGCAGAAAAAGAGAGGGAGACACAGAATTTGAAGCAGGCTGTAGGCTCCAGGTTCCAAGCTGTCAGCACAGAATCCAACGCGGGGCTCGAACTTGAGATTTTGACCTGAGCCAAAGTCAGATGCTTAACTGACTGAACTACCCAAGCACCCCTCCACCTTATTCCTTTAAGCTCAGCCCTAGAACTTGATCACAGAAGTCTCATGATACCCATAAGGGACAGAATTAGTTGGAGAGAGACCCATTAGATTATGGAAACCCTGAAGTGTGGACCCCATTCTTCAAATTCCAACACTTTACATACAATAGTCCCTTTCCTACAAACAGCCACCTTCCCCCTTCCACACCACTTGAGTTTTTAAGGCAACAACCTGATCAACTCAAAATTAGATATGATCTCCCTGAAATATAGGTTGATTATTTGACCAATAGTGGTCCCTTCTACCCCCTAATGCTTGTGATAAAAATGTATTCTGCAGTAAGAAACAAGCCACATGACCTCTGAATCTTCTTCCATTAGCAGCCAGTTTAAAATTCATTTACTACTATGAAAGCCAGGAAAGAAAAAGAAAGCAGGCTAAGAATGAGACTTGCCTAGAATTAATGTGTGCAGATTTGATACTATTTTTGTCACAGAATTAGCATATATTCTGACTTGTCCAAATAGCTTACTCTTTCTCTTCTCTGTCCTCTTCCAGAACTCCCAGCGTTGGTTGGAATGTAGGACAGAATTTCCCACAACACACAGACATCACGCATATGTCTCTAATTTCCCAAAATGACAAACTGGAATAGCCCTAAGAACCAAAAATTCTATTTTATTCTTCTCTCTGATATACTAGTTAGGCCAGTGGATATTCTTTTCCCTTTAGTACAAATCAGGCACCTAAGGCGGACTTGAGAAAGGAGAGAGCAGACCCCATGTATCTCACTGCTATGCTGCTGATGGGAATTTACAAGAAGCTGGATAACACAGACCCAGTCAAATACAATGAGCCCAGAAGGAGTTTAGCGTGTGTTCAACAGTGCATTTCCCCTGCAAAATATAAATGGAAAGACCCCATCTCAAACCTAGAGCATCCCTCTAAACTGGATCAGGGTGTGTTAAAAAAGTGTCACTCCATAGCTGAGTCTTATTCTGCAATGACAGGCAATGACCTTGAGTCTTAGGACACAGACTTTGTGGTGAAAGCCAGCACCTCTGAAACAAGATGATTTCTAGATTCTCTTGTTTAGAGCTCTCCAAAACATAGTGAGGTGTTTTGTGTACAGATAACTACAAAACATTAGGTATAAGGACCAGATAGTATTTTCAAATGATTCACGTTTGACTGGATTATCCCTATAAGGAAATGACATTTGATAAAAAGATGTTGAATAAAACGCAGGGAATCGTACGCAAAATTAGTCACTCCCTTGAGGAGAAGCATGATATCCCAAAATAGAGCAGTCCAGAAGGTATTTAATGTGAAACCATAAATCCTGAGCTTTTATCCTGGCTTTTCTCTTTTTTTTTTTTTGTAATGTTTTATTTATTTTTGAGAGAGCACAAGAAGGGGAGGGGCAGAGAGGGATGGGGACAGAGGATATAAAGTGGGCTCCATGCTGACAAGCAGTAAGCCTGACTATCAGCTTGAACTCATGAACCACAAGATCATGACCTGAGCCAAAGTCAGACACTCAACCGACTGAGCCACCCATGTGCCCCCTGGGCTTGTCTTGAAGTGAGCTCAGCCTTAGCTTCACCCACCTATGAAAATGGGAGGGATCAGCAGAGCATTCCTTAGAGAAAGCGGCCTCACAGGTACTTGAGGAACACAGTTATGATACAGCATGTGATAAAGAGAAGACCCAAACAAAAGCTGAAGGAAAGTTACACTTACTTTAGGTGGCCAACTGTCTAAGTTGGGGCTGTCTCAGAGGCACAGCCAAGATGAGGCCTTGGGCACAGGTGTCTTATTGGCATATGATCCCAGGGAGCAGGAAACAGGGATTAGGGATAGTCAACACAATGATTCATTATCAAGGTCACAGATGGGAGCAACCTGGGTTCAGCTGGACCAGGATTCCTAAGAAGGGTAGAGAATGCCTGCTGAAAAGGGCCAGCTGGATTGTAGCAGAGCACTGTGCACACATTCCAGTCCCCAGTGGCTGAGGCCTGGCCCTGGAGAAGGACCTTGGGTGGAATGAGGAGAAACCCAAGTTGAGAGCATGTGGCAGGGGGGCCATCAGTCCACAATGAATGTGCACTCCCATGGAGCAGCTACCACAACTGAGGCTAAAATCGGTTGGTTCTGGTAGACATGGATGTGGGGGTCCGAGTGGTTCCTGTACCAACCCATGGCTCTCTCACAGTACACCCTCACTCACTGTATCCTCAAAGGTGTTAAACAACACCTGAACATCACTTTCCTTATAAACTATAATGCCGGGGATGACTTTTCCCTGGAGAATCATGTCCCTTCACAGAACTCCAGGCCTTGCATGGCACATGCTACCCCTGACATTTAGATACTCTCCCTCCCTGCTCCTCCCCACTCGTACTTTGTTGTCTGGACCCAGCTTAGTATTTATGCACTCCAAAGAGCTTGCCCTCACCTCCAGGGGAGGTCATCCGCCCAAGATATGTGTACCCAAGTAACACTGTATGGCTTCTTTTTGCTATTTATCACATTTTTTAAAACACCTATTTCTCTAATCACACTGTATGCAAACACACACAGGCACAAACGCACGTGTGCATACACCATTCAGTCAGTACTGAGAGGTCAAGAAATTTGCTCTTTTGCTAGCAAGCATACTCCCCACACCTAGCATAGTGCCTGGGATAAAAGTTCATGAGCACATTTGTTCAATGAACTAATGAGTGAATGAATGAATAACTGAATCAAGGAAGTAAAAACATGTGTTGTTGCTAAAATCTGCCTGAAAGTCTACTTTTTCTCAGAGCTCCTAGTTCCTTCTCCCTGCTGTGCTTTCTTCAGGGTGATTGCTCCAAAGCCAGATCTCCAGCATCTCCTGCCTGGGCTTTTCTGGGAAGAAAACTGTGCAAGTCAAACACACAGAGTGTCCTCAGGATTTCTGTCCTCTGTATCTGTGCACTAGTTGCAGAGGGCTGTGCTCCAGTGTCATTTTGTTTGCTCTGCAGGGATGGGGACACAGCACTGGTACTTTTAACTGTGGCCTTTCAGTGTCCTTCTTTAGCTTCTGACAATAACCTTTTTGTTGTGAAAAGCAGAGATGCTCTGTCACCAACATGTCCTTGCCTCTCACGCCTCTTGACCTCATCACTCTCCAAGGAATATGACCCTTCCCAAGAGCAGAGACAAGAGGAGGCCAGTGGAAACCCGCTGTCAACAAGCTGCATTCTTCCCACTGCAAGGAACCAAGGAAAACGTCCTCTGGGGTGCAATCAGAGTCAGGGCCCCTCTGACTCAACCCCCAGATGACCTGATAATAGCAAGAATAGAACAGAACATCCCAGGAGTCAGAAAACCTTCCCCTAAGTGCATGGAGAAATGTAGGGTCCAGAGACTACAGCAAGGGACAGGCCACTGTGCTCCAA
Source organism: Proteles cristata cristata (assembly GCA_017311185.1). Lineage (NCBI taxonomy): Eukaryota > Metazoa > Chordata > Mammalia > Carnivora > Hyaenidae > Proteles > Proteles cristata. Next base: position 1,767,858 of record JAESUZ010002218.1, read on the forward strand.
GAAGCAGGTAGAATCCTACACTGGAGATACCAGAACAGGTTCCCAGGGGCACTGAATCCACACAAGAAACATCTGCACAGGTAAGTGGACCTGAATTCAGGGGTACAACTACTGCCTGAGAAGAACAACCTAAGTCCAAATCCTGCATGACAGACATGTGGCAAGGATCTGGTCACTGCTAAGATGTCTTCACACATACCATTGCTACTTCTTATCTCATTTCATTCCATCATGTCTGCCTGGACGCTCTTACCCACTTGCTACCCTGTACCTTTCACCTTGTCCCCTGTGCTTCTCTTCTAGGAAGCCTTCCTTGAACCCCAAAGACTGGTCTCTCTGTCACTGCACTTACCATAATGCCTACCTCCCTGCTGCTCTGAAAGGACCCAGAGGAGGGTCCCATGGAAGAACCCATCTTATTTCTCTTTATACTCCCAGGTCCTAAGACAGTGCCTTGCTTGAGGAGGTCTCTAAACAAAATCCGAATCAATGAAGTGAATGAATGAATGCACTTACAAGAACTGTTAGGAACCAGATCTTCTGTTAGGAAGGCAGAAGATATTTATCAGAGTAGGCATAAAACTAGATCTGCACTATCAATGGATATGAGATGGAATCTCAAAGTCCTGGGCAATTGTTCCTTAAAACTCTGTTACCAGAAGTCAAGACTGGTCTAAGGTTTGAGATAATATTGAGTCTATAGATCAGCATCGACCCAGGGCAGAGACAGAAGCCAAGCAGGCTGAGAGCATTTGCAGTGGGCTGATTCTTTCATTCCTCAGGCTTGTCAAGGGTCAGGGAAAATTTGGAAGTGGCAGATGGACAGAAGAAGAGCAAAGTGGCATTTGTTACTGGGGGTGGAATTAGTGCAAGGATCACTGATCTAATGAAATCTCATCAACCGAATTTTCTTCCTTCCTCACTCAGTGTGTTTCAGACCCCTTGGCCTTTTCTCAATTTTGTTGAATATGCCAAGATCTCTCCTGCCTCGGAGCCTCAGGATATGCTATTTTTTTCTGCCCTGAATATTCTTCTACTCATACTTTAAAGATAAACCCCTTCTCTGTGAGTTTTAGTTTAAATATTAATCTTCATGAAGCTTTTTTTGGCCACTGTATTACAAGTAGGTGCTCCCCATCACACACTGTTTTAGTCTGTTTGGGCTACTATAAGAAAGTACCACAGACTGGGTGGCTTAACAAATTTCTGTTGTTTAACAGAAATTTATTTCTCTCAGTTGAAGCTAGAAGTCCAAGATCAAGATGCTGGCAGACTCAGTGTCTGCTGAAGGCTTGCTTCCTGGTTCATAGATAGCCATTTTCTGGCTGTGTCTTCACATGGTGAAAGGGGCAAGGGAACTTGCTGGGTCTCTTTTACAAGGGTGCTAATCCCATTCATGAGGGCTCCACCCTCACAATCTAATCACCTCCAAATATCATCACACTGGAGGTTAGGTTTCAACATACGAATTTGAGGGGGCACAGTCTATAGCACAGCCCATTAGTCTCAACTGCTTTTTCTTTTTTGCTTTCATCATAGTATTTATACAATTTGCAATTACTTCAATTATCTATCAATTTACTAGTGTGTGTGTCGGGGGCAGGAGGCAGTTACCTCTCATACTGAAACAATTTCCCAAAGACAGGGACCCTGCCTAGTATGTTCATTGTTTTATCACAGGACCTAACATATCACCTGGCACCTAGTAAGAGGTAACTGTCTGTACCACTGTTGTTGAATTCACTGCTATTGTCAAAAGGATTTCTTTAGCATATATAAAACTGAATTGATATGTCAAATTATGAGCTCAGGCATGAGCTTCTCCATTTTTCCACATATTTTATGTATCTTGTATCAGAAAGCATTTCTTAAAGCTTGCAGAACCATGTCAGCATTCAGTAATGTGTATTAAAGGATGCTGTGTAGGTCTGAGTTAGCCTTGTGAATAAATCCCTCCTAATAAAAGAAAATGAGATTTCATGATTAAGGGGTTTAGAAATAATCAAGAGAGGGTTAAAAATAAAACTAGCGGAGGCAGAACAGCCCAAAGAATAGCTACTGGCATGCCTTCCAAAATGATGTCCCAGATTATGATTTTATGAGGGAAAAAAATAAAATAATTGCTTGCCAAGCCATCTAAAAAGGATGATTTTTTGGAGAACTTAGAAACAAAACACTGATAGGCCGATAGGATCTGGCTTCTTTCAACAACCTAGAACTTTCCCGAACTCATTTCCCTGCCATTCTCAGTGTTCCCTCATCTGATTTTCTGTCCTTCTGGTGATGTGGTCTTCATTACCCAAACCAAACCTGCTAAATTTAGAAACAACAACAACAAGGGCGCCTGTGTGGCTCAGTCATTGAGCGTCCAACTTCAGCTTAGGTCATGATCTCACAGCTCATGAGTTCAAGCCCCACGCTGGACTCTGTGCTGCCAGCTCAGAGCCTGGAGACTGCTTCCTATTCTGTGTCTCTCTCCTTCTCTCTCTGACCTTCCCCTACTGGTTCTCTCTCTCTCAAATATAAATAAAAACATTTTTAAAAATTTAAAAACAACAACAAACAAAACTTGCCTTAAAGAAGTGGAAAATGAACTCTTCCTCAGGGTGCCTGGGTGACTCAGCAGGTCATGATCTCATGATTCCTGGGTTTGAGCCCCGCATTGGGCTCCATGCCGACAGCTCAGAGCCTGGAGCCTCCTTCAGATTCTGTGCCTCCCTCCCTCTGTGCCCCTCCCCGGCTCAGGCTCTGTCTCTCCCAAAAATAAATAAATAAACATTTAAAAAAAAAAAAAGAAGAGAAAATGAATTCTTCCTCGTTTGCATATGTTTGAGGAAGTCTCTGCTCAGGCCCTTGGCAATTTAAATCTTAGCTGGTTTTTCTTCCTTTTTGTTTGTCTCATCACAGCACGCAAACCTTGCCCCACCTTCTTTTAGCCAGATTTCAAAACTAATGAGTTATAAACAAAACATTCCTTCCTACAGGGAATGCTCCTGGCTTTGTCTTCATCTATGAGAAAATGAACATACCTTTCAAAGTCAGAGAACACACTTTCCCAGTCAGCCCCATATTCAGCTCAGCCCCACCCAATCTACAAGGTTCCATCCTGGCTCTGCCCCCTCCCGAAGTCTGCTATCGCTCCAGCTCACAATAATCATCCTGAACTCTCTGAGATGAGCCTATGCAGTTCGATTTTGTACTGCTTTCTAACTGTATAAGGCAAAGGGAGGAACAAAGTGGGAGGGAACACAAGAAGCAAGAGATAAGAGAGACTAAATTGTGCCCAAGGACTAGGCTTTGGTATATTACATAAGCAATCTCATTTTATCCTCACCACAGCCCTGTAAGAATTATTCTTGGGGCACCTGGGTGGCTTAGTTGGTTAAGCGTCCGACTTTCGCTTAGGTCATGATCTTGCGGTTCGTGAGTTCGAGCCCCGCGTCAGGCTCTGTGCTGACTGCCAGCTCGGAGCCTGGAGCCTGTTTCAGTCTGTGACTCCCTCTCTCTCTGGCCCTCCCCTGCTCACGCTGTCTCTCTCTCTCTCTCCTAGAAATAAATAAAACATTAAAAATTTTTTTAAAAAAAAGAATTATTCTTTACCTTTTTCCAGATGAGGAAACTGAGGTTTGTGAGAGACTAAGAAATTTACCCACAGTTCAGAGCCAGGAAAACATAAATCAATTCAGAGCCAGGTCTCTGACTACACAACTCTTGCTCTCTCCTGTACCTTATCGAATCAGCTTTATCTCCTCTCCTACTTCACCCCCAGGCACAGGTCACAAAAGAAATGAGACCAGGAAGATAAAGAATATGAAAACTATAACATGCTTCAAGAATAAACATCATAACAGGCGTCTATTAGGTATAAGGCAGAGCCCTCGGTGCTTTGGAGATGGCAAAAGGGAGATTACAGTATGGTGAGAGAAAGAGCCATTTATACACCTCTGGGCAAGTGGTAGAGATGCTCCTGACAAAGTACATGCAACACAGAGGCCTGAGATCCAGAACAAAGGAGATAATTAGGCCTCCACAGACTCTCTACTGATTAAACCACATCTGTAGTGTTTGCCGCAGTCTTAGTGACCAGAGGTGGTGTGCTGTGGGATCCACAAGCAGACCAGGAGGATATTCTGTCAGTAAAAGAAAGCCCTAAGGAATCATGGTTACATCTTCAAATACATAAAGGGCTATCTTTTATGAGCAAGATAATTGGATAATTTCTGTGCAGTTCTAGAAAACAAAACCAAAATAAAGAAGTAATACTATAAGAAAGATCTTTTCTGCTTTTGCTGTACAAAAGAATTTTGACAGTTTGAACAATCCAAAAATGGAACAAACCACTTCTGGAAATTGCCAATTCTCATTGTTGACAGGTTCACAAAGCCTGGAAGACCATTTATCAAATATATGGTAGAGGAAATTCATACATATATGGGGAATTAAGTATGAGCTAAAGTCTTCCAAAAATCCCATTTAACTCTGATTCTTCCTTCCCAATTGCATATAATAGAGTTTTCTCTTATTACAAGGAAAACTGTACTCGTTTCCTATCGCTGCCCTAACAAATTACCACAAACTTAGTGGCTTAAAACAATACAAATTTATCACCTCATCATTCTGCAGGTTAGAAGTCTGACACAGGACTCATTGGGTTAAAATCAAGGTCTCAGCAGGACTGGCTTCCTTTCTGTAGGCTCTAGGGGAGAATCTATTTCCTTGCTTTTTCCAGCTTCTCAGCTCACGGCCCCCTTCCTCCATCTTCAAAGCCACAATGGCAGGCTGAGTCCCTCTCATATGACATCACCCCAACCCCTTCATTTGCTCCTTCTCCATTTTAAGATTCCTTGAGATCACACTGGCCCCACCCAGATAACCCAAAGTAGTTCATGTCAATTATTAATAATCTTAATTCCAATTGTACCCTTAATTCCCCTTTGCAATGTAACATAACACATCTACAGGCCCCAAGGATCAGGATATGGATGTCTTGGTGAGATGGGGGAAACTTATTCTTACTGTTTCAGTGATCTTCTAACAAATGCTGCTAGTACATTCTGCCAATTCAAGCTGGCATATGACTCTTTGCCTCCCCCAAAGATCACAGTGGAGAAGAAAAGGATTGGGCAAGAATATATACCGGGCTGCCACTGGTTACTTGAGACTTAGTCTATATCAAACTCAAGGCAACCAAATAAAATGAGAGAAAATATTTTTTCTGGTAGGGCACATGGGTGGCTCAGTCAGTTAAGGTTCAGTTATTGATCTCGGCTTAGATCATGATCTCACGCTTCGTGGGATCAAGCCCCATGTTGGGCTCTGCGCTGACAGCATGGAGCTTCCTTCAGATTCTCTCTCTCTCCCTCTTCTCTCTCTGACCCACCTGTTCGCTATCTCCCCACCACCACCACCTCTCTCTCAAAATAAATAATTCCATTTTTAAAGAAAATATTTTTCTGTTTGGCATATTTTACCTCTTGATATGGGACACCAAATCACCCAAGTGACCTACAAACATACACCTTGGGAGCTAAGGCTTAGGTAACTTAGCAAAGAAATTAACTATAATTATCTAATAAGGAAGCCTCCAAAATTGGTAGGGGATAAGTAAGAAAGGAAAAAGAAAAAGGCCACTCTCCTCTATCTCCTTTGTGTCACCATCAGATATAGGAGAGACCAGATGCTGCTTCCAAGCACCCTCCCTTCAGCCCCAGCAGGCACTGCCACTCCTCTGCCCTTCCCACGGCCTGCAAAAGACTTCATAGGCCTCTTCAGTCTGTGCCCCAGGCAGGCACAAGCGATTATCAGAGCTGGCACTTGGGAAAAACCCTATTTGCCTTCTCTTCAGTAAAGACTGTTCAGTGACTTGGGGGTTCCGGTGGTTGTCACTGCTTTAGTAATTACTATGTATAAGGCAATGAACCAGAAATCTGGCATTCAGAAACACAGTGTACAACTGATCACCTCCTCTGGCTAAAGAATACAATCTGGCAGCACTTATTGCTATTTTGTTTCTAATTGATAGATTTCCTGATCTCATACCACACTTGTCTATACAGTTGAAAACACAAGAGTTAGGAGTGCTGACCCCCAACACACACAGTCAAAAATCCACAAATAACTTTGACTCCCCCAAAACTTAAATAATAATAGCCTACAGATGATCAGAAGCCTTACTGATAATATAAACAATGGACTAACATATATTTTGCGTGTTATATATATTACATGCTGTATTCTTTACAATAAAGCAAGCCAGAGGAAAGGAAATGTTATCAAGAAAATCATAAAGAGGGACACCTGAGTGGCTCAGTTGGTTAAGCGCCCGGCTTCAGCTCAGGTCATGATCTTGTAGTCTGTGGGTTCGAGCCCTACATCGGGCTCTGTGCTGAATGCTAGCACAGAGCCTGGAGCCTGTCTTCGGATTCTGTGTCTCCCTTTCTTTCTGTCCCTCTCCTGTTCACGCTGTCTCTCTCTCTCAAAAATAAATAAAACATTTTTAAAAATTTAAAAAAAGAAAATCATAAAGAGAATACATGTACAGTACCATACTGTTTTTATAGAAAAAAATCTGCATGTAAGTGGGCCTGTGCAGTTCAAAACCATACTGTTCAAGGGTCAACTCTACCTACCTGGAGTTTTATCATTATACTGCCTTAGGATCTCCACTATTTGAATCACAGTAGAATTCCTGAATTATTATTATTTCTTTTCATAGGATTATTTATGTAAGGTATTTTTCTGAGAGTCCTTTCGATCACCATAAATGGTCTATCAGTCATGATTCTTTCTGATGTAGTTGATAGAAAACTCTATTAGAACTAGTTAAAGCAAAAAAAAAAAGGGGGGAATTTATTGACAAACATCCTGAAAAATCCAGGGGTAGTTCTGGCATTGGCCTTTTCCAGAGTCCCAAATGATGCTACAGGACCACCTCACCGCCAGCACCACTTCACCTCTGTTTCCCTTTGTCGACCTTATTCTCCCGCATGCTCTTAACTTGCATAGACAAGACGGCTCCCAATTGTGCCAGGCTCACCTCACATCTTCTCAGAAAGTCCTAGACTAGGGGTTCTTGGGAGGCTCAGTCGGATAAGTGTCTGACTCTTGATTTCAGTTCAGGTCATGATCATGAGATCAAGCCCCACATCAGGCTCTGTGCTGACAGCTTGGAGTCTGCTTGAGATTCTCTCTCTCCCTCCCTCTCTCTCACTGCCCCTCCCCTACTCACACTCTCTCTCAAAATAAAATAAACATTAAAAAAAAAAGTCCCAGACTAAAAATTAGAGGTTTATCATTGACCTAGCTCAGGTCATGTGCTCACCTGTAAGCCAATCACCACAAGAGAAATACAAACCTCTAATTAGCCAGCCTTCACCACCTGCAACTCCTCAAGTAGGGATGCATTCAGCACCATTTGAACCACATGAAATAAAAGGAAGAAATGAAGTCCCCAAGGAAAATTGGGATTCTGATACCAGATGTGAAAATGGATGCTGAGTAGGCAGAAATATCAGGCAATCACTACACTTGGATGCACTTGAGTTATGTTATTAGCTGCTCTCTGGTTCAGTATTAGCTGAGAGCAGGACAGGGAAAAGAATGTCATCATATAAATAGGAGAAATGGGGCACTGGGGTGGTTCAGTCCATTAAGCATCCTGCTTCAACTTGGGTCATGATCTCACAGTCCATAAGTTTGAGGCCTTCATCAGGATCTGTGCTGACAGCTCAGAGCCTGGAGCCTGCTTTGGATTCTGTGTCTCCCTTTCTCTCTGCCCTTCCCCCACTCACACTCTGACTCTGTCTTTCAAAAATGAATAAGTGTTAAAAAAAAAAAAACTGAACAGGAGAAGGTATAGAGGAATATTCAAGGCTTAAACTACAGTCTGAGGAAGTAGAACTTAGATGGGACACTACAGTGTAGGAACCATAGGCAATCTGCATGACCTTTTAGGATAAAAGTCCAGAAGACATTCAACAACCACCAAAAGGAGAGGACTTACCAAATTCACAAGCCTCATTCATTTTGCCTAACACTGAAATAACTTCTAATTTAAGAAAATAAAAAATAAAATAAGAAGGCAGAAGGATTTAGGTTCAGGCAAGCTGGCTTTGAGCCCCATCACTTACTAGTGGCTTGACCTTGGGCCTGTCACTTACCCTCACAAAGCCTCAGTTTCATCTTCCATAAAATGGGATTAATAATAATTCCTACCTCGCACAGAATTAAATGTAATCATTTGTGTAAGGATCATTTCTTAAGATGCTGCAACAAACCCTCTCATCCACATAGCTGTTGGAATGAGACTCTGCTGCTCCCGTCCTCTATTTACCCCTCACCTTTGAATCCAGTCTGGCCCTGGGAATTGCTTTATCCAACAGAATGAGGCAGAAGTGATGGGTGATTTCCAAGGTTAGAGTGTAAGAAGTCTTGTAGCTTCCATTTTTACACTTTTGGAAAACTCCCTCTTGAAAGCCAGCCACCATGCCATAAAGAAGCTCTGGCTAGACTGCAGAAAGAGGAGAAGTCACATTCAGACAAGACTCTGAAGAATGGAAGCCATCTTGAATGTTCCAAGCCTGGCTACACTCTCAGCTGAAGACAGCTCCACCAATGTCTTCACCTGCACCACATGGGGCATAGAAACAGCCAGGCTGAGCCCAGTCAACCCACAGAATCATGAGAAATAACAATCAGTTTTGTGTTAATCCTCTAAGTTTCAGGGCAATTTATAACATAGCGTTAGTAACTGAGACAATGTGTACCCAGAGAGTTCCAGTGGCTCTTGTATTTTTCTTGCAGTGTTTCTCAAGAGGAGTGTTATTTGCATTTTAGGCAGAACAGTTCCTCACTTGTGGGACTCTCTCATGTTGTGCAGGACTTTTAGAATCCCTGGTCCTTACCAGTCACTGAGAGACCTCCAGACCCAAACACACCACTGCTATGAACACTTACTTCTGGGAGCATGAGGACTTCAGAGGTTAGTTTCACTAGTCATAAGGTAGAAAATGTACTCTTCCTGTATCCTAATCTTCATTATGATTTGAAACACCTTCTTCCCTGGCATTTCATGCTGGTTCAAAGAAATGGGCTGCACTGGGCCATACCAAAACTGAGTTTATAATGCCTATAAAACTACATGATACCATTTGATGTAAATAATGTGACCAGATGTGATAAATCTACATAGTTTGGCCTTGAAGGCGCTCCAAAGAAAACTATAATCTACCCCCAAGTGCAGTTTATGTGCAAATCATCAACATTCTTTCACTAATTTACCCCATTTATTAGCACTTTGGGATCTGGAGAAAATAAGTAAATGAACATTATTCTTGGCTGCATGATTATCCATGTCATTTTCTCTTGATGGATCTTTGTAATGGAAACTCCTAATTGAACAGATTGACAACACAAGACAGGATATTGTGGAGATGAAACTTCTCTAAGATAAATATTACTTTCTTGGAGGCAGAGAAGTGACTTCCTAAAAAAGAACTGCCATTAACCATGAATATCTGTTCTTTGTAAACACCAGGGAGGACCAAAACTTTATCTGTTAATTTCATCACAGTGAGATTCCAGGGTTTATATTTTCTTTTCTGGAGAGCTTCAAATTTCCAAGGCCAACTTCAAGGGCAAGCTTACATTCAGGCACTGAATCATCCATACTCCTGTCTTAATAAGATATAAAATATTCCTTCTACCTCATCCTTCTATCCACACCAATTTCTCCTTCATATCTCCATTAATTCATCATCTCATTTTCCTACTAACTTAGTTGGAACAGGGATGATCATCTATTTGAGCACATCTCTCGTCAATTTAGCTCTACACCAAAGTTACTAGTATGGGAGACTGGGGCATGTCATCCAAAGAGGATACTGGATACTGAATTAGAATTTGGAATTAAGCTTCCCCAAATAACAGAATTATACTTTAAATCGTTGTATTTTACTGACTTGAGATTGTACAAAGTCCCCAGTGAACTTAGGGGAGTAGAAGGGAGAAATAATTAGATTATTAGGAAAAAGTAAGATATTATATAAGAATATAATGACATTTGTGTTTCTTGTGCAGCTATCAGTACATGACACTACATGTAAAGGTTGTACAAGTGAAAGAAGCAAAATGTAGGAGTTCTCAGCTTTGAAAACTAACTGCTATATTAAGGAAAAACTGAGAGAGAGACAGAGAGAAACCTACATACTCAGTCTGCTACAATTTAAACCTAAAATATACACCTTAGAAAAATACATATGTTAGGATTCAAGTAGGTGAAAATATGCTACTTTTTACTCTGGTCTATTTTAGAAAAACCTGCTCCTTGGTAAATGAATAATATGTTTATACTTAAGGATATTTTTAATAGTTAACATTTCAAAGTCCAGGTAACATTTATTTTAATAAAAACTGATATTTTAAAAAAGGAAAAGAACACATTTCATTTTACAAAAGGATTCACAACCAGGTTTCATTATGTGCTAATACCCTTTGGGAAATTCTAATGTGATTACACTTATTAAAAGTTAATGCATATACAAATTTTCATAAATTGATCTTTTGTGTAAATTGAGATACACATCTCTGGCAAGAGCTATATTCATTTCCAACTCCTGAAACGTTAATCTCTCAAAAGCCTTCTCCTCCTCCCTGCCCTAAATCCTTTGTTATTAATCTTCAGTGACCTCTCCCAAAAGTCTCCTACATCAAAACCATACCTCTTTTTCTTAGTGTCAACCAAAGAAATACCAAAGGACAGACGTTTACTTAATTAGGTAATGTAGTGGCATCAGCTAATCCAGAGAATTGGACAATTCAAATTTCAAAATGATTCAAAGTACCTGAAACATCTGACAGCCCATAATATTTACCTATTGGACCTTCAGATCTCAATAGTGATCTTTTCTTTTAATGAAAAAATGAACTCTTCTGTCTACTGTGGAATATATGGAGCATCAGGGCAATTGTGGAGCTTGGACAAAATATAGATCTACTGACTAACCAAAAGGAAAACAAGAGGTTAGCTTACATTAATTAAGCACGGCCCTTCAATGTGCCCCTGTTTCCACAGCTATCAAGTGGTAAAGAGAGAATAAAGTCCAAGTCTATCTTAATTTGAAGCCAAGTTCTCTCCACACTGCCACACTGCCTCCTGATTTGCCTCTAGGAGATTTCTGAATCCTGTACGTGATAAGGAAATGTGCTTCAAAGGATGAATCCTGCTGGGACTGTTGTGTTGCTTTGTTTTGAGGGATGTGCTAGTAAGGCTTGTAGTTTCCACCAAGCTCATTTCTGTTTGTCTTGATCATGAAACATGCTATAATTTTAATTAAAATACAAAGAAAAGGGGAAAGGAGAGGCCATCAGAGAAGCTGGAAGAAAAGCCAACAGGAAGAAAGAAGCAAAGAGTAAAGTGAAGCTTGGTGCAGAAGAGATATGAGAGAAGGAAGGAAAAGGAAGAGGATATAAATTGGAAAGATCTAGAGGATTCAAGTACAAAGAAAACCTGGGGACTTCCTCCCAGTGGTGGTACACTAAGAAATTTGGGCCAACTCTTCTGCTGAAGAAAACTAAAATACCCAGACAGAATATAAAAAATCATGTTACTTAAAGTATCAAGCTAAAAAGACAGTATGGAATTACTGGGCCAAGATCTACAAGAAAACAGAAAGCCAAAGATGTGAGTCTGTAATTTTGCCAGAAGCACATTGGCCAATCAACAAGAGGCAGCTGAGCTGTGCTTCTGACATCTTCATAGGGCCACAGGGACAAAACGTGTGGTACCTCTCAAAGGAAACTTACAAAGCTGCACTAAAAGACAGTACAAGTGACCTCAATAAATGGAGGGAGAGGGCATTGTTCACGGCTTGGAAGACTTGATATTATATCAATGCCCCAAGAAACAAATAAATGTATGGAACAGAACAGAGTGACAATACCTAGAAGTCATAAATGGCACTTGATATAGAGGTGACACCCACAGGATTGGGGAAAGAATGGTTGAGACAACTGGACATCTGCAAGAATGGTTGAGACAACTGGACATCTGCATGAAGAAAATGAAACTTGACTTCCAACCTCACACTCCATCATCACCCATGTCCACTCCCCTACACACACACACACACACACACGAAACACCCTTGCATTTATGCATTTGTACACATGACATAAGCATATTCATAGAAACACTGTGTGAAAGAGTAACATTTTTAAAAATCAAACAACACATGCACATAAATAAAGCGTAGAACATTCACATAATGCAATACAATAGTGCCATGAAAATGAATATTACAACATGGACGTAATGTTTAAAAACATTAAAATTTTTGTTATAGGAAAACTACAAATATACTAAAAATATATTGTTCAACAATGCAAGCATGCATTTCATGAAACTATAAATAACAGTAAAGAACTGATAAATGCAAAATTCAGAAGAGTGGATACCTCTAGGGGAAAAGAATTGGCTTGGAGAAGGCACACAAGGCACTTAACAATAACAGTGTGTTGTTCTCTTTCTTAAATCAAGGGGTAGGTGGGGCGCCGGGGTGGCTTAGTCGGTTAAGCGTCCGACTTTCGCTTAGGTCATGATCTCGCGGTTCGTGGGTTCGAGCCCCGCGTCGGGCTCTGTGCTGACTGCCAGCTCAGAGCCTGGAACCTATTTCAGAGTCTGTGTCTCCCTCTCTCTCTGACCCTCCCCTGCTCACGCTGTCTCTCTCTCTCTCTCCTAGAAATAAATAAAAAATATTTAAAAAAATAAAAATAAAAAAATAAATCAAGGGGTAGGTAAGTGATGCTCTTTATATTTTGTTACTGTGTATCTAGTTAAATGTTAGTAGAAATGTAACAAATATATGAATTGGCCCAGTACTGAAGGACCAAGTTTGAACTCAACATTCAGATGAGGTCAAAACCAAAGCTACAGCTCACTATCATAGAATGAAATTCTTGAGATAGGATAAATATGAAAATTTTTCCAGAAAATAAAATGAATGATTACTTTGATCTAATTACTTACTATATTATTTCCCAAATATTAAAGTTGACATTATAGTGCAGGAATAATCATTTCTCAGCTTCATGAACTGCCAGTGATTCACCTTCCATGCATGGTCAATGTACCACATATTTATAAAATCAAGTAGACCCTTCCTTTCAACTGAAGTTAGCAAAAGGAACGATTTTTTGTGGGGCAAATCTAGTCAAAATAGGCTAGCTACTGCTAGTAACAATGCTGCCCTTCTACTCTAGTAGCGACTGGCTTAAAGTACTCTTGTCTGCTCTTCTGCTTCTGGACTTAAGCTCCAGTCAATAGTGATTGCACAATTTCACTGAAGCAACCTAACCACTGGAATTTCTGTGTTGCTGGAAGATGTTTTCAGAATATTTTCACAGTAAACAGTTTTTTGCCCTCATTTATTATATTTTTTTATTTTTAATATAATCCAAGAATATACTATCTTAACTTGTTCTTAATTCTTAGATCTACAAACATGACAACAGAGCACCTAAATGACTTCCAGATAGAAAAGCAGTCTCTGAATTTCTATTTGCACCTTAGCTTTCATTAAATGCACAGTGATTTCACTCTTTTCTGGAGCAGTGTAAGAAATGAATCCTTCTTGGGGTGCCTAGGTGCCTCAGTCGGTTAAGCGTCCGACTCTGGCTCAAGTCATGATCTCACGGTTCGTGGGTTCAAGCCCTGCGTGGGGCTCTGTGCTGACAGCCAGCTCAGAGCCTGGAGCCTATTTCAGATTCTGTGTCTCCCTCTCTCTCTGACCCTCCCCTGCTCATGCTCGCTCTCTCTAAATAAATAAATAAATAAATAAATAAATAAATAAATAAAATTTTTTTAAAAAAGAAATGAATACTTCTAATAGATATCATGTACCTTCAAGTTCATGAGTTAGGGTACTTCTTCAGTAGGGTACTAAATACTAAAAATAGGGTACTATTTTATCTTCAAGAGGCCATTGATTCTCCCTCCTGGCTTGTTGGTATTACTATGTATTCAGGAAGACTTTAAACATGTAGTAGCTACTCCTTCATCCTATTTGAATACTTTGTATGACTATTTGACAAAGCAGTTCCAAAACTTCTTGGATATTTCGGTGCTTGTCTTTGGCTGAGGAACAATAGTAAGTGGTCTACTACCTTACAGCCAGTAATCTTAACATGATACCTCATGCTATAATTCCTTTTTGAACCTACAAGTGAAGGGTGTGAACATAATATCATACCTTTCAAGTCTAAAGTCATTGATACCCTTCACAATGTTGCGGGGGTGTTGTTGTTGTTGTTCTTTTGCAATGGCAATGACAACATATGACACTGCACTGATTTTCCTTTTTAAGTTTAAAGTATTTCTTTAAATAGGTTTACTGTTGTTGGCTGTTTTGAGATCCAGACATCTCTCAGAAAGAGGAGTTAAGATAGCACAGGAGTATGGGGACTCTAAGCTTGCCTCATCCCTTGAACAAAGCTGGATAGAACACCCAAGAAATCAATCTGAGGACTGAGAGAACAAAACTGCACATCTACAAGTAGAAAATGACCACCTCGTAGAAGCTAGGAGCTATGGAGAGTCGATTTGGGGGAGAAAAGAGCTGCAGGCACTTGAAGGGGAGGGACACCTGATCGTGGAGATAGGAGCGAGAAAGAAAGAAAAAGAGAAAACGAGTGAAACATGTGCAGGGGATTCCATAAGAAAATCCGTTCCCCAAAACCAGTGACTGGGAAAAGGATAGGGACTAAATACCTACCGCCAGGTTTTTTAAGCAATGGAGCACAAAGCCTGAAGTTTTAGAGGTCTGTGCCATCGCTAGGGTCATGCCTGGGCCATTTAGTGGTACTCTAGTGGGGAAGGTCGGTGGTGACCCAGGAGCAGGAAACACAGTCTGAGGCTCCCCTAAGTTGCATGAGGAGAAACAGTTCCCCTTGTTGGAGTGAATTTGGGAGTGCCAGCAGGACCCTGCAGGGACAAAAAGACCCAGTGGGCACCATTAAGCTGCCCTATTCGCTGGCAGAGGAACAAAGACACTGCCTGAGGGCAGCGAGCCTTGGTATCCACGCTGCTACTGTGCTACTGCGCTCTACCATAAACTCCAAGCTGCTGTGTGGTCCTGTGACTGTTTTCTGGGACAAGCCAGCTCCAGGCCACAGCACAGTGAGACTCTTTCCCCCCACCCCAGAGGATCAGCATGGGTTTGCCCCCAGGGATCTCAAAACCCAGGTGCACCCTAGATAAAATACAGGAGAGCTGTGCTGCCTGGCAGGCGACAGCTCGAACACAGACTGTGTGAAGGCAGAGATCTTATGGAAGCCAGGGACACAGGAATGGTGACTGCTCTTCTGTGAGGGTGTCCTGAGGAATGGCAGATATGAGCTCCCTTTTCTGGAGAGAGCTAGGCAATGCCATTTCCTTTCCCATTCCCACCCTCTGCCCCTCAACACTGACTGACTTTAGTGAGCAAAACAGTGCCACCAAGTGGAAACCAGAAGCACTCGCACCAAGCCACACCCTCTGTGCCTTGCAGGTTCAGCTCCACGGGAGCAAGTCTATAGGAGAATCAGCACAGTAGGCCCCACCCCCAGAAGACCAGCACAGACATCTCATACCCAACAAGTCTATTGATCATAGAGTTTTGCAAATCTCCAGCTTTAAGGGAAATAGGATCTAGCTTCCTTTGTTTTTTGGGAGGGGGGGGGCAAGGGAGGGAAGGGCAGGGTGGATACAGAAAACTCTACTATTTACTTATCTTTTTATTTAGTTTGGCTCTAGCCTTTGTTATTATTATTAGTTTTGAGAGAGACAGAGCATGAGCAGGAAAGGGTCAGAGAGAGGGGGAGACACAGAATCTGAAGCAGGCTCCAGGCTCTGAGCTGTCAGCACAGCCCAACACAGGGTAAAACCCATGATCTGTGAGATCATGACCTGAGCCAAAGTCACTCAACTGACTAAGCCACCCAGGTACCCCAGCCCTAGCTTCTTTTAACAAGCAGACCAAAACACAACTAAGATCTAGCTGCCTTTAATTTCTTTTTAGAACTCTTCATAATATAGCCATTATTCTTAGGAGCAGCAATATAACAGGTTTTCTTAACAATCACACACAAAAAACAGTGACCTTGACAAAATGATAAGACAGAGGGATTCATCCCCAAAGAAAGAAAAGGAAGAAGTAATAGCCAGGGATTTAATCAATACAGATATAAGTAAGATGTCTGAACTAGACTTTAAAACAATTATAAGGATACTAGCTAGGTTTAAGGGAAAAAAAAAAAGCATAGAAGACATTAGAGAATCCCTTACTGCAGAGATAAAAGAACTAAGAACTAGTCAGGCCAAAATGCTACAACCAAGATGAAATCCAAATGGATGCCATGACGATGAGGATGGACAAAGCAGAGAAATGAATCAGTGATATAGAAGATAAAATCATGGAAAGTAATAAAGCTGAAAAGAAAAGGGAAAGAAAGACAATGGATTACAAATGAAGACTTAGGGAACTCCACAACTCCTTAAAGCGTAATCATAGGAGTCCTAGAAGATGAAGAGAGAGAAAAAGGGGCAGAAGGTTTATTTGAGCAAATTATAGCTGAAAACTTCCCTCATCTGGAGAAGGAAACAGACACTGAAATCCAAGAAGCACAGAGAACTCCCCAATAATTCAACAAAAGATGGCCATCACCAAGGCATATCATAGTCACATTCACAAAATACACAGATAAGGAAGGAATCCTGAAAGAAGCAAAGGGCAAAAATTACTTAACCTACAAGGGAAGAGAGATCAGGTTTGCAGCAGATCTATCCACAGAAACTTGGCAGTCCAGAAAGGAGTGGCAGGATATACTGAATGTGCTGAATGGGAAATATCTGCAGCCAAAAATATTCTATGAAGCAAGGCTGTCATTCAGAATAATAGAAAAAATAAAGAGTTTCCCAGACAAACAAAAACTAAAGTAGTTTGTGACCACTGAACCAGCCCTGCAAGAAATATTAAAGGGGACTCTTGGAGTGGGAAAGAAAGACCAAAAGCAACAAAGACTAGAAAGGAACAGAGAAGGGGCGCCTGGGTGGCTTAGTCGGTTAAGCGTCCGACTTTCGCTTAGGTCATGATCTCGCGGTTCGTGGGTTCGAGCCCCGCGTCGGGCTCTATGCTGACTGCCAGCTCAGAGCCTGGAGCCTATTTCAGTCTGTGTCTCCCTCTCTCTCTGACCCTCCCTTGCTCACGCTGTCTCTCTCTATCATAGAAATAAATAAAAATATTTAAAAAAAAAAAGAAAGAAAGAAAGAAAGGAACAGAGAATATCACCAGAAACATCAACTCTATACGTAACACAAAGGCACTAAATTCATATCTATCAATAACCACTCAGACATCTTTCAACAGGCTAGTCAACCAGAAGCAGTCAATTTAGGGATTCCAGAAATGACACCAGAGTAGGCATTTGGTGATTTGGTCTTCTAAAATTTGAAAACAAACCCACAGCTTGAACGGCACATTTCTCGGCAAAGAGTGAGGCCACAGCTTGAACGGCACATGTCTCGGCAAAGAGTGAGGCCAAAGCTAAACTTTGGAGCATCAATCATCTTCAATAAAATAATTACAAAAAATAAAGAGACAAAGTTTAGACTAAATAGATTAATATATCCATTCAACAAAATTTTAATGAGTACTTACTACATGCCAGACATTATGTCAGGAACCGAGGATAAAGTAATGAATCAAACAGATAAAAGTTCCTGTCCTCATGGAATTTACATTTTTTTAAATGTTTTATTTATTTCTGAGAGAGATAGAAAGAGAGACAGTGTGAGCAGGGGAGGGTCAGAGAGAGAGGGAGACACAGAATCTGAAGCAGGCTCCAGGCTCTGAGCTGGCTGTCAGCACAGAGCCTGACGCGGGGCTCAAACCCACGAACAGTGAGATTATGACCTGAATCGAAGTCGGATGCTTAACCGACTGAGCCACCCAGGAGCCCCTGGAATTTACATTTTAGTTTAGAGGGGTAGGAAGGGACAAACAATCACAATAAATATATAAACAAGTATCAGGCAGAGATAAATGCTATATGGAAAAATGAAGCTAGGAAGAAGAATCAGGAAGAGTAGGTGGGGTGGAGGAGGAAAGTGCTATTTTTTTAAAAAATTTTTTAATGTTTAATCATTTTTGAGAGACAGAGACAGAGTGTGAGCAGGGGAGAGGCAGAGAGAGAGGGAGACACAGAATCTGAAGCAGGCTCCAGGCTCTGAGCTGTCAGCACACAGCCAGATGTGGGGCTCAAGCTCACAAACTGTGAGATCATGACCTGAGCTAAAGTCGGATGCTTACCCAACTGAGCCACCCAGGCACCCCAAAAGTGCAATTTTTTAAAGCATGTTTAGGGAAGTCCCCACAGTTAAGGAGACATTTGGACAGAAAACTTAATAAAAACATACTTTCAAAAGCAGTACTTTTAAATGAATGGCCAAAGGTATATCAGGTTCATGAAAAATAAAGAATAGAATTTCACAAAACTGTATCAAACAAAAATAGAATTCAAGATCTAAAATTGCATATAAGAGGAAAAACCACTAATTCAAAGACTTATTAAAAAAGAGAACTGTTAAATTAATGGTAAATTTATACAATTAAGCAATGGGTAGCCATTAAAAGATGACACAGCTATCCATATCATATTATTGAATTTCAAAACTAGATTACATATCTAAAATGCAAGAATTGGGGCGCCTGGGTGGCTTAGTCGGTGAAACGTCCGACTTTCGCTTAGGTCATGATCTCGCGGTTCGTGGGTTCGAGCCCCGCGTCGGGCTCTGTGCTGACTGCCAGCTTAGAGCCTGGAGCCTGTTTCAGTCTGTCACTCCCTCTCTCTCTGACCCTCCCCTGCTCACACTGTCTCTCTCTCTCTCCTAGAAATAAATAAAACATAAAAAAATAAAATAAAATAAAATAAAATAAAATAAAATAAAATAAAATAAAATAAAATAAAATGAAAGAATTATATATAGTTTTTTTAAGTCTGGAAGACTATAGAACAAACTAATAATGGTACATCAGAGGAATGAAATTCTTGGGGGAGTAAGAAGATCTTGGCTTCTACTTATACAAGTTTATATTATTTTAGAATTTTACATCAAATACTTATTATAATAAAAAATCTGCTATTTTCAAGTGAAAATAGAATGCTTTCACACTGATGAAGAATATAACTCAAATTAAAGATATTATTTCAATGAACCTTCTTTATATACAGCAAAAACATCTAAAAGGCAAGAATAAAGTTATATATGTATAATAGTAGTGGAAGGATTTCACCCACCTTTCTAATCTTCAACAGATCAACTGGTCAAAAATAATGATAAGGAAAATCTGAATTCTGCCATTAGTAAGTCTGATTTAAGTGCTAGTAGCTAACTCTCAACTCTAGAGGATAGAACTTACTGTTTTTCCCCCTTCCTCTCCCCTATGGTCCTGTTAAGTTTCTCCAGTTCCACATGAGTGAAAACATATGGTATCTTTCTCTGCCTGACATATTTCACTTAGGATAATACCCTCAAGTTCCATCCAGGTTGCTACAAATGGCAGATTTCATTCTTTTTCATTGCCATGTAGTATTCCATTGTATACATAAACTGCATTTTCTTGATCCATTCATCAGTTGGACACTTAGGCTCTTTCCATATTTGGCTATTAGCACATTCTTATCGATGTTTGTAATTGTCTTATGTATTTGGGTGTTTCTGAATTCAGTGCATAGACATTTATACTTGTTAGCTCTTCCTGATGGATAGACCCTGAAATTATTATATAATGCCCTTCTTTGCCTTTATTTTTTATTTTAAAGTCCAGTTTGTCTGATATAAATATGGCTACTCCAGCTTTCTTTTTGATGTCCAGGAGCATGATAGATGTTTTCCCATCTCCTCACTTTCAATCTGAATGTGTCCTCAGGTCTACAATGGGTCTCTTATAAACAGCAAATAGATGGATCTCATTTTTTTTTTATGAGATTCTGCTACTCTGTCTTTTGATTGGAGCATTTAGTCCATTTACATTCAGTATTATTATTGAAAAATACGGGTTTAGAGTTATTGTGTTCTCTGTTAGATTCATGCTTGTAGTGGTGTCTCTGGGACTCTGTGTTCCTTGCAACATTTCCCTCATAGGATCTCTTGTAGGGCTGGTTTAGTGATGATGAATTCCTCCATTTTTTGTTGGGGTAAACCTTGATCTCTCCTTCAGTTGTGAATGATAGGCTTGCTGGATAAAGGCTTCTTGGCTGTATATTTTTCCTGTTCATCACGCTGAAGATTTCCTGCCATTCCTTTCTGGCCTTCCAAGTGTCAGTAGGTAGGTCTGCTACTACCCTGATATGTCTCCCTTTGTATGTTGGGGCCCTTTTATCCCTAACTGCTTTCAGAATTCTCTCTTTGTCCTTGTATTTTGCCAGTTTCACTATACGTCATGCAGATCGATTCAGTTTACCTCTGTGGGGAGTTCTCTGTGCCTCTTGGATGTCAATATCTGTTTCCTTTCCCAGGTTGGGGAAGTTCTCAGGTATTATTTGTTCAAGTACACCTTCTGCTCCTTTCTCTCTTCTTCTGGAATTCCTATGATATGGATATTCTTCCGTTTGATTGTATCACTCAGCTTTCGAACTCTCCTTTCATGTTCCTAGACCAGTTTCTCTCTCTTTTTCTCGGCTTCCTCTTTCTCTATAATTGTATCTTCTAATTCACGTATTTTTTCTGCCTTTTCAATCCGTGCAGTAGCCAACGCCTCCATTTTATTTTGTGTTGCATTTTTTAGTTCATCAGTATTTGCGACAATAATGGCTCGGATGTCATCCAAGCCCTTTTGAAGCCCAATGAGTAATTTTATGAGTATTATTCTAAATTCTTGTTCAGTTATGTTGCTTAGATCGGTTTTGAGCAGTTCTCTAGCTGTTATTTCTCCCTCGAATTTCTTTAGAGGAGAGTTCTTCCATTTTGTCATTTTGGCTAGCTTTCTTTCTCGTTAGTTTTAAAAGCTTGTGATGTGTTCTGCCCCTGTGAGTGCTGCTATATTAATATTAAAGGAGGCTCATACACTGTCCAGGGCCTGGCCGTTCAGGAAGTCTTCTTTGAAGGGTGTCCCTTGGTTTCTCTTGTGACTTTGGTTTTATTTTATTTCTCTACTCATAGTGATGTTTTGAACTCTCCACGATGTGCACTTTAGGTTTGTTACTTGAAGTAGCCCTGCTTCTCCTCGAGCGCAGACGGGAAAAAGCTGAAAATACTATATTATTTTTAAACATCAGGTTCCAACTGAAAAATATCCCTCACCCCTAGCATCAATACTATTACCCATCCACCCGATCATGAGGTAAGTGAAATCTAGTATTAACTGCTACATTAAAAAGTGCTTTATGCTTTCCAAAGAGTTTTGAGTATGAGTCTTAGCCCTGACTTGTATCCACTATTGACTTAGAAATGGACAGAAGTAGTAAGCTATTCTACTTCTAACAGAAGTTTAGCCTCTGCATGGAGAGTCCTAGCCACGGCTTTCAGCCCTGTGGGATGGACGCCCCCTTTCTGGTGCCTAATGACATCTTGGTCAGATTCCACATATTTCCAAATACTTTCATTTATATCTGAGTCCAGTCCCAGCTGAAAGCATCAAATTCATCTAGAACTTTAAGTTTTCTCTTTTCCCAAAGCATGTTGCACTGTGGCTCCAAGCACTTGGAACAGAGAAGGGACATGGTCTATTCTTTACACATCTCCTGTCTGTCCTTTTAAACCACCTACCTCCTCCAGGGCTGAGGCAAGAAAGAACACCAGGGGGAACAGAGAATGTCTCTTGGCCTGATTGGAAGAGGCTACTATTCTTTCTCGTTACAAATCCTCTGACCCACCATGCCCTCAGAAAGCAAACATCTAAATGCTAACCAAGGCCTCCCCACCCCACTACTGTTCCTTGCCGTGGGAAATCAAGCTCTGCCTCAAAATCTGTCACAAGCCCCTCTCCTTGGCTTAAAACACCAGCAACCCACTCCATGGCCTCTGCTGCTAGGATTCTGGAAGGCCTAGCTTTGCAGCCTCTTGAGTGACTAAAAAAACGGCAAATGGCTCAAGGACCCTATTCCAAGACCAGATGATCCACAGGTACCTCACTAGCCTGCTGTGCCAACTGCTGCAAGTGCAGCTACTTCCCCACCCCCACTGGCCGCCACGTCTTTCTAACTCTCTTCCCCTCCACTTGGCTAAGAACACGGGCAGGTCATCAATTCCACTGTCCAAGCAGATGTCCTAATAGGAAATGAAAAGCTAGCCTCCTCTACTAACAGGTACCTCCTAATCTTCAAGGAAGACTGTCTTATCACTGTCCCTACTCCTGGGCTTCTCGAAGATGATAAACCTCTTACCACAAATACGGCATCCTCCAAAAGACCCAATTCTCAGATGTCTCGCTCCCTCTCTCAGTTCTCTTACACAGGTTGAGATAGGACAGCGGGGTGGTGGTTGGTAATTGTGCCAGATACGCCATGTTTAGGACACCCTATCGGGGTGGCCCTTGTTCTAATGTTCCCCATTTTCTGCTTTGGCTAAAATTCTAAATCAAGGGGAAGAGTCCCATTTAACATCCTGTTACAAATAGATAATAGTTCCTCTGTAAGTTCTGCATCATCTACTTAAACAATGGAGGTCACTCTTTGATTCCCTCCCGAAATTCAAGGCTCATTAAGTCTTGAACAAAGAAATAGACCTGAGATCCAGGTTCCCTGTTTCTCCAGAATTTTAAGTCTTACTGAGCCTTGTCTATGGTCAGCCTTCACAGTCGCTACACTCCTTGCATGATAGTGTTCCTGAGAGAAGAGAGGGAAGCACTAATACTCTTGCTAAAACAGGTTATTTAGTCAGAAATGGTCCCATCTTTCTGTCCCATAGCATAGTTCCCACCACACTAGCCATGCTGTTGGGTCAGAAATGCCAGGTTCTAAGGGATCTAAACCTCCTGGGGTTAGGGGTTAAAAATAACTCAATGAGTACTTAGAGTGTGGAAAGTAAATCAGACCCTGCCAGTGGTCTGAGCACACCAAAGCAAATCTCCAGTTCCCTGAGGGGACTTCACATGTCCCTGAGTCTTTCTTATCAGTTACATCCTATCACACACACCTTATCCCCAACACCTCACTGCTTCTACCTGCAAGTCACCCCCAGAGAAAAAATCACCTCATGGAATGGTATATGAGGAAAGCCAATAATCCAGGCCACTTCAATGTTCACAGGAGGATTCCGACTGCCTCTTACAAAAGAAAGAAATGGGGTGTCTGGGTGGCTCAGTCGGTTAAGCATCCGACTTCAGCTCAGGTCATGATCTAGCAGTTTGTGGGTTCCAACCCTGCATTGGGCTCCATGCTGACAGCTCAGAGCCTGGAGCCTGCTTTGGATTCTGTGTGTCCCTCTCTCTCTCTGCCCCTCCCGTGCTTGCATTCTGTCTCTCTCTGTCCCTCAAAGTTGAGTAAATGTTAAAAAAAAATTTTAAATAAAGAAATAAATGACCCCCAAGCAGAGTTAAACCAAAGCCTTAGAGAACCTACTGCTTAGAGAATCAGCGTCTGGGAAAGAATAGCAGCTTGACATTATCCACCGTGATTTTACCTCAAGAATTTGAAACACTTTACTTGTAACTGAGTCACCTGCATTGCAAAGGTCCAACTCGGGTTAACTATTATTTAATTTCTTTTATGGATTTCTCCCTAGCCTCACAAAAGAAAACCATGTTTGATTATGAGGTGAATGCTGGTACAGGACTTAGGAAAAGAACAGGTTGTTTGATTACTATTATCTGTTCTTCTCAGGACACAAGGGTACAGCAAATACTGGCAGTTAAAGATTTCTGGTGCGTATACTTTTCTTTTGCTTTTTGGTAAGCCTCCTCTACAGATAAGGTAGCAATGGGAGAGAAATTGAAGAAAAGTTTAAAAGAATCTGTGGGAGCAGATATTCATTATGTAATGTATAACAGTAATGTTTGCCTACTCCAGAAGATACCAAATGGTGCAACTTATAACAGTAGGGTATTTCTGTGACTTCCAGACGTTCTGCTTGGTTGAATGGTGGCCTCCAAAAGTGATGTCCACATCCTAACACCCAAGCATTTTAAATATGACATTATTGGGAAAAGGATATTGCAGGTATAACTAGGTTAAGGATTTTTAGATAAGATCATCTCAATTATCCTGGTGGACCCTAAAGCCAATGACAAGTGTCCTTACAAGAGACAGAAGAGGGAGGGGTGCCTGGGTGGCTCAGCTGGTTGAGCATCCGACTTTGGCTCAGATCATGATCTCACGGCTCATGGGTTTGAGCCCTGCATCAGGCTCCATGCTGACAGCTCAGAGCCAGGAGCCTGATTCAGATTCTGCATCTCCTTCTCTCTCTGTCCCTCCCCCACTCACACTCTGTCTCTCTCTCTCTCTCAAAAATAAACATTAAAAATATTTTTTTAAAGAGACAGAAGAGGGAAATACACAGACACCCAAAGACAAAGAGCAGAAGTCCATGTGAAGATGGAGGCAGAGATTGCAGTGATGTGGCCATGAGCCAAGGAATACCTGGAGCCACCAGAAGCTGGAAGAGACAAAGAAAGATTCTTCCAAAAATCCTCTGGAAGTATTATAATGTGATTTCAGATCTCTGGACTCCAGAACTGTGAGAAAATAAATTTCTGCTGTTTCAAGCCACCAAGTTGTGGCAATTTGTTACATCATCCAAAGGACATGAATACACCCCATTATGACATTAGCATTTTATTTAGTATTATTATTGAACAATATATAGCAGAGGATTACATTGGAGGATTGGATTAAGAAGGTGGATACATAGGAAGCTGAGTGCATATGCAGGCCTGCTCTTAAATCCCTAGAAATGACAGAAAAACTTTTATCAGGAAACTACAAATTACCTATATATTACCTGTATGTAAAAGTAAAGTGATGTTGGATTTAAAATGAAAACTAAAGTCCCAAGAGAGAGTGGCATCACCATAATGACAACCCACACAGAAGCCTCTGTTCCACAAAGCTCAATAATAGACAGCTATCCATGAACAAACACAGTTCTGGAAGAGAGCTGCTGGTGTCAACTTAAGAAACTTTAGCAAAACAGTGGAACAAAAATTCTAAGAGTAACCACACAAGAAGAGAAGGAACACACTTTCATCTTGCCTCCATCGCCAATCCCACTGCTCAATGCCAACAGGGAACTTCCCAGCTAGGAAGAGTTCCCTTCACTAGGGAAGAGTAGGGTGAGCCACCAGCTTCTCCAGTGTTTGGGGCACTACACAGAGGTCTCGCTTTGATCTCACCCCACCCAGGGGGCAAAGCTGACACAAACAGAGAGGGTCAGGAAAAGGCGGGGGGGGAGGCAGAGACTATGAAGAGCAGGCAGTGGGAGCGACCACAGTTCACAGTGACCTGCTCTGTCAACAACCTGCATATCCCTCCAGCTTTTGCCCCACAGACATTCATGTTTTCTGATGCCAGAAGCTGCCTGAGTTCTTCCCTCATCCCTACTCTGCCAACGATGAGCCTGGGATTTGGACTGTCCAGGACTCTGTGTCTGCATGAGTACCAGACTCCAGCCTAGTGCCCCCACAGCTGACTCCTACTGCCATGTGCACACCCAGAGCTAGATCCTCTCGCTAAGTACCTGTACACCCTTGGTACAACCCCCAACATCAGCCTCCCACAATATGAATGTCCAGGGGGATTCTGTACAGCCAAAGGATAGCACACTGACAGCCAGGGCTCCAGAGACTGCCAGGGAACCCACAGCTGGCCTTGGTCCTTGTTGCTTGTCCTGGCCCCACCAAAACATGTCTGTCTGCATCTGGCCTCTGCCACTACAGAGGTACCTACAGCTGGTCCCTACAACTGAATGTGTGCACACCACTGCTCTAGCCACCACCACTGTCTGACCTGGTCCCTCCCCACTGGACCTTGAGATGCTGCTGAGGACCCCAACAGCTCTTGCAGCCACGGCAGCACATCCATTCCCACAACAATCACAAAGGACCACACAGTTGTTTAAGTTGCATGGATCCCCATGGCCTGAGCCAAAGAGATAACACACTCCTCCAGACCCGGTGCCATCACACGCTCCTGCACCTGATGCTCTGCACCACTAGACCCAAGTCATGGCATGCGTCAGCATGTCCGTATCCACAGGGGAAAGTCTCCCCTTACAGACGTTACTTCTTAAAGTCTGGTAGAGGTGACTGCTTCTTCAAATGTGCACTTACACAAAGCTGCAGGGATCATGACAAAGCAAGGGAATATGACTCAACCAAAGGAATACAGTGTAACTCCATTAAGTGGCCCCAAAGAAATAAAGATTCAGGAATTACCCAACAAAAAAATCAAAATAATTTTTCCAAAGATGCTCAGACAGCTACAAGAGAACACAAGTAAACAATCTAAAAATATCATGTAAACAATACAAGGGCAAAAGGAGTAATTCAACGAGATAGTTGCATTTATATACACAAACAACAGTGTCTGAAAAAGAAACAATAAAACAATGCCATTCACAGTAGCATAAAAAAGAATAAAATACTTAGGAATAACTTTAAAAGGAGATAAAAGATGTGTATACTGAAAACCACAGATTTTAATGAAACAATGAGGAAGGGATAAACAAATAGAAAGATAACCTATCTTTATGAATTAGAAGAATATTGTTAATACATCCATACCACCCAAAGCCATTTATTGATTCAATGCAATTGTTATCCAAATTCCAATGCCATTTTTCACAGAAATAGAAAATACAATCCTAAAATTTGTATGGAACCACAAAAGATTCTCAAATAACCAGAGCAATCTTGAGACCTCATGCTTTCTGATTCACACTGTTCTATAAAGCTACAGTGATCAAAACAGTATTGTAATGTCATAAAAACACTCACATAGACCAATGGAACAGAAGCAAGAGCCCAGAAATAAGCCTTTGCATATATGGTCAACTAATAGTTGAAAAGGGAGCCAAGAATACTCAATCAGAAAAGGACAGTATCTTCAATAAGTGTGTTGGCAAACCTGGAAAACCACATGCAGAAGATTGAAGCTAGACCTCTATTTTACACTACTCGCAAAAAATAAATCAAAATGGAGTAAAGACTTAAACATAAAACTCAAACCATAAAACTTCTACAAGAAAACATAGGATCTTGACATTGGTCTTGGCAACAGTTTTTTGGAATGACACCAAAAGCACAAGCAACAAAAGCAAAATGTTAATAGTAAATATCAAACGAAAAAGCTTCTGCATAACAAAACAATCAACAAAATGAAAAGGCAACCCATGGGATGAGAGAAAACATCTGCAATTATATATAAGATAAAGAGTTAATATCTTAAATACATGAAGAATTCATACAACTCAATAGAGGCAGGAAAATCTGATTTGAAAAATAAGCAGAGAAATCAAATACACATTTTTCCAAAGAAAACATACCAATAGTCAATAGGTGTATAAAAGGGTGCTCAACTTCACTAACCATCAAGAAACTGCAAATCAAAATCACAATGGGATATCACCTCACACCTGTTAGAATGGGTATTATCATAAAAAGATAAGAGATAACAAGTGTTGGAGTAGATGTGGAGAAAGAGGAAGGTTTATGCACCTGATTGGAATATAAACTGCACAGTCACCATGGCAGTTCCTCAAATAACTAGAGGTGTGCCTGGGTGGTTCAGTCAGTTAAGCATCAGACTCTTGACTTCCACTCAGGTCATGATCTCAGGGTTTGCAGGTTCATGTCCCCAGTCGAGCTCTGAACTGACAGCTTGGAGCCTGGAGCATGCTTGAGATTCTGTCTCTCTCTCTCTCTCTTTCTCTCTCCCCTTCCCCCACTTGTGTTCTTTCTCTCTCTTAAAAATAAACAAATAAACATTTTTTAAAAAATAACTAAAACCAGAACTAACATATGACCCAGCAATCCCACTTCTGGATATATAGTCAAATATAATTAAAACAGGATCTTGAAGACCTATCTTCAATCTTCTCGCCACAAAAGGAAACGGTAATTATGTGACGTGATGGAGGTGTTAGCTAGTGATGTGATCATAATCATTTTGCAATTTAAGTGTATTAAGTCAACATACTGTGTACCTTAAGCTTACACAATGCTATTTGTCAATTATATACCGATAAAAGTTAAATAAATACATACAGATACAAATACAAACAGATACAAATATCTGTTGTGATCAACAGATGCAACATTCACAGACATGCTAACAGGAACTAGCACATTCGGAAATCAGCACTCCCTAAAGAGGAGGGGACATATGGGTGCAGGCCGGAGTGCCACACCCACCAGCTTCCCGGTGGTGCTCCCGAAGCTGCCGGTGGACGTCCCCAAGACGAGGCGGCCAAGGTGGCCAAGCTCCCCCGCCCCCCTCCCCCCCACACACACACCCTGCAGCCGGGCAAGCGCGACTTCCCAGGGCCCGAGCCCCAGAGATGGAAACTAGAGTGTAAACCGCCTTCGCTTCAATAATGCATAGGGGGAGGGCTAGTTTCTCTGAATAAAAGAATATGGTGCTCTCTGACCCATGGCAGCCTCAACAAGCTGGCCGAAGACACTGACCTGAGCCCGGACAGAACGGAACAGGAGGACGCTCGCAGGAGGCGCGAGGCTGAGAGGCCGCACATGCGCATTTTCACTAGCGGCTACCTGTCCCGCCTCCAGCACGTTCTCGCGTGATCTTCTTTCTGCGTTAGATGTGACTGTGGCGGCTGCGCCCCTCCTGGATTCGTGCCACGTCGTGTTCCCGTGCTGCGCTTGTGTGAGTGACCGTCAGCAGTCCCCAGTTGTGGCCGCCTTGCTTTGGGGCAGCGATCGCTGGATGTCAGGGCCCTGTCCATGTGGACACCTGCAGGCTCCCCTGGGTCTGGCGAACTGAGACCCCAGCGCAGCCCGAGCCGACTCCGACCGCCAGGGCAGCCTCCTCACCCGAGCTGGTGTGAGCTTTGAAGTCAGGGCACGTGTGGCAGGCAGGTAAAGACAGTGGATCCGCCAGGAGGGACTCTCCTGTAACCGCATCTGCGGAAGTCCCGAGGGTATGCCCCCCGGGAGGGATGGCCGAGGACTTTGGTTGGCGCTCTCCCCATTCCCGAGCCTGCTGCGTTTTGACAAGATCCTCCTCCAGTCTGGAAGCACCTGGGCATCTTCACTGAACGTAGGCACCCACGACTTGCTCAGCCCCAGACCCCGGCTCGCCACACACCCCCTTAGACCAGCTTCTGGGCCTCCACAGGCCTCCATCCCACCCGTGTTAACCACACAGGTCTGCTTTCCACGGCTCTGTTGCGTCTGGTTTAGCCTCTAAATATACCTCAGCGCCTGCTCTTCTTGATTCTTTTCTACCTTAGTCTCGCTATGAGGATGGTTTTTCAGATGTTATGGTCTGCCAAGTGTCACCCAGAGACATCCTGTCTAAAACAATTCAAGCAATGCAGATGAGCAAGAGTCCCCTAGACTTGGCCACCCTGCCTGTCTCCTTGCTGTGTCCCCTGGCCACCGTTAGGGCCTTTCCCTGTGCCTTTGCCGGCTGTGGTGTGGCCATATAAACAGTGTCACCTCGTTCTTCCTGTACTGTTCTGTGACACTTCTTTCACTTAAGGAGTCTAGAAGTTATCCTTGGAGTAATTGCCACCACCACCACCACCAAAAACAAGAAGAAGATAAGGATTTAAAAAAAAAAAAAAAAAAGAGGGGGGTCATATAACCAGATATCACTAATAATTTAAGGAAAACAAATACCATGAAAGAAGCATCACCGTTTAAATTGAAAAACTTACACACGAGTGTGACTGACTTGCTAGCTGCCTACCCAAGATCCATTCTCCCTCTCTTCCTTCTACCAGAATTTTGATTGAATGATTTAACAAAACTACCTTTCTGGGTTTTTTTTAAATGTTTTATTTATTTCTGAGAGAGAGAGAAAGAGACAGTGCGAGCAGGGGAGGGTCAGAGAGAGAGGGAGACACAGAATCTGAAACAGGCTCCAGGCTCTGAGCTGGCTGTCAGCACAGAGCCCGACGCAGGGCTCAAACCCGCCGGCCGTGAGATCATGACCTGAGCCGAAGTCGGACACCCAACCTACTGAGCCACCCAGGTGCCCCAACAAAACTACCTTTCAATCATGTCAGAGGAAAAACAAATCTGGCTAGTGAGATGGAAGTCTCTTGGATACTTATGGGTAAGTTTTGCTTTCCTAATTGTAACAGAGCTGGCCAGTTGCCTCCTAATATTCATTCTTCTTTTCTTTATTCTTCTTTTGAGCCCTGATTTTAGTCCAGTCTATGGCTTCCCAAGGGGGAGGGGAAGACTCAGTGGCATCTCCCTAGCAGCTACGTGTGGTCACGTGACTAAGTTCTGGCCAGGAGATGTAAGTTCATGTCCTCCTCTTTCCACTTCCTTGCTAGCTGGAGTAAATAAATGATGGCTAGATCTTGAGCAACCATGTTGGATCACATAAAAGGGTCACATATTTTAGATTACAGAACAAAAAGAAAAGCTGCCTAGGTTCCTCACATCATGTGGTGGAATATTAGCTCTGGACCTCCAGATTTCATTAATATAAGAGATAGACAAACTTATCTTTAAATCACTATAATTTTGGATTTTGTCAAATACATCTGTCCTACTAATATGGATACCAATCCTTCCTTCCTCTTTACTCTGTCTTTCCTCCTCTGGTTTGTAATATATGCCCAGTGCTTAGTAGTCATCTTGCATCCACAAGGATGAAGCCACATGCTCAAAATGGCAGGACAAAAAGAAGAAAAAACAAAATCTAATTTAAAAAAAAAACAGATGGAAGGAACCTAGTCCCTAGATGACAACTCCCGATGTTCATTTCTGGATTTTTTAATTCATGGGAAAAATAAATTCATTACTTGTTTAAGTTATAGTTTGTTGTGATTCCTGTTCCTTGAAATGTAATACAGTCCTATCTAATATATCTCAAAGGAAATAAGGCTGATACAGAAAAACAAAATTTGTTGGATCCATGAAATAAGAACAGGCTGTTAATGAAAATGAACCAATTTTAGATCCTTATAATGAAAATATAAATGGTTTAAAAGCAAACCAAGTGGACATAGCTACAGCACAAACTAATGAGCTATGAGAGGAAGTTGAGAAATTCTTCTGGACTATGGAAGATAATGATGTCTGAAATGACAAAACAAATGAAGAGAATGAACTCAGTTGTATTAATTTCCTAGGGCTGTAGTAACAAAGTACCACAAACTGGATGTCTTAAAGAAACTTGTTGTTTCAGTTCTGGAGGCTAGAAGTCCAAGATAAAAGTGTTGGCAAAGATTGTTTATTCTGAGGGTTATGGGGAAGAATATATTCTGTGCTTCTCTCCTAGCTTCTGTTGGTTTATTGGCAACCTTTGGCCTTTTTTTTTGGCTTACAGATACATCAGCCCAATCCCTACCTTCATGTTCACATGGCATTCTCCCTGTATGTATGTCTGTGTCCAGATCTCCACTTTTTATAAAAACACTACTAATACTGTTTACAGGTAAGAAGAGACTGTAATTGGGGAATGCAGTATTTTTTTAAATAAATAATGGTAAAAATTCCCTGAGCTGAAGAATGATATGAGTCTGTATGTAGAAAGACTCCACTGAGTACTGGGAAAGATAAATGAAAAAAGACCTATTCCTACTCAAATCATGATAAAATTTGACAAGAATAAAGACAAAAATTTTAAGTGTCCAAAATAAAAACTAGATTATACTTCAAAACAGTAATAATTAGATACACATTTGACTTCATATCAACATGACTAGAGGCAAGAAAACAATGGAGCAATATGCTCAAAGTTTTAAGGGAAATTTCTTTCTTTTTTTTTCAGAGTGAGAAAGAAAGAAAGAGAGTGCAAGCCAGGAAGGAAGGGAGAGAGAGAGAGAGAGAGAGAAACTTAAGCAGGCTCCATGCTCAGCAAGAGCAAAACATGAGGCTGGATTCCACGATCCTAGGATCATGACCTGAGCTGATCAAGAACTGATGGCTCAACCTACTGAACCACCCAAGTGCCCCAGGGAAAATTATTTTTGAAT